>OZ024797.1:25155623-25803123 GCA_964017045.1 Omphiscola glabra | reverse complement strand
CCTGCTTACCTGCTATATAATCAATTAGCTTAAATGTTTAAGTTATGTTTTCTTCTATTATAGCTGCTATGGAACATTTACCTGATATGTTATTGTTATATGTTCTTCTAACACCGTGCACTGTTATGTAATCAATTATGTTTTATGGTTGGCTTCATCAGCTCATCTTGTGGGTCCCATTGGCGTCTGCATAGTGACACCTTGGATTGGATCTTGGCGTCTGCATAGTGACACCTTGGATTGGATCTTGGCGTCTGCATAGTGACACCTTGGATTGGATCTTGGCGTCTGCATAGTGACACCTTGGATTGGATCTTGGCGTCTGCATAGTGACACCTTGGATTGGATCTTGGCATCTTTGAACAGGCTCAAGGTTAAACTAATCATACACTTAATAAGAAACAAAAGTGTCAGTTTCCGATTAAAGTGATATTTCAACTGAATGATGTTCCAATGTTCCCATATTTCAACTGAATGATGTTCCAATGTTCCCATATTTCAACTGAATGATGTGAAAATGGTCCCATATTTCATACTAAAGTGTATTTGTACATTCTTCCAGTCTTGTATGTAATCTACAAACACAATAAAGAAAGCATCTCATAAAGGTATTAAGGTTGTGTTGTAATGACGTTATTACATAACAGGACTGTAATAAACAATGCTACTACAATTGTGGGGGGGGGGGGGTTAAGCCCTCAAACTGAATTTATCAAATTGGTTGGCGCTACCGTATAAGGCGAACTGGGGAAGCCGCAGTCCTCAGAAGGGCACAGTACTTGCCACTTAAGATTCATTCACAGTTTTATACAGATCAGCCATTACAAAGAATTGTGCGGTCGTTTGCTAAACATGGAATGAATGCTTCTCTCTCCGTGTTTAAATATCGGGCAATTTTCGAGGTACATACACCTAAACAAGACTGCAATAGAATGTAATTACTTTTTACTAGTCCATATACCCGGTGTTTCCCGGGGTGGCTTTAGAAGGTAATTATTTATATGTGTTTATACATTTATACAGATTTATGCAACAGTTTTAGACATGTACACGTTACTTCCGTTCCACCAAAAATGATTTGACCTTGCCTTTAACCCTTTCCAGCGAAAAAGTCAGTTACCTGACCATTGGCGACACGCTGACCCTGCAACCAAGACACCGCACAAACTTGTCACAATTGACCCAATTCTACAATATTTTTATAGAACTAATGCCAAAAAACAGACCGTCGTTGGCTTGGCAACCATATCCATTGAAAAAGCCAGTCATCATCACGTGATCTCTGCATTGGTCACAAAATGTGCAAAAACGGTGGTGCGCAAAGTGCGACTTTGATGCGAATAAAACGGAGAATTGTATGAGAGGGTTTAAATTAGGGTTTTAGTTTTTGTAAACATGATTTATTTGTGTGGCTACATGTTTGGGTTTTCTTTTTTCTTAAAGATATTCCAAGATTATAATTAATTATATTTGAGTCTTACTTGAACTTTGATTATTGTAATAGAAAAAATTTGAAAAGTAATATGCTACGAGTGGTTGTGTTACTTTTTTTTAACCTTTTTTAAAAAAAATCTGATCCAAAACATTAAAGTTGGCAAATTGTTTATTTGGCGTCGGGGGGGATCGCAATTGGTTCGCCTTGCCAAGGGAGATCATTCGTGTTGCGCCACCCTTAGTTTAACAGCTAAGTACATTTTTACAGATGTGGTCATCAAAAAAAGTGACGTATGCGAAAAGGCACATTATGGCGACACACAGCCAGAACAACATTTATAAATCCGAGCGTTTGGTGTCGAGCTTTGAAGACGTCCCGAAAAGTGTCTTCCTCAGCCGGAAGTGGCCTGAAATCAAGGCGTTGATCGACGAAGCCCTCTGGTGTGGTAAGTGGAGTGAGTCTCGTATGACTGGGCGCAGGTTTGTCGTGCGCTGGGCCTTCCGTGGCCGTATAGGTCAGGTCATCAACGGGCACGAGACGAAGAAAGTACAAGTCATCGCCGAGAAGTGGCGGGGAGACAAAATCAGAGTCGTCACCGCTTTCCCGCGCTGTGGCTGCTGTGACAGGAGAAGGCGTGCACAAAGAAACCGAACAAAATTTAAACATCCAGAAAGGTATGCGCCAAGATTATGTTGATGATCCCGCAGGTTTTTGGTACATTGGGGGCATACGGGTTTAGTGCACATTTCCGCACCGTAATTAGTGTCTATAAGATAAACTAATTGACGTGTTAATCAGATTTTTAATTTTAGATTTCAAATTTAATCATTTCGTTCTGAAATGTTGAAAGACAAAGCTCATAAGATGACAAATTCTGTTCACAATTTTCTTATCTACATGGATTTAACATTCTATAAATACGTTTCCCTAGGGCAGGGGTCGGTCATCTGGGATTAAATGACCCTTAATTGTTTTTTAAAAATATAAAAATTTGCGGTAATTAATTTGCTCACTTTTTCGTATCTTACGCTAAAAAGTTGGATACATTTTTATATTATACTGCCGTTTTTTTTTTAAAAATAATCTTCATGTAAATAGACTCAATTAACTATTTTTAAAATTGGATCATTTTCTCCTTCTCAAAACGAGGCTGGGGAGGTCGGCGTAAACAAACATGGTTTGCGGTTATAGCAAGAAAAATACAGTTTCCCTACCGCTGCCCAGGGTCAAGGCCACATTTATCCGTATGCCCCAGTTCATGTGTAGATATGTAAATATTTGTTCACGTATGTACACATGTGTACACATCTCCTAGCTTTGTAATCTCTTCACCGTTCAACGATATGGCCGTGCATCACCCCCATGAGGACATATCATGGAAACATACACTCTATGACATCATCTTTATCAACGCAGAAAAGTCTGTGCGTACACCGATTCCGTATATCCGTTGGTTACTACCTAGTACGGTCCCGGCCTGCCCAGCGTCCGACCTATCTGCTCTCAGTGTACGCGGTACACCTTTTTTTATCAGCCGTCGTTGCTTCGTTTTACTGTCACGGGCTCACAAGGTCACGAGCTCACAAGGTCACGAGGTAAGATCAACTTATCTTATTTCCATATCCCAGATGTTTCTCCTTGGAGAAGTAAGTCTGATACCTCAACATTCACGCATGATGGATTGGGAGACTGGGCAAAATATCACTTATCCTCTAATTTAGATAAAAATTAAAAAGTAAACTTAAGGGGTGGCAAAACTGGTAAAGATGTGTGGAGCTGAGTGTGGGTATTGGGGGGGGCGGGGGAGTGCACAGAAGAAAATGTCTAAAGATTTAAAACTTGAAATAAGAAAAAGTAAAACAAGCATTCTCAAAAAAATATGATTGAGGTCTAAGCCTAGTCACATGTTAATAACCATAATTTAGTTGTAAAAATATTAAAATATTTCAGGATTAATCTAATCCAATGATGGTCTACGATTGAAATGGCCAGGCCTCCTAACGGTCATTTAAAATCCTAGGGCAACGTGGACCACGTGACCGTAACGTCAGTGTGAGGATGCCAGACATGAACGGACAACCCAAATTAAAATGTAAATATCAATGATGGGCTCCGTGCAGTTGTTGAGTGATTGGTGTTGATTGTTACCTGGGGGAAAATGTCGTAGTACGAAAACTTGTTTTTTTTTTAGAAATAACACGTTTGATGGACGGTCACCTGATTACACGCGATCACATGATGACATGCGTTAACCTGATGACACGCGATCAGCTGATGACACGCAATCATCTGTTACACGCGATCACCTGATTACACGCGATCACCTGATTACACGCGATCACCTGATTACACGCGATCACCTGTTGGTCATGAGGATTATGACACTAAAAATAACACAATAACACTTCGTTCATTTAAGATACATGCATAACTCAAACCAATTGACCAGTTGTGGTTTTACTGGCATAGCTCAACCCAATTTACCGGCCAACCCATGTGGCTTAACTGGCATAACTCGACCTAATTGACCGGCCAACCCATGTGGTTTTACACATAAAACTGAATCTACTTGACTGGCCACCCCGTGTGTCATAAGGGCCATTTTGATTGTGAGCCACCCCATGTGTCATTAAGGGCCGTTTTGATTGTGAGCCACCCCATGTGTCATTAAGGGCCATTTTGATTGTGAGCCACCCCATGTGTCATTAAGGGCCATTTTGATTGTGAGCCACCTCATGTGTCATTAAGAGCCATTTTGATTGTGAGCCACCTCTTCGAGGCTCACGTGTCATTGCGCTGTATAAATAAAATAAACTTATTTTTAAATTTTATTTAAAAATTTTAATTATTCCAAATGCAAAATATTCTAAATGCAAATTATTCTAAATGCAAATTATTCTAAATGCAAATTATTCTGAATGCAAATTATTCTAATTGTAAATTGTTATAAATGCCAATTATTCTCGGATGACAACACATTTAAAGGAGCATTGCAAAAAGAAATTAATTAAACAAATTAACTGAGACACACCTCTGTTTTCATAATAAAATAATTATTTATTAATTGAACAGTCAGTTGGTGACAGGAATGAAAAGAAGCCAGTATTGAATGAAGAAATCTGTGATTGACTCTGGCATCCATAGACCACACAATTTATCGTGCGGGCCTTGGGTTGGCGGGCCGTGGGTGGACGGGCCGTGGGTTGGCGGACCTTGGATTAGCTGGTTGTGGTTTGGCGGACCGTGTGCTTGCGGGCCTTGGATTAGCGGGTTATGGTTTGGCGGGCCGTGTGCTGGCGGGCCTTAGGTTGACGGGCCATGGATTAGTCTGATTAGTGAGTTGTGTGTTGGCAGGCAGTATGCTGGCGGGCCTTGGGTTGGTGGGCAGTGGGTTGGGTGGCCATGGGTTGGGGGCCATGGATTGGCGGGGCTTAGATTAGCGGGTTGTGTGTTGGCTGGCTGTGGGCTGTTCATCCCTTAATTTTTTTATTTCTTTTTTTTGGACAAATGTTTACGTTTCAAAATTTAATCAATAAATGAAGGAGACAAAAATGATCGTCTCGATCAAGTTTCTGTCAATCTTTGTTTCAGTTTATGAGAGTTGATTGTTTGGAAGATGCTGCAGACCTGCTCCGAGCTACGCACAAGACAAATACATGTCAGACTAGAGAAGAATCACCACATACACATATGGACGTTGTGACGTCAATGCAAGGCCATGTGTCCTGTAATATGTATTTCCATTTGACTGATTCGATATAGGCCGCCAACATACTGTCAACGGCTTATATATAGACAGTCAACCTACTGTCATCTTACAGACACTCAACATACTGTCATCTAATAGACAGTCAACGTATGGTCACCTTATACTGTCAGCATGCTGTCAGCTAATGGGGTCAACACACACAGTCAACATGCTGTCGGGTCATAGAGTATAGAGTCACGACACATTCAGCACAGTCTATATAAAGAACCAACATACAGATACTATATGTGGCATACAGATGCTATATGTGGCATACAGATGCTATATGTGGCATACAGATGCTATATGTGGCATACAGATGCTATATGTGGAGAAGCCACCACTGAAAGGTTGATGGTGTTGTCCAATATTTTTATTCATTGTCGACTGGAAATAATTCAAATCTAATTGACGAGTTATCATTTTTCTAATACAATTCATTTAATTTAAAAACTCGCGTTACAGCACCCTGCGGCTATTGATCTAGTTCATTGTAATAATACCAATCACGCGACAGTTGTTTGACATATTAGCATTACCATATAATTGAACATCTGTTATTCGACATGTTAACATTATCCCATTATCAAACCATCGTTCTACAACATCATTAAACAATCGTTCTACAACATTATCAAACAATCGTTCTACAACATTATCAAACAATCGTTCTACAACATTATCAAACCATCGTTCTACAACATTATCAGACCATCGTTCTACAACATCAAACCATCGTTCTACAACATTATCAAACCATCGTTCTACAACATTATCAAACCATCGTTCTACAACATTATCAAACCATCGTTCTACAACATTATCAAATCATCGTTCTACAACATTATCAAACCATCGTTCTACAACATTATCAAACCATCGTTCTACAACATTATCAAACCATCGTTCTACAACATTATCAAACCATCGTTCTACAACATTATCAAATCATCGTTCTACAACATTATCAAACCATCGTTCTACAACATTATCAGACAATCGTTCTACAACATTATCAAACCATCGTTCTACAACATTATCAAACCATCGTTCTACAACATTATCAAACCATCGTTCTACAACATTATCAAATCATCGTTCTACAACATTATCAAACCATCGTTCTACAACATTATCAAACCATCGCTCTACAACATTATCAAATCATCGTTCTACAACATTATCAAACCATCGTTCTACAACATTATCAAACCATCGTTCTACAACATTATCAAACCATCGTTCTACAACATTATCAAACCATCGTTCTACAACATTATCAAATCATCGTTCTACAACATTATCAAACCATCGTTCTACAACATTATCAAACCATCCTTCTACAACATTATCAAATCATCGTTCTACAACATCATCAAACAATCGTTCTACAACATTATCAAACAATCCATTACAACATTATCAAACACTTGTTCTACATCATTATCAAGCAAATTCTACATCATTATCTAACTATTGTTCTACAGCATTATCTAAAATTTGTTATACAACATTATTTGTAGTTGTTGTTCTCGTATGCACAAAAATAAAGGCTCAGCCAAAAATAGAAGTTATGTTTCAATTAATTAACCTTATTTTCAAGTAAGGTCATGAAAGACATATGGTGGGTAATCGGGATAACATTCAGTGTATTATCCTATAAGCAATATCCCATAAACAATATCCTAAAAGCAATATCATAAAAGCAATATCCTATAACAAAATCTATAAGCGTTTTCCTATAAGCGATATTCCATAAACAACATGAAAGATGTACAAGATAAATAATGGGCTGGTCCACTGCTCCAGCATTAATCAGAAACTCGTCCCTCTCCCCCAAAGACAGCGACAGGGCCATGGCAGGCAGTTCCGGCTCATACCAGCAAGAAGCCAGTACAGGAACTGCTCATTCCTGCCAAAGACATTCAGAGACTGGAACAAGCGTTCAAAAGAAACAGTTGAGGCGACAACACTTGACTCATTTGCGTCTATTGCCTCAGGCCTTCCAACCCCCATTGTATGATACCCTCACTAAGTAACTCTTGCAACCAGTGAAATATCCTCATCAACACCAGGCACAGAAACATTGCAAATCTCCGCTACATGCATAGGAGCCAGAATAATCAATAAATTGATCGTGGGCCCTTAATATATAGAAAAAAAGAAGAATATCCTATAAGGAATATCCTATAAGCAGTATCCTATCTATAACATTAACCTATAAGCATTATGCTACAAGCAAAATCCTACTTCTAAAAAAAATTTGCACAACATCTGTTGTGTTTTTGAAAGGAGCTAATTTGTCGGGGTTTACAGTTTGATAAGCAGTGGCATAGAAAGGGAGTGGATGTGCTGGCAGTGGTATAGAAAGGGGGTGGATGTGCTGGCAGTGGCATAGAAAGGGAGTGGATGTGCTGGCAGTGGTATAGAAAGGGAGTGGATGTGGCGGCAGTGGTATAGAAAGGGGGTGGATGTGGCGGCAGTTGCATAGAAAGAGGGTGGATGTGCTGGCAGTGGCATAGAAAGGGGGTGGATGTGCTGGCAGTGGTATAGAAAGGGAGTGGATGTGGCGGCAGTGGCATAGAAAGGGGTGTATGTGGCGGCAGTTGCATAGAAAGAGGGTGGATGTAGCGGCAGTGGCATAGAAAGTGGGTGGATGTGCTGGCAGTGGCATAGAAAGGGGGTGGATGTGCTTGCAGTGGCATAGAAAGGGGGTGGATGTGCTTGCAGTGGCATAGAAAGGGGGTGGATGTGCTTGCAGTGGCATAGAAAGGGGGTGGATGTGCTTGCAGTGGCATAGAAAGGGGGTGGATGTGCTTGCAGTGGCATAGAAAGGGGGTGGATGTGCTGGCAGTGGCATAGAAAGGGGGTGGATGTGCTTGCAGTGGCATAGAAAGGGGGTGGATGTGCTTGCAGTGGCATAGAAAGGGGGTGGATGTGCTTGCAGTGGCATAGAAAGGGGGTGGATGTGCTGGCAGTGGCATAGAAAGGGGGTGGATGTGCTGGCAGTGGCATAGAAAGTGGGTGGATGTGCTGGCAGTGGCATAGAAAGTGGGTGGATGTGCTGGCAGTGGCATAGAAAGTGGGTGGATGTGCTGGCAGTGGCATAGAAAGTGGGTGGATGTGCTGGCAGTGGCATAGAAAGGGGGTGGATGTGCTGGCAGTGGCATAGAAAGGGGGTGGATGTGCTTGCAGTGGCATAGAAAGGGGGTGGATGTGCTTGCAGTGGCATAGAAAGTGGGTGGATATGCTTGCAGTGGCATAGAAAGGGGGTGGATGTGCTTGCAGTGGCATAGAAAGTGGGTGGATGTAGCGGCAGTGGCATAGAAAGTGGGTGGATGTGCTGGCAGTGGCATAGAAAGTGGGTGGATGTGCTGGCAGTGGCATAGAAAGTGGGTGGATGTGCTGGCAGTGGCATAGAAAGTGGGTGGATGTGCTGGCAGTGGCATAGAAAGTGGGTGGATGTGCTGGCAGTGGCATAGAAAGTGGGTGGATGTGCTGGCAGTGGCATAGAAAGAGGGTGGATGTGCTGGCAGTGGCATAGAAAGTGGGTGGATGTGCTGGCAGTGGCATAGAAAGTGGGTGGATGTGCTGGCAGTGGCATATAAAGTGGGTGGATGTGCTGGCAGTGGCATAGAAAGTGGGTGGATGTGCTTGCAGTGGCATAGAAAGTGGGTGGATGTAGCGGCAGTGGCATAGAAAGTGGGTGGATGTGCTGGCAGTGGCATAGAAAGTGGGTGGATGTGCTGGCAGTGGCATAGAAAGTGGGTGGATGTGCTGGCAGTGGCATAGAAAGTGGGTGGATGTGCTGGCAGTGGCATAGAAAGGGGGTGGATGTGCTGGCAGTGGCATAGAAAGTGGGTGGATGTGCTGGCAGTGGCATAGAAAGTGGGTGGATGTGCTGGCAGTGGCATAGAAAGTGGGTGGATGTGCTGGCAGTGGCATAGAAAGTGGGTGGATGTGCTGGCAGTGGCATAGAAAGTGGGTGGATGTGCTGGCAGTGGCATAGAAAGGGGGTGGATGTGCTGGCAGTGGCATAGAAAGTGGGTGGATGTGCTGGCAGTGGCATAGAAAGTGGGTGGATGTGCTGGCAGTGGCATAGAAAGTGGGTGGATGTGCTGGCAGTGGCATAGAAAGTGGGTGGATGTGCTGGCAGTGGCATAGAAAGGGGGTGGATGTGCTGGCAGTGGCATAGTAAGGGGGTGGATGTGCTGGCAGTGGCATAGAAAGGGGGTGGATGTGCTTGCAGTGGCATAGAAAGGGGGTGGGTGTGCTTGCAGTGGCATAGAAAGTGGGTGGATGTGCTGGCAGTGGCATAGAAAGTGGGTGGATGTGCTGGCAGTGGCATAGAAAGTGGGTGGATGTGCTGGCAGTGGCATAGAAAGTGGGTGGATGTGCTGGCAGTGGCATAGAAAGGGGGTGGATGTGCTGGCAGTGGCATAGAAAGGGGGTGGATGTGCTGGCAGTGGCATAGAAAGGGGGTGGATGTGCTTGCAGTGGCATAGAAAGGGGGTGGATGTGCTGGCAGTGGCATAGAAAGTGGGTGGATGTGCTGGCAGTGGCATAGAAAGTGGGTGGATGTGCTGGCAGTGGCATAGAAAGTGGGTGGATGTGCTGGCAGTGGCATAGAAAGTGGGTGGATGTGCTGGCAGTGGCATAGAAAGTGGGTGGATGTGCTGGCAGTGGCATAGAAAGTGGGTGGATGTGCTGGCAGTGGCATAGAAAGGGGGTGGATGTGCTGGCAGTGGCATAGAAAGGGGTGGATGTGCTGGCAGTGGCATAGAAAGGGGGTGGATGTGCTTGCAGTGGCATAGAAAGGGGGTGGATGTGCTTGCAGTGGCATAGAAAGTGGGTGGATGTGCTGGCAGTGGCATAGAAAGTGGGTGGATGTGCTGGCAGTGGCATAGAAAGTGGGTGGATGTGCTGGCAGTGGCATAGAAAGTGGGTGGATGTGCTGGCAGTGGCATAGAAAGGGGGTGGATGTGCTGGCAGTGGCATAGAAAGTGGGTGGATGTGCTGGCAGTGGCATAGAAAGGGGGTGGATGTGCTGGCAGTGGCATAGAAAGGGGGTGGATGTGCTGGCAGTGGCATAGAAAGGGGGTGGATGTGCTGGCAGTGGCATAGAAAGTGGGTGGATGTGCTGGCAGTGGCATAGAAAGGGGGTGGATGTGCTGGCAGTGGCATAGAAAGGGGGTGGATGTGCTGGCAGTGGCATAGAAAGTGGGTGGATGTGCTGGCAGTGGCATAGAAAGTGGGTGGATGTGCTGGCAGTGGCATAGAAAGTGGGTGGATGTGCTGGCAGTGGCATAGAAAGTGGGTGGATGTTGCGGGTTTTTTTCTTATTGTGCGACTGCAAAATCTCTTGTTTTTAATGATGCGGGGGCCCCCCTGGGGGTCACCAACCGAAGATACGCCACTAATGTGTATATTTTTTTTAAAAATATGTCACTATTTCTATTTTAAGCTAAAGTGAATGGTTCGAAAGCCAATAGGTCATCCATTTAGTACGTACTCCCTGAAAAAAGAGGGGGGGGGATTTTATGGATTTTACGTACGTGCAGGGGCGTAACTGGGTTTTTGACTCCCTTGGCTAATCTATTTTTGGCGCCCTTGATATTTAAATAAAAATTTAAAAATTAGAGATTTAGCGGCGCCCTTTTGAACTGGCGCAGGCCGGCGCCCTTGGCAACTGCCCCAATGCCAAGCCGTTGGTGCGCCACTGCGTACGTATGCGTATGGCGGGAAAAGTGGTGGGGGGGGGGGGGTGTTCTCAGGCAGAAAGCACGAACATTTATTCACCAATTCTACTATAAGCGTCCTGAGTTCTGACCGTCAAAAAATAGCATATTTATATCTCGAATGTTGTAAAAATACCACGCAATGTTTTGTAGGGATTATCATCATAATGCGTCCAGTTCTGACAACAATAAATATGAACATGAATTTCGTTTCTAATGAACGTCGACAATAAAGGGAGGCTACCCTGAAGTATCAGTTGATGAGAAAATGTTGATTTACTCCCCTTTCCGTCTTGTATATTATGTGGTTTTTTTTAAGATTTGCAGTTACTGTGTTAAAATGGCTATGTTCAGTTGCGTGCCTTCATGAGCCAAAGTTCAAGTCTCTGGTCCCTAGACAAGTAATGTATCCCTTTTTTCGAAGTTTTTTTTTTACACAGGACATGATATCTAAAAAGAAAATGAATACAAGGCTTTACTCAATGTGTAGGTCTCCATTTGTCACACTACATTTATGTCGGTATGCCCAACAATGACATCTATACCCAACAATGACATCGTAATGACATCACAAGGAAATCACATCACTCCTGCACAGAATCCAATATCCTATCAGATCAACGGGAGGAAATGTCCAGCTAAGTAAATAAATCATAGTCACTCTGTACTGTCAATGTATAGACTAAGCCAGTCCTAGTCCCTCTGTACTGGCAAGTTATAGGCTAGTACTTGACGCTAATTTCTGATTATTTATCATCATTTCAGAGTGGTAGTAGTGTGGTGATTATCATTGGTAGAATGGTGCGGTTATTATTGGTAGAGTGGTGGTTATTGTCTTATACTTTCCATTAAGTCTTTGTTAGTGATGTCTGGCCATTTTATATTCATTGTATTTCTAAGACTAGTGTCTATGAAGGTCAGTACTTTCTGCGTGATGCTGGCTGTTGTTCTCCAAGTTTTGGCTCCATGAAGTAGGACTGTTTGGACATGTGTGTTGAAAATTCCGACTTATGTTTGCAGAGTCAGCACCTTTGACTCCCATATACTCTTTCACAGCCAAACGCTGACCTCCCCTAGCCTCTCCCATCTAAGCCCTGACATCAGCTTCGAATGTGAAGGTCTCTACATCTTTCGGTGAATTAGCTGTCCTCACTCAACCCTCCTCCTAGCTGTCCTCACCAACCCTCCTCCTAGCTGTCCGCACCCAACCCTCCTGCTAGCTGTCCTCACCCTACCCTCCTCCTAGCTGTCCTCACCCAACCCTCTTCCTAGCTGTCCTCACCCAACCCTCCTCCTAGCTGTCCTCACTCAACCCTCTTCCTAGCTGTCCTCACTCAACCCTCCTCCTAGCTGTCCTCACGCAACCCTCCTCCTAGCTGTCCTTACTCAACCCTTCTCCTAGCTGTCTTCACTTAACCCGCCTCATAGCTGTCCTTACACAACCTCCTCTTAGCTGTCCTCACCCAACCCTTCCCTTAGCTGTCCTGACGCCAACCCTCCTAGCTGTCCTCACCCAACCCTTCTCTTAGCTGTCCTGACGCCACTCCTCCTCCTAGCTGTCATCACTCAACCCTTCTCTTAGCTGTCCTGACGTCAACCCTCCTCCTAGCTGTCCTCACTCAACCCTTCCCTTAGCTGTCCTGACGCCAACCCTCCTCCTAGCTGTCCTCACTCAACCCTTCTCTTAGCTGTCCTGGCGCCAATCCTCCTACTTTTGCACCAGTGATTGAGTTTTTACTGACATACACATTCAAATAACAGAATAGATCTGATTATCTACTTCTGTGTTTTTTTAATAACTATGTTCCTACGCAATTAAATATTAGCTGAAGTCAGGTACGATATTTCTTTCAGAAATTTTTTATGTCTCGGACGCCAAAATAGCGGTGGTGGAGTGGTATTTGATGATATTTAATGGTTGATAATAATCATTTTCAGATCTTGATCGATGGAGGGGTCTCAGAAAATGTTTGATTATTTAAAAATCAGGAGGTACGTTTTTTACTATACTTTTTCTATTAAATTGTTTCAACGGGTAAGGACATTTTTAAGGTTTTGTGGGAAGCATTATGGCGTCTAGTGTCATACATAAACTGAATTCACTCCGTTTGTGGCGTGCCCCAGTGTAATCATTTGGCACGAGCTTATAATCAACCCCATGTGCCCCAGTGTAATCATTTGGCACAAGCTTATAATCAACCCCATGTACCCCAGTGTAATCATTTGGCACAAGCTTATAATCAACCCCATGTGCCCCAGTGTAATCATTTGGCACGAGCTTATAATCAACCCCATGTGCCCCAGTGTAATCATTTGGCACGAGCTTATAATCAACCCCATGTGCCCCAGTGTAATCATTTGGCACGAGCTTATAATCAACCCCATGTGCCCCAGTGTAATCATTTGGCACAAGCTTATAATCAACCCCATGTGCCCCAGTGTAATCATTTGGCACAAGCTCATAATCAACCCCATGTGCCCCAGTGTAATCATTTGGCACAAGATTATAATCAACCCCATGTGCCCCAGTGTAATCATTTGGCACAAGATTGTAATCAACCCCACACTGTACCATTGATCAGCGTGAGTGAGGGGGTGCAGAAATTTAGGGCGCTAAAGTCTGTCGGGCAAATTCAAAAATGCAGGGGTGGATTTTGGCGCATACTTTAATTTATTGTTTCTTTCAGACAATTTTGAGGTTGCATTTCAAACTTTCCGTTGGGGGGAGGGGGGGTGTGCCGAAATTAGCCATGCATAATAATGATTAAAGACATCTTAAATTCTTAAATTCCGCCCCTGTGTGATGCAAACTATATTCATTCTAGTTGTGTCACCCTTGAGGGTAAGCTTTTATACCTAGCTTAATATCGCCTATTACAGTGGTCCGAAAACTCTTAAATCAAAAGAACCAAAAATCAGAGCAGGACGCTTTAAAAAAATTTGAGAGTCAAATTTCTTTTCAAAACTTGTCAGGAAACATGATTTTCGGTGTCAAAACTAAATTCTGGCCGAGCCGCACTCAGGTCGCTAAAGAGCCACACGCGGCTCACGAGCCTCGGTTTGCCGACCGCTGTCCTATTAAATCTTTATGGTCCATAAAAAATGTTTGATAAAATTAAAATTACAAGAATGCATTTTATAACATATCTGAATTTTGTTTTGCAGCATTATACACCTAATTGGGGAGCAACTGAAGAGATCCTAGTTAAAATATTTAGGTGTCACTTAACCTTAGAACCATCGTGTGCACCCAGCAACCCTTACGCTGCTGGATGCCTCGGATATTTTAGGGGCTTAAAGATGTGATGAGGATATTTATTAATAATCATCTTTCAAAGCAGGGTGCAAAAAAGGGGAGGGCGAGTGACAAAAAGGAAAAGTGCTTGGCCTGTTTGTGTTATGGAAAAAAATTGTATATTACTAAAAATAGTAATATGGCTTTTTATTTTATTTTTACATAATTTTGTAGCTATTTAATTAATAAATGAATTTTCGACACACAACAAAATAAAAAGGGTTCCATCACTAAAAAGCTCTGCAAACATGATTTTATATGCTGAACGGAAATGGGAAAAAACAACTTACTTATAATAATAAAACTACCTTTTCTAAATATTTCCAAATTTTAGATAGTGATAATTTTAAAAAAAAAAAAAATCAAAGGTCTAAACATTTTTATGGGTTTAGAAAACTGGTCATTTTATAAATCGTATATGAACGGCATAACTCTTTTAAGAAGACATGAGTTGTTTACAATAGACCTTATATATTTATTAATGTGTGATTTTATCAAAGGGAAATAGTATGCAAATAAAGTATGTATTTCCCAATATTCAGTTGATTTAAATGTTTATTTGTAATTTCAAAACACTATAAAATTTTTCAGATAAATTACAAGCTGCCTTAGATATACATTAAAACATGTTTTTAACCAAGTCCACAGAAATTACTCTAAATTGAAAAAAATTAAGATTTTTTTCTAAAACTAGTACCACCAAAAAATTTTATTAAAAAATTGACAATCGAATTTTTTATTTTTAAAACTTTAAATACAATTTATAAATAGCACCTATCCATACTTTAAAAGTAATGCTTTTATGATGAAATATAATTTGAAAATAGATTGCGCATGATTGAGACTTAGCAAGAACTTATTACTAATTTTGTAGACCTTTTTATTGATGTAAAGGTAATTAAATACAGTGCAATTTAATTTCTTTTAAAATACCGATATATTATACGAACTACAGGAAGTAGAACATGGACTGGAGCGGCCAGCACGATATTAGTAATCGAATACTGTAAGCATTTAACAAGCTTGTCTTTATATAAGGATCATAAAATCTATCTAACGTAGCGATATTTCATAGATTCCACTAATTGTAATCTGTTAAAGGCATCAGATACTATTGTTTTAAAAACTTTTTTAAAAAGACAATGTAGTCGTTCAAAAAAAAATATATATAATCGTTATATTGTTGTACCCATTTTGCTCTGGGGCAAATGACTTTTCCCGGGTAGGCAGTGCCCCCCCCTCGGAGAGATGACTGGAAGAAACCCTAGGTCTGGTCACGTATATTTCTTTGACACATCTCTGTGACCTGTTCAAGTGTCATATCTAAGCAACTTATTGCAATTTGGGCAATATTCTTTTTCAGTTCTATGAGGTAAGTTGTCCTCGAACCACTTCTCCCTGAGTGAATTCACCTCACACCACCAGGTATGTTAAATTCACTTCACACCACCAGGTATGTTAAATTCACATCACACCACCAGGTATGTTAAATTCACCTCACACCACCAGGTATGTTAAATTCACCTCGCACCACCAGGTATGTTAAGTTCACCTCGCACCACCAGGTATGTTAAATTCATCTCGCACCACCAGGTATGTTAAATTCACCTCGCACCACCAGGTATGTTAAATTCACCTCGCACCACCAGGTATGTTAAATTCACCGCACACCACCAGGTATGTTAAATTCACCTCTCACCACCAGGTATGTTGTAAGTCAACGATCTGGGTTATAGTCAAAATCTTCATAGCTTTTCCCCGCAGCAAAATTAATGAGTCCTGCAGCAAGTCACATGATACGGCTTGAATTCAATTCCAACTTTTATTTTATATTTATGTTTTACTAATTTCTACATCCAAGGCTCCAAGATGAAATATGCCGTGATATATTAAGGCGTTGGTTAACTGGGCTGATGCCCCGGGGCCTTAACAATGCAGGGCACAAACATTCGTTTCGTTCAGGCATCCCTCCTGTGATCCCCCGTAGGAAGTCGAGTCCCCCCCGGAGAAAAAAATTTTCTTTCCAAATAATTGTTCAAAGAGTACGAAATGGTAGTCCTTACTGTCATCAATTACAGTTAGTGAAATATATCAACCAAATATCGAGGCGGTCGATATATTTGATGATCTGAATATGTAATTCACCTCTAGTCACAGTATTTGATTCCAAGTATTTGAAATCTTATCGATTACACCTGCCCTCCCAAAGATATAGATTCCTATAAATATAATTTTAATATTTAATATTTTGAAATAACTCTTGCAAAAATAGTTGTCCAAGTGCTGAATATGTTATGTACGATGTAATTAAAAAACGTTACCATTTATTTGGATCAGTTAAAGTATTGAATCTTGTTATAATTATCAAACTTTGTCTGTTTCAAATTTCATTTTCTTATTTTAAAAAATGCTATCTATTTTTAAAAATAGGGTGGGCGATAAATAGCATCTTTCGGTAAAGATTAAAGCATTGCTTTAAGAGCAGTTGATTCCATGAGTGTTGAGTTAGATAAAAATGAAATTCAGAAAAATTTACGGGCGTATGCACAGCAACTCACAAAAGTTTTATCGCAATGGGATGAATGGTATAGGAGCGCATACCGGACATATATACAGACATTAATCTTTATATATGTATAAACATAGTTTACCGAATAAAAGATACATTTGGCGCAACTATTCAAGGAAGCGTTCTGTCTACCATCCATCCATCCATCCGTAGGTCCGTCTATCCATCTGTCCGTCTGTCCATCTATACATCTATCCATCAATCCATCAATCCATATATCCATTCATCAATCCATCCTTATATCATAATATTTTGATTAATATTTTTTCATAACTTTTACATTGGGATAAAATGCTTAAAATAGTTCATTGGTTGTTACTTTAAATATATTTGTAATTTATAATAATAATACTTAAAATTTTGCTAAAATAAAAGCAGAAATAAAATTATGTTTTGCGCTTGTACATTTTTTCGATTTCCGTAAAATAATAGAAAATAACTATGATTGTTTTTAAGAGTCCGAACGTATCAAAATATTTTCGGATCTTTGGCGTTACGTCAGCATAGCTCATTCTTATATTATTTATTAATAAAGTATGTAAAAAGACATCAGTATATGAAATAAAATTATACCACAAGATTACTATTAAGTTATACTACTAAAATGTATTTTTATGATATTGTAAAAATTACTAGGGTAAGAAACATCAAAATTTCCAAGCATCTTTTCTGTTTCTCTAACATGCATTCTTTGATTTTAAATTTCTCAAGCAGATTCTTGAATTTAGTCTCATTCCATCTCTCGAAGCTTCTGATGTGATTATCCATATGAAGTCTCAGTTTGCGCCATTTGCATTCCAAAGGACGTTTTTAGTGACAATGGGACCCAATTTTCCCGTGAAGAGTTTCTCAATTTCTCAAGTGGGGATTTAGTCACATCACTTCAAGTCTCTGATAACCACAGTCCAATGTCGTGGCTGAAAGAGCAATACAGGCAGTAAAGACACTTTTGAAGGAAGCTCAAGCTTCGATCCAAGATCCATATATAGCCCTGCCGCAGTTTTTACCAGTTGGCTTCATATTTTACTATTACAATCCTATCCCCAGACCCCTCAAAGTGATATTACCGGCACTTTTGTATGCATACAAAGAAACCTGTGAATGTTAGAAATAGAATGATTCTCTTAACTGGGTAGTTGGACTATATTTGTCTTTATTGAACTCGGTGGGGCGAAATCAAATGCTACCAACGACACCTGATTGCCAAAACATAGATGAACTCAGTTTATTTTGGTAGCGGCGCTATATTCGGAACTGGCGCTGTTTGCCATATTTCCTACTTTTGGCGTTTATAGGTGCACTGCCCCCCAGCTGCCCGAACGCCAGAAATGCCCCAAGTAAAAAGGTATCTGAGAGAAACACGCTGCACAAATAATGCCCTGAAAATTATTTTGGCAGAGTTGGAAGATGGGGAGGATTTGGTCCCCAGGGCATTGTCTAGGGACTGTTTGGTCCCCAGGGCATTGTCTAGTGACTGTTTGGTCCCCAGGGAATGTCTAGTGGCTGTGTGGCCACCAGTACATTGTCTAGTGATTGTTTGGATACCCAACAGTGACCTGTCTAGTGACTGTTTGGTCCCCAGTGCACTGTCAAGTGACTGTTAGGTCCCCAGTGAACTGTCTAGTAACTGTTTGGCCACTATTGCACTGTCTAGTGTCTGTTTGGTCCAGAGTGCATTGTCTAGTGTCTGTTTGGTCCTTAGTGCATTGTCTAGTGACTGGTCACCAATGCATTGTCCAGATTCTGTTTGGCCACCAGGGCAAAGTCTAGTGACTATTTGACCACTATTGCACTGTCTAGTGTCTGTTTGGTCCTAAGTGCATTGTCTAGTGACTGGCCACCAGTGCATTGTCAAGATTCTGTTTGGCCACCAAGGCATTAATTTACCAAAGTCCAATGTGTGTGGTGAGAATGGCTGTGTTTATGTATAATGTACTATTCGGCGATTTATTCTTTCCTTAAAAAAATGTTCCCCAGCTCACGACCAGCCTTGTATTGTGTGGCATTCTTTTCAAGTGAGCTGTTTCCAATCTCTTGGCCTAATTCTCTCCATACCTGTATACCCCTCCCCCCCCCTGTCAAATCTTCACCGGGAACATTTCACTGTTTAAAAATAGATCTTTCAAGGTCAACTGTGAGCTAGACATATGTTATAAAGTGCATGGGAACTTTGGTAGGTGTCATTAAAGGAATTAGTCTACATCAGGTACCAATGTGGCAGTACATCGGACTAATCACAGGTACAAATATGACAGTACATTTTACTAATCAGAGGTACAAATATGGCACTACATCTGCCTAATATCAGGTACAAATGTATCACTACATGAGAAATATCGTCAACATATTCGATCTCAGGTAGAAAAATATTCAGTACATCATATTACATGTTTTTTTCATTACATCGGGTAATAATATTATATGTACCACTGAGCTAGGTCATCGTTACTTTAATTGCTGCAGCAATACAATGGACACTACTCAGCAGTAAAATCGACATTACTCAGCAGTACATTAGACATTACTCGGCAGTACAATGGATATTACTCGGCAGTACAATGGACATTACTCGGCAGTACAATGGACATTACTCGGCAGTACAATGGACATTACTCAGCAGTACAATGGACATTACAGGGACATTTTTTGTTTTTTAAATCCCTAGAAACAGAATTTGAACTTAAGTTGAAATTAGTAGATCTGAGCAAGGAATACGTCACGATCTAAGTGAGGACCGGTAGATCTGAAATAAGACAGGCGTAGGTTTTATCGTTAGGAATCAAGTGTTCTCTAAACTATGCTAATGGTTGGTTGAATATTGCAGCCAATATCTCATGAAATCCTTGGGTTGGTTGACTAGTGCATTCAATCATATGTCATGAAATCCTTGGGTTGGTTGAATTGTGCATTCAATCATATGTCATTAAATCCTTGATATTGCATGCCGATATTGAAAGAAAAATGTTTTAATATTTTCACATCTGGTCTGCACGGTTGTCTAACGTTATTAAATACTTCTGGCAAACGTAGATGTCAGTGTTATTGATCCTGTCACTCAAAAACTTATGGTCGCAAGTGCTGTCAGCCAGGGCCTCGGGAAAGCATCAGAATGCCACCTGCCAATGCAGCACGCGATATTAAAGGAGCACTTTAAGCGCAGTAGCGAAACAGACACTCAAGATTTCAATTATAAGCATATGCAAAGAAAGAGATTTGACTTCCGATCTGACATTTATTGGTGCATGCATAAAGCTTGACAAATTCACTCAGCTGGTAGATAGGAGAGCTCATCAATTGTCACCTTTCTCTAAGGAATTAATATGCCTTCATTTCAAAAAAGAATAGTCATTTTTGTGATGCATTAACAAAAGACTTGCTGCCTTTATTTCTTTTTCCGTCCTCCATGGGGCAGCTTGCGTGCTGGGGCCCGTCTTCTTCCGTCCTCCATGGGGCAGCTTGCGTGCTGGGGCCTGTCAAAAAAAATGTTCTCTTTGGCAGCCGTAGGTCTGACCAGCTCCAGCATGCTCCGTGCATATTAGCTTGGAGTCTATCAAGGTGGTGAGGATGATAGGTGGACCTGCCTGAGAAGTGTCCACTTCTCGCCTGTTTTGAATGGCGTAGAGAGCACACTTTGGGGGAGGGGGGGCTTGTTGACCATCTCGTCTAATCTGGATGCTGTTGTCTCCTTTAGTATACAGTGTATGATACTCTTCGGAAGGAGCTACTGGTTCTGGAAATCTGGCAAACATTGTATTATACTCTTCGGAAGGAGCTGCTGGTTCTGGAAATCTGGCAAACAGTGTATGATACTCTTCGGAAGGAGCTGCTGGTTCTGGAAATCTGGAGGTTTGCCTCGCTGACGATAGTGACGTTTTGTGACAACGTGCAGCAATGTCAGGGTCAGCTGATAACATAGTCTTGAGTCTTTCCTGGTGGACAATACATTAGGCTTCACAAGATCTGTCTGCTGAAGAGCTTCACTCTAATTCTTGACAATGATACCGAGGGTACACTGGGCACTTAGGGCCAGGAACGCACTGATGGTACTGATGGCACTGGGACACTGAGGGCAATGGGGACACTAGGGTACTGAGAGCAATGAGGGCCTTGCTCAACGCTAATTTGATACCTGAATGGTTCAGTCTAATCTCTAATGTCCTGTAACACGACTCAGTATTTTACATGAATTGTCGTACATAAACTTCTTTGGGCGGCCATATTTGGTCATCATCTGTCTAAAATCCATTTCGTCTGACTGTGTTGAACGCATACGCAGAGTTCAATTATCTTCTAACAATTTTTGTTTTACTTCTGTCTTTCTGCCAACACCTTGACCGTGTTTTCATGCTCTAAACCTCCTGGCAGAGATTCATTGCTGAGATGCGTATATTAAAACACAATATAGAAGGATCCCAGGTGTAGCTTGTCTGCAGTAAGTCCGAAGCAAGGTTATACCTCGTCAGTTATAAGGATACACCTCGTCAGTTATAAGGAAATACCAGGTCAGTTATCCCAAATCTAGTGGTTCACTTTGTGATTAATCAAGTGAACATTGGAAAAACATAATTGTCTTCTCTTCATAAAACATCAGAATAGAAAAATGCGGAGGGATATACGGGGAAAGGAGATAGGGGGATTGGGAGAAAAAGAGCGAGAGAGAGAGGGATAGTGATACATAGAGAGAGAGAGAGAGAGAGGGTAAAGAGAGAAAGCGGGTGGAGAGACGGTGAGATAGAGAAAACGAGAGAGGGAGAGAGAAGGAAGAGGGAGAGAGTGTGTGAGAGAGAGAAAGAGAAGGAGAGAAAGCGAGAGAGAGAGGGGGGGAAAAAATGTGTAATTGCGTGTGTTCTGTTCTCTTATCACATACACGGAGAAAGCAGGCAAAGCAAATATTCAGTGTTGAATGTCAAGCATGTGGCAGTGCCAAGGCGTCATGTCAAACACTTGGCAGTGCCATGGCGTCAAGGCGTCATATCAAACACGTGGCAGTGCCATGGCGTCAAGGCGTCATGTCAAATACGTGGTAGTACCATGGCGTCAGGGCGTCATGTCAAACACGTGGCAGTACCATGGCGTCAGGGCGTCGTGTCAAACACGTGGCAGTGCCCTGGCGTCAGGGTGTCATGTCAAACACGTGGCAGTACCATGGCGTCGAGGCGTCATGTCAAACACGTGGCAGTGCCCTGGCGGCAAGGCGTCATGTCAAACACGTGGCAGTACCATGGCGTCAGGGCGTCATGTCAAACACGTGGCAGTACCATGGCGTCGAGGCGTCATGTCAAACACGTGGCAGTACCATGGCGTCGAGGCGTCATGTCAAACACGTGGCAGTGCCATGGCGGCAAGGCGTCATGTCTTAGTTTACTATTAAACAGTTAAAAACATATTCGCTCGGGCACATTTGTTGTTTCCCATAAATTCAAAAGAAGTCATTAAAATAATTGTGTGTAATTTCTTTTTTTTTGTCAAGTTAAGCTTCAAATAAACATCAGGCCATTAATATAAATGTGAAGCAGACGTCAGTTCTTGGATTACCCATTAAACTGCAAACAACTCTCCTGGTGGATTAATTGCTACCAAAAGTCATTAAATCGTCCTCTCCAGCCAGCCTTGAGTAGGGCAATGTGAAGTGGGGGGGTGGGGGGGAGGGTTACCACTCGGCCCGGGCGCCAATCTGAGAGAGGAGGGGCAGAATTCGGATCCTAGTAGTGAATTAAACGATAAGATATCATCCACTTTACAAAGACAAAGGGCGCCAAAATCGTATTTTTACTGGGCCGCCCCCAGGTGTCACTTTATTTTTTCATTGCATTGAGGGGGCACCATATTCATGCTTAGCCCCGGGTGCTGCTTTTTTCCTCGGTACGCCCCTGCTTACAAGTGTTTCCGATCTAAACATAGGCTGCACATTAATAGTACATTAGTAAAGTAGTTACAGGTAGCATAATGATAGTGAATTAGTGAAAGTAGTTACAGGTAGCATAATGATAGTGAATTAGTGAAAGTAGTTACAGGTAGCATAATGATAGTGAATTAGTGAAAGTAGTTACAGGTAGCATAATGATAGTGAATTAGTGAAAGTAGTTACAGGTAGCATAATGATAGTGAATTAGTGAAAGTAGTTACAGGTAGCATAATGATAGTGAATTAGTGAAAGTAGTTACAGGTAGCATAATGATAGGGAATTAGTGAAAGTAGTTACAGGTAGCATAATGATAGGGAATTAGTGAAAGTAGTTACAGGTAGCATAATGATAGGGAATTAGTGAAAGTAGTTACAGGTAGCATAATGATAGGGAATTAGTGAAAGTAGTTACAGGTAGCATAATGATAGTGAATTAGTGAAAGTAGTTACAGGTAGCATAATGATAGGGAATTAGTGAAAGTAGTTACAGGTAGCATAATGATAGTGAATTAGTGAAAGTAGTTACTGGTAGCATAATGATAGTGAATTAGTGAAAGTAGTTACAGGTAGCATAATGATAGTGAATTAGTGAAAGTAGTTACAGGTAGCATAATGATAGTGAATTAGTGAAAGTAGTTACAGGTAGCATAATGATAGGGAATTAGTGAAAGTAGTTACAGGTAGCATAATGATAGTGAATTAGTGAAAGTAGTTACAGGTAGCATAATGATAGTGAATTAGTGAAAGTAGTTACAGGTAGCATAATGATAGGGAATTAGTGAAAGTAGTTACAGGTAGCATAATGATAGTGAATTAGTGAAAGTAGTTACAGGTAGCATAATGATAGGGAATTAGTGAAAGTAGTTACAGGTAGCATAATGATAGTGAATCAGTGAAAGTAGTTACAGGTAGCATAATATTAGTGAATTAGTGAAAGTAGTTACAGGTAGCATAATATTAGTGAAAGTAGTTACAGGTAGCATAATGATAGTGAATTAGTAAAAGTAGTTACAGGTAGCATAATGATAGTGAATTAGTAAAAGTAGTTACAGGTAGCATAATGATAGTGAATTAGTGAAAGTAGTTACAGGTAGCATAATATTAGTGAATTAGTGAAAGTAGTTACAGACAGGTAGCATAATATTAGTGAATTAGTGAAAGTAGTTACAGGTAGCATAATATTAGTGAATTAGTGAAAGTAGTTACAGGTAGCATAATGATAGTGAATTAGTGAAAGTAGTTACAGGTAGCATAATGATAGTGAATTAGTGAAAGTAGTTACAGGTAGCATAATGATAGTGAATTAGTGAAAGTAGTTACAGGTAGCATAATGATAGTGAATTAGTGAAAGTAGTTACAGGTAGCATAATATTAGTGAATTAGTGAAAGTAGTTACAGGTAGCATAATGATAGTGAATTAGTGAAAGTAGTTACAGGTAGCATAATATTAGTGAATTAGTGAAAGTAGTTACAGGTAGCATAATGATAGTGAATTAGTGAAAGTAGTTACAGGTAGCATAATGATGGTGAATTAGTGAAAGTAGTTACAGGTAGCATAATATTAGTGAATTAGTGAAAGTAGTTACAGGTAGCATAATGATAGTGAATTAGTGAAAGTAGTTACAGGTAGCATAATGATAGTGAATTAGTGAAAGTAGTTACAGGTAGCATAATATTAGTGAATTAGTGAAAGTAGTTACAGGTAGCATAATGATAGTGAATTAGTAAAAGTAGTTACAGGTAGCATAATATTAGTGAATTAGTGAAAGTAGTTACAGGTAGCATAATATTAGTGAATTAGTGAAAGTAGTTACAGGTAGCATAATATTAGTGAATTAGTGAAAGTAGTTACAGGAAGCATATCACTCTTATCTTACAAGCAACAGGTAAGAACTCCCCCATCCACCACCTCCTCCCCCCTCCCTTACGCTTGTTACCCCACACACCACTTGATGGTGTTCGAATTTTCGGTAACGGGGCGGGAGTGGTTGCTCTCAGCGATCGTCTGCTTATTTCAAATGTCATCCAAGTTTTTTTTTTTTTTTTTCTTGTTTTTTTTTTTACCTTTGTTTCCTTCACGGTAATAGCATGAAGTTGCCGCCCCTGCTGGGTTTTTTAATGTTCTTCGCCGCCTCGGGGAAAAAAAAGGGGGGGGGGTGTTAAATGACGTCAACATTCGCCGATCGTCTGTAACACAGCGCCAGGTTTTTAAAACAGCGGTTGGACAAATTAGCACCGAGTTCTACAACATTCATTTAAAGGCAGGTGTGATTGTGAACCTAGCGGAGGATGATTGTGAACCTAGCGGAGGATGATTGTGTTACTATAGTTACATTTTTTTTTTTTTTTTTTTTTTTGTTTTTTTTTTTTTTTGTTTCGCGGTCGAGTAACAAGACTGCCGACTCAGGGAGTTTTCGGCAACAAAAGCCGCGCGCCTCTTCGTTTTTTTTTTTTTTTTTTTTTTTTTTATGTTTGACCCTAGCGCGTGGTGAACGATTCTATTGTGTCCATTGTTTCAGTTCCACTCATTGTTTCCGTTCATTGGACTGGATCGAACCGCCTCACGTGACAAAGGGTGTCACGTGGCGTCGCCGTGAAGATGACGAACACGTGGTGAGAGGTGAGTCGAGGTCAGATGGCTCAGGCTACTTAAATGGATCCTAGACTTTACTTTAATGTTACATTAGGATGACGTGGACGAATCGCAATAGTCTTTATAAGTCGTTGGAAAATGTCGATTATAACAGTCAGGTCATGGTCTATGTGACTAAGATGTAACAGTGGCTAAATTATATCAGTGACTGAATATAACAGTGGCTAAAATATATTAGTGACTAAAAATATAAAAGAGGCTAAATTATATTATTGACTGAATATAACAGTGGCTAAAATATATTAGTGACTGAATATAACAGTGGCTAAAATATATTAGTGACTAAAAATATAAAAGAGGCTAAATTATATTATTGACTGAATATAACAGTGGCTAAAATATATTAGTGACTAAAAATATAAAAGAGGCTAAATTATATTATTGACTGAATATAACAGTGGCTAAAATATATTAGTGACTGAATATAACAGTGGTTAAATTATATTAGTGACTGAATATAAAAAGTGGCTAAAATATATTAGTGACTAAAAATATAAAAGAGGCTAAATTATATTATTGACTGAATATAACAGTGGCTAAAATATATTAGTGACTGAATATAACAGTGGTTAAATTATATTAGTGACTGAATATAACAGTGGCTAAAATATATTAGTGACTAAAAATATAAAAGAGGCTAAATTATATTATTGACTGAATATAACAGTGGCTAAAATATATTAGTGACTGAATATAACAGTGGTTAAATTATATTAGTGACTGAATATAAAAAGTGGCTAAATTATATTAGTGACTGAATATAAATGTGGCTAAATTATATTAGTGACTGAATATAAAAGTGGCTAAATGTAAATGAAGCAGTTATTAAATTATAACTATGACCATATTATAAAAATGACTAAAGTATAAAAATGACTAAATGATAAGACTGAATTAAACATGACATTGGCTAAATGTTCATTGTCGCTTCTAGACTTCTGAAAACAATGGTTTTCATTTGCATCTTTCGAAAATATTTCAGCTCTGGCTCCGAATGCCATTTATGTATTATGTCATAGATAGATTTGCATCCATTCATATATTTATTCAGTTGTATCATGTCAAAGATAGATTCGTATTCATTTATATATTGATTCAGTTGTATCACGTCAAAGATAGATTCGTATCGATTCATATATTGATTCAGTTGTATCATGTCAAAGATAGATTCGTATCCATTCATATATTGATTTAGTTGTATCATGACAGATAGATTTGCATCCATTCATATTGTATTTTGTCAAAGATAGATTCATATCCATTGATATATTGATATAGTTGTATTATAATATATAGTAGCACGTGTCAAAGAAGGGCATTGGCAACCGTGGCTGCTTCTTGGATTTTCTTCAAAATTCAAATGCCCTTTCGTGATAGAGTGGGCATTTAGAATGAGGGCTTTTAAGAAAAGGGCATAGGGCAAGGACATTGCAGTAACGAGCCTTAATTATAAGTGTTGTTTTTTTTTGTTTTTTTTTTTGTTAAAGGATATGGAAATTGTAACTCGTCAGTTCCAGGATGTTAACATGAAAGAATGTGTTGGTTTTTTCAACTAACATAAATTATTTCTTCGCCTTCACTATCGTCGAATAAACAAGAAAAGGTGCCGGCATTGTTCTCATGCTGATTCCAAGATAGTGAGATATCTTCAGGTGGCTGCTGGAAGAAAACGTCGGCTGCAAACAAAGTTCTTTTATCACCTTTCTGGATCGTTCTTTGGCTGTCCTCTGTTCGAATAGAAAAGTAGGTTTTATTTTAAGAGATGGGGCAAGGTTCGATTCTATCTTCCTCACTGAACATCTCCTACTGACTGAACATTTTGTTCTATCTAGAACACTGAACATCTCCTACTGACTGAACATTTTGTTCTATTTAGAACATTGAGTATCTCCTACTGACTGAACATTTTGTTCTATCTATAAAACTGTTGTGTTTCTCATGCCTTTCTTCTAACTAACCGTTGTAAAACTAAATTCTTCCTATATTTAGGAGAGTGGATTTTTAAAAAAAAAGGTTTTTAAATCATTTATATGAACTAATATTATTTTCGTGGCTGGCTGGCAAGTTTCGAATGTCTAATTGATCCACTTCCCGTCACCCTATCGAGCTGAAACTTGGCACATGACCCGTCGCCGATGACAGCACATTATTTCCCATTTTCATATGCGTATTAGTTACTTCACCCTTCTTTGGCATGCAAATCAGTGCAGAAGAGACGAGGTTGATGGCGAATAAAACCACCGGCATCGCCACTGTAATTAAGGTCGGGGATGAAAGTTTAGAGACAGTACGCAGCTTCAAGTACCTAGGAGAGATTGTAACGGAAGAAGGCTTCCAAGCCCGAATTGATGGCCAGGATTGCCCAGACCACAACAGCACTGAAGAGGATCGAGACAATATGGAACGAAATAGATATAGCCCCCAGCACCAAAATCAGGCTGATGCGCTCATTAGTCCTCTCCCTTTTCGTGTACGCATGTGATTTCTGGACAGCAGGAAAATAAAGGCGATGGAGATGAGATGTTTCAGAAGCTATAGAGACCAAATCTCCAATGAACAAGTGAAAGAAAGGATTCGTCAAGCAATAAGGCTGTACGATGACATCCTGGTGACTACAAAAAGCACAAACTGGAATGGTATGGCCACGTGACCAGGAAACAAGAGCTCGCCAAAGAAATCATGCAGGGCACAACACAAGGAGGGAGAAGAAGAGGAAGTCAGAGAAAAAGATGGGAAGTTAACATCAAAGAGGGGACAGGAAAACGAGGCGATGCTGTGCGAAGTGCAGAAAACAGGGACGAATTGGGGAGATTGTTCATGTCATCTGTGGCGCCCCTGCGGTCCAAGGAGTGAGGGACATGATGATGATGATGATGATGATGATGATGAATAGTTACATTTGTTTTTCTAAAATATTTGGTGAAATAAACCTGCGGTGTAAAAGCTTGAAAACAAAATGTGCGGTTGCGAGCCTTGGGGTGGGGGGGGTGGGTAGCACTAATTGGTATTCTTATAAGGTACGTTATTTGCACGCATGTTTTGTTGAATTTTAATTCAATCCTCTCCCCCCCCCCCCCCCCCCAACAATAGCTCGATATTAAATTTATGAATGATCTCTAATTAAGGTGTATTTAATTCTTTCAACATTTCCCAGTAGCACAAATATATTAAATATTTCCCTACCTGGACTGAAACAATTTCTATAAGCTATTTATGACATATCACTTACCAGATATCTATGAAATGTCACTTATCAGCTGTTTATGACATGTCACTTACCAGATATCTATGACTTATCACCTACCAGCTATTTATGACTTGTCACTTACAAGCTAAATTATTGAAATGAAAAATACTTATATGCATGTATACATTTTTCTACATTTGATTGCTATGGCTGTATATAACAAATTGTTCGCTTATGTCCAACCAAATATTAGTTGAGCTCCTCAGATCGCATTTAGTCACAGATTTAACACATCTGGACCAGACGATTTCTTCTTTAAAAACATGGGATATATTTAGACAACGTCCTAAATGTATCGAAGAAGCCTATAGGAAACAATGCTTGTTGCCCCCCGCGACTCCATCAACCATCTAAACACCGATCCAACTATCTAACCCACCAGCCCTCCACTCCAACCCTCTAAACCCCAAAATAACCACCACCACTTTACTAACCCTACACCTCTACCAACCCATCATCCAAACCAACCCATTACCCCAACCAACCCATCACCCCTACCAACCTATCACCCCTACCAACCCATCACCACAACCAATCCATCACCCCAACCAACCCATCACCTCAACCAACCCATCACCCCAACCAACCCATCACCTCAACCAAGCCATCACCCCAACCAACCTATCACCTCAACCAACCCATCACTCCCATTCCACCAGATCACCACCATATCCAACCACAACTCCCCTAACTCTCTAACTCCCAAAACCAACCTTACCCTTTACCAACTCCAGACCACCAACCCTATTCCCTATAAACCTTCCACCCATAACCCCTCATCCCACCATTTCAACCTGACAAAGTCAACAGTTACGCCCCACTAACCTTCCACTACACAACCCCACCACATACATTCCACCAACCTTCCAGTCCCCAACCTTCCACCCCCACCAACCTTCCAGCCACCAATCGTCCGACCCCACAACCTTCCAACCCCGCCAACCTTCCAGCCCCAACCTTCCACCACACCAACCTTCCAACCCCGCCAAACTTCCAGCCCCAACCTTCCACCACACCAACCTTCCAACCCCGCCAACCTTCCAGCCCCAACCTTCCACCACACCAACCTTCCAACCCCGCCAAACTTCCAGCCCCAACCTTCCACCCCACCAACCTTCCAACCCCCAACCTTCCACCCGACTAATCCTACAAACCTGCACCAAACCTCTCTCCCACCACCCAAACCCCTTCTCCAACCACTTTCGGTGTTATTTGAGATCTAGAAATACTTCACTGAACCTCTGGGAAAATACAAGAACATGAGAAACTGACACACGCTCTGATCCCGAGGTTAAGAACATGAGAGAACTGACACACGCTCTGATCCCAAGGTTTAGAACATGAGAGAACTGACACATGCTCTGATCGCGAGGTTTAGAACATGAGAGAACTGACACATGCTCTGATCCCGAGGTTTAGAACATGAGAGAACTGACACATGCTCTGATCCCGAGGTTAAGAACATGAGAAAACTGACACACGCTCTGATCCCGAGGTTAAGAACATGAGAAAATTGACACACGCTCTGATACCGAGGTTTAGAACATGAGAAAACTGACACACGCTCTGATCCCTAGGTTTAGAACATGAGAAAACTGACACACGCTCTGATCCCGAGGTTTAGAACATGAGAAAACTGACACACGCTCTGATCCCGAGTTTTTTTCAATCAATCTTAAGAACCCCTTCCCCAACCGTCCGCCCCCACCCCCCACCCCCAAACTCCTAACCCATGTCATCTCTCACACGGCTCCATCCATTTCGTCTTATCGACTGGTGCCTGGAGATCGCGAGTGGGGGGAGGAGTGGTCGAAATGCTCTGTGGTCACATCTTTCTGTAAGATAGCCGTTCAATTAGTTCTGTGTGACACATTTCCATAAGGAAACCTGCAAAATTTCCCCCGTGACACACAGTTCCATGATGATAGTGAAAAGAAGTTCTCTTTCACATATTCCAGGAGGATAGCCGTAACAGTTCCCTGTCAGACCCACAAGCACAGAAGATATCCCGTCCAAGTTTCTGTCTATCCCTGTGAGGATACTTGACTCATCAAAGCTGGGATAGTTTTATGGATGCTGTAGTTTCTGTTGATGCGATATCGGCTGATTGATTCAAGAGGTGCGGACAAGGAGGTCACTTCGCCAGTTTAAATGTTGGAACTTTTTTGTGTCACGTGACATATGTCAACCCTAGACTTGATGAACTATCTCATCATCCGTGTGGACAATATTTACAGCCGTTTTGGTCCATGTATAACACTGTGTCGCATGTGTTGTTATTGATCTGTGAGACAAAAAAAACGGTAATACATTCATTACGTACGTGTTTCTAGAAAACATCTCACGTTGACCAAGTTGACCAAGTTGACCAAGTTGACGCGACAATTTCGTGCAGAGAGAGCGCCTGTTATTGTCGTTTATAAAATGTGTTAGAAAAGCACCGGATGTTGGACTTGACTGCTAAATGTGTCAATCGCTAGATTTAATTAAACTGACTGTGTGTGGCCGGGGAGGGGGGTGTAATTTACATTTTAAACATAAGTAATAGTTTTTCAGTGTCGTGCAAATCAGTTTTTATAAGATTGACCAAACAACATTAATAAGTGTAGTAGTTACATTTGTTTTTCTAAAACATTTGGTAAAATAAATCTCTCAGTGTGTTGTGGTATTCATCTCTCAGTCAGTTTGTTGTAGTAGTCATCTCTCAGTGTGTTGTAGTAGTCATCTCTCAGTGTGTTGTGGTATTCATCTCTAAGTGTGTTGTGGTATTCATCTCTCAGTCAGTTTGTTGTAGTAGTCATCTGTCAGTGTGTTGTAGTAGTCATCTCTCAGGGTGTTGTAGTAGTCATCTCTCAGTGTGTTGTAGTAGTCATCTCTCAGTGTGTTGTGGTATTCATCTCTCAGTCAGTTTGTTGTAGTAGTCATCTCTCAGTGTGTTGTAGTAGTCATCTCTCAGTGTGTTGTAGTAGCCATCGCTAAATATGTTGTAGTAGTCATCTATCAGCGTGTTGTAGTAGCCATCTTTCAGTGTGTTGTAGTAGTCATCTCTCAATGTGTTGTAGTAGCCATCTCTCAGTGAGTTGTAGTAGTCATCTCTCAATGGGTTGTAGTAGCCATCTCTCAGTGAGTTGTAGTAGTCATCTCTCAATGTGTTGTAGTAGCCATCTCTCAGTGAGTTGTAGTAGTCATCTCTCAGTGTGTTGTAGTAGCCATCTCTCAATGTGTTGTAGTAGTCATCTATCAGCGTGTTGTAGTAGCCATCTCTCAGTGAGTTGTAGTAGCCATCTCTCAATGTGTTGTAGTAGCCATCTCTCAGTGAGTTGTAGTAGTCATCTCTCAATGTGTTGTAGTAGCCATCTCTCAGTGAGTTGTAGTAGTCATCTCTCAGTGTGTTGTAGTAGCCATCTCTCAATGTGTTGTAGTAGTCATCTATCAGCGTGTTGTAGTAGCCATCTCTCAGTGTGTTGTAGTAGCCATCTCTCAATGTGTTGTAGTAGCCATCTCTTAGTGAGTTGTAGTAGCCATCTCTCAATGTGTTGTAGTAGCCATCTCTCAGTGAGTTGTAGTAGTCATCTCTCAATGTGTTGTAGTAGCCATCTCTCAGTGAGTTGTAGTAGTCATCTCTCAGTGTGTTGTAGTAGCCATCTCTCAATGTGTTGCAGTAGCCATCTCTCAGTGTGTTGTAGTAGTCATCTCTCAATGTGTTGTAGTAGCCATCTCTCAGTGAGTTGTAGTAGTCATCTTTCAGTGAGTTGTAGTAGTCATCTCTCAGTGAGTTGTAGTAGTCATCTCTCAATGTGTTGTAGTAGCCATCTCTCAGTGAGTTGTAGTAGCCATCTCTCAATGTGTTGTAGTAGCCATCTCTCAATGTGTTGTAGTAGTCATCTCTCAATGTGTTGTAGTAGTCATCTCTCAATGTGTTGTAGTAGCCATCTCTCAGTGAGTTGTAGTAGTCATCTCTCAGTGTGTTGTAGTAGTCATCTCTCAATGTGTTGTAGTAGTCATCTCTCAATGTGTTGTAGTAGTCATCTCTCAGTGAGTTGTAGTAGTCATCTCTCAGTCAGTAAGATGTTGTCATTGTCTAATTTCCTCCATCAAAGATGAGCTGTAAAGATGCCCGCAATTCAAATCGATAGTCTGAACCAGAAAGTAAAGGCAAAACTCTCTCTCACTGTTTAATTCAACAACCGGACCACAGAGTTGCTGTAAGTATTTAATGAAGTGTTCACAACGTCTTGACAACGTTGATTTATATCGACAAGAGCCGATTGGTCATGTTGGACTGATTGTTCTGATTGGATAGATTAGACAGATTAGACAGATTACAGTGATTAGACAGATTGGAAAGATATAGACTGATAGGACAGATTGGACAGATATAGACTGATAGGACAGATTGGACAGATATAGACTGATAGGACAGATTGGACAGATTGTTCAGCATGGACTGATTGGACAGATTGTTCAGCATGGACTGATTGGTGAGATTGGAAAGATTAGACTGTACTATGGATTTCAATCTATTGATTATCTACAATCTATAATTACAATAAATACTTATTTGATTTTGCGTATTGACATTATAATAATACAAGTAACAGCTCGCCAAGCTATGGCGGCGGCATTGCTTGAACTTCCCATCTACTCAAGTTTCTTGACAAAACCTGCATTCTAATAACGCACCTTATACGAATTTTAATAATTCCTTCCCCGCCCCCTTCCAGGTTTCCCACGCACACTTTTTTTCCGCTTCTGAACTAGATTAAAATTTTTATAGTTCACTTGCTCTTTTCCCCTGCAGATTTATTTCACCATTATTTAAATTGAGACCGTTTCCGTAAAACTAAAGAAAATTTGCGACACCGAAATTGTGGCATTTTTAAGAATCTCATTTAGCGCCCCCACCTCACTTTTTCTAAAATTTTATTTTTGCGCGCTATACAATTTATAATTACCCATCTCTATTGACTTGACCATTACACATCTCTATTGACTTGACCATTACACATCTCTATTGACTTGACCATTACACATCTCTATTGACTTGACCATTACACATCTCTATTGACTTGACCATTACACATCTCTATTGACTTGACCATTACACATCTCTATTGACTTGACCATTACACATCTCTATTGACTTGACCATTACACATCTCTATTGACTTGACCATTACACATCTCTATTGACTTGACCATTACACATCTCTATTGACTTGACCATTACACATCTCTTGGACTCTCTACGGCCTCAGAGAGTTTGTTTGTCTTCACGTGTTTTCATTCGCTGAAGGAGACGTCTTGCCGATGTGTCCGTTGTTTCGATTTGTCTTTTTCAGCTTTTCCCCTATAACCTTTTGCTACTTCTTCCTGTCAAATACAGAGTTGGCCATATACAGTTGCCCACACAGAGTTGGCCATATACAGGTGCCTATACAGAGTTTGCGATATAGAGTTGCCCAAACAGGGTGGGCCATATACATTTGCCCATACAGAGTTGGCCATGTACACTTGCCCATGCAGAGTTGGCCATATACAGTGGCCCATGCAGACTTGGCCATATACAGTGGCCCATGCAGAGCAGGCCATATAGAGTTGCCCATACAGGGTGGGCCATATCCAGTTCCCCCATACAGCGCTTTTCCAGACAGATTTGCTCCATACACGGGTGTCTCTTATAAAGTTGCCCCATAACCAGTTGTGCCAATACATGGTTGCCAAATATACAAGCACCAGAGGTTTCCATGTACTGAACACTGGAGGAGTTCGTTTAAATGGTGTCATTGTATAGTGAGACTTATCGTTAAATTACCAGTTGCAATTCTTCCAGACCTGTTTACCCTCAAACTCTTGAAAGCGCACATCATCACAAAATCATTCAATACATTACCTAAATAGTAAAAAATAAGCATCCAGTATATTAATGTACACACCTCAAAATCGTAAAAATTTACGCCAAAATCGTAAGAGTAAGCAGGTCTGTTCTACTAATCAAGTTTTAAAAGGATACACATCTTATCTTTCTATCGACTCATTCGGTCGTGACGTAATGGACCTGTCACATCGAGCATCAAAGTATCTTGGCTTTTAAAAAGTCGTGTTTGTGATTAATGGTCCCGTAAAGAGTGTGGTGGCTTGTATAAAGTCATGTTTGTGATTTATTGGTCCCGTAAAGAGTCTGGAGGCGTATATATAAAGTCGTGTTTGTAATTAATGGTCCCGTACAGAGTCTGTTGGCTTGTATAAAGTCATGTTTGTGATTATAGGTCCCGTAGAGTCTGGAGGCTTGTATAAAGTCGTGTTTGTGATTATTGGTCCCGTACAGGGTCTGTTGGCTTATATGAAAGCGTGTTTGTGATTTGTCTCAATCAACACAATTTCAATAACGGTTCAATCGATTGCTTCGGTGTTTACAGTCAACCCACGGGAACTATTGGTAACGTGACTTGCGGACCTGGCTAGACAGTGTGGTGGGGGTGGCAAGTGAGGTGGGGCTGAAAGTGAGGTTGGGTTGCAAGTGAGGTGGCGCTGACAGCGAGGTTAGGCTCAAAAGCTTGAAGTGGATTCGTGCTCATACGCTGCCTTATTTTCTGAATGCAAGAGTACCATTTTATATATATAAGCTAAGTTCGTTATATATATTTTATTGTATACGTATCTTGTTAATGGATCATCTATTGTACTTTTGATCATCTGCTGTTCTTTCGTCCCGTTACCTATGCCCAAAGTTTCACTTCTCAGCCATGTTCATTTGTGACAAAGTTTCACTTCTCAGCCATGTTCATTTGTGACAAAGTTTCACTTCTCAGCCATGTTCATTTGTGACAAAGTTTCACTTCTCAGCCATGTTCATTTGTGACAAAGTTTCACTTCTCAGCCATGTTCATTTGTGACAAAGTTTCACTTCTCAGCCATGTTCATTTGTGACAAAGTTTCACTTCTCAGCCATGTTCATTTGTGACAAAGTTTCACTTCTCAGCCATGTTCATTTGTGACAAAGTTTCACTTCTCAGCCATGTTCATTTGTGACAAAGTTTCACTTCTCAGCCATGTTCATTTTTGACAAAGTTTCACGTCTCAGCCATGTTCATTTGTGACAAAGTTTCACTTCTCAGCCATGTTCATTTGTGACAAAGTTTCACTTCTCAGCCATGTTCATTTGTGACAAAGTTTCACTTCTCAGCCATGTTCATTTGTGACAAACAAAAACGAAAAAAAGTTTTTCATTTATTTTTAAATCTTTTCTATTAACTTCGCTTTTTTTCCGTGGCTGGGAAAATCTTCGGACGGCTAAATGACCCTCTTCCCGTCATCCTATTGAGCTGAAACTTGGCATATAAACTCGTTGCCAATTTCACCACATTTTATCAAATTTTTCAAGGCGGGGGGGGGGGGGGGGGTCACTAATTGAATTAAGATTCTTAGAAAGCCCGTGACTTGTATGCATGTTTATTCGAATTCCCCCCCCCCCCACACACAAAATTTGTTATATTATATTTTATAAGGAATTTATACGAAAAATCTTTGTTTTAATGGGTTGTCTAATTTTATAAACTATTTTATGTTCATAATGACAAAGTCGAATTATTAATGTTTTTTTAAAATTAATTTTATTATTTTGCAAGGGGTCCTCCCTATAAATACATGACTCTACTAATAGCGACAGCATGAAGTTAAATAGTGTAAGACACATTCTCGTTAACCAATTCTGGGTAACATCGGTATATCTAAACATGTTTAAGTATTTTCCACACCGAGACGTACCAATATATATTCATTCACAACCTAAGTCGCGTGATGTCTTAATCTCTACCCATCATGTTTCTCATTATTTTTTTCTCAGATTAAATCATGCAGGTTGTTTATAGCGGGGGCTCCAGCCCCTCCCCACGACCTCCACGAAAAACTGGCTACGGACGCCCCATACTTCCAGGGTACATGACTCATGTCCACCCTCATGTCATGGTCCACAGGGCACGTGAGAAGCCCACTGAAGGTGACCATTCGTTGCGGGACAGCATCCCTGCCATGACCCAGGGCCTGGCAGCTCTGTGTCTGGTGCTCAACATCGTCATACCTGGATCAGGTAAACACATGACTATATAGACTTGAACACTGACCATTTACCTGGATCAGGTAACCACATGATAACATAGAATTGAACATTGACCATTGACCTCAATCAACTTTAGCATTGCCTTTTCACCTTGATCAGGTAAACAGAAGTGTGTGCACACGAGGCGGGGGGGGGGGGGGGGGTGTGGGTGCTGAGTAGAAAACATACCAATCAAATTGTTTGGTCTTGAGCTTAGAGCTTACAGTGATTGATGAAACAAATATTTATATCTATATTTAGTCAAAATCGGAGCGTGGCTATGATTCGAAATAATGAACAAACTGAAACTAAGGGATCTCAGTGCCTGGGGATCATTCATTGGAAATTTCATTAATGCAATAATAAAGCAATTTTTTTTTAAAAACATCATGGGAAAACTATTATTTATCCCAACATGTCCAGAAAAGTGAAACTGTTTGTGACCACGACCCTGTATTGATAAGCTCCTTCCACCCCCACATCCCCCCCCCCACACAATTGTTCTCACTCTAACAGGTACCGTAACAGCCGGCATGTCGGTTCTGTTCTGCTCTTACGTCCGTCCCAAAGGTACATCCAAAGGTCACTGTGTCTGGGTCAACGTGGGCGTCGGCGTGGTCCAGTTTCTGCTGACCTTCATCTTCTTGATGGGCTGGATATGGAGCATCATGTGGGGCGTGGCTTTCATATCCATATCCAGTAGGTGCATCCGTGCTGTCTATCTGTTGTTTGGGGGGGGGGGGGTGACACTTTTCAAGTGTTTTCTTTTGAGATGGTTTATCCTTCAATTTGTTTGTTGGCTTGAGAAAAGAACTCCCGCTATTTCGAGGATTCGTTCTTTAATTTGTTTCATCTAATCATTATTTTTAGTTCTAAAATTTTCAACGACCAATTTAATATCATTTATTTCGTACAAATGTTCATTGAAATGAATTGAAGCTTACCTTTATAGGGGCCACCCATAAATAGCTTCACGCTTCGTGTGTTAGGGAGGGGGAGGTACAAATTAGTGAATGGTGATATTACTAGAATATCACTTTTGACAACATTTGTGACGATTATGAGGAGTGAGAGTCAATTATCGCGCAAAAGGCGTGTCGTCATTTATGGGTGGTCCCTACAGTATGCTTCAACTAAATCTCCAAAGGGTTAATGGATGGCCCCTATACTATGCTCCAACTAAATCTTCAAAGGGTTAATGGATGGCCCCTATACTATGCTCCAACTAAATCTCCAAAGTGTTAATATATGGCCCCTATACTATGTTCCAACTAAATCTCCAAAGTGTTAATATATGGCCCCTATACTATGCTCCAACTAAATCTCCAAAGTGTTAATATATGGCCCCTATACTATGTTCCAACTAAATCTCCAAAGTGTTAATATATGGCCCCTATACTATGCTCCAACTAAATCTCCAAAGTGTTAATATATGGCCCCTATACTATGTTCCAACTAAATCTTCAAAGGTTTAATGGATGGCCCCTATACTATGCTCCAACTAAATCTTCAAAGGGTTAATGGATGGCCCCTATACTATGCTCCAACTAAATCTTCAAAGGGTTAATGGATGGCCCCTATACTATGCTCCAACTAAATCTTCAAAGGGTTAATGGATGGCCCCTATACTATGCTCCAACTAAATCTTCAAAGGGTTAATGGATGGCCCCTATACTAGGCTCCAACTAAATCTTCAAAGGGTTAATGGATGGCCCCTATACTATGCTCCAACTAAATCTTCAAAGGGTTAATGGATGGCCCCTATACTATGCTCCAACTAAATCTTCAAAGGGTTAATGGATGGCCCCTATTGTATGTTCTAATTAAATCTCCAAAGAGTTTCATATACGTCATTATTTTATTGAATAAGCTACAGCTTATTTTTTCTCCAGAGGAATGCTATAGAGATCTGCAGCAAAGTGCGACCAGCGCTAACTCAGCGGACAAGGCACGCCCCAGCATGGCCACCAACACTCGACCTGTCAACAAAACAGTGGCCAGGCACCGACAGGAGGCACAGCACGACAACCGGCAAGGTCGCGGGCGTCAGGAGACCCAACACAACACCCGACAAGGCCATACCCGCAACGATGCACAACACAAGCGGGAGGTCCATCGGACAGCTGAGCCGGCAGCAACTCTCACCAATTCTGATGTCCCTACCGAATCGGGGAATAGCACAAAGCTGCAACATGAAGCCGGGCCCACCACGGACGGCAGCTGTGCCAGCCACGAAGATGGCGGCCACTCTCAGGTCCACAATAAACAGAGCAAAAACGATTCTGATATAGAAGAAGGCAATTCGACAATCAAAGGGCGGAGAGGTTCCGGCTCCGACAACACCACCCTTGACCAGGAAGTCGTGAGACCTTTAACCATCGTTGCCCCCGTCTACCCTCCTATATTAGCGCTGCAGACGTTAGCCCCCGATCCCAGGTCTGAGCCGACCAGACCCCCTGCCCCCCATGAGACAATCATGAAGGCGGGGACGCGGCGTATGAAAATGTTGAAACGGAAACTCAGCGACAATGACCTTTCACCCTTCGTGCTCACCCACCAGCAGCTGGAGGCCATCGTCATCCATGACCTGCCCGTCATCGCGTCGTCCTCTCGTGAAGAGATGGATGAGGGCAGAGGACTGCCAAAATCGTAGGCGTTTCTAACCGACAATGCCGAATGGTGCCTAATGATAAAAATAAGAGGGTGCTGGATTTCCTCCTTCCGCTGACCGAGTGTCATTGCACAGTGACCAAGTGACTGCTGCTTCAGTGGCTGTGCCTGAAATAATTTTGTCGGGGTCATGACCTGTGTGACCTGATCATCACTCAGCATCATTATGTACTCGGGTGCTGATGTGTGCGTTCTTCAGAGTCTCTTAGTGTTTGGATTCTAAAACTAAAGGGGTTTAACTGTCAAACATGTGAATTGTATGTTCATATTTGGTGGTTTGATTCATACACATTGCACACGTCACTGTACTGTGGTTGGCTAGAACCCTTGAACATGAAAGCCAATTATGTATGGAAATTTCATTAAGTCAGATATGACAGCTGTTTACATTTCAATAAACAAGGCACGGAAACCGTTAGTATAGAAACCATTTGGCAATTCTAACAGATGCAACAGTGGATGAACTTTATCAGATAAATGAAATTGTTACGACAAGGGAAAATCTCTTAAAATGCGGTTCTCAACCTGTGGGTCGCGCCACCCTTTACCAGGGGTCGCCTAAGACCATCTGAAAACTCATTTACTCTACAGTTATGAAGTAGAAACATAAATAATTTTGTTGCTGGGGGTCGCCAAAACATGAGGAACTGTATTAAAGGGTCGCGGCATTAGGAAGGTAGAGAGCCACTGTCTTAAAACAAAGTGGAATTTTAAAAGTTTTTTAAAGATTTTCCCGTTGTACTTTCTAGACAAATGTTGAAAGCAAGATAATAGTTAACTGCATGCAAACGCTTGCACTGTCTGTGTTTCAATAACTTTATTGAACTCACTTCCACTATCACAAATATAAGTTTTGCAAACATTTTAAAATACCATTTCCTCTAAGATTTCCTAAGCTCACATCTCTAAGCTCACATCTCTAAGCTCACATCTCTAAGACCACATCTCTAAGACCACATCTATAAGCTCATCTCTCTAAGCTCACCTCTCAAAGCCCACCTCTCTAAGCTCACCTCTCTAAGCTCACCTTTCTAAGCTCACCTCTTTAAGCTAAACTCTCTAATCTCACTTCTTTAAACTCACCTCTCTAAGCTCACTTCTCTAAACTCACTTCTCTAAACTCAACTCTCTAAGCTCACCTCTCTAAGTTCACCTCTCTAAGATCAACTCTCTAAGCTCACCTCTCTAAACTCTGCTGTCTCAGCTCACCTCTCTTAGCTCACCTCTTTAAGCTAAATTCTCTGTTCACCTCTCTAAGCTCATCTCTCTAAGCTCAAATCTCTGCGCTCACCTCTCTAACTCACCTATCTAAGCTCACCTCTCTTAGCTCACCTTTCTAAACTCTTCTCTCTAAGCTCACCTCACTAAGCTCACCTCTCTAAGCTCAACTCTTTAAGCTAACTCTCTAAGCTCACATCTCTAAGCTCACTTCCTTAAACTCACCTCTCTGAGCTCACCTTTCTTTAAGCTAAATTCTCTAAGCTCACTTCTCTAAACTCTGCTTTCTGAGCTCACCTCGCTAAGCTCACCTCTCTAAGCTCACCTCTCTAGGCTCACCTCTTTAAGCTAAACTCTCCAAGCTTACCTCTTTAAGCTCATTTCTTTCAGCGAAGTTATTCCACATTGCAGACTTGGACAAATAGCATTTTGAGCCTACCGTCATAAACCACTACACAGTAAGTCTCTTTTCCCCTTAAGATCTTAACCAGTGGATCATTCAAGATAGGTGATAGAGTAGCGATTTTTTTAGAGAAACTTTTCACTGTCATAAATAAGTGTCATTTGACATTAAACCCTCGGTGGAAATGGTCACAAGTGCACCACAAACCATTCTTCACCAGTGGTTCTAAATACGTTTGAGTTTGTTTTTGTGTTGTTGTTTGTTTGTTTTTTGGGAAGGAAGGGAAGACAACTCAAAGAGCATCAGGTGATGGTACAATTCTAGCTCAAGTCCCCATTTTAATTTGAGTCGAGACCCTATTTTAAGAAACAATGTGACCTGTGACCCCGATTTATATAACGTAATATAGTGATTCTATCTTGGGATTTAATGACATTATACAAACTTTTCTTCTTCTTTTATATATTAAGGGCCCACGATCAATTTATTGATCATTTTGGCTCCTACGAGGGGATTTGCAACGTTTCTGTGCCTGGTGTTGATGGGGATATTTCACTGATTGCAAGGGCCACTCAGCGAGGGTATCATGCACTGTGGGGTTGTTTGACCCCGCAAAAAAAAAAAGATGTTTCTTCAAAATCATCATTGTATTTTGTTTTTCAATTTTTTTTAATTTCTTTATTTATTTTTGTTTATCGTTCCAGTCAACAACAAAAAAAAAACTAATAAAAATATGACCTAAAGGATTTTGTAATATTTAATGTGTCATCAAACTAAACCCAACTTATGACAAAATGTCAGTTGGCTGGGATTCTCGGAAGGATGAATACATTCATGCAATAAATATAGGAGAATTTGTATATATGTTTTTTTTTAAAATATGTTTTAATTGTTTACAAGGTGCCAAGTGCCAAGTATTTGCTACTAGTGTGTGAAACTTGTTAGCGTGGTACTTGTGACAAATGTCAAATGTCATGAACTATCTTTAGAGGCAATATGCTGCGTGCTATTTTGTCATTTAAAAAAAAAAATTCTTAACCTTTAGTTTATGTGATTCTTTCTTAGAAAGAAGATGTGACGTCACAAAAATGTGTGCAAAACTGTACAAGTGACACCTTTTGAAATGTACAACTGACTCCTGTGAAATGTACAACTGACACCTGTGAAATGTACAACTGACACCTGTGAAATGTAAAACTGACACAGGTGAAATGTACAAGTGAAACCTGTGAAATGTACAGAAGACGCAGGTGAAATGTACAAATAACACAGATGAAATGTACAAATGACATATGTGAAATGTACAAGTGACCCCTGTGAAATCTACAACTGACACAGGTGAAATCTACAACTGACACAAGTGAAATGTACAACTGACACAGTTGAAATGTACAACTGACACAGGTGAAATGTACAACTGACACATGTGAAATGCACAATTGACACATGTGAAATGTACAAGTGACACCTGTGAAATGTATAAGTGACACCTGTGAAATGTACAAGTGACACCTGTGAAATGTACAAGTGACACATGTGAAATGTACAAGTGACACATGTGAAATGTACAAGTGACACCTGTGAAATGTACAAGTGACACCTGTGAAATGTACAAGTGGCATCTGTGAAATGTACAAGTGACATCTGTGAAATGTACAAGTGACACCTGTGAAATGTACACGTGACACCTGTGAAATGTACAAGTGACACCTGTGAAATGTACAAGTGACACCTGTGAAATGTACAAGTGACACATGTGAAATGTACAAGTGACACCTGTGAAATGTATAAGTGACACCTGTGAAATGTACAAGTGACACCTGTGAAATGTACAAGTGACACATGTGAAATGTACAAGTGACACCTGTGAAATGTACAAGTGACACCTGTGAAATGTACAAGTGACACCTGTGAAATGTACAAGTGACACATGTGAAATGTACAAGTGACACCTGTGAAATGTACAAGTGACACCTGTGAAATGTACAAGTGACACCTGTGAAATGTACAATTGACACCTGTGAAATGTACAAGTGACACCTGTGAAATGTACACGTGACACCTGTGAAATGTATAACTGAAACAGGTGAAACTACAAATGACGCATGTGAAATGTACAAACGACACAGGTGGAGATATACAACTTAAACATATGGACATGTACAATGACACATGTGGACATGTGCAACTGACATTTGTTTACACCAGACGTGGACAAAATAAAAATGAGAACAAAACAGGCTGTTAAATTACTTTTATTGAGATATATTCCAGGTATGTCTGTCTTTCTGTCTGTCTCCTGTCTGTTTGTTTGTCTGTCTGCCTGTGACGGGTCTCACAGCTACAGTATTTTTTTTCATCCTGACCCTTTATAGCCTATACCAGGAAGCTTGCAGTGGTACTCACATCTGTACAAGCTGGACATAGACTTGGAAAGATTTGTCAACATACGTCACTTAAATGACCAGGGTCCTCTCAACAGCGTTGTAAGCCCTTAGCAACGCAAGTAACTGAGGCCCCTAGCTACTGTGCCAAGAGACTTCATTCGCAGTATTGCCGCCTGCTTCCATAAGTATGTTGCACTTGGGAAGCGCCAAGTCCCCTTAACCTAAAGACGACCTTATTTCCTTATCCCAAAAGACGCGTATCCGGAAATTTGTTTGAAAGAAATTTCGTCGACGGCAAATCGATTGACGAAAGTTCTATCGAATGGAAATTTGATCAAACAGAAGTTTGGTCAAACGGTAGTTTGGTCAAATTTTATTTTCAGTTCACACGATCGAATTTTGCATCAAATTTCCTTTGAACGCATTATTTTGTTTTATTTTATAGTACAGTTCGTTCAAAAAGAAATTTGCGAAAATTTGATCGTGTGAACGGAAAACAAAATTCGATAAAGCTTCCGTTCGACAAAACTTCCGTTCGATTAAATTTCCGTTCGATCAAACTTCCGTCGATCAATCTTCCGTCGACGAAATTTCTTTCAAACAAATTTCCGGTAACCCAAACGACGACCCCGATCACAACTGCCCAATTTCCTTATCCCCAAAAGACAACCCTGCTCACAACTGCCCAATTTCCGTATCCCAAAAAGACGACCCTGCTCACAACTGCCCAATTTCCGTATCCCAAAAAGACGACCCTGCTCACAACTGCCCAATTTCCGTAACCCAAAAAGACGACCCCGCTCACAACTGCCCAATTTTCCTTATCCCCAAAAGACGACCCTGCTCACAACTGCCCAATTTCCGTATCCCAAAAAGACGACCCTGCTCACAACTGCCCAATTTCCGTATCCCAAAAAGACGACCCTGCTCACAACTGCCCAATTTCCGTATCCCAAAAAGACGACCCTGCTCACAACTGCCCAATTTCCGTATCCCAAAAATACGACCCTGCTCACAACTGCCCAATTTCCGTATCCCAAAAAGACGACCCTGCTCACAACTGCCCAATTTCCGTATCCCAAAAAGACGACCCTGCTCACAACGTTCCCTTGAAGGTAATCTAATATTTTAAATGATATCACTTGACCCGATCAACAGTTCTTGATGGCGCGGTTGTTGCCGCATAAGTTGACTTTGTTCGACACAGGAGTATCACACACCAGAGTGTTACCTCGGTTACTTCAGATTCTCAATAGTTACGGGTTGCCGTGGCCATTTTAAGAATGTCAGTAGTTACCAACGACCACGGTTACTTCAAATGTTCAACGACGACGTGGTTACTCAAGACGTTCAAAAGTTACCAGTGTGCTGCGTGACACATGTTCCTGCCGCTGTTCCTGACAACTTCAAACGAGAAGGGCTTCGCCTCTAACGATGCAAATATATAAGGGCCTCGAATTCAAGCATGCGTGACATCATTGCGTGTTTAATCTCCAAAGCTTTTTTATTTAAGTATTTACTCTAAATAACAACTGACATCTAAATGTGTTGTCTCCGTTCTACAACTCGACACTTTTAACTTGAAACGTGACAATGTGGCTCCCAGGACGCCATGTTACATAGATGAAATGTCGGAATCAAGTCTAACATATTTGCTACTGCAGGTCCTGGGTGTGACATATTTGCTACTGCAGGTCCTGGGTGTGACATATTTGATACTGCAGGTCATAGATGTGACATATTTGCTACTGCATGTCCTGGATGTGACATATTTGATACTGCATGTCCTGGGTGTGACATATTTGATACTGCATGTCCTGGGTGTGACATATTTGATACTGCAGGTCCTGGGTGTGACATATTTGCTACTGCATGTCCTGGGTGTGACATATTTGATCATGCATATCCTAGGTGTGATATATTTTATACTGCAGGTCAAAGGTGTGAAATATTTGATAATGCATATCCTAGGTGCGACATATTTGATACTGCGGGTCCTAGGTGTGACATATTTGATACTTCATGTCCTAGGTGTGACATATTTTATACTGCAGGTCATAGGTGTGACATATTTGACACTGCATGTCCTAGGTGTGACATATTTGATACTGCATGCCCTGGGTAAGAGATGACCTGCGTTAACATAGACCCGGGTCCAGTCAGGGATAGCACTCAATAAAATTGTTTACTGTGTATGTTTACAATTGATGGTTTTACAATATTTGATGGTTTACAATATTTGATGGTTTACAGATATATTTTTAAAATAATGATATATAATAATATGAATATCATCTACACATTACAAAAGAATATGAGCACAAACTGTTTGTAAAATAATCAAAATAAAAGGCACCTAAAAAAGTCAAATACATTGAATGCAAACCCGCAAACAGCCCATAAACAGCCCATAAACAGCCCATAAACAGCCCACAGACAGCCTATTAAAATGGCTGAAATAAAATAATATATTGACCGTTGGATGAAGTGTGTCAAGTCTACAATTGGATGAAGTGTGTCAAGTCTACAATTGGATGAAGTGTGTCAAGTCTACTATTGGATGAAGTGTGTCAAGTCTACAATTGGATGAAGTGTGTCAAGTCTACAATTGGATGAAGTGTGTCAAGTCTACAATTGGATGAAGTGTGTCAAGTCTATATTGACCGTTGGATGAAGTGTGTCAAGTCTACAAGCACACTACACACCAACCAACACGTTCGGGGGGAAATAATTTAAAAATGACGTCACTCACTTTTGTTCGCGGTCATTTAAACCATGACCACACGTCGGTCCGTCCGTCGTCTGTGCATTCCCTTCACAGGGTCAGACGTCCGTCAGTCGGTCATGCGTGGATTCGCTTCACAGGGTCAGACGTCCGTCAGTCCGTCATGCGTGAAACCCCTTTACAGGGTCAGACGTCTGTCAGTCCGTCATGCGTGAAACCCCTTTACAGGGTCAGACGTCTGTCAGTCCGTCATGCGGGCATTCCCTTTACAGGGTCAGACGTCCGTCAGTCCGCCATGCGGGCATTCCCTTCCCCAGGGTCATGCTACTCACCGTGGCACGCCATTCACACTCTGATACCACGGTACAACACACTCTGATACCACGGTACAACACACTCTGATACCACGGTACAACACACTCTGATATCACGGTACAACACACTCTGATACCACGGTACAACACACTCTGATACCACGGTACAACAGCATCTGCACCATCCTCACCCCATCAGCCATGACACAATATATACAACGGAAAATTAAATATAGGATATAGACGCCATCTGAACAGACGGAGGACATTAATTAATTGGTACTTTCTATGATTCTTTGGGGGGGGGGGGGGGATATTTGAATTTTTACACGGTAAACTGTATGGGCATGTGGGGAGTGGGGGGAGGGGTGCTGGGTCTTTCATTGCAGATTGTAACGCCCTAGAGAAAAAAAGAACTTGCTACCAACTCTCACATTTACATGACAAAACTACAAATTTTTTTCCGAGAACTTGTTGGGCTCTGTATAAATTACAATGGCAGAGAAGGTGTTGACTATCCATCGAAGTAGATACGGGATTCTCAATGGGGAAATATCCACGTTATTTTCAAAAATAATAATGACTGCGTATACTTAGTAAAGGTGTTTTTTTTTAATCCCACTCTCTCGGGATAAATTACTAAAGAAATAAAGTGTTTTAAAAAGTATAGCGTGAATTTAGATCTTTTAAACATTTTGCAAGCTGAAACGAAATATTAATTTATGGCTGCATGATTGGGTGGATTTAATTAATTTTTTTAATATCCATTTACAGTTGCTGAAACTTTGTCATTGGAAACTGGTGAATCTGATTGAATAAACTTAATATAGACGACCCTCTGTAGATTTAATGATAAGGTAACTCGTATCCAACCATATGCTGATTATTTCATGGCTTATCTCTCAGTGGTACAACAGGAACACCATTTGATTCTGGGAATTGTATAAAAAATGTACGATACCACAAGAGGGTGAACTCGCGCAAGCCATTACTAACATTACTAATAATGGACATAGTCCCATTACCAAATATGGGGACAGTCAACTAATGAAATATGGTTTTGTTGTAAAACAAAGAAAACAATCTTTGAAATCACGAGACCAAATAAGGTGATGGCAAACATTTGAAATATGGTGAAAGTCAAGTGACCAAATATGGTGACAGGCATCTTACTAAAAAAAAAATTATCATAGTCACATTAACAAATGTGAAAATAACGTTACCAGGCGTGGTGATTGTCACATTACCAGACAGGGTTAAAGTCCAATAAAGTCCCATTACCAGATGTGGTGAATGTCACATTACCAAATGTGATGAATGTCACATTATCAGATGTGGTGAATGTCACATTACCAAATGTGTTGAATGTCACATTATCAGATGTGGTGAATGTCACATTACCAAATGTGGTGAATGTCACATTATCAGATGTGGTGAATGTCACATTACCAGATGTTATGAACGCCACACCTCAAACTTTGCCATTAGACAAGAGAAGTCTAAGGATTATATCAACAAAAACATCTCATGAACGACTTCCATTCTCAATTCGTGGGTGTTTCTATTGCTACAGATCGTATTGGCATTATGTGTCACGTCAAACTGAATCAATGTGTAAAAACAAAAAATTATTACATTCATCTATATATTATATCACAAAGTCATGTGTACATGTCATAAATTATTGTTGGGTGCCCCTAAAATGAATATCTTGAACATTTACGTACGTACGCAACTATGCAAGTGAACAGCAGTACAAGTACGCACAATAGTGAAAGTACAATGTCATTCAATGATCATTTGAACATGTGTACAGAAATAGAAAACTAAGTTATTAGTTAATTATTGATACCAGTCAGTTGTATGATTTACGGAAATAAACATGAATTTCCTACATAGTGGATAGCTTATTTGGCAAGAGAGAGAAAGAGAGACAGATAAAGAGAGACAGATAAAGAGAGAGAGAGAGAGGGGGGGAGAGAGATCAGGGGCGCCTTATGCCAATTGTTTAAAAAGACAGATAAAAATCTACTATACTTTCAGAATTATTATTTTTTCCATAAATAAAAAAAAACAAAAAAACTATGTTTATGTTTATAAAAATTCCGTTTGGCCACTAAATTACGTAAAATATAGTGGTCAGCAACCTTTCTCGTAGAGTTATTGTTCTTGACATTTGAATGCCTTATAGCTTAAACGAAGTGGCTATTCGTACCCGGATACCAGAAGTGAGAGGTTGGGATTAAAAAAACTATTTAAAATATTATTGTTGGTTATATAAGACAAAATGAGGTATCAAATGAAAGATAATTGAATGCACTATATGTTTGTTTGAAATGGACCCGGACACGCAGCGCTGCTATTCGCACCCGGGTCCAATTAGACTCAATGGTACTCGGATGTCATCTGTGATAGTTTATTTTAGTTAAACTGAAGAAGTAAGTTTACAAACGTATAGTCAATTCAATTATCTTTCATTTGATACCAAATGTTGTCTTACAAACCCAACAATAATATTTTAAATAGTTTTTTAATCCCAACCTCTCACTTCTGGTACCCGGGTGTGAATAGTCGCAGCCTAACTTAAAGCAGCCATGTCGTAAAATAAACTCCCGTATATAATGTAACACAATGTGATATATCCACACAAACACAATCTCTAGGGGTCTGTCGACAGTTTCAAAGCAAAAAAATGAAACGAGACCGGAAGACGGTTCTCACACCTCCAAGGTCGACCTACTCCACAACACTGCTCTGTCTCCGTACATAGTAAGGTTTGACGGGCTCGTGGTCCGACTGGGCTGGAAGGAGGGGAGAGAACAAGAAAACGTTACTGTAGGACAAACACATCTTAATGAGAACAAACACAGCTTATTGTAGGACAAACAAAGCTTAATGTAGGACAAACACAGCTTTATGTAGGACAGTCACAGCTTAATATGGGACAAACACAGCGTAATGTAGGACAAACATAGCTTAATGTAGGACAAACAGCTTAATATAGGAAAAACACAGGCTACTATAGGACAAACACAGCTTAATGTAGGACAAACACAGCTTAATCTAGGACAAACACAGCTTAATGTAGGACAAACACAGCTTAATGTAGGGCAAACACAGCTTAATGTAGGGCAAACACAGCTTAATGTAGGGCAAACACAGCTTAATGTAGGGCAAACACAGCTTAATGTAGGGCAAACACAGCTTAATGTAGGGCAAACACAGCTTAATGTAGAACAAACATAGCTTAATGTAGGACAAACACAGCTTAATGTAGAACAAACACAGCTTAATGTAGGACAAACACAGCTTAATGTACTCTATAAACACATCCCTGCCAGCCCCGTCATTCAACAAACTAGGGTTTAGACCACATACGGCTATTCGCACCGGGTCCGGGTATTTTGTGAACAATACCCGGCTAGTCCGATTCGGGGTCAGGGTGTTCCAAAAAAAGATGATCGTTTCTGTTCATTTCTATAAAAGTGTTTCCTTCAGCTTTGAGATCTCATTGAAAATGGCCGAAATATTAAAGTTATTAGTGTCACACCTTTGACCAACCGCTAGTTTACTATAGCTATTTACTTCACTCTGGAAAGACGTGCTGGCTCTAGTTGCAGAACATAAGAAACAAACACTTTTCTTAACACCCGGACCTGGGTCCATTTTTATTTTGCCATCTCCGGTTATGGGCCGGGTTTGTGCTGGGTTTGTGCCGGGTTTGTGCCGGGTTTGTGCCGGGTTTGTGCCGGGTTTGTGCCGGGTTTGTGCCGGGTTTGTGTCGGGTTTGTGCCGGGTTTGTGTCGGTTTTGTGCCGGGTTTGTGCCGGGTTTGTGCCGGGTTTGTGTCGTGTTTGTGTCGGGTTTGTGCTGGGTTTGTGCCGGGTTTGTGCCGGGTTTGTGCTGGGTTTGTGCCGGGTTTGTGCTCAGCTTATCCCTAGTACAAAAATTGTTCTAACGCTCTGTGGACATTTTTTTTTTAAATAATAAAATTTAAACACTAATTTGAGATCTGAAAGGCCGAATCTTGGCAAACCGTAACCGAAATGTAACACAGATGTTTCTAGATATAGATGTAACAAAGTACATGTCTCCAGACTAAGCCCTGATCAATATTGATAGATTTCTAGCCAAGACTTTCGATCCCCAATAGAGCAACGTTAGACTAATGAACTGTGGTCTTAGAGAAAATCTTTCAGCCTTGCCCCCGGGCACTTACGGCATAGCTACACTTCCATCTCCTCATTGTAATTTAGCCAGTTTCTCAGACTTTTCAACAAGATTATCAGACTAAATCAACCACATTATCAGACTATCTCAACCACACTATCAGATTTTGGTAATTTGGAGCTGCCCTTATTAAAAAATTTGTTGGGTATTATTTCTATTGTTAATAATTGATTGCCTTTCTTTTTTATTCCAAAACATGTATTTCTTACTAATATAGCATTTATATATACATGGATATGTGTGACATCACATTATATATCATGCGTCACAACGTTGAGACAAGGAGAAGGGGAAATCATGAACCTTGGCCAGAGAAGGGGGAATCACCAACCTTGGCCAGAGAAGGGGGAATCACCAACCTTGGCCAGTGAAGGGGGAATCACCAACCTTGGCCAGTGAAGGGGGAATCACGAACCTTGGCCAGTGAAGGGGGAATCACGAAACTTGGCCAGAGAAGAGGGAATCACGAAACTTGGCCAGTGAAGGGGGAATCACGAACCTTGGCCAGAGAAGAGGGAATCACTAACCTTGGCCAGAGATGAGGGAATCACTAACCTTGGCCAGAGAAGGGGAAATCACGAACCTTGGCCAGAGAAGGGGGAATCACCAACCTTGGCCAGAGAAGGGGGAATCACCAACCTTGGCCAGAGAAGGGGAAATCACTAACCTTGGCCAGAGAAGGGGGAATCACGAACCTTGGCCAGAGAAGGGGGAATCAATAACCTTGGCCAGAGAAGGGGGAATCACGAACCTTGGCCAGAGAGAAGGGGAATCACGAACCTTGGCCAGAGAAGGGGGAATCACTAACCTTATCCAGAGAAGGGGAAATCACGAACCTTGGCCAGAGAAAGGGGAATCACCAACCTTGGCCAGAGAAGGGGGAATCACCAACCTTGGCCAGTGAAGGGGGAATCACAAACCTTGGACAGTGAAGGGGGAATCACGAACCTTGGCCAGTGAAGGGGGAATCACGAACCTTGGCCAGTGAAGGGGGAATCACGAACCTTGGCCAGAGAAGAGGGAATCACGAAACTTGGCCAGTGAAGGGGGAATCACGAGCCTTGGCCAGAGAAGGGGGAATCACTAACCTTGGCCAGAGAAGGGGGAATCACTAACCTTGGCCAGAGAAGGGGAAATCACGAACCTTGGCCAGAGAAGGGGGAATCACGAACCTTGGCCAGAGAGAAGGGGAATCACGAACCTTGGCCAGAGAAGGGGGAATCACGAACCTTGGCCAGAGAAGGGGGAATCACGAACCTTGGCCAGAGAAGGGGGAATCAATAACCTTGGCCAGAGAAGGGGGCATCACGAACCTTGGCCAGAGAGAAGGGGAATCACGAACCTTGGCCAGAGAAGGGGGAATCACGAACCTTGGCCAGAGAAGGGGAAATCACTAACCTTGGCCAGAGAAGGGGGAATCACCAACCTTGGCCAGAGAAGGGGGAATCACGAGCCTTGGCCAGAGAAGGGGGAATCACTAACCTTGGCCAGAGAAGGGGGAATCACCAACCTTGGCCAGAGAAGGGTGAATCACCAACCGTGGCCAGTGAAGGGGGAATCACGAACCTTGGCCAGTGAAGGGGGAATAACGAACCTTGGCCAGTGAAGGGGGAATCACGAACCTTGGCCAGTGAAGGGGGAATCACGAACCTTGGCCAGTGAAGGGGGAATCACGAGCCTTGGCCAGAGAAGGGGGAATCACTAACCTTGGCCAGAGAAGGGGGAATCACTAACCTTGGCCAGAGAAGGGGAAATCACGAACCTTGGCCAGAGAAGGGGGAATCACGAACCTTGGCCAGAGAGAAGGGGAATCACGAACCTTGGCCAGAGAAGGGGGAATCACCAACCTTGGCCAGAGAAGGGGGAATCACGAACCTTGGCCAGAGAAGGGGGAATCACGAACCTTGGCCAGAGAAGGGAGAATCACGAACCTTGGCCAGAGAAGGTGGAATCACTAACATTGGCCAGAGAAGGGGGAATCACGAACCTTGGATACAGAAGGTCGAATCACGAACCTTGACCAGAGAAGGGGATATCACTATGACCCTTGCCCCATATTAATTAATTACATGCTGAAGTCTTAAAGACGCTTAATTATTTTTTTTACTTAACTACACTTGAGACTCACTGGCAATCTGTAGGAAGTTCATCCCCCATATGATGGACCACACCCATCCTACGATAAGGACGAAGGACAACATTTGTAGAAGCGCTGACAGCAGGTTCAGGCCGAAAGCTTTCGCTGGTTTCCCAAGCTTGGTCTTGCACCCACATAGACACGCCCATGATGAGAAGAAGGTCCCTGCGTTTCAAACATACAAATAAGTCAATGAAAATGTGAAGATATGTTACACACCAATGAGAACAGCAGATTCTATGATACTAGCTGTTTCTATAAGGCTAGAAATTTATATAAGACTAGCTGTTTCTATAAGACTAGAACGTTATATGAGACTAGCTGTTTCTATAAGGCTAGAAAGTTATATAAGACTAGCTGTTTCTATAAGACTAGAACGTTATATGAGACTAGCTGTTTCTATAAGGCTAGAAAGTTATATGAGACTAGCTGTTTCTATAAGACAAGAAATGTAAATCAGACTAGCTGTTTCTATAAGGTTAGAAATTAATGAGACTAACTGTTTCTATAAGACTAGAACGTTATATGAGACTAGCTGTTTCTATAAGGCTAGAAAGTTATATGAGACTAGCTGTTTCTATAAGACAAGAAATGTAAATGAGACTAGCTGTTTCTATAAGGTTGGAAATTAATGAGACTAACTGTTTCTATAAGACTAGAACGTTATATAAGACTAGCTGTTTCTATAAGACTAGAACGTTATATGAGACTAGCTGTTTCCATAAGGCTGGAAAGTTATATGAGACTAGCTGTTTCTATATGGCTAGAAATTTATATGAGACTAGCTTTTTCTATAAAACAAGAAAGTTATATGAGATTAGCTGTTTCTATGTGGCTAGAAATATTTATGAGACTAGCTGTTTCTATAAGACAAGAAAGTTATATGAGAAAAGCTGTTTCTATAAGAGAAAAAAGTTCTGAGACTAGCTGTTTTCATAGGTTAAGAAAGCACCATGAAATATGCTGTTTCTATAGGATAAGAAAGTTCCATGAGACTAGCTGATTCTTCTATAAGACAACAAGTTTCGTGAGACTAGCTGGTCTTATAAGACAATAAGATTCTCTGAGACGAGCAAATTCTATAAAACACTAAGTTTCTCTTTGAGAGGCAGCTTTGATGATGCAAGAAGATTCTCTATGAGTCCGCCAAGTTAAACATTAGAATCATAAAATAAGAAACAAACATTTGACATGAATTATCTGTGACATCCCATCTAGGTGAGCCTCACCCTGCACCCAGTCTGTTGCTCTACACCCGTCCGTCACCCTGCGCCCAGTCTGTTGCTCTACACCCGTCCGTCCCCTGCGCCCCCCTCTGTTGCTCTACACCCGTCCGTCACCCTGCGCCCCCTCTGTTGCTCTACACCCGTCCGTCACCCTGCGCCCCCTCTGTTGCTCTACACCCGTCCGTCACCCTGCGCCCCCTCTGTTGCTCTACACCCGTCCGTCACCCTGCGCCCCCCTCTGTTGCTCTACACCCGTCCGTCACCCTGCGCCCCCCTCTGTTGCTCTACACCCGTCCGTCACCCTGCGCCCCCCTCTGTTGCTCTACACCCGTCCGTCACCCTGCGCCCCCCTCTGTTGCTCTACACCCGTCCGTCACCCTGCGCCCCCTCTGTTGCTCTACACCCGTCCGTCACCCTGCGCCCCCCTCTGTTGCTCTACACCCGTCCGTCACCCTGCGCCCCCTCTGTTGCTCTACACCCGTCCGTCACCCTGCGCCCCCTCTGTTGTCTACACCAGTCTTTCACCCTGTACCCCCTCTGTTCCCTCACCCTTATCTGTCACCCCGCTCAGCTGAGCAATGTCACCCGGCACACGTCCTCCTCCATAGCCCCACACCATACCCCAAACACACACACACACACAACACACACACATCACAATTTCTTATCATTCAACAAGTCTCGTGTTATAGAGGGTTGTTGTTGTTGTTCTTTCAATCATTAGAATAGGCTGGAGCACTTCCGGAAAGAATTGCGGCCATGTTGTTTTTGATGCTTCTTAAACTGTACATTGAGAGTCTTCATAATTGTATCGACCTGCCTGGTGTTTCCTCTGATGAACACACACCAACAGACAGATCGATAACTACATAATTAACAGACGAGAATTTCCAAAATAATGCAAATTAATGACAAAACATTGCGTAATGAACGATATAATGAGCCAAACTATTGAATTTTGTACAAATTAAATTCTAATGGGTTGTCTCAGTTCTTGGGTTGTTTCAGTTCTTGGGTTGTTTCAGTTCTTGGGTTGTTTCAGTTCTTGGGTTGTTTCAGTTCTTGGGTTGTTTCAGTTCTTGGGTTGTTTCAGTTCTTGGGTTGTTTCAGTTCTTGGGTTGTTTCAGTTCTTGGGTTGTTTCAGTTCTTGGGTTGTTTCAGTTCTTGGGTTGTTTCAGTTCTTGGGTTGTCTCAGTTCTTGGGTTGTTTCAGTTCTTGGGTTGTCTCAGTTCTTGGGTTGTTTCAGTTCTTGGGTTGTTTCAGTTCTTGGGTTGTTTCAGTTCTTGGGTTGTTTCAGTTCTTGGGTTGTTTCAGTTCTTGGGTTGTTTCAGTTCTTGGGTTGTCTCAAAAATCGTTGGATCAGTTCATCAATAATTCAGGGTTAAAAGCGTCTTTCAAATTGACGGGTTGATGGGCCGGACTGTCTGCTATCTCTATACTCTCATGGGCTGGACTGTCTGCTATCTCTATACTCTCATGGGCCGGACTGTCTGCTATCTCTATACTCTCATGGGCCGGACTGTCTGCTATCTCTATACTCTCATGGGCCGGACTGTCTGCTATCTCTATACTCTCATGGGCCGGACTGTCTGCTATCTCTATACTCTCATGGGCCGGACTGTCTGCTATCTCTATACTCTCATGGGCCGGACTGTCTGCTATCTCTATACTCTCATGGGCCGGACTGTCTGCTATCTCTATACTCTCACGGGCCGGACTGTCTGCTATCTCTATACTCTCACGGGCCGGACTGTCTGCTATCTCTATACTCTCATGGGCTGGACTGTCTGCTATCTCTATACTCTCATGGGCTGGACTGTCTGCTATCTCTATACTCTCATGGGCCGGACTGTCTGCTATCTCTATACTCTCATGGGCCGGACTGTCTGCTATCTCTATACTCTCATGGGCCGGACTGTCTGCTATCTCTATACTCTCATGGGCCGGACTGTCTGCTATCTCTATACTCTCATGGGCCGGACTGTCTGCTATCTCTATACTCTCACGGGCCGGACTGTCTGCTATCTCTATACTCTCACGGGCCGGACTGTCTGCTATCTCTATACTCTCATGGGCTGGACTGTCTGCTATCTCTATACTCTCATGGGCTGGACTGTCTGCTATCTCTATACTCTCATGGGCCGGACTGTCTGCTATCTCTATACTCTCATGGGCCGGACTGTCTGCTATCTCTATACTCTCATGGGCCGGACTGTCTGCTATCTCTATACTCTCATGGGCCGGACTGTCTGCTATCTCTATACTCTCACGGGCCGGACTGTCTGCTATCTCTATACTCTCATGGGCCGGACTGTCTGCTATCTCTATACTCTCACGGGCCGGACTGTCTGCTATCTCTATACTCTCACGGGCCGGACTGTCTGCTATCTCTATACTCTCATGGGCCGGACTGTCTGCTATCTCTATACTCTCACGGGCCGGACTGTCTGCTATCTCTATACTCTCATGGGCCGGACTGTCTGCTATCTCTATACTCTCATGGGCCGGACTGTCTGCTATCTCTATACTCTCACGGGCCGGACTGTCTGCTATCTCTATACTCTCACGGGCCGGACTGTCTGCTATCTCTATACTCTCACGGGCCGGACTGTCTGCTATCTCTATACTCTCATGGGCCGGACTGTCTGCTATCTCTATACTCTCATGGGCCGGACTGTCTGCTATCTCTATACTCTCATGGGCCGGACTGTCTGCTATCTCTATACTCTCACGGGCCGGACTGTCTGCTATCTCTATACTCTCACGGGCCGGACTGTCTGCTATCTCTATACTCTCATGGGCCGGACTGTCTGCTATCTCTATACTCTCACGGGCCGGACTGTCTGCTATCTCTATACTCTCACGGGCCGGACTGTCTGCTATCTCTATACTCTCACGGGCCGGACTGTCTGCTATCTCTATACTCTCATGGGCCGGACTGTCTGCTATCTCTATACTCTCATGGGCCGGACTGTCTGCTATCTCTATACTCTCATGGGCCGGACTGTCTGCTATCTCTATACTCTCACGGGCCGGACTGTCTGCTATCTCTATACTCTCACGGGCCGGACTGTCTGCTATCTCTATACTCTCATGGGCCGGACTGTCTGCTATCTCTATACTCTCATGGGCCGGACTGTCTGCTATCTCTATACTCTCATGGGCCGGACTGTCTGCTATCTCTATACTCTCATGGGCCGGACTGTCTGCTATCTCTATACTCTCACGGGCCGGACTGTCTGCTATCTCTATACTCTCATGGGCCGGACTGTCTGCTATCTCTATACTCTCACGGGCCGGACTGTCTGCTATCTCTTTACTCTCACGGGCCGGACTGTCTGCTATCTCTATACTCTCATGGGCCGGACTGTCTGCTATCTCTATACTCTCACGGGCCGGACTGTCTGCTATCTCTATACTCTCATGGGCCGGACTGTCTGCTATCTCTATACTCTCATGGGCCGGACTGTCTGCTATCTCTATACTCTCATGGGCCGGACTGTCTGCTATCTCTATACTCTCACGGGCCGGACTGTCTGCTATCTCTATACTCTCACGGGCCGGACTGTCTGCTATCTCTATACTCTCATGGGCCGGACTGTCTGCTATCTCTATACTCTCATGGGCCGGACTGTCTGCTATCTCTATACTCTCATGGGCCGGACTGTCTGCTATCTCTATACTCTCACGGGCCGGACTGTCTGCTATCTCTATACTCTCACGGGCCGGACTGTCTGCTATCTCTATACTCTCACGGGCCGGACTGTCTGCTATCTCTATACTCTCATGGGCCGGACTGTCTGCTATCTCTATACTCTCATGGGCCGGACTGTCTGCTATCTCTATACTCTCATGGGCCGGACTGTCTGCTATCTCTATACTCTCATGGGCCGGACTGTCTGCTATCTCTATACTCTCATGGGCCGGACTGTCTGCTATCTCTATACTCTCATGGGCCGGACTGTCTGCTATCTCTATACTCTCACGGGCCGGACTGTCTGCTATCTCTATACTCTCACGGGCCGGACTGTCTGCTATCTCTATACTCTCATGGGCCGGACTGTCTGCTATCTCTATACTCTCACGGGCCGGACTGTCTGCTATCTCTATACTCTCACGGGCCGGACTGTCTGCTATCTCTATACTCTCACGGGCCGGACTGTCTGCTATCTCTATACTCTCATGGGCCGGACTGTCTGCTATCTCTATACTCTCATGGGCCGGACTGTCTGCTATCTCTATACTCTCACGGGCCGGACTGTCTGCTATCTCTATACTCTCACGGGCCGGACTGTCTGCTATCTCTATACTCTCACGGGCCGGACTGTCTGCTATCTCTATACTCTCATGGGCCGGACTGTCTGCTATCTCTATACTCTCATGGGCCGGACTGTCTGATATCTCTATACTCTCATGGGCCGGACTGTCTGCTATCTCTATACTCTCATGGGCCGGACTGTCTGCTATCTCTATACTCTCATGGGCCGGACTGTCTGATATCTCTATACTCTCATGGGCCGGACTGTCTGCTATCTCTATACTCTCATGGGCCGGACTGTCTGCTATCTCTATACTCTCACGGGCCGGACTGTCTGCTATCTCTATACTCTCATGGGCCGGACTGTCTGCTATCTCTATACTCTCATGGGCCGGACTGTCTGCTATCTCTATACTCTCATGGGCCGGACTGTCTGCTATCTCTATACTCTCATGGGCCGGACTGTCTGCTATCTCTATACTCTCACGGGCCGGACTGTCTGCTATCTCTATACTCTCACGGGCCGGACTGTCTGCTATCTCTATACTCTCATGGGCCGGACTGTCTGCTATCTCTATACTCTCATGGGCCGGACTGTCTGCTATCTCTATACTCTCATGGGCCGGACTGTCTGCTATCTCTATACTCTCACGGGCCGGACTGTCTGCTATCTCTATACTCTCACGGGCCGGACTGTCTGCTATCTCTATACTCTCATGGGCCGGACTGTCTGCTATCTCTATACTCTCATGGGCCGGACTGTCTGCTATCTCTATACTCTCATGGGCCGGACTGTCTGCTATCTCTATACTCTCACGGGCCGGACTGTCTGCTATCTCTATACTCTCATGGGCCGGACTGTCTGCTATCTCTATACTCTCATGGGCCGGACTGTCTGATATCTCTATACTCTCATGGGCCGGACTGTCTGCTATCTCTATACTCTCATGGGCCGGACTGTCTGCTATCTCTATACTCTCATGGGCCGGACTGTCTGATATCTCTATACTCTCATGGGCCGGACTGTCTGCTATCTCTATACTCTCATGGGCCGGACTGTCTGCTATCTCTATACTCTCACGGGCCGGACTGTCTGCTATCTCTATACTCTCACGGGCCGGACTGTCTGCTATCTCTATACTCTCACGGGCCGGACTGTCTGCTAACTCTATACTCTCACGGGCCGGACTGTCTGCTATCTCTATACTCTCACGGGCCGGACTGTCTGCTATCTCTATACTCTCACGGGCCGGACTGTCTGCTATCTCTATACTCTCACGGGCCGGACTGTCTGCTATCTCTATACTCTCATGGGCCGGACTGTCTGCTATCTCTATACTCTCACGGGCCGGACTGTCTGCTATCTCTATACTCTCACGGGCCGGACTGTCTGCTATCTCTATACTCTCACGGGCCGGACTGTCTGCTATCTCTATACTCTCACGGGCCGGACTGTCTGCTATCTCTATACTCTCATGGGCCGGACTGTCTGCTATCTCTCCACAAGTGTGATTGAATTGAACCAACCGTCATACTTGAACATTTTGTAAAATCACATTCAGCATATACTCTTTGTTTTTTTTTTGTTAGGCTACTCCAGTAGAATTGTTTATGACATAAAGTTTGAATAACGTTGTTACAATATTTATAACTAATTTTAAAATAGTTATACTTGAATGTCGGCGTTAAATAAACATGAAATTAAAATAATTCCAACGCCTTAAATGCTGCAGCCAGGGCCATGTGGTCAAATGATCGGAGCCACGGGTACCGGTCACTATCCTAGTCCAGTGCCAGGGCCGTGTGGTCGAATGATCGGAGCCACGGGTACCGGTCACTATCCTAGTCCAGTGCCAGGGCCGTGTGGTCGAATGATCGGAGCCACGGGTACCGGTCACTATCCTAGTCCAGTGCCAGGGCCGTGTGGTCAAATGAACGGAGCCACGGGTACCGGTCACTATCCTAGTCCAGTGCCAGGGCCGTGTGGTCAAATGATCGGAGCCACGGGTACCGGTCACTATCCTAGTCCAGTGCCAGGGCCGTGTGGTCAAATGATCGGAGCCACGGGTACCGGTCACTATCCAATTCAGTGCCAGGGCCGTGTGGTCAAATGATCGGAGCCACGGGTACCGGCCACTATCCTAGTCCAGTGCTTTCCAAACTGTTCCTATTGGTGACACGCAGGGGCCCTATGCGAAACGGATTGCGCGGGGCCCAGTCTGGGTAGGGATACGGATAATAAGTGAAAATTACGCTTTTGTATTAGAAAATAAATTCGAGTGGGGCCTATGAAAGTGCGGGGCCTATGAAAGTGCGGGGCCCACTGCGGCCGCATAGGTTGCAATGGCCTAAGGCCGGCCCTGGTGACACGCTTTACGACATTCACCATTTCGCGACACAGTTACGTCTGGTTGACCTGTACACCGTGGGTAAAACTAACTCAGACTGGGACATACAGAGCCAAACACTGAGTTTCCTAACGCAATGTATGATTACAATATATAATCTCATGAAAACTTTAAACTTTTTAAAAATGTAACTTTTTTTTTTACATTTATGGTTAGTTAAATTTAAAAACAAAATACATTTCTGAGATTTACGAGATTGTTATTGTAAACAATTAAAAGACGGAATGATCAATACTTTGATCAAAATAGAAGAAGGAGAACGGAAATATGTGCAAGAATTTTTACATCTCAAATTGTGTAAGTTATGTATGACACGCATACAAACCAGTGATTGCGACTACGCATTGACATCGGTGGATTTGTTTAATTGCAAGGTAAACAAGATTTACATTCTTGGAAAAACAAAACACGTTATTTGCAGCTTAATGTTATCAGACTCTAATGGTGTTATCTCTCGGAAGGACTTCTCCCTCAAAGTCGGGCCTCTCCCTCAAAGTCGGGCCTCTCCCTCAAAGTCGGGCCTCTCACTCAAAGTCGGACCTCTCCCTCAAAGTCGGGCCTCTACCTCAAAGTCGGGCCTCTCCCTCAAAGTCGGGCCTCTCACTCAAAGTCGGACCTCTCTCTCAAAGTCGGACCTCTCCCTCAAAGTCGGGCCTCTCACTCAAAGTCGGACCTCTCCCTCAAAGTCGGGCCTCTCACTCAAAGTCGGGCCTCTCCCTCAAAGTCGGGCCTCACATTGTTCGAACAATGGCACACCATTTTACTTTTAAGGTGGTTTCGGCGACAGTGGTGGTGGGTGGAGCTTTTGTTGTCAGCACTCTTGAGTAACCTAAGCTTTCTCTCGAGCCTTCGTTCTTTTAATGAAGGACGCATGACACAATCTTTATTGAGACGGCTCAGTGAACTATTATTATAGTTTTTGTTTACAGCTGACTGTGTTTAGTGGTTATATGACTGTGTTTAGTGGTTATATGGCTGTTTTTAGAGGTTGTATGACTGTGTTTTGTGGTTATATGGCTGTGTTTAGTGGTTATACGGCTGTGTTTAGTGGTTATATGACTGTTTCGTGGTTATATGACTGTGTTTAGTGGTTATATTATATGACTGTGTTTAGGGGTTATATGGCTGTGTTTAGTGGTTATATGACTGTGTTTAGTGGTTATATGACTGTGTGTAGTGGTTATATGGCGGGTCACTTTGTTGGGGATTATATTTTCATGCGCATGTATACTTCTGAAAGCTAAAAACTAAACACGTTGTAGTGCCAACCTTCAAAGCCGTGTTGGTGACGCATGTGGTTACAAATGTTAATGACGAGCCGTTATTGATGACGCGGGATGTCACACGTGTCGATGACGAGCCGCGCTGGATGATGCATACGGTGACATACGGCTCTGAGCCATAACATATGACGCTACACGTGATGTTTACGACAATGCCGACCGGCGCCATTACACAGCGCGGCTTTCCTTACATAGAAATTTAAGTATTCTTCAGCCTCGCGAGACGCCAATTACTCACGCAGAAGACAGAATCTTCCGCTTCAACCCAACCGCCGCCGCCCATATCTTCACCCCACGCCCCATATCTCCAACCCCCACCACTCTTCTCCCAGCGCACCCATAAAACCACCCAGAATTAACATTCATCCTTCCTCATCTGAGGCTAGCGGTGACTCATCAAAAACTGAAACCGTGTGTAATTTTTTCAAATAGAATCATCTCCTTATATCAGCTTAACTTAAGGACACTTGTTCACTGCTGTATAAGAATCATCTCCTCATATCAGCTGAAGCACACTTGTTCACTGCTGTATAAGAATCATCTCCTTATATCAGCTGAAGCACACTTGCTCACTGATGTTTAAGAATCATCTCCTTATGTCAGCTGAAAGACACTTGCTCACTGATGTTTAAGAATCATCTCCTTATGTCAGCTGAAAGACACTTGCTCACTGATGTTTAAGAATCATCTCCTTATATCAGCTGAAGCACACTTGCTCACTGATGTTTAAGAATCATCTCCTTATATCAGCTGAAAGACACTTGTTCACTGCTGTGTAAGATGTCTTTGAAAACTTAAGATCGCTTCAGGGACCATCTTTGCTCTTGAAGAAACCACAAGACGCTTCGAATGCACACTGTTGTGGTGGCATCATCTTCGGCAGGTACTCTGTTCTGGCGGCACACTAGTGGCACCCTGCTCTTTAGTATTTAACTTGAAGATTTGATGACGACAACTCGAGGGCGCCCTGTCAAACTTGCGATTTTATCATTTGGTGTAAACCCTGGTGCAAGCGTCACACGGCCCAAAGCCAGGGGCGTCATTTTGGTAGGGCAGTGTGGGGCATTTGCCCCCTCCCCTGAATTTGCAGGTTTTATTTCAATTGATATGTACTGTAGCGCCTCCAGTAATAAACAACTTAAAAAGTCGACCAAGTTTTGGGTTTTGCCCCCCCCCCTTTTTTTATAAAAAAAATCCTGAAATGACGCCCTTGCTCACAGCCCCCGCTCCCCGATAATTACGCCACTGCTTGTTATGTTGCTATTGTGTTCCTGCTGTGCGAGTGCTGTGTTCTACAATCAACAAGGGTGGACATTCATGAAGCCCAGAGGTGTAGCCTGTTAGAGGGAGGTGAGTGGCTACGTTCCCAGGGGCTATTTTTATGAAAGAAGAAAATACAACATTTGTTCTTTTACAAAACAAAACATTTTCACTTTATGATTTCATTCCAAAACTTCTCAACGATATTCGTATCCAAGATGTTTCACAATTCGATAAATAGAAAAAAAACTTAACAAATATTTGTTCATCGTCACCTTTACTTATGAAATGTACATGTTTTTGAATGTCATGTGTCACTGAATACAGTCACCGGCCAATGTTCATCTCTAGTGTAACTGATGACAGTAACCGGGCAATGTTCATCTCAAATGTAACTGATGCCAGACACCGGCCAATGTCCATCTCATGTGTCACTGATGCCAGACACCGGCCAATGTCCATCTCATGTGTCACTGATGCCAGACACCGGCCAATGTCCATCTCATGTGCCACTGATGCCAGACACCGGCCAATGTCCATCTCATGTGCCACTGATGCCAGACTCCGGCCAATGTCCATCTCATGTGTAACTGATGCCAGACACCGGCCAATGTCCATCTCATGTGCCACTGATGCCAGACTCCGGCCAATGTCCATCTCATGTGTCACTTATGCCAGACACCGGCCAATGTCCATCTCATGTGCCACTGATGCCAGACTCCGGCCAATGTCCATCTCATGTGCCACTGATGCCAGACACCGGCCAATGTCCATCTCATGTGCCACTGATGCCAGACTCCGGCCAATGTCCATCTCATGTGTCACTTATGCCAGACTCCGGCCAATGTCTATATCATGTGTCACTTATGCCAGGCTCCGGCCAATGTCCATCTCATGTGTAACTGATGCGAATACGGCGATCGATAAACTAATGCATGAATAAACAGGAAGTGACATGTGGTAAAGGAAAACTTGGTTCTCTCCCATGCATTTATTTGTGAAGCATTTCTATAGATTTTATTGGGCCAACATCAAAAATGTATTCATACATCCGTAGATAACCCTTGGTAATGCAACCGTAAATAACCCTTGGTCATGCATCAGTAGATAAACCTTGATCCTACAACCGTAGATAACCCTTGTTCATCATACATCCGTAGATAACTCTCGTTCATGCATCCGTAGATAACCCTTGTTCATACATCCGTAGATAACCCGTGTTCATACATCCGTCGATAACAACTGATCACTATTTATTTTTATTTTCCCATTTGTGTGCTTTGTTACCTGGGAGGAACTCCAGCAACTAAAAACGACAATGCCATTATAAATTATGTTTCTCTTGTTACAAACAATAAAACTAGGGAAGCAAATCTTGATGTATCGATGTTATGGCTGGGTGCAGGATCAAGAAACCAGATTTTGGTGTGTTGATGGCGTGGCTGGGTGAAGTATCAAACAACAAGATATTGATGTTTTGATGTTATGGCTGGGTGAAAGATCAAGAAACCAGATTTTGGTGCGTTGATGTTATGGCTCGGTAAAGGATCAAGCATCCAGATCTTGATGTGCTGATGTTATGACTCGGTGAAAAATCAAGCATCCAGATCTTGATGTGCTGATGTTATGACTCGGTGAAAAATCAAGCATCCAGATCTTGATATGCTGATGTTATGACTCGGTGAAAAATCAAGCATCCAGATCTTGATGTGCTGATGTTATGACTCGGTGAAAAATCAAGCATCCAGATCTTCATGTGCTGATGTTATGACTCATTGAAAAATCAAGCATCCAGATCTTGATGTGTTGATGTTATGACTCGGCGAAGTATCAAGAAACCAAAGAGTGAATCATGGAAAAGATCAGCAGAAGACATGTCGGCTAAAAATCATTTTAAAATTAGAACAGGGGTATGGGGGTCGCTAGAAGTCCCAGATATTTTGGTAAGATAGTTTTGAATAAGACTTGGCGGTTACTTTTAAAGAAAAGGGGATTTTTTTCCATAGGGGTTTTTCTATCCCATCTCAACCATTTTGCTTCCAATTTTTGCCGATTGTTTATTCTCCACAAGATTGGCTCGCCAAAAAGACAACATCTAACCCAGTGGTTCTCAACCTTCCTAATGCCGCGACCCCTTAATACAGTTCCTCATGTTGTGGCGACCCCCAACCACACAATTATTCTCGTTGCTATTTCACAATTGTTGAGAATATGTATTTTCCGATGGTCTTAGGCGACCCCTGGGAAAGGGTCGTTCGACCACCAAAGGGGTCGCGACCCTCAGGTTGAGAACCATTGCTCTAACCCAAATACCAGTGGTTCCATACCTGTTTGACACCCGGTCCTAGATCTTATACTCAAAGGACGTGTGTACACCTGAAACAAACTTCTCCTTATATTAATGTAACTATATTATATGGGTATACATTGCGTTACTTAACCAGAAACATGTCTCGACCCTAAGATTTTGTCTGGAGCCTAAGGTTTTGTCTGGACCCTAAGGTTTTGTCTGGACCCTAAGGTTTTGTCTGGAGCCTAAGGTTTTGTCTGGAGCATAAGGTTTTGTCTGGACCCTAAGGTTTTGTCTGGAGCCTAAGGTTTTGTCTGGAGCATAAGGTTTTGTCTGGACCCTAAGGTTTTGTCTGGAGCCTAAGGTTTTGTCTGCAGTCTAAGGTTTTGTCTGGACCCTAATGTTTTGTCTGCAGTTTAAGGTTTTTCTGGAGCCTAAGGTTTTGTATGGAGCCTAAGGTTTTGTCTGGAGACTAAGGTTTTTTCTGGAGCCTAAGGTTTTGTCTGGAGCCTAAGGTTTTGTCTGGAGCCGGTTTTGTCAGGCCCCTAAGGTTTTGTCAGGCCCCTAAGGTTTTGTCCGGCCCTAAAGGTTTTGTCAGGCCCTAAGGTTTTGTCTGGAGCATAAGGTTTTGTCAGGCTCCTAAGGTTTTGTCCGGCACCTAAGGTTTTGTCCGGCCCCTAAGGTTTTGTCCGGCCCCTAATGTTTTGTTCGGCCCCTAAGGTTTTTGTCCGGCCCCTTAGGTTTTGTCCGGCCCTTAAGGCTTTGTCCGGCCCCTAAGGTTTTGTCCGGCCCCTAAGGTTTTGTCCGGCCCCTAAGGTTTTGTCTGGAGCCTAAGGTTTTGTCCGGCCCCTAGGGTTTTGTCTGGAGCCTAAGGTTTTGTCAAGCCCCTAAGGTTTTTTCCGGCACCTAAGGTTTTGTCCGGCCCCTAAGGTTTTGTCCGGCCCCTAATGTTTTGTTCGGCCCCTAAGGTTTTTGTCCGGCCCCTTAGGTTTTGTCTGGCCCCTAAGGCTTTGTCCGGCCCCTAAGGTTTTGTCCGGCCCCTAAGGTTTTGTCCGGCCCCTAAGATTTTGTCCGGCCCCTAAGGTTTTGTCAGGCCCCTAAGGTTTTGTCTGGAGCCTAAGGTTTTGTCAGGCCCCTAAGGTTTTGTCCGGCCCTAAGGTTTTGTCTGGAGCCTAAGGTTTTGTCAGGCCCCCTAAGGTTTTGTCCGCCCCTAATGTTTTGTCAGGACCCTAAAGTTTTGAACAGGGCACCGTCCACACAAATCCTTAGTTCACTTAGCTTTTAAATTTCAATTTTAAAAATGGGGAGAGAAAATACATTCATGACTATGACAAGCTACAGCTAAGACATGTTACAACTATGAAAAGCTACAGCTAAGACATTTTACAACTATGACAAGCTACAGCTAAGACATGTTACAACTATGACAAGCTACAGCTAAGACATGTTACAACTATGACAAGCTACAGCTAAGACTTGTTACAACTATGACAAGCTACAGCTAAGACATGTTACAACTATGACAAGCTACAGCTAAGACATGTTACAACTATGACAAGCTACTGCTAAGACATGTTACAACTATGACAAGCTACAGCTAAGACATGTTACAACTATGACAAGCTACAGCTAAGACATGTTACAACTATGACAAGCTACAGCTAAGACACGTTACAACTATCATACGTTACAACTAAGACATGTTACAACTAATACACGTTTTCCCTTAAGTACAAGCTTTTCTTTATTCACCCACCCCATGTGTCGTCGACAAGTTGGTAATGGTTCAACGTATGTACAGCATCTGTCAGTACAGCATCTGTCAGTATAGCATATGTCAGTGTAGCGCCTGTGTTAGCGACAAGTGGTCCCATTTACATAGTTCAGTCGATGACAAATGGTCTCTAAGTTCGGGCAACCGTGGGGGGGGGGGGGGGTGTGAGAGAAGGGTCATTGGTTGGATTGGAATTCTCCTTTTTTTTTCTATTACTGACATGCGTGACAGCAGTGGCGGCTCAACAAAGAAAAACTTAATTTGATGAGGGAGAGAGACTAGGAGGCAACCCTCACTTGTGAAGCAGTATTATTTAAACGTAAAATGACTTCTATAGCGCACTTTCATCATATAGTTTGGTCAATGACCATAGGCCGCCTGTATATGATAATATCAAGTATTCGGCTTAACAATAGAGCAAATGGTTGGATGGCCACAGAGATCCATTAAAAAGAAAAGAAGTTACTGCGTAGAAGTAATATAATGGAATAACGTTCCGCTTGCTTGTGTGCTAGAAGTCATCTGGCTTGTATAAGAAGTGGGGTGCTAGGTGGGGAATGGGTTGAATTGCCTGGGATGGGGGGGGGGGGTTAAGTGGAGAATGTGGGAGAGAGAAATTCTGGGTACCGACTTAAGTGGATCCTATGAGAAGAGCATTATCTGGTGTTGATTTGATTCATATAGTGTGGCTCCCGGGGCGGCGGGGGGGGGGGGGTGCACGGGGAGTCGAGCTAGGTGGGTCATGTTATGTAGGCACGGGCTGGGGGGTCAACTAGGTGGTGCGGGGAGTCGACTAGAGGGTCTTAGATTGATTTAGGAAGAACAGTGTGGGTAAGGGACGTTAAGCTATGTGTGGTAAGGGACGTAAAGCTATGTGTGGGTAAGGGACGTAAAGTATAGTTATATGTGGGTAAGGGACGTAAAGCTGTGTGTGGGTAAGGGACGTATAGTTATATGTTTGTAAAGGACGTAAAGATATGTGTGGGTAAGGGACGTAAAGCTATGTGTGGGTAAGGGACGTAAAGCTATGTGTGGGTAAGGGACATATTGTTATGTGTAGGTAAGGGACGTATAGTTCTGTGTGGGTAAGGGACGTATAGTTCTGTGTGGGTAAGGGACATATAGATATGTGTAGGTAAGGGACATATAGTTATGTGTAGGTAAGGGACATTAGTTCTGTGTGGGTAAGGGACATATTGTTATGTGTAGGTAAGGGACATATAGTTCTGTGTAGGTAAGGGACATATAGTTATGTGTAGGTAAGGGACATATAGTTATGTGTGGGTAAGGGACATATAGTTATGTGTGGGTAAGGGACGTATAGTTATGTGTGTGTAAGGGACGTATAGTTTTGTGTGGGTAAGGGACGTATAGTTATGTGTGGGTAAGGGACGTATAGTTCTGTGTGGGTAAGGGACGTATAGTTATGCGTGGGTAAGGGACGTATAGTTCTGTGTGGGTAAGGGACGTATAGTTCTGTGTGGGTAAGGGACGTATAGTTCTGTGTGGGTAAGGGATGTATAGTTCTGTGTGGGTAAGGAACGTATAGTTCTGTGTGGGTAAGGGACGTATAGTTATATGTTTGTAAGGGACGTATAGTTCTGTGTGGGTAAGGGACGTATAGTTCTGTGTGGGTAAGGGACGTATAGTTCTGTATGGGTAAGGGTCGTATAGTTCTGTGTGGGTAAGGGACGTATAGTTCTGTGTGGGTAAGGGACGTATAGTTATGTGTGGGTAAGGGACGTATAGTTATGTTTATTAGTTTTTTTTTAATAAACTGTATGTGAAAAATGTTAACAATAACACAGTGAGACGTGTGGCCTGGCCGGATTAGCCTAAAGGCAAAGAAGACATGTATCTACGGACCTTGCACCTTTTAGGTGCCCCCCACCTTTTAGTCATATCTTTCATCAACAGTTGAATTCCTACAAATATTATTTGCTCAGTTATATCATTCATCGCCAGTTGAATTCCTACAAAGTATACTCACCCATTCCGGGCACGACGATGTTCAACATACACAGCACCACCGCCAAGGGCAGGGGCATGCAAGGTATGGCATTGTACAAGGGTCCATGCTTCTCCGAGATCTCTATAATCTCAACATCTTCGTCCGGGATCGAACCCCGACCCCGGTCACCTGCACTGTTCGTGCTGTGCAGCCTGTCCGACCTTCCGGGCATCTCGGTTGTAGCTTTCTTGTTTTTCTGACAGGGGAGTTTTTGTGTAAAATATCGATTGGTTTCAGTGGAGCTTTGCGGAAGTCCTTCAGCTGCGCTCGAGGCCGGGAAATGGGTTAAAAAGTGCTGCTAGACAGGTCCAATGAAGGAGGAAAAAACAACAATCTGATGACGTTTATTTGGCAACTCAATGTACCAAATGTTGGCTGGATGGGGCACAGAAGTTTAAAGGCGGAAAACTAAGTGAAGATGGCGTCCCTCGGACCAAAATGGGCTCAGGTCCTGTAATGCCCGCATACTTCCACTTGACGAGACACAGATTGACTTGACCTGACACAGATTGACTTGACCTGACACAGATTGACTTGGACCAATCTGAAGTGAGAAGAAGAAAAAAAAGTGTCAAAATTTGTAGATGAAATGTTGAAGCAAATCATTGTAGAAAAAAAAAACGGTTGAAGTGTGAAGTAAAAGGAATGAAGCGGGGAATTCAGAAGATTGGTCTCTGGGCCAAACGCCTCCTACTGGCGTTTGCAAGAAACAAAACAAAACAACAACACAAAAAGCAGCTTGTGCGTTTCACGTAGATAAAAATGTTTTAATTTAAAGAAACTTAGTTTTATAATCGGTGCCCGTCTGTGTCATGTTTGCATTAACCCTCTACTGTGCCCGTCTCTGTCATGTTTGCATTAACCCTCTACTGTACCAGTCTCTGTCATGTTTGCATTAACCCTCTACTGTACCCGTCTCTGTCATGTTTGCATTAACCAGCCACTGTGCCCGTCTCTGTCATGTTTGCATTAACTTGCCACTGTGCCCTTCTCTGTCATGTTTGCATTAACCAGCCACTGTGCCCGTCTCTGTCATTTTTGCATTAACCCTCTACTGTACCCGTCTCTGTCATGTTTGCATTAACCAGCCACTGTGCCCTTCTCTGTCATGTTTGCATTAACTCTCTACTGTACCCGTCTCTGTCATGTTTGCATTAACCCTCTACTGTACCCGTCTCTGTCATGTTTGCATTAACCAGCCACTGTGCCCGTCTCTGTCATGTTTGCATTAACCAGCCACTGTGCCCGTCTCTGTCATGTTTGCATTAACCAGCCACTGTGCCCGCCTCTGTCATGTTTGCATTAACTCTCTACTGTACCCGTCTCTGTCATGTTTGCATTAACTCTCTACTGTACCCGTCTCTGTCATGTTTGCATTAGCTCGCCACTGTACCCGTCTCTGTCATGTTTGCATTAACTCGCCAATTGATGAATAGAAATCACTGACAAGGTCCAGGCCTGGAAGTATTTATCAATACGTTGTCTATGTCCCTTTTTAAAAAAACTTGTAAATGCCGTCATGGAGCACGCAGTGGGTCCATTCCGACCCCTGCTCACCAGGTAAAATAACGTAAACACAACGACAGAAATCTTTTAGCAGCTGTCACTTGTAAAGTCACGTTTCCTTTAACAGCTGTCACTTGTAAAGTCACGTTTCCTTTAACAGCTGTCACTTGTAAAGTCATGTCTTACATCCAGCGAATTTTCTTCTTATTTTTAGTGAATGAATAATATTTTATGATTGATTTATTTTATTATCAATGATAGTCACATAGTAAGGAATGGTCAAGTGATAAATGATAGTCACATAGTAAGGAATGGTCAAGTGATAAATGATAGACACATAGTAAGGACTGGTCAAGTGATAAATGATAGTCACTTAGTAAGGAATGGTCAAGTGATAAATGATAGTCACGTAGTGAATGTTAGTCACTTAGTGCTATTTTGGAAGGTTTCTGTCGCTATATGGGAGGGTTTCTGTCGATATATTGGAGGGTTTCTGTCGATATATTAGAGGGTTTCTTGCAATATTGCCAATTTCATGAGACATTGTTACCCCCTTGACGATGAATAATTCTAATTTTTTATGTTTAATTAGCTGCCCGAATGCCGTCTGACAAATTCCTATTTTAAATATGACAAATGTCTTTCTTAGCGTGAAACAGATTTTTGTTTTTCAGAGTTTTTTTTTTTTAACCGTGAGATTAGAACTCGGTTACCTAGAGCAAGGCGAAGAGAGAAAAAAGTGTGGGGGGGGGGGGGGGGAGAGAAAGGTGGGGAGTGGGAGAGACAGAAAGACATGATATATTTCACTCATTTTTTTTTAAAAAATCATTTATTAATTTAGTTACACAAAATAAATAGTTAGAATAAAATCTGTCAACTAACATAACTGTTCCGTAACAACTAAAAAGAAAATTATTTTTTATAATCCCCCATCTAGGTCAAGGGAACCTATAGAGTGATAATAACTTTATAATCCCATATCTAGGTCAATGGAACCTTTAGAGAGTGATGAAAAGTAAGCATTTATCTGTCCCAGAATGCATCCCCGTATTTTAAATTCATCAAATATGTTCTGGAGAGTGGTTAACTGAGCCTTTCCTTCCTTCCCGACCCCGACCCCAGATTTCTCCTCTTCCCCCTACCCCACCCCGACGTTCAAGTGTTTAAATACATAAATTCATATAATCATAAACAATTGTATGTGTTCAGTTATTATGTTTCGTGTGTGGGCCTTCTTTTAATTATTTCCGCTCCCCCTAGCGCAAAACACCTGACTACGCCACTGAATGTAAGGGTCATTGAAAAGTCTTATTAAGTGGCCGCCGTCCGAACTGCTGAGCAATCTGACGACCTACCATTCCAATGATGTCATAATTCATGTCGTTCTTGATTGCCACGTCACACAATTGAATCAATCTCTCGCAACGCTATTCCCATCTCTAACAAGAAACAAATACTTTGACCTATTACCATTCGCGTCATCCTCACTTATCAATTACCTGTTATCCCCCCCCCCCCACACAAAACAAGTGTCCCCCTTAGCTAACTAATACAAGAATAATCTGTAATCGGTTGTCGCTGTTTGAACATTTGAGTATTCACTTCATCTGAACACAGCTACACACTTTTACGTCACAGCATGACGGTAGGACACACACGGCTCTACAACAAAAGTATATTATTAGGTCTTAGTTACTGTTATTACGTCATTTGGGGAACACATGATGTCGGCAAATCATTTGTGAGTCACCTTTACTACTGAGTCATTAGGTCAAGGGTGGGAAACCCACGGCACGGCGTGCCACACTCGGCACGCAAAGCGATCTTCCTTGACACGCGGAACAATTAAAAAGTACAAAATGCGTCTTAAATGGTAGACGCATATGTTATTAAATGGATTGGATGTCTTACTTTGACGCGCTGAATGAATTGGAAGTCTTACTTTGACGCGTTGAATGAATTGGAAGTCTTACTTTGACGCGCTGAATGAATTGGAAGTCTTACTTTGACGCGCTGAATGAATTGGAAGTCTTACTTTGACGCGTTGAATGAATTGGAAGTCTTACTTTGACGCGTTGAATGAATTGGAAGTCTTACTTTGACGCGTTGAATGAATTGGAAGTCTTACTTTGACGCGTTGAATGAATTGGAAGTCTTACTTTGGCACGTTGAATGAATTGGAAGTCTTACTTTGGCGCGTTGAATGAATTGGAAGTCTTACTTTGACGCGCTGAATGAATTGGAAGTCTTACTTTGGCACGTTGAATGAATTGGAAGTCTTACTTTGGCACGCTGAATGAATTGGAAGTCTTACTTTGACGCGCTGAGTGAATTGGAAGTGTTACTTTGGCACGCTGAATGAATTGGAAGTCTTACTTTGGCACTCCATTACCAAAATGTTGCCGACCCTGCGATAGGTCACTGTCCTTTCGAGCTGTCTCCATCTAAGTCCGCCCATGCCATCCACTCTACCTTTGCAATGCATCCAATGTTGGTTCATATCATTTTTGTCTTGCTTTGCTATGATTGTTGCATTAAGACTTTTACAGAACGCATTCTATTAAAGGTCAACTGTTAGTTTCAGGATCTGTGTTTTTCTTTTTCTTGGGAATTCTAGGTTCCTTACGTGGTCACGGTAGCTTGGGACACGGTAGCTGTGATCACGGTAGCTTTGGTCACGGTAGCTTTGGTCAAGGTAGCTTGGGTCGCGGTAGCTTGGTCACGGTAGCTTGGGTCACGGTAGCTTGGGTCACGGTAGCTTGGGTCACGGTAGCTTGGGTCACGGTAGCTTGGGTCACGGTAGCTTGGGTCACGTAGCTTGGGTCACGGCTGCTGTGGTCACGGTAGCTGTGGTCGCGGTAGCTGTGGTCACAGTATCTCTCTCTCCACTCTATTTCATGCGTACAGTTGCCGATCACTTCAATCAATAGAATGATCGAAAAACTTGTTGGCTTCAGTGTTACGTTTAACCCCCCCCCCCCCCCCCACACGCCCACAATGTTTGTCTTGTTAATGTTGGGCCCTGGTCTCACTTTTCTATCTTTTGTTTATTCTAGTCCGTGGATCATTTCAGCTGGGAAACTCGGATTTGGCGCTGAAGTCAGGGACATGAATGACCATCAGACCCGTCTGCTCTATGGCAACATTTTTCTATGATGAAGTGAGCTTGGAGAGAAATTAAGAAGTAATAATTATTTTTTTGTTGTTGATGGCCTTGAGCTGAATTTCTCATCACGGACTAGTTGTTGCTACTCTCGTGGTATTTTCTTTTTTAGATAGCGAAATTCAATGGTGTCTTCTCACTGTCAAAGAATTTCCCTTTTCCCATAATATATTTTTTTCTAAAGCCTTTAAATTGTTGATATGGGCCCAAGAGAAGTTCATGAATCATGATGGTATGTTGTACACACACATGATGGTATGCTGTACACACACACGATGGTATTCTGTACACACGCATGATGGGATGCTGTACACACGCATGATGGGATGCTGTACACACACACGATGGGATGCTGTACACACACATGATGGTATATTGTACACACGCATGATGGGATGCTGTACACACGCATGATGGGATGCTGTACACACGCATGATGGGATGCTGTACACACGCATGATGGGATGCTGTACACACGCACGATGGGATGCTGTACACACACATAATTCCCGGCAAAGATGCTCTATGAAAAGCATTAGAAGACTTCTTGAATTCCATTAATTTATTTTGTTGCGGCATTCTGAACTCAATGCATTTGTAAAAATGATTTCACAGGAATATCTTAGTTGCTTGACATGTTTAAACTAATTAGTGCCACATCTGTTAACGTTTATATGCTCATCAAAATACATGTTTACAGATTGTTTTCATTTTGTTCAAGATTTCTATGAGTTCGTGGGATGGCTTCGGTAGAGTGGAAACGTGCGAAGTTAAAAAAGTAAGCTATTAAATCATGAGTCAGACAATCCAACAAATAAAAGTGAGTTATTGAGGCATGAGTCAGACAATCCAACAAATAAAAGTGAGTTATTGAGGCATGAGTCAGACAATCCAACAATTAAAAGTGGGTTATTGAAGCATGAGTCAGACAATCCAACAAATAAAAGTGAGTTATTGAAGCATGAGTCAGACAATCCAACAAATAAAAGTGAGTTATTGAGGCATGAGTCAGACAATCCAACAATTAAAAGTGAGTTATTGAGGCATGAGTCAGACAATCCAACAAATAAAAGTGAGTTATTGAAGCATGAGTCAGACAATCCAACAAATAAAAGTGGGTTATTGAAGCATGAGTCAGACAATCCAACAATTAAAAGTGAGTTATTGAGGCATGAGTCAGACAATCCAACAAATAAAAGTGAGTTATTGAAGCATGAGTCAGACAATCCAACAAATAAAAGTGAGTTATTGAAGCATGAGTCAGACAATCCAACAAATACAAGTGAGTTATTGAAGCATGAGTCAGACAATCCAACAAATAAAAGTGAGTTATTGAGGCATGAGTCAGACAATCCAACAAATAAAAGTGAGTTATTGAAGCATGAGTCAGACAATCCAACAAATAAAAGTGGGTTATTGAAGCATGAGTCAGACAATCCAACAAATACAAGTGAGTTATTGAAACATGAGTCAGACAATCCAACAAATACAAGTGAGTTATTGAAGCATGAGTCAGACAATCCAACAATTAAAAGTGGGTTATTGAAGCATGAGTCAGACAATCCAACAAATACAAGTGAGTTATTGATGCGTGGGTCAGACAATCCAACAAATACAAGTGAGTTATTGATGCGTGGGTCAGACAATCCAACAAATACAAGTGAGTTATTGAAACATGAGTCAGACAATCCAACAAATACAAGTGAGTTATTGAAACATGAGTCAGACAGTCCAACAAATACAAGTGGGTTATTGAAACTTGAGTCAGACAATCCAACAAATACAAGTGAGTTATTGAAGCATGAGTCAGACAATCCAACAAATACAAGTGGGTTATTGAAGCATGAGTCAGACAATCCCACACAAGTATTAACCACATCTGCTCATTTAAATGCTTGTCCCCGGTCATGACAAAATAAAATTCAGTCATTATTTATTTTAATTATAAAGTGCCCAAAATGTTGTATCTGAAAAAGCGTTTTCATGGACTATTTCTTTGCTCTACGGGAAGTTTAATATATATATATCAAATTAATCTAATAATATTAGTCTAAGGCCCGGTTTACACGATCAAATTTTCCTTCAAGAAGGAAACCATTTGAAGAAACCACGCACAAAATAGTGCGTTCATACAACAATGTGACGCGAAGTTTGATCGTGTGAACTGACGCTAAGACAAATGCACTCTAAAGATACGTCTGTTGTCCAATCATTTCATTACCTTCTCAATGCTCAGACGTGAATTGGAATAGCGATATAGCCTTACCTTCTGACACCCAACCTATAAAATGCAGACCTGAATTACATTTTGATGATTTCGAAAATCAGGCTATGTATTGCCTTGATAAGACTAATTAGTCAGTTACAATCCCATCAGTTACAATCACATCCGTTATAATATGACACTTACTGGTTCCAAGAATGTTTTAGAACACAATAATAATTTGCACGTAGTAGTATACGAAATTCACCAAAATAAATCAAACACAATCCAGATCCAATTATCTAATCGATTTGACAGATTAGACTAATGACACAAAACACTGTCGTGTCATAGACTAATGACACAAAACACTTTCGGAAAATGTTTTGTTGGTTTTTTTTTAAGCTGACAGTTTATGACCTGGGAAAGGGTGACAATCTTCCCGTTTGAATGGTTGTGAATATCTGACTGAGTCGTTTAAGGAGAACGGCACAGAGGATCAGAGGAGCTACTTCACGTGATAGGTACCGCAAAGGTTTGTCAATCCTAGAATCGTGCCATGCAGTTTAGTGGTGCCAATATTCGTACCTTTGAAATCTACAGATGCCAGTATCATCTAATCTCAAACAATGGGACCCAGATACAAAAAAAAAGGTGTGGGGGGGGGGGGGGTTAAACAGTGACGTGTGCTTGATTGCATCGTGTACATCTCAGGGAAGAAAGAATTCGTCATCTCAACAATTAGGCCGAGGTGTGTAATGTTTGAGCAGGATGCAGACAGATATCGGGGAAGGTATATATTATTGTATGTTCACCCATGAAATAGATATCTGTGTATATTGTTAGTACTTCGATTACATAATCCATTTGTTAAATCGTCCAAGACTTGTCAACGCATACAACAGGTATATATTTTCAAAATAACATGCTGTAGTCACTCCTAAATGTTAAGCTAATCCTATCTAGTTGTTAATCTAGTTGTTAATCTATAGTTGTTAATCTAGTTGTTAATCTAATTGTTAATCTAGTTGTTAATCTAGTTGTTAATCGCAGCACACATAGAAATATAGTCTGTACATGAAATCTATACACTGTGTTTGCTGATGTTATTTTGGAAACACCCCCCCCCCCCCCACTCCCCATGACAAAATTATGTATTCTCATATTAACATCTACATGACAATTTTAGTTAAAAGATATGTTATCATGAAGCAGTGTGAACTTTTTTTTTTTTACTAAAGCTTAAACAGTTGCGGCTTAAAGCCTTCCTCAGCCGATCAACACCACTCACAGAAATAAATGAAACTTGAGAAGGAACCAAAAAAAAAGCAATGCTGACAACACCACACACCAAACCTCCACACACCCCACAACCTCACACAAACACTCCACCTCAGCGTGAACCGAATTTGCCTGCAGTGGGGAAGACAACAACAAGAAGCCCGGAAATTGTGGTCCAGTCACATAAAATTAAGGATGTGGCGGATGGCACGGGGAGTCAACAGTCTGTGATAAGCCATTTTTCAGCCCATGTTTTGCTCCCTAGAGTGGTGCCCCTTGGGTCCCCCCCCCCCCACTTTTTGCGTTATCATTCCCTCTTTTCAATGTTATTTCGCCCTCCACCCCCACCCCCTTTTGAAATTGGGAAAATGTTATATCAGAATTGTATTGATGTATTTTGTCCTGAGATGTAATTTTATGATTTTATTCATGCATTCTGTCTTCACAAATATAAACATGTTTCTCATGAATATATTCGTACATTTTGTCACCCGAAGAAGGCCGACATTTTGTCTTGGATAAATATATCAATTATTGACATATGGCTCGATGAAACCATTGAAAGTCTAGTAGACATGAAACCAGTAAAAGTCTTGTAGACATGAAACCATATAAAGTCTTATAGACATGAATCCATTGAAAGTCTTGTAGACCTGAAACCATTGAAAGTCTTGTAGACATGAAACCATTGAAAGATGTGTAGACCTGAAACCATTGAAAGTCTTGTAGACATGAAACCATAGAAAGTCTTGTAGACATGAATCCATTGAAAGTCTTGTAGACCTGAAACCATTGAAAGTCTTGTAGACCTGAAACCATTGAAAGTTGTGTAGACCTGAAACCATTGAAAGTTTTGTAGACATGAAACCATTGAAAGTCTTGTAGACATGAAACCATTGAAAGTTGTGTAGACATGAAACCATTGAAAGTTGTGTAGACATGAAACCATTGGAAACAGGAGGTCATTTCGAGAACCAACATTTTGTTGTGGGAATGTCAAGGTCACACCTGCGTACATAAGACGTAGATATAATGTACACCTGGCCATGACATCCTAATGACATCCTCACGTCTGATGGAACCCACGCGATAATTACTACATAGAAACCCGTGGAATCCTGGATGCCATTTACTAGATGAAGACTTTGTGACATCTAGGCTAGATGAAGACTTTATGACATATAGGCTAGATGGAGACTTTGTGACCTTTAGGCTAGATGAAGACTTTGTGACATTTAGGCTAGATGGAGACTTTGTGACATTTAGGCTAGATAAAGACTTTGTGACATTTAGGCTGGATGAAGACTTTGTGACATTTAGGCTAGATGAAGACTTTGTGACATATAGGCTAGATGGAGACTTTGTGACATTTAGGCTAGATAAAGACTTTGTGACATTTAGGCTGGATGAAGACTTTGTGACATTTAGGCTAGATAAAGACTTTGTGACATTTAAGCTAGATAAAGACTTTATGACATTTAGGCTAGATGAAGACTTTGTGACATTTAGGCTGGATGAAGATTTTGTGACATTTAGGCTAGATGACGACTTTGTGACATATAGGCTAGATGAAGACTTTGGGACATTTAGGCTGGATGACGACTTTGTGACATTTAGGCTAGATGACGACTTTGTGACATATAGGCTGGATGACGACTTTGTGACATTTAGGCTAGATGAAGACTTTGTGACATTTAGGCTGGATGAAGATTTTGTGACATTTAGGCTGGATGACGACTTTGTGACATTTAGGCTAGATGACGACTTTGTGACATATAGGCTAGATGAAGACTTTGTGACATTTAGGCTGGATGACGACTTTGTGACATTTAGGCTAGATGAAGACTTTGTGACATTTAGGCTGGATGACGATTTTGTGACATTTAGGCTAGATGAAGATTTTGTGACATTTAGGCTGTAAGTAGAAAATTTTACATATGAAGTAAAAGAATTCTGAAATCTAGGATAATCCTCTCTATAGAGCAGCGGGACCTTCGTGATCACTTTAGACATAAAACTGACGTGATCTCTTCAGCTAAAACAAGGACATTATCTCAGCCAACATGACCACAACGTGATCTGTCCCTCCGTATTATCCACGTGATCTCTTTCTAACCATAAACACCACAGGATCTCCCTCAGCACGCCCACAACGTGACATCTCCCTCAAGTAGCCCACCATGTGACATCTTCCTCAACATGCCCAACACGTGATCTCCCTCAACACGCCCACCGCGTGACATCTCCCTCAACATGCCCACCACGTGACATCTCCCTCACCACGTCCACCACGTGATCTCTCTAAACTTTCCCACCACGTGACATCTCCCTCAACATACCCGCCACGTGACATCTCCATTGATCCGTTTATCTACCTGTGCCAGAGCTGACCTCTCGTGTGTTTACAAGGAGGGGGGTCTGGTCGCCGTTATCTCATTATGGATTACCAACTACATTCCCTGACATTTGTGTTCGGCACACAAGTAATCTAAAAGTTCTCTCTGTTACACACTCTGTTAGCTACGCGGTAAATGTTCCCTTGTTTATAAGAAGAATCGATTCTAGTAATCGTTGTTGAGTTTCACACTTTAATTCTGTTTTTTTTTTTTTTTGTCCATTTGAACTTAATGTTAAAAAACAACATAAAATTACTGGACGATACTGTAACGTTCATAAAGTATTCACAAGCCTATGAGTGTGCTGTCTGTTGTGTGCCCTGTGCTGAGATGTGCGAATGTGTATCTATGTTATTTAGTATACTTTCGATTTTTAGGGTAATAGTTATTAATGTACATAATATTAATAATATTATATTTGAGTTTACAGGTTTAAAAAAATATGAAAATATGCTATAACTTTATTTTTAGTTAGGCAATCATAACTTTTTTTTACTGCAAAAAATATATTTCTGTGAGGAGATATTATACACAAACCAATGCTTTAATTTGGCTAAACAATGTTGTTAGAATCTGATGTCTACTAGTGATGAGTTATAGTGTCGATCTCTAGTGATGACTTCTAGTGATGTCTTCTAGTGATGAGTTATAGTGTCGATCTCTGGTGATGACTTCTGTTGTCTTCCAAAACGTTCTCGAATTGTAATTAAAATAATCATACTCAGTGTGTGATGAACTAATATGTCAGAACTAAGATGTCAGAACTAAGGTATCAGAAAAAAAAATGTCAGAAATAAGATGTTAGAACTAAAATATCAGAAAAAAAAGATGTCAGAAATAAGATGTCAGAACTAAGATGTCAGAACTAACATGTCAGAACTAATATGTCAGAACTAAGATGTCAGAACTAAGATGTGAGAACTAACGTGTCAGCACTAAGATGTCAGAAAAAAAGATGTCAGAACTAGGATGTCAGAACTAAGATGTCAGAAACAGAGATGTCAGAACTAAGATATCATAACTAACATGTCAGAACTTACATGTCAGAACTAACATGTCAGAACTAACTTGTCAGAAAAAAGATATCAGAACTAAGATGTCAGTAAAAAAGATGTCAGTAAAAAAGATGTCAGAACTAAGATGTCAGAAATAAGATGTCAGAACTAAAATGTCAGAACTAACACGTCAGAACTAACATGCCAGAACTAACATGTCAGAACTGAAATGTCAGAACTAACTTGTCAGAAAAAAAGATGTAAGAATTACGATGTCAGAAAAAAAAGATGTCGGAACTAAGATATTAGAAAAAATGATGTCGGAACTAAGATGTCAGAACTAAGATGTCAGAACTAAGATGTCAGAACAAACTTGTCCGAAACAAAGATGTCAGAACTAAGATGTCAGAACAAAGATGTCAGAACTAAGATGTCTGAACTAAGATGTCAGAACTAACATGTCAGAACTAACTTGTCAGAAAAAAAGATGTCAGAACTAGGATGTCAGAAAAAAGATGTCAGAACTAAGATGTCAGAAAAAAGATGTCAGAACTAAGATGTCAGAAAAAAGATGTCAGAACTAAGATGTCAGAAAAAGATGTCAGAACTAAAATGTCAGAACTAACATGTCAGAACTAACTTGTCAGAAAAAAAGATGTCAGAACTAAGTTGTCAGAAAAAGATGTCAGAACTAAGATGTCACAAAAAAGGTGTCAAAACTAAGATGTCAGAACTAAGATGTCAGAACTAAGATGTCAGAACTAAAATGTTATAGACAGTGAAGCTAATCAATCAACAGCCTACAACATTCCACACATTTCAGGCCATCGTGTTTAAATACTGAACAAACGCCAGAAGAGCTACTTGCGGGTGATATCGTCTGAAGAGCTTTTGTGGGGAAAAATGGATATTTGCTTGGAACCATATACAGATACGTGTTGAGTGGTCACCCACCGCTATCATGTTATCAAAGCTGGCACAGTAGACAAACATCGTGACCAGGGGGCGAATGTCGGCCATAACGAATCATGCTTTTGGGTTACTGACTGATTAGTGGGACGTTTTTTGTAGTCATAGCATGTAGGTCAACTCGGTTTGACTTTACTGGACATCATGTGAACTGGGTTGTACGTTACTGAACCTAAAGGTTACTTCGGTTTGACATTACTGAACATCATGTCAACTGGGTTGTACGTTACTGAACCTATAGGTTACTTGGGTTTGACATTACTGAACATTATATCAATTTGGTTGTGCGTATATGAACCTATAGGTCATCTGGGTTGTTTATTACTTACACCGAACATCTAGGACAAATTGTATGTTATTAATTGTTATCAAACACATTATGTAGGTCTAATGGGAAGTATAACAAACATATTATAATAGACAGAGAGTATCCGCTGCATGACAGGGTGGCGCTTGTATGTGCACTTATTGAGAAGGCCACGGGTTGTTGTGAAGGCCACGGCTGGTGGTGAAGGCCGCGGCTGGTTGTGAAGGCCACGGCTGGTTGTGAAGGCCGCGGCTGGTTGTGAAGGCCACGGCTGGTTGTGAAGGCCACGGCTGGTTGTGAAGGCCACGGCTGGTTGTGAAGGCCGCGGCTGGTTGTGAAGGCCACGGCTGGTTGTGAAGGCCACGGCTGGTTGTGAAGGCCACGGCTGGTTGTGAAGGCCACGGCTGGTTGTGAAGGCCACGGCTGGTTGTGAAGGCCACGGCTGTTTGTGAAGGCCACGGCTGGTTGTGAAGGCCACGGCTGGTTGTGAAGGCCACGGCTGGTTGTGAAGGCCACGGCTGGTTGTGAAGGCCACGGCTGGTTGTGAATGCCACGGCTGGTTGTGAAGGCCACGGCTGGTTGTGAAGTTTAATTATTGGGCGAAAACTTCTTTGTTGGCCACATTCTTGGTGTAAACTCTGCGGTCTTTATTTAAGTTGCCTTGTTCCTAACACATTTACCTTGACTTTCTGAAAGGACTTTGTTCTTTTAAATGCAACATCAAGTTGTCCATGAATAATGGATTTGGCAAATAATATAACCAACTGAAATAAGTCCTTGTCTTTGGCTTTTGTGGATGGTTATATTATAGCAAAAAGCAAATCTCAAAGGAATGTGTTTTTCGTCCTAGTGTAAAGGGAAGGTCAGGCTCAGTGGGTGAAGGTCAGGCACAGTGGGTGAAGGTCAGGCTCAGTGGGTGAAGGTCAGGCTCAGTGGGTGAAGGTCAGGCTCAGTGGGTGAAGGTCAGGCTCAGTGGGTGAAGGTCAGGCTCAGTGGGTGAAGGTCAGACTCAGTGGGTGAAGGTCAGGCTTAGTGGGTGAAGGTCAGGCTCGGTGGGTGAAGGTCAGGCTCAGTGGGGAAGGTCAGGCTCAGTGAGTGAAGGTCGGGCTCAGTGGGTGAAGGTAGGGCTCAGTGGGTGAAGGTCAGGCTCAGTGGGTGAAGGTCAGGCTCAGTGGGTGAAGGTAGGGCTCAGTGGGGGAGGGTCAGGCTCAGTGGGTGAAGGTCAGGCTCAGTGGGTGAAGGTAAGGCTCAGTGGGGGAAGGTCAGGCTCAGTGGGGGAAGGTCAGGCTCAGTGTATGTTAGAATAATTCTTGTAATAAATACCCTGGTACCTTAAATGATTCGGTCAGGATTTCACGGTCAACTGGTGAGCCAGTATACCACGCGACCGCTGATTAGAAGCAGGGAGGTCTTCGTCCCTAGTCCGGTTTCACTGTATTCCATAGCGCTGGATCGGGGCTGGGGACGCCGCTCTTCGTGAGTGGTCGGCCAAGAGCTCCGTGCTCAGTGCAGCTTCTGTCGATTGTTTGACAGATGTCATTCCAAAGACGTCTTGCTGAGTCAAGGCGTCGTAGCAACATTACTACTGCACAAACGTTCAAGTTAAGTCTGTGAGGAGGCATACGTCCAGGTGTTAAGCTGTATTGTACAGTTTGCTGCCTCCTCAGCATTTGCCCTGTCTTGTTGAATAGAATCTATGCTAATAAAGTATTTCGTTTCAGTTTGAATTCGTCAAAGTACATTTTCATTAAGTTCAAGTGACTCGGTTTTTTTTTCTTTCTAATCCTGAGTCAGAATTGCATGATTAGCAATGCTGTCATCTCTTGATTGGAAGACCTTAGGAAAGACAGCATCAACAATACATCCATTTACAATGCAGATTGGAGGAATTTCGAAGATGAATTCTCTTATCCAGGCTCTTGGAATTTTCCATTTCCAAATGTTAAAAGCCAATCGGGAAAAGCCTCTTTGTTCTGATGGGACATTGTCCTCATTGGTGCGCTTCTTTAGATCTAAATCTAACTTTAGGACCTGAATATTTTTCCAACACTTACTATTTTCATGCATGAAGAGCTTCGTTTATGCTGCCATTTGGAACAACAGGAAGAATTTGTTTAAAATATCCACTGAAAATAAAGACCACACCTCCAAATGGTTCTTTGGAAGGAACGTTTAATCTTCAGCTAAGAGGTCGTCATGCAGTCTGTCAAATGTATTTACTCCATGTGCAGGGGCCCTTTAAGTTACATCTCAGATTATCACTTTGGCCTTTTTCATTTTATTTGCCACATGAGTCACATGTCGAACATTACAGCTCGGTGTTTTATTTAGCGGAATCGGCAGCTTCAGGCGAAGTGTGAAAAGTTCTGCCTCCCTCAGCTGCTATGCCTGGAAATGCACATGGAAAGAGTTATTCATGTTTTTTCTAGGCACATAATGTATGATTGTCCTGTAAGGGATTTTTTTACCATTTCCACCAGAACCATCAATAAATAGAAGACGTTTGTGTACGTTATGGTTTTCAACTGCTCCCTGATTTTGTCGAAACCCCAGCTTTGCCCCTTTGAAACTTTTTTTCGAGCACGTGTTTTCGACAGTTGGATCGTTATGGATTCGCTGTTCATAGTTGCCGTGTGGAAGTGCTAGGCCAAAGTCTGCCAATAATTCCCAATGTGTTCGGAGGAAAGAGTCAATTTCTTTAATCGTCAAACAGTGATCTTTTCTCTCAATCAGGAAAGCGTCTCTTAAAGTCTTCCATGAGGTTGTCCTTACACCTGTCAGATATAAGCTGATGCATCCGACGGCACACACATATTACAAATAAATGCAAAGAACTGCCCAGGTTTTACTGGCATTTGATGGGCTGCAGCTTATGTTAGGTAAGTATACCATTCTGAGCTTATGTGAGGTAAGTATACCATTCTGAGCTTATGTTAGGTAAGTATACCATTCTGAGCTTATGTTGGGTAAGTATACCATTCTGAGCTTATGTTGGGTAAGTATACCATTCTGAGCTTATGTTGGGTAAGTATACCATTCTGAGCTTATGTTGGGTAAGTATACCATTCTGAGCTTATGTTAGGTAAGTATACCATTCTGAGCTTATGTTAGGTAAGTATACCATTCTGAGCTTATGTTATGTAAGTATACCATTCTGAGCTTATGTTAGGTAAGTATACCCTTCTGAGCTTATGTTAGGTAAGTATACCATTCGACCATTCTTAGGTCCTCGAAAGAGGTTGATCTCTTAGCATTGAAAAGGAGAGTACCGAGGAATGATTTTTCTCTATCCGTGTGACTTACGGTAAACATTCTGCTAATTGCAGTTTCATGTCCTCTAAGACGTGGTTTCATGTCCTGTAACACGTGGTTTCATGTCCTCTGAGACGTGGTTTCATGTCCTGTAACACGTGGTTTCATGTCCTCTAACACGTGGTTTCATGTCCTCTAACACGTGATTTCATGTCCTCTAAGACGTGGTTTCATGTCCTCTAAGACGTGGTTTCATGTCCTCTAACACGTGATTTCATGTCCTCTAACACGTGGTTTCATGTCCTCTAACACGTGTTTCATGTCCTCTAAGACGTGGTTTCATGTCCTATAAGACGTGGTTTCATGTCCTCTAACACGTGGTCTCATGTCCTCTAACACGTGGTTTCGTGTCCTCTAACACGTGGTTTTCATGTTAGATTTGTGTAATCCCAGTTACAATGCTCTGACATTTCTATACAGAAATCCTCTCAGTCGCCCTGAATAAGTTCAACCCAAGATGGAGGTTTTGGACTTGATGGCTTTATGCTCTACAGCTTCAGTTTCCTTGCCTGGGTATAAAACGTAGTGTATGCTTGTCATCAATGTGGGCATTTCATATGTTCACGTGATTCGTCTTATGGCGCATTTTGTATTCCCAGAGCCTCCAGCAATTATTTTAGTTTCCCTTACATATCGGGTCTCCAAGCAAATTTGTACTTTTGTCCCATTTAATAGTAGCTACCTGTTCTGGGGGAACAGTAACGAACTGAATAATTGCAGTCATGCCCCTTGTAAACGTATTTGAAGTGGTATTTAATGCTTTGAATTGTGCTTTAAAAAATCTCTACTTGAATAACGGGCGTTGTATTCCAGATGTAGGTATGGGCTGTGTGGCACCGACGAACTGTTATCCACTTTTGTTTTCCCCCTGTTCAACAAAGTTACTATTATCTCGGCGTTGATATTTTGGGTACCAACATTCTTGTTGGTCTTGGCACAGAAATCCATTGGGAATGCCTTTGTGCATTTGCCGTTTTCCATACACGTCGCGTTTGGGATTTAATGGACCACATGGGCCGTGCATCATACAGGATTTTACAATGTCATGTAGCCTCGGCCGGGCATATTAATATGGAAGCGTGTTGTTACAATTTTGTCTATTTCATTCTCCCAGGCTTTGGTTTCGGGGCCATGACTAGCAATATGTGCCCATGTGGACCTTTTGAACCTCGTTCACGTGGAGCACAGCTCTAAGACGTCCAAATCTATGGTGTTTGGTTAAGTCTTCAAGTGGCAATTTCATTTTCAACACACACAAAATGTTGCTACTTAATCAGGCCGGTAGCATGGTTGCTGGCCCGGAAGTAAATTTTTCATAATTTCATCCCATTTAGTATAACACGTGAATGTTCCAAATAAGTCAGGGTTGCCATATTTCCAAACCATGCAAATAGCGTCTTGGTCATTTTTAGCCACTTTTTCCTGTACTCCTTATCAAGGTTGAAGGCAATATAAGTTTCTTTCCAAGCGAGATGTTAACTTCAAAATTGTGGTTGTTCACAAATTGGTGAAGGACGTCCAGGCTTAAACTCTTATTGTGTTTTGATTTTTGTTTCAACTAATTCAAGCGGTTTGTTTCGGTCTTGCAACAGACATCAGCAATGAATTGGTTAGTCAGCTAGACATCAGCAATGAATTGGTTAGTCAGGTAGACATCAGCAATTAATTGGTTAGTCAGCTAGATATCAGCAATGAATTGGTTAGTCAGCTAGACATCAGCAATGAATTGGTTAGTCAGCTAGACATCAGCAATGAATTGGTTAGTCAGCCAGACATCAGCAATGAATTGGTTAGTCAGCCAGACATCAGCAATGAATTGGTTAGTCAGCTAGACATCAGCAATGAATTGGTTAGTCAGCTAGACATCAGCAATGAATTGGTTAGTCAGCTAGACATCAGCAATGAATTGGTTAGTCAGCGAGACATCAGCAATGAATTGGTAAGTCAGCTAGACATCAGCAATGAATTGGTTAGTCAGATAGACATCAGCAATGGATTGGTTAGTCAGCTTTCCTGCGATAAGGAACTGGTTATAGTCTCCATCATGAATGACAAAATGGTATCAATGCCATCGAAGCCGTGAAAGATTTCCTTGACCAAACAGCTTTCTCCAGATCTGTGATTAACACTGTTTCCCCGCATGGAAAAAAAGGGGTAGCAGATTTGGTAGCAGATTGGGTAGCAGATTGGGTAGAAGATTGGGTAGCAGATTGGGTAGAAGATTGGGTAGAAGATTGGGTAGCAGATTGGGTAGCAGATTGGGTAGATGATTGGGTAGCAGGTTGGGTCGCAGATTGGGTAGCAGATTGGGTAGCAGATTGGGTAGAAGATAGGGTAGCAGATTGGGTAGATGATTGGGTAGCAGGTTGGGTCCCAGATTGGGTAGCAGATTGGGTAGCAGATTGGGTCACAGAGTTTACTCAGGATCAATATATTTTGTAAAATTTCGCTTTTCAGCTGCACACCATCTACACTGTGAAATGCTGCAGCAATTTTTCCTCTGACGGTGGCACCGTTGTTTCTGCGGGGGTTCACATTAGTTACTTTTTCTCTCAAGAATGTCACGTTATATTCAATTGGGGTTCGGTTTTTCCCGATTTGCCTTTAGCATTTCGTTTTTTTTTTTTTGTGCACATTTGAGCCAAGAACGTCACCAATACAAAACTACATAGCAACTGCTACACAATTAATCTCTACTCCAAATACGCTCACTAACATATCTCTATTCTGATGACTGGCGTACTACATAAGGCGTTACATTATAGATGGGTCTAAAAACGAGGTGAAATAATCATGATAGTTACAGAAACGAGAGGAGAGAATCATTACAGCTACAGAAAAGAGGGCAGAGAATCATGATAGTTGTTTGGACGACGGGAAAGGACTATACGATAGTTGCTGATAACTTAAATGAAAATTCTCTAAAAAACCGTTGAGGTCTGAAGCACTGGGGGGTTGGTGAGTGCAAGCATTTGATTAAAGATAAAAGTATTTTCCTGCTGCCTTAGCTAAAAGGCTAAGGTAGAGTAGGGTGGAAGTGGGTGAGTCGGTGAGAGTGGGGTAAGAGTAAAGTGGGAGTGAGGTGGGAATGGGGTAGAGTGAGCCGGGAGTGGAGATGGAGTGTGGTACGATTGAGGTAGAAGTGAGGTCGGGAAAGGTAAGAGTGGGGTGGAGAAAGGTGGAAAGTTTGGAGTGAGGTATTAGTGAGGTGTGAGTGGAGTAAGAGTGGGGTTGGAGTGAGGTAAGAGTGGGTGGGAGTGGAGTAAGAGTAGGGTGGGAGTGGAGTAAGAGTGTGGTGGGAGTGTAGTAAGTGTGGGGTTGGAGTGGAGTAAGCGTGGGGTGGGAGTAGAGTAAGAGTGGGGTGGGAGTAGAGTAAGAGTGGGTGGGAGTGGAGTAAGAGTGAGGTGGTAGTGCAGTAAGAGTGAGGTGGGAGTGGAGTAAGAGTGGGTGGGAGTGGAGTAAGAGTGGGTGGGAGTGGAGTAAGAGTGGGGTGGGATTCGAGTAAGAGTGGGATGCGAATGGGTTGAAAACAATGTCCGACTGCACTGATTTCTTTTGTACAAATTTCAGATAAACTAGTGAAAGTGGTATAGTAGGAGTGTGAGAGTGGTATAGTAGGAGTGTGAAAGTGGTATAGTAGGAATGTGAGAGTGGTATAGTAGGAGTGTGAGAGTGGTATAGTGGGGGTGTGAAAGTGGTATAGTAGGAGTTTGAGAGTGGTATAGTGGGGGTGTGAAAGTGGTATAGTAGGAGTGTGAGAGTGGTATAGTGGGGGTGTGAGAGTGGTATAGTAGGAGTGTGAGAGTGGTATAGTAGGAGTGTGAAAGTGATATAGTAGGAGTGTGAGAGTGGTATAGTGGGGGTGTGAAAGTGGTATAGTAGGAGTGTGAGAGTGGTATAGTAGGAGTGTGAGAGTGGTATAGTCGGAGTGTGAGAGTGGTATAGTAGGAGTGTGAGAGTGGTATAAAAGGAGTGTGAGAGTGGTATAGTAGGAGTGTGAGAGTGGTATAGTGGGGGTGTGAAAGTGGTATAGTAGGAGTGTGAGAGTGGTATAGTAGGAGTGTGAGAGTGGTATAGTAGGAGTGTGAAAGTGGTATAGTAGGAGTGTGAGAGTGGTATAGTGATGTGTGAACGTGGTATAGTAGGAGTGTGAGAGTGGTATAGTGGGGGTGTGAGAGTGGTATAGTAGGAGTGTGAGGGTGGTATAGTAGGAGTGTGAGTGTGGTATAGTAGGATTGTGAGAGTGGTATAGTAGGAGTGTGAGAGTGGTATAGTAGGAGTGTGAGAGTGGTATAGTGGGGGTGTGAAAGTGGATAGTAGGAGTGTGAAAGTGGTATAGTAGGAGTGTGAGAGTGGTATAGTAGGGATGTCAGCGTGGTATAGTAGGGCTGTGAGAGTAGGGTGAGGAAATACATTGTTAGAAGCTGTGTTTTACGAAAACATTGTCTAAAAACAGTAACCTTACGGAATGGTATGTGGCGTTTTCCGGGTTTTAGAAATGACAAACCGCACTCAAGGACCGGCTTGTTAAGGTCTTATTATTTTACGAACTGGTTAGTGTGAACTGGCATGTCTGCCACCCACCGCATGTTACAGATCGATGATGGCAGACGTTTAGTAAATGTGCTTATTGGCATGCGATGGTAGACGTACAGAAGATGAGATTTTAAGGTATTTGATAATAGACATTTATTGGGAGACATGTTAGGTACGAGATCGTGGGCGTCAAAGATCAAACCTCGTGGCTTACTCGGACGCAAACATCGATCATTAAATAACGAAGCAGAGAAACAACTCAGGAGAAATAAAACAACCCGTAAAAAACGAAGTTCTTCGTAAAATCCTTTAGATGCAATTGTGTTTGAATGTATGCAATTTTGTTTGAATGTATGCAATTGTGTTTGAATGTATGCAATTTTGTTTGAATGTATGCAATTTTGTTTGAATGTATGCAATTTTGTTTGAATGTATGCAATTTTGTTTGAATGTATGCAATTTTGTTTGAATGTATGCAATTTTGTTTGAATGTATGCACTTTTGTTTGAATGTATGCAATTTTGTTTGAATGTATGCACTTTTGTTTGAATGTATGCAATTTTGTTTGAATGTATGCACTTTTGTTTGAATGTATGCAATTTTACGTGACTTATCATTTATCATTTATGTGAATGTGGCAATAGATTTTGGTATGGGAGTGGGGGTTTTTTTATCATGCTTAGTGCATGTGAAACCTAATGGGCTACAGGTATGTTTAAACCGAAATGCGTCACAAATAAAAAGTCAGCACATATTATAGCTACACAGTTAATCTCCACACCAAAACACGCACCCATTGAACAAATCATATTGCGTTCGTATTCCCCATAAAAACAAGAAAAACTTACTTTTGGGTGTTGAGGTTTGGGGGGGGGGGGGTGGAGCTGAGCTGAACATTTGAAAGAATGTGTTGTCATCGGCAACAAGGCTATGTGTCAAGTTTAAGCTCGACAGGATGAAGGGAAGTGGGTAATTAGTAGTGATGGGACGATACCAACATTTTTAACGATTCGGAAACGATTCCGATTCTAACGAATTATCCCGATTCCCGATACGATTCCCGATACGATTCCGATTCTGATTCCTGGCCATTATTACATATATGTATTACTGTGCCCAGATATTAACATATTTAATTAATATAAAAGTTGAGAATTGATTAGAAAAGTGTATTAACTTGCTATTGAAGCTTTACAATATGCTAGATAACAATGTATTGGAAAGGTTTTATATAAACACATCTATCAATAATTCCATTTTAATAATACAAAGATGTAGTATTGAGTTCAAAATAATATAAATAATTCCATTTTGATGAGAAAAAACTTCACTCCGTTAAGAATCGTTTTTGGTATCGGAATCGGGTCTAAATTATTCAGCTCCGATACCGATTCCCCGATGCTTTGGAAAAAATCCCGATATTCCGATTATTCCGATACGATTCCGATTAATCGTCCCATCACTAGTAGTTAGCCTTCCAAAGAATGTGCCAGAACAAAAAGGCGAAGTTAATAGAAACGATTTTTTTTTTAAGGCTGCAGGCAAAAGTTAACGATAAACAAATAATATTGTAATATTAAGTTACTACACCGACTGGCAATGCGGGGACCCCGGGAAAAGTAATGCATTGCCCCCCCCTCCCCATCCCCCCCCCCAAGCTAGGATTTAACTTTAAAAATTTTTAGGATAAAGGCTCCCTGGGCACTGTCGGAGTTTTGCCCCATGCCTTAGGACGGCACTGACTACACCACAAAGTTACAAATAATATAATTTTACTTACGCTTAACTGTAAAGTCACTCCCCGGAAAAAGTCACTATATTATAAAGCTATTCTATAACAGAAAGTAGCATTTTTGTATGAGAGTCAGAGTGTTCAATTAATACAGACTTTTTAGCACAAAGTAGCACTATAATGTGAAGTCACTATATTATAAAGCTATTCTATAACAGAAAGTAGCATTATTGTATGAGAGTCAGAGTGTTCAATTAATACAGACTTTATAGCACAAAGTAACACTATATGTGAAGTCACTATTTTATAAAGTAGCACTATAATGTGAGGTCATTATATTATAAAGTATCACTATAAATGTGAAGTCAAAACACTATAGGCCTAAATTCAAAAGAACTATTATTATAAAGTCACTATATTATAAATTAGCACTCTAATTATAAAGCCACTATGCTATAAAGAACAACTACATTATAAAGTGAATATGCTATAAAGTAACGTTATTACAATAAAGTCAGTCTACAGAACACGACAGTCCCTTTAATCGGGACGCATATTTCTCTATAAGCAGTTGGAGCACTTCCTGTCATTAATTCGAGTCACAGGAAGCAACAAGTAAAATGGTTGCCGGCTGGGATATTTTCGGTGATTTTTTTTTTTTTTTTTGTTTTTTTGTTCCTTGAGGCTTTGACTTTGAGGTATGCAAAATGCACGCGGGAATTTTTAACATTCCCTCCACTTTGCACCTGTTAACTGTTGTACTACACACGTGTAAAGAACACACCAAATGTACACAAAACCTTACGTCAGGTACCGATCACTGGTCGTTTGTACAATAACAACAATAATCTCGTAGCCTTCAGGAGATGGAAACGAAAAGGAAAAAAAAATTCTGCATCGTGGAATAAACACAGGGGAGGGCGGGGTTGCTAGTAAACAACACGCAGGCGCCAGGTCTCCCCCCAACTCAAAGAATGTCTCGTCGGTGAGGACGAAGTTAGTGTCCCACTGTTGGAATATCCGTCCATCAAAACACATGACGTAATACGTGCTCATATAAATAAAACATACACGTACCGATGCTCCCTTAGAAGCAATCAAACATACTGTGTCGCATGACTTGTTTTTACACAAGACCTCCATCCTCCCCCCCCCCCCCCCCCCCCAAAAAAAAAAAAAAAAAATCTCATTGCACAACAGTACCCTATCAAACAGAAACCCAGCTTACCACCAGCTCGAGTTCTACATCTCAGTGCTGAAGCCAGGAACAACTCGCACTTACGGTTGAATCTTGTCACGGACCTCTCTCACTTAAAGGATATCACTCCAATATCTCCCCAATAATCATGGTTACACCACAGAATACTTCAAAAAGGAAATAAGGCCAAAAATGTGTCCACTGCAAAAAAAAAATCTGGGCGATGTTTCCACACGGTCTCCAGAATGGGCGGGTAGAGGTGGGGGGGGGGGGGGAGCAAGACGAGCGAGAGAGAACGTTCCGAGAAATCAGGCTGAGTGAGGTAAAATACTTTTGCGCAGCCGATCTGAAAACACGCACGTACGGGAGCCCGTGAGCAACTAGAAAATCTCTCGACGGGTTGCCATAGAATCGATGGCCAGGGTTGTCACTCAGTGGCGTGGCGAGACGTTGCGACGCCCTTGGCGGACTTTAATTGTGCGCCCCCCACACCCCCTCAAAAAAAACAAGCTACACATAAATATATATAGTGTTTTGGGGTACAGTGAAACCTGGAAATAACGAAACTTATAATATCCCTGTTCCTGGCATATGCGCATAATCGACCCGGAACGGAATTGGGGGGAGTGGAGCCTTTAAATTCCTTTATTTGTGTTGCAACGAAAATGCCGCCCACACTATCAAGAGTAAAAGGTGCCACCAAGGGCGGATCTGCCTCCCCCCCCCCTTCCTGCGCCACTGCTATCACTATAAGAAATATGGTAGCCACTATTACAAGTAGACTATGCCTGTCGCTATTAGAAGCAGGGCTCTCGCTATTAGAAGTATAGATGTCCCTTAGAAGTAGAACTTTCACTATTAGAGGTATGGATGTTGCCATTAGAAGTAGGGATGTCGCTATTAGAGGCATTGCTGTCGCTATTTGAAGCAGGGCTTGTCCCTATTAGAAGCATGGTTGTTGCTATTAAAAGCATGGCGGTCGCTATTAGAAGTAAGGATGTCGCTTAGAAGTGGGGCTGTCCCTTTAAACATTATAGAAAGTTCAAAAAATTCCAAAACCCAAAGTAATCCAAGCAGGGCCGGATTAAGCCATTTTAGTGGCCAAGGCACAAACTCACATGGGTGCCCCCTTCTGCCCAGGGCCCCTGATCTTTCACTGACCGTGAACGCTGGTATGTTCAATATTATTCAAAGAAAACAGTTGTTAACAAATATGTTTGTAGTTTGTATTACTATCATTTATATAAAACCTACAATAAAGTATTTCTGTATTAAAATTAATAGTTAATAAATTTTGAAATAATAATAGACAAAAATACTTTATTTTTTATTAGATGAAAAAATCAAAAAGATTTTGTCATTTACATTTTAAAGATTTTTTTCCTAGATTTACATCTAGCGAAGTTTTTGAGTACATCGTCAAAGTTAATTTTGCGCAACACATCTGCCTCGATCATAAGCAGAGATAAGGAATCGAGCCTCTCTTGTTTCATTGTTGATCTATTTGGATTTTTTGTACGTTTCAACTGAGAAAAAGAGCGCTCAGTTGAACAGTTAGTAACCATTAATTTTAAAAATATGCGCAAGGCGATTTCAACATTTGGAAAGGCACACTCGATGTTGTCTCTAACTATTACTTTGTATAATTCTCCATGATTGAACGTGTTGTTTTCCGATTTTGATGCAGGAAACTTGTGGCGAATATATGAATGAAACTGTTGTGGTTCAGTATATAAATTATTGCTCAGATCTTTAGGATACGCATTTATTAGTTCTTCACCACATTGAGATGTTTGTGATAGTGATACATCGACCAAACAAGAACATCGAACTGTTACATCATTCTACACCGGGTGGTATTATTTTTGCAGCTTCTTCAAATCTTTCAAATCATTCCTAGATTTATGCAAGTGATCTGCTAGTGAAGAATACAAATCAGCACACGTTTTCAAGTTAACGTGCTCATTTTGTGTCTATTACTAAGGGGTACCCGGTCAAATTAATTAATAAATGTTATTATTTTAATATCATTTATTGAAAATATAAAAATGGTTTACATTTTTTTATAAAACTTCCCAAATTTTTTTTATTTATTTACAAGTCGAGTGAGTCCGCATTTTGCTCATTACCATTTACCAGGAGTTTTTTTTAATTTTTTAAGCGCTTAATTTTTAAGCATTCAAGATTGTACCAAACTTGAATTTGAATTTTTATTATAATGTATTTCTTCAATTTCATAGCACTTGTTCAATTTTCAGTTGTTTCTGGACTTAAATTTGTTCCAAAAAAAAAATTCTTGAGGACTTGCGGTGCATTTTAAGATTTGGCGTGAAGTGTTTGTTCACCCGGTGAATGACTGGACGATGGTGGTGGGTTGACAATGTCGCTTAAATTATCATGGTTGACCGTGTCTGCTTCGCTGAGTGAACGGGTGGGTTGTGCTCAGATCTACTTTAACGGGACTTTGTAAGCATTCGATAATTTAAAGATTATAATTTTAATACCGTTACTAAAAAGTAGAAGATAAAAAATTAATTTTAAAAAAAAATCAAAAAGACTTTCTATCTAAGACCAGTTAAAACGAATTATAAAGTAAATAATAATTTACAATTTCTTAAAATGCATTACGCAAAGAAGGTCTATATATGATTATACAGGCCTACAGTGAGTCTAAATGTGGACAATGGAGAGGGTGTCGCCAATGTTGATAAGACAAAACCGATACTTACACAGGCCTACAGTGAGTCTAAATGTGGACAATGGAGAGGGTGTCGCCAATGTTGATAAGGTGGGTGACACGAAACACCAAGCCATGGGGTAGGGGGGAAGCTTGGCGTAATCTACCTGTAGGCTAAGACCTTCAATTAAAGAAAGATGGTACGAAACGTGTCGTCGTTTGTCTTTAGCGAACTATCAGTGCCATCGCTTGCTAAGAAAAATTATAGATCAAATTTTAAAACTGAATGCCTCAATGGGGAAAAGGTGGGAGACTTGGAAGCTAGATTATCGTAATATTCTTAAACGACATGTCAAGCAAAAAATACAGACAAATGCTGTACAGAGACTTCGTTCTATACAGTCAGGGAGTGTACTTCGAATGCTTACAGAAAGTGTCGCTGACCTAGGCATGAGACAAGAAGCAGCTCAACGTTAAAAGTGCTAAAGAGGACCAGGTTAAAATGTTGATTGACAACGTCCTCGTGGCTATTAACATGAACACATCTATGAATGCGGTTCAACATATACACATACATACAACACATACACATACATACAATACACATACATACAATACATACACATACATAAAATACATACACATACATACAATACATACACATACATATAGCTAAGTATGTCCCCAGTCCCTGATAGCTGGCGGAGTGTGAATTACGCTCTTGAGTTTGTTGATTCTATCGATACTGCAGTGAAGGATGCTATAGTTAGCGAACTTCACAATGCAACGTTTCACACATTAACATTAGATAAATCACATTGACAAAAATGTTGATCTTTATAAGCAAAGTTTTGGCCATATCCCGATAATGTTTATAAGACAGCGTTTGTTGGAGTTTTGTCTCTGTCGGCATGTGACAGTAAATCGGTGGAATCATCAATAACAGAGTTTTATCAAGAGAATTCATTGGACATGTAGAAAATGGTTATGTTTGCCTCTGACGATGCATCGGTTATGCTAGACAAGAACAATGGAGTTGCAACAATTCTTCGCCGACGTATTCCACATCTCCTGGAACAACATTGCGTTGTTCATCATGAAGATTTAGGCATCGATGATGCTTGCAAACATATAAGTTTGATGGCAGACATTGAAACATTCCTTAGGACAGTGTACACATTGCTCAGTAGGTCGACAGTACGGAAATCCAAGTTTACCGAACTATAGCTAAGGTGTTGGAATGTGATTCCGTAGCCTTGAGACCATTGAATGAAATCAGATGGCTTTCGCGACACTTTGCTTTAAGAGGTTTGCTGAGAAATATACGATCCAGTTCATAAGTACTGTTTGAAGAAACTGCACTGATTGTCTTTGATGAAGTTCTTGGTTAACTAGCTGAATTATGCAAGCTGCTACAAAGAAAAAAAAATCTTACGACCATCAAGGCATACCAGTTTGTAATTATTGCTTGCAAATGACGAGGATATAAACATGATTTCCATACTAAAATTTGTTGAATGTTTATGTTTGCACCTGGACTCTCGTTTCCCTGAAAGTGAGTTGATGCAATGGCGAATCTTTGAGATATCAGCGTTAATCAACACTTCAGATTTTAATTTTGTCCAAGAAGAACTTGCAGCTCTGGTTTCTAGATATGCGGAATTCTCGGAAAAATATGACGTCATTCAGCCGAAAGTTAAGGATCAGTAATGTAACTTAAGGTTTATGGTTGCAGAAAAAAATGAAATGTGGGTTGATGCAGACTTTCGAGGAGATGGTTCGATTTGTAATAAATGAGTAGTGATTTGGTGACAATACCATTCTGTTGGATATGTGCTACATTTCTTGCATCAAGCGCCTAATGAATAATGCTTTGATTAAAAAATTGTGCCTTTTCTGATTATAATTATTTAATTATAGTTCATTTATTTATTTATATAAAAGTTTTGCATTCATGTTCATTTATGTAATTTCCTTGTGTGTGTGTGGGGGGGGGGGGGCTGTACAATTTTGCACACACAAAATTGTTGCTGTTAAACTTTGCACACAACTGTATGATTTTGCACACGAACCAGCAAGCCTTAGAGGGAACATTGTTTGCGGTAGATCAAATATGGGTGCAAATATTTCAACAGTTTAATGCAAATGATATACCTTCTGTAACTTTGCAACTACTGCTTTAGATTTAATTCAGCCTTCCCGGCATAAATGGTGCCCGTGTAGCGAGGTTTCTCTCAGGTAAACAATGTTTGGACGCCTGAGAAATCGCAGCTGAAAGTAACCACATTCATATATTTTGACTGTTCAGTATAACTTTGATCTGGCATTTCGTCAATTTGATGACATGCTTCTTGAGAATGGAAATTTGTTAAAAGCTATTCATGAGTCGGCAAAATATTCACAATAGTTTGCAACAAAATAATGTGTATTGACACAACCCCCCCCCCCCCCAAGTCTCTCTCTTCCTTTCCTCCCCTCCGCCCCCCGCTGATATGCCTCCAGTTGCTGTGTGCCTTTGTGTCCGTACTTGGCTGCCATAAAATCTGGTAAGCTTACCTGAAATAAACACGAATAGAATAGGGCCCCATTAATATCGGGATCCAACGGTTTGGACATTTAGCATGATGATAACAAACACGACGAAACAGAGACACAAAATATAGCCAGAATAGGCATGGGGGGGGGGGGTGGTTACTTTTATCAGTACCTTTAAGCTGTGAAATAGGACATGTCACTTAAACCTTTCGGGGCTATCAGTACCGGTAAGCTGTGAAATAGGATATGTCACTTAAACCTTCCGGGGCTATCAGTACCGGCAAGCTGTGAAATAATTAATGTCACTTAAACCTTCCGGGGCTCGTCGCCCCCCATTGACAGCACGGGGGGACGCACCAGTGGTTGGGATTTTGGATGTTTTTTGTTTGTAATGTTTGTCTTTGCCCAAAAACGCCCCAAACTGTATCTAGACCACTGTAAACAGTTACCAAAGCGATGAGAGACATGTTCAATGATTATTATTTCTATGACCAGCTTTTCAAAATGGTCTCATCAGCTTTCTATTATGTGCTTGCGTTTCCACTTATTGCATCCATGAACATGTGCAAGAAGCTTCACCTTGTGACCACTTAAAATGTGTGTTGTGTGATAAGTACATTTGGCCTGGTCACTTTCCAGTTCACATTTTTTTAATCAATTCTTTCTACGCGAGTATACGTGTCTTTATGTACCCATAGAAGAGGATATAATACTTGACCAATTCAAGTCATTCAACCATTTTTATCATTAATTTTTTTTTTGGCATCCGTTCGTCACAATGTGACGATAGTGTAGATCTGTGACAATGGGACAATAGTGTCAGTGGCGTAGTGAGGGGGGCATCATGTCCCGGGTGCTACTCACAAAAGGGCGCCAAATGGTATATTTTACTATAATATTGTATGGTTTTCGAATGGGGGGGGGCGCTAAAAACTTATTGGGGGCGCTAAAAAGGTATTGTGCCCCGGGCGCGAGTTAAGCTCGCTACGCCACTGAATAGTGTAGACCTCGCAGGACGAAATACCAGGCCTGAGATTTTTGTTAAAAAGGATAAGGGATCTATTATACGATAATTCGCTACCGCCATTTCACCAAAGACCATTTCACCTCCGAGCGATTTCGCCGACAGCCATTTCGGCCACGTAGATGAAGACATTATTTAAATAGAAATTTGATATTAAAAAAAAAAACAGGCGATTATAAAAATGTTGTTTTATTTAAGAACATCTATGTAAACATCAAAGGTTGTTTTGGGTTTGTTTTTCTTTGTTTGTTGTTTGTTTTGTTAGCTCCATGTAATCGCCCTAGTGGATACATGGAAATGGACTAAACGTTTTATTTTTTTATTGATATTTGTTAACTTTAAAACGGATGCTTAACATATAAAAGACCGTCATTCCTGTCAAACACTATAAGGTATTGGAACAAGTTTCCAAAGCAACAGTTGAGGCAACTACACTTGACACATTTGCATCCTGCCTTCCAACCCCCAGTACTTTATACTATGGATGAGTAGCCTTTGCAACCAGTGAAATATCCTCTTCAAAACCATGGACAGTTCCATCGCGGACCCCTCTACAAACACAGGATCCAGAATGATCAATACATTGATATGGGGCCCTCAAAATATAGAGGTAGAATTATTTATCATTGCCCATGAAGAGGCCAGCGCGAAACGGCCGGTAGTAAATTATCACGGTGGTGAATGGTCCCATCCCCGGGATAAGCTGGTTCCCTAGACAGCAAATCACTTCCCTCCACGCATCTGGGGAAGCAAAAGTAACATCATGTGTGCATGGTACACAGCTCAGCACCAGTAACGTCAAAGCGGTTTGCAGGAATTTTTATTAAGTTGATGTCATACAGTCTACGGGGCCCCTTCTAGGCTTTTGCTGGGGATTGAACTCCAGTCAACAGGTTTGGAACTGACACGATTTAGACCGTACACCCATCAAACCCATGTGGGCTGCCCTGCACAAGTCAAATTTGACCTGATCTTCAACACCCGGGTGTTTACAAGTGGTTTAATTTTACTTTTAGAGAACCCTATTCACAGCCAGACATTTCCAAACAATGGATCTTGTGAGCAGCTCAACAATGACAAGGGTGGGAGCTGATGCTGATCACCTGTTATTGTTGTCCTAATTAGAACACTACCTTATCAACTCACTGGCACCCATCTTTCTCATCAATTATAGCTCGTTTCAAACATTATATAAAACACTTAACACCAAATTGTATACAATAAAAACAATATTTAATGGTCCAGGTCATATTTAATAATGAAATAAGAACAGTTTGCAAACCATGTTCTATATAGAGTACTGCCACATTTTAACATGAAGCCATTCATAAACGGTCAAACAGAAAGCTATTCAATGACAAGAAAAAAAAGACAAATTGAACAAAAACCATTTGGCATCATCCACCTTACAGTTGGTGATAAGAGCTTGCTTGTAAGGTTGTAGTGAGTAGACCAGCAAATCTACATACAGCCCATTGCACATTGTGCATCAAATCATAACATTGTGGTAATATGACAGGCTCCACCATGTATATGTAGTGATAGATTTATTACACATTGCAATGTTTGTAAGCTCCGTCAGCATAGCATGACTGATGTGATAAATAAGGGCTTGTTTGGGTTTTCATTTAAGCAGTATACATTTACAATGGTTCAACCATTACAATCTTGTTAATTAAACATTAAAATAACTATGGACATTTCAGAGCCAATGTTTCCAATTTCCACCACGAGTTTAAGACAAGCAGCTTCCACCCTACTGATAGCTCAGTCTTACAGTAACACATGAGTCCAAGAGGTCATAATACAAATTGTGGAATTACGTTTAAAAATGAAGTTGGTTCCGAGGATGATTAAAAACTCAACTATTTACAATGGTTGAGATGCTAGTCGTTAGTAGGGCCCAGGCACTCTTCCTTGCATTGTAGTTCTGGTAATAGCTTTAAAATCTTCTGCATTTGCATCCCCTGACGAAGCAGCTCCACTGAAATGATAGACAAATCTTTGTTAACTTGACAAAGTCTAAAGCAGCTCCACTGAAATGATAGACAAATCTTTGTTAACTTGACAAAGTCTAAAGCAACTCCAATGCACACTGGCTAGATCTGACCAACTGACATTTTCTATCCTACCGACGACGGTTGTTATGGTGCCCAGCAATGCTTTCAAAGCCTATTATAATCAACAGAACTTAATATACCGGCCTAAAAAACTGAAGCCTGCTTAATCCTGCTCAATAAACCACTGCCCAAATTATCCCATAAATTGGTAGAAAATATTCATTATAAATAAAAGTAACTACCGGTATATATCAAACAAGAACAATGTAAATCGTATTAAGACACTGTTACTTTGAATTGGAATTTATTGAATGTAATCTGCTGTGATCTCTTACAAGACTACAACTGCAGGAATCAAATGGAGCAATACTGCTGTTCATTACCCATCATACTGATAGAGATTTTACATTACCTCAACATATTTTAAACCAAATATATACATTACAACTTGTTTTAATGAAATGGATTATATAAAATGCGAACTTACGCTAATTTATCACCATATGTATCCATGGCTGCCAGTCTGAGAAGAATAAAATTAATATATAAAATTCATCATTTCATTGTTTCTTGTTTCTAAATGAGACTTCCCTAGTGCCACATTTGGAGATGAGACCATTGTTTTATTATATATGTTATTCAAGTAATTATCTCACAAGGTGAGCAAACAATTAGTAATTAGAAATGACTAAACATTCGAATAATTTGGTCTCCTCACTCAATGAGAAGAAAGATCAAAACCACCAGAGTGAAAAATACTTTCCCATATTTTATTTTAATTGCATAATATTATTAATTTTTAAAATAGCTTTTAAATTAATACTGAAATTAAAAGTTGTATAAAATTATCTTTAAACATTAGATCATTAGAATTGGCTTACAAAATGTGGAGGTGCAGTCCACAGTAAAAAAAAAATTAAAATGAACTCACACTTTGAAACTTCATAGCTCAAAAAGTACTTAGGCTAGAAAGCTGATTCTGTTATATTTTTTCATTTGAAGTTTGCTCAAAGCTCTAAGTTATATTTTTATAATTTTTTTGAAAGCTGATTCTGTTATATTTTTTCATTTGAAGTTTGTTCAAAGCTCTAAGCCGTTATATTTTTATAATTTTTTTGAATTTTTGTTTTTGTAAAGTACCTGGTTTAAATCAATTGACTAATTTAAAACTGGCTAAAATTGTTTCACATACCTTCGCCTCTCATAATAATCATAATAGGGATCACGAGGTGGTGAAGATCTTCTGTAGTAGTCTGGGGAGTGCCTGGCAAAGTCACGATACAAGGGATCTCTTGCTAGAGGAGGTGGGGGCAGACGACGTTCATATGGATCGTATCTGTAGCGATCATATGGATGAGGTGGTATCATCCGTGCTCTGGCATAATAGTCGTATGGGTCAGGGTAGTAAGGGTCTCTATCATATGGATTGTATCTGTCATGCTCTGCGCGACCGCCTCGTCCTCCTCGACCACCCCGAGATCTGAAGCAATAAAATAATTATCCATTTAAATATTATTAATCATTTGTAAACTTATATAATCCATTTCAATTATTATAATCTCAAGAAATCTCTATTTAAATAAATCAGTGAGTAATAATTGTAGGAGAAAAGCAACAAATGTCCTGTAATTTAAAGTAGTGTTTAAAGTTTTATTTTTCCTTTAGCAACTAAATCTGGATATGGTATAACCATAAAATTAATCACTTCTTTTTATAAATTATCAAAGTAGAATAAGCCAATTATTCTATGTCATTGGTTCTGCTTTAAGTGTAAGCTTTGAAATAATTTTTTCCAGACAGCAAGCTATGCATGTGATACTTTTTTCTGGATTAATGGTAATACAGGGGAGAGACTGTGGATTTTGTGGATTAAGCTAGACACAATCCATTTGGGCCAAAGGTACTACATTATTCCTATATTTTCTAATTAATGATCTTTTTTATGCCTAAGTTCTTTTTGTCATAAATTATGAAGTTAAAAAAATTAACAGTAATAGTTTTAAATTTTAAGTTATGCCAGTCCAGGGCCATGCAAAGGGTCTCCCAGAGTGGGTGCCAAAATCTAAGTTTTTCTTACTAAATATGTATATTAGTTTGGAAATTTTTTTAGAAAAAGACTTTATACTTTAAAGATGTCTAAACCTTTGCCCTAAGTGCAAATCTTGCTAGCCAAGACCCTGGGTCTCAAACTACTTTGAAGTAGAAATTCCTTTAAGTAACAGTATAATATTTGAAAGGTTTTTTCTTTCTCATTAGATCACCGAATTAATCAATTTTTCAACTGGCACAAAATTATTTTGATGAGAATAAAAAAAACAGTTTTTTGGGTTTAAAAATGTTTGCTAGAATTTGTTTGTTTTATTTTTAGGACCTTTTCTATTTTACTGATTACTTACGGCCCTCTAGGGCACTCCTTTGACCAATGTCCTTCACCACCGCAGCGATAGCATTCTCCTTTTGCCCCCATGCCAGCTTTTTGACGAACTTTACTTCTTGATATCTGAAAACAATTAACTTTGTCTAAAAGTTTTACATTTACTGGAGGTGTTATAATTGTGAATCTTCAGCAACACACTAGCGAGTCATGATATCCCAATTGAAAACCACTCACCTGCCATAAACATATAATGTATCATATAGAGAATAATTATTTAAAATTAAAAGCAAACAAAATTGGATTTTTGAAATGCTTTATACTCAGCCAAAAAAAGCTAACTATTAGCTACCAGTTATTTTATATTAAAATGTAATTTTAATTCCTTGCTGACTTATATTTGATCCTACCACAATCCAAAAAAAAGTATTTAAACCCAAACTTCTCACCTCTACTCTAATATTATTGCCTTTGTGAAGGTGACCATCTAGAGCCTCAACCGCTGCTTTGGCTTCATTTTCTTTTTCAAAGTGCTGTGCAAGTTATTAAAAACAAAAAGCATTTTGTATTAAATTGAGGAATCAAGCATGTCAAAGTATGATGTAAAAATCATCCAAGCTATCAACCAATATATCATCAAAGTCTTTGAGTTAAACTTGACACCAGTGTTTGAAACTATTCTCCATTTATTATGAAATAAATACTTCTATAAACTTTATAAATGTGTGTTTCAATTCATGTTAGTTATAAAAGACTTCATTAATGTAACATTTTGAGAAGAATTCCATCATATCATATTTTCTTAAAGATGTGCACACGGGCATAATAAAAGTTGCACTCACAACAAAGCCATAGCCTTTTAAGATATCAAACTCCACAACATTGCCAAATTTTTTAAACATTTCTTCTAATTCATCTTTGTCTGCATCATCAGGTAAATATCCAATGTAGAGCTTGGTTGCAACCATCTTGACTAAATGTCACAAGAGGCTATCAAAGAAAACATTTTAAATAATATATAAATATAAGAAACATAGTCCTTATGAACAATTATGATGTAAAGCAGGGGTGGGCAACCTTTTTGTGCCAAAGGTTTCACAGGGAAAACATTTAAAAGGTGGGTTGCTAGATTTTTAAATGATAAATTTAAAAATGTAATGTACGTCATTGCTGCCCTTTTATTACAATTAGAAATTTTATAACAATAATTTTCAAAGCCAATTTAAAACATTTAACCTAAAAATTATTAAAGTCTCCGGAAGGAATTGCTGCACGAATTTAATGGTTTCTACTGGCATGTAGGCTAACCACCCCTGGCATAAAGTATATCTGACATGACATCCAAAAAAATGTGTTAATTTTATCATTGAGAATCTCTTTCATTAATCTGAATTTTCAAATGAAAACAAAAATCTCAGTACAGGATGGTTCATAAATAGTAAAATATTTTCATTTCATATCAGTCAATATCAGCCACTAATTAAAAAATTGCTTGGGTATTATCGTCACATGAACACACACACATATATATGTGTGTATATATGAATTAATATGAAATAACAGACCTGACAATTGGTAAGCCATTACATAAAATTAATTATCTAAGATGGACAGATGTGTAATTACAAAAACCTATACAGATGTTATCACACTCTGCTGAAATATAAAAGTTGTATATCGTAAAACTCAATGATTCTGAATTATTAACTTTATTTGCATCCTGCCAGTCCATCAATCATCAAGTTTGGTTATCAAATATTTGCTATGAACAGTACAATTGAAATTTATAAACAACACCAATAAACAATTTTTTTTACATTAGCCTTAGATTTAAGAGTACTAAGACTTAAATATACTAGTTAAAAGTTAATAGCTTTTACAAGTTATTAAAGTAAAGTTCTTTCCAAAATATTGTTTACAATTATTCTCATTAACATTTAAGGAAGGCCATCTATTGCACAAAGAAATTTGGAAAGTGGCACACATATCTCCGTCATACGTTTTATGGGGAAAAAAAGCAGATGTGCAAGAAGATTAAGTACCTTGGGATATTTACTATTCAATTTTTAAATTAAGAGGAGTAGATTGGCTTAATCCATGAAGCATGGTCATGGACAATTAAATTGATCAATCACATCAATATTTCAAATTTGAAATGGAAGCTAAATTGAGCCACTTAAACAGCAAGTCTTTTTAACAAAAACTTAATTTAAAAAATATTGTTTTGCTTGACCTATCAAATGTGTACTAGTATTAGTAATTAACAATAAAATAAGTGTAATATTAGCAGTAACTGTCCAGACATTCAAAATGAGTATAGACATTTTTTGACAAGACAATACAGATAAAAAAATATGTATTTATTTCATGGAAATCATTGCATTTAATATGTTCAATGTTATAAGCTAGTCCAATGATAATTTAGCAAATTTGTAGACACCCATAAGATTTGAAAGGAATATTATGTATAAAATATCTAGATGAATCTGAGACAGATTAAGTCTGAGCAATTTTGTACCTTTGTAAACTGATGAATAAATAGGCCTATTGAAGTGTAGCTGTCAACCACATGATGTGAAATGTGCATCATGATCATGATGTGATGTCTCCCTTCCATGTGGTGATGACACTGTCAAATTCCAAGATTTACTGAAACTATGTCACGACTTATACGCGAAAAGTTTCAATAAAGTTTCTACTGGATGTTAGTTTGTGCATTTGCAAGCTGATCTTAATACCCGGAAATACTCATATTTTATTTTCAGGCGACACGTTTTAGGGGGAAATTTTTTATATTAAAAACTGGTTAAATAGTGAAGTCAAATTAACATAACATTAGGTCAATACTGTCAATAGGTTTAAAAGCTTTTTTTAATACGACAATTTAAGCTTGAATGAGCCAACATTTACAATAGGAAAAGGACATTAATGAATTCCATCTTTAAATAATTCTGTCTAGCATTTTTCAAACTAGAAAAAAATTTCTTAAATAATCCGACTTATTAAAAACGGGTACCCCAATTTCTTGGTCCAGCGTCATAATTTTTAAAAATATTCAAGAAAAATAAAGATATAATATAAATTATTTTAATTTAAAACTATACAAATTTTGACACTTTTTAAGTGGGCAATAGTCAAAATGATTAATTTATTTCTCTTTGTATAAAAATTTGAAGCTTTTTCAATTTTGATTTGAAGGAAGCCTAGCGTCCTACTATCTCTAAGCAAGTGTATTGACCTAATGTGAAATGTTTAGGCCTAAAAAGTAGGCCCTACTTAACACTATTCATAGAATTAACATAGTAAACAGGGGACCTAGAACTAGACACTCACTGTCTCACTATCTGATCACTTTAATTTCTATCACTTAGCTAGGCTATGCCCACTAGTCACTAGTTTATAGTTCATACTGAACTAGACACTTGCTATCATATAACTTTAATCACTATCATTCAGCTAGGCTATGCCCACTAGTTTATAGTTCAAACTTTAGAAATGCTTTTATTTAGACACTTTAATTTTTAGTGAATATCCATTTTTTAAAAAAAAATTTTGTAGTAATTAGTTTTAGGCTTAGGGTACTCACATAACATAATATTAAATATACTGGTCTCTCACAAATGTAACGATAATCTACCACTTATGCGTCGGCCAAGAAAAATCCAGTTGTTCGGGTTTGAAGGGCTATTTAAACGATTATTCGTATACTGATGTCCGTTAATGGATCCGCTTCCGTTTAAAGTTATTTAGTAGAATTCATTTAAATAATTGTTACTAATCTACCGATATGACAGGAAGAAAAAGAGGAGAGAATAACAATAGTGCTGATGCACAAAATGTTTGATACTGATCAGAAAGGCAATGAATAAGTATGGTGGTTGTCCACACTATGCCGAATTTGTCAGACCCTTTTCAGCACTACGATAGTGTGTGCATCGACGCCTGTTAAACACTATGACATGTGGTTCTGCAATGGGCTGTGCAGATTAAACAGATACGCACAAGTACAGGATGGTCTCAGGTGGGCCTGTGCTGAATTCAATTACAGAAAGTCACTATGAGAAGGTTCTTTCTTTGCAGGCAGTCACCTCAGCATCCAACAAATTATTATTCTAGTTTACTGCTGGTGTTGTGATAGCATGCGAGGCTGACATCTCAAATATCACCATTGATTCCAACTGGTGCAATTTTATGTGGAAGTGTAAATTCGGGCTGGCTGCCAATGTATCAGAAATTGGGGTTTCAACAATCAAGGAGAATCCATTGTCGTTGAAATTGATGAAACAAAATATCCCCATGGACAGTAGAGAGAAAGTCAATGGGTTTTTGGTGGCGTAGAAAGAGTGGGCGCTGTTTTCGTATTGAAGAGCCAGATCGAGAGTGCATAGAAAGATATATACTTCCAGGATCACTGATTGTATCAGAAGGGTGGGTGGCATATGCCAATATAAACCATATCAGAAATGGTATATATGAACACTCCAAAAAATTTTTGTATATCCAGATGACGCTGATGTCCACACAAAGAATGTGGAAAATGTGGATGCGTGGAAACTGAAAAGACAGTTTGGCACAAGCCGCAATCTTTTCCTTTCATATTTTCATGAGTTAATGTGGAAATTATAATTTTAAAAACTTCATTGTCACCTTGGGGGAGAACTATGAATGATTTCATTTTCATACATTAATGATTACTAAGTAAATTTTTTAAATTCTTCCTCCATCATTTTGGCTCTTAATACTCTTAACTCTTATCAATAAAAGAATAATTCTTTAAATTTAAATAGCCTTTCAATTTCAAACTGGATTTTTTTCTTGGACGACGCTCAAGTGGCAGTTACAAATGTAGCAGTAACAGCATGTCCCATTAACTAAATAAAACCATCATATTCATAGTTGAGTGAATGCTTTAACTTTTAACTTAATATTTAGAAAGACTAGAAAGAGGTTGCTCTTCTTGCCCTTGCGACTAACACTAACTTTACTAACTAACTTAAAACTTTAAATTTACTAACTAATCAGCTAATCAGTTTATAACTCAACAAGTATTAACTGAGACTAACTCATTTTAATTGCCAACCCCCAAAAACTAATTTTATAAACATCAACTTTGACTGTTTGTTGACAACATAATTAATTTAATATAATAATTATTGGAATTTATTGACATTATTGATTGTTAAAATATGAAATTGGGTGTGAAATTGTTTATTGTATCCAGGTATGTGAGAGTTAAACTAAATATATATATTGTTATTTCTGACTTTAATAGCACCGACGACGACAGCACCGCGTTTGGTTGCCTTTCGACTACCACATCGGACGTTTTACAAGGACGCGGTGCGGTGCAGTCTTTCAACACCGCCATGTTTTTCTTCCTTCTCGGCCTCGACTTACAATATCTCCATCCCGAGTTTGTTTCCGTGCTGAGCCATTAAATTGTCACCGATCTGGCTGAAATCTGAAAATTAACCAACCGTTAATTCTTACCACGTAACCACGTTAAGCTCGTGAATTTCTACAATTTCGATTATTTTGTGAAAGTTGCTGTCGTCGCTGCCGTTCACGTCGTCGCGTTCAGCGTAATCATGAATAATATAAAAAAATGTAATCGACTATTGAATTGTACGTTCTTTGTGCTATCTTTAAATAACGGTACAGCCGATTTATTTAAAAGGCCATTTTCACGGTACTTTCTAGTTGTTGTTTTTTATTATGCTAGAACATACTTTTTGCGATAAAATCAGTTTAATTATAGGAGATTTTTGTATTTAAAAAAAGACGGCATGAAATCAAGACTACTTTCCTCTTGCTTTTATTAATGCTAAGTGTGTATATATTATGTGTTAGGCCTACTCTCTGTACTATCAGCTGACGAAGGCTTCTTTCTAAAAAGGTTCGTTGTTTCGTTGCGCCTTTCTTTCAGATTTTCCTACCTGAATACATATAATAATAGAAAGGTAAAAATATTAATCCGCACTCCCACACAAACACGGTGAAAATCGAGGAAGTCTCTTGTATATCAGTATCAGGATGGACTTCATTGTCACTCATTGATATCCGTCAATCAGGATTTATGGTGTTGAATTTTTAACCTAGTTGTCATCAAGATTTTTGGATAAGAATACTAAATGTGAAAAACGCATTGTGGAAATAAAATGGATAGCTCAGGTTTATTAAGTCAGAAAGTAGGGACTTCATTTTGGGTAGGGCATGGTGGGGCATTTGTCGTCCCCCCCCCCCCAATCCCCCGAATTTGCATGTTTTATATTAAATTGCTATGTACGGAACGCCTCCAGTAATGATCAACAAGGCGAGTGGCGACCAAGTTTTTGTTCCCCCACCCCACCCCTGAAAAAAGAACCTGAAATTACGCCCGGGTCAGGGAGGCCCCTCCCTTATAATGTTTTGTTAGATATATATATTATATATATATATATATATATAAATTAGGGTAAAAATAATAGACAATACTCCTCAATGGTATGAGGCTAGAATCAGTTAAATTTAGTGTTAATCTAAATTAAGCTGCGAACTTCAAAGTAATAGAAATCGATACTTGAAATATCATGGTATCGATTCCGATTTACATGGTTCCCGTTGCCTTGACTTAATACTTTTTAAAAAAAATAGTCTTAGCTTGAAAATGAAAAGAAACAAAAAAAAAATAGGACAAAGTCAAACTGTTTTTGAACTCATCATTTAATTAAATTTTTTAAAACAATATTTTAAAAATTAATTTCTCTCTATCTTAAAAAATAGCATTTCATGTACCTACTTGCAATAATTATATAAGATTCATAATTTTATTAAATTACAGAAAACGAAATATTTAAATATGGCATGGGCAAACTTAAAATAAGACAGCCTTATTTTCATACCAATCCATCTACAATAAAATCACTCAGACCAGGGTGGGCCAATAAAATTGAGAACATCTCGTAGCATATGAGTTATTTCAAAATATAATTTAATTAATTATAATTCATCATACATTTTTTTTTGCGAAATATTTAGCTAATCAGAAATCATATAAGTACGTAAGTAAGTGTCGTAAGTAAATCAGTAAACTATTTAATCTAGTATGGGTTTAGTTAAACTACTTTTATATGATTAAATCACATTTTACGAGATGTTCTCACTTTTATTGGCCCACCCTGTATATATCTAAAAATGAATATCTGTATACTGTATGTATGTATGTCCTTTAAGACTTATGCGCTTCTATACCATTCTTGCGATTGCGATAAAATTTTGGTGAGTTGTTGTCCACAAGCCCGCGCATTTTTCTAAGTCATTATAACCCTTTTAAAATATTCCGTTTTTGGGTCGTTAATCCTAAATTCGTTTTTTCCCTTATATGAGCTATATAAATATATTTTTCGTATGCGCACCTATACCATATATCACATTGCAAGGAAATTTTGAAGAGTTGTTGTGCGTACACCCGCAAAGGTTTGTACATTATTACAACCATTTTACCTGATTCCGTTTTGAGCCAGGGGCCCTAAAGCCTTTTTAAAAATATGAGCTATATAAATATAAAACATATGCACTCCTTTACCATTCATCCCATTGCAATAAAACTTTGGTGAGTTGTTGTGATAACACACGAAAAGGTTTCTGAATTATTACAACCATTTAAAAATAGTCCATTTTGAGCCAGGGGCTAAATACTAAATAGCGACATTTTAATTTGTGTGAGTTACATAATAAGTAGGTGTCTGATTTAGTATAACCATTTTACAATATTCCGTTAGGAAATTTTTTTTTTATTGCATGAGCTATAAAATGGACCCAGTCAGGTAGCGCCGCCATTCGCACCCGGGTACCATTAGACTCAATGCTATTCGGATGTCATTTGTGGTAGTTTATTTTAGTAAAACTAAAGAACTAAGATTACAAACGTATAGTACATTCAATTATCTTTCATTTGATACCTCATTTTGTCTTACAAACTTAACAATAATATTTGAACCCTTTTTTTAATTCCAACCTCTCAATTCTGCTACCCGGGTACCAATAGGTGCAGCCTTTCCCAAATATGAATTGAAAAGAATAAGGTAAGAATCAGCTTCGCTGTACAAATAGTACTATGGGACAATATAAAACGTCTGAACTGGCTTTACTTTCACTTATGTGCATGGAAAATGACATCCTTAAATTAAATAATAAAACAATTCTCTGCAAAAAAATTACGCAAACAATTATGTTACGTTTATATTAAATAATTTATTCTATCTATCATCTATCTCAACTTATCTGATCTGAGTGTTTTTATCTGTCAATAATGATAATTTATGACATCCTTATGACATAGCGTACCATTACCAATACATAATTTTGAGAACAAAATAAATTTTCAATCCATTTGTATCACATATTTTTAATTTTGTTTAAAAAGTGAGGTTATTTTGTTATTGGAAATAGAATGACAGTTAACTTTACTGGTAACAGAATGACAGTTAACTTTACTGGTAACAGAATGACAGTTAACTTTACTGGTACCAGAATGACAGTTAACTTTACAGGTAACCGAATGACAGTTAACTGTACTGTACTGTTATAGAATGAAAGCTTCTAATCACCCATTACCATTTAATGGTTATAAAAGTTTCTTTTTAAAATACCTGTTATTATAATCACATTTTCATTTACACAAATGATGCTATCTTTGTTTAAGATTAGCTCTTACAAATCTGTAAACAGGAAATTGGGTTTTGTGTACAGGTACCGGTATATTAAATATGATTTGAGTGCATATACTTTAACTTTAAAAGAATAAACAAAGTATGCAGTGAAGACAAGTTAATGCTGTTTGAAAAAGGAATACATTTATTTTGCTCAAAATCTATCAATATATAAATATCTATAAGACAAGTGTAACATGTCATGACAGTGCATCAGGAGAAGTAGTTGTAGATTTTTCAACAGGGGTATTTGATCCTTCCTGGATCTGGTCAGGCTCGGTTTGAGCCACTGGTGGTTTAATGTGTTCTGGAAACTGCTCCAAACGGTTCTGTAGTAAGGGGGAAAATAAGAGAAGATTTAGTCAAGTTAATGTATATTTAATTTATATACTTTGAAAAAAGATTAATAGATATTGAGCAGTGGGCAATAATTATTAATAAATTGTATGTCCAATATAAAAGAGAGTTGACTTTTACCAACTATCTATTAAGATTTCCTGAAATTATAGGATCAGCACTGCTTATGACCCTAGCTACCTGAAAACTGAGAAACTGGGCTAATAATGAAAAAGTAATTTAAGAAATATACCCAAATTTATGAAAAAGATTATATTATTACAAAGAAATACAGATGCTCTCCTTTCTACTCAATTTAATGAAAAAAGAACTTAACTAATTCACTACTGAGCATTCAAAAGATAGACACCATTGTTGTGAGTCCATGAACCCAGTTTAGATTCGCTAACCATTTATTATTGATGGAATATAAATTTATTTGTAGACTTTTCATCAATGTTGGAAAGTATAGCACACTAAATCATTGTAACAAATTATAATGAAATAGTTGAAGCAATAGGATTAATGACATGCCCTCTCCAAATTTAATAATAATAATAATAAGTAATGTTCATTTTTTTAAGTTAAGGCAATATTTGAACAAATACAATTTTAGAGTGACATGAACTTACTTTTGTTACTTTCATAGCCAGACCCTCTGGTAAATTTCTTTGTATATATTCTAAAAATGTACTTGCAGTTGAGCCTGTAACATGCTTAAGCTGTTGACAATAATAAAAGTATAGAAAGAAATATAAGTAACCAGTTTATTCTTTGTATTTTAATCCATGTTAATCAAAATTGAAGCCCTCTATAAAAACTTCCCGAATATAGAATATAATTAAAGAAAACAGAGCAACAGTAAACAAATTTTGTTTACATGTATTGTATAACAGGTCATCACCTTGGAGACCGTTTTAGAGAACAATTGTATAACATAACTAAACTAGCCCTTTTGCAAGTTTCCAAACATTTCGATAGTGCTAACCATAATGAAATTTTAGACATTGCAGTTACTGGTATATTGTATGCAAGTAATAGTAATACACCAGGTAGAAGCACACAAACAATTCTTCCAATAGTTCATACATTTTTGACCCAGTCATTAGAATGTCTCACCTCAAAAACTTTGTACATTGTCCTCATTTCATACTGGTGAAAATGTTTCTTGTGAACAAATACTGATTTCATTAAACTCATTCTTGTAAACACACGAGGCGGCTCATATCTACAGAAAAAAATATTTAAATGGCATATTTATTATGCAAATAAAAATGTATCTACTCCATAAGTAGTTTGAGAGTAAAATAGCTTTTAAAAAAGCACAAGATACAGTAAAACTTTATGTGAGACAAAAATAGTAACATGGCAAAAATCTTCAACAACTGATAGACAGAGAAAGCTATCCAAAATAAAAAATGTTGGGCAGAAAGATTAAAGGAAATGTTTCCCATTTTGCTTTGTCTCACATTAAGAGATGGGATACGAGTACTTAGTGTTATCTAAATCTAAGCCAGATCTTAGTGACATCACCCAAAACAACACCACAGAAAAAGTCTGTGAACAAATCCTCAAAGCCATATCTGAAGCTGTCTCCCCAAGTATCCCAAGAGGTTGCAGCAGGAAATATAAATCTTTCTGTAACAAAAATATAGGACAAGCCTGTTGACACCTGCTGGTACTCACATGTGTGAGACCCCATTGCGTCTTCATGTGATACCACCCAATTAGGCCAGGGCATGCTCATGACTCATAGTCAGAGACAGTGGAAATTTCCCAGTCAACCAGAAAAATGGTTAGTTATAAGAAACACTGCCCATGTCCAGAGCGTGTGACTAAGCTTGTGACCAAGGGTCAGCTTGTGAACCATTTGTTGGTCAAACAAAAAATTAGCATGTAGCATATGAATGATATGTATGACCAAGAGGTCAGCGTTAGCTGGATGCAAGTATAAATAGAGTTGTAACCCAGTTAATCGCTCTCTCTAGTCTCTGAAATTGACAGACAAGCAAGAGCCTGGCTTATGACTATTTGCTTTTAGAGTTTGTCTAATCAAGAGTTATAGGGTTAGTAATATTAGTATTGTTAATTGTTAGTTTCACATGTTTATAATGTTAGCATTTTGTTAGTAGGAGATGTTAGGATTATAGTTAGTTATCAAGTCATTGTTAGGGTACCCGGATACTACGTTATATTTATGATTAATTAGTAATATTGTGATAAGAATGTAATTCTTAGTTGTAGCTTATATGTTGTATCTATTATTCTCTTTACAGCCAGTTAGTTTAGTCGAGTTCAGTTAGTTTAGTCTAGTTCAGTTAGTTAAGTCTAGTTCAGTTAGTTTAGTCTAGTTCAGTTAAGTTTAGTCTAGTTCAGTTAAGTTTAGTCAGTCAGTTAAGTGAGATTAGGCTCAAGACTAGAGAAGCATATGCCAGAGCAGAGTGAAGTAGTGAATATTAATCGGAGAGTGGATTGTAGTCGAGCTGAAGTAAGATAGAGCTCAGTAAAACTCAGTACAGTATAAGAGGTCAGAGGTTAACAGTTTAACCCTGACGCAGTAATTGCACAAGGCAGAGAATAACGTGCAAATAACGCACTAAAAGATATTATAAGGTCAACAGACGACCCAAACAGACGTGTTGTAAAGGTAGCAGAGCGTGGCAAGCAGTTCCCCCCCTGCACCGTTGAGTGACCAGTGGCGACCCTTCACCAGAGGCTTTGTTGTGTGCTGTATGTAGAGTCTGACGTGTGTAGAGTAGATGAGAGAGGGCAAGCTAGAGACGAATGTTCCACCGCCCAGTACAGCACCATAGCCTCCTGTTATTAGTAAAGCATTGTATCGATATTAATTCTTACTATCTGTATGTGTCTAGATATTTTGTATTATAGTAATTAAATATTTATTTGTGGGCTGAACCACCGGTGTTTTTAGTAATAGTAGCGTTTTTGTGAGTGAGTGAGTGAGGATTAATTTATTTTAACTGTTGTAGTAATCATACTCTATATATAGAAGCAGTGACAGTACTAATCGACGTAGCGCTAGGGACCTTTATCTATGTATATACACCCCTTTTCTTAAATTACCACAATCTTAACATTTTGGGGACCAGAAATATATAGCTAATAAACAGAATTCTCGACAAAGCCATAAAAAGAACCCAGAGAATCTGCCAAGAAATAATCAACTGTTGAAAACGAAATATTTCTAAATCAGGCCATAACCAAAGCAAAAATAGCTATCAAGGCAGCCAAGAGAAATAAATAGGCACAGACAACTATAGAATTAGACATACGCAAGGATCAGCCTAGGGTATGGTCCCTTCTAAGTAACCTATGCAATGAAAGGCAGAAATCTAACACTAATCAATGTGGTAATATAGAAATAAAGAAAATAGGGGAAGATAACAAAAATAAAATCTTTGACAAAGACTTTTCCCCAATCAACAATGCAAACAAAAATAATGTGTAAACTCTTTCCCATGGCCATAGGGCACATGAACAAATGGCCACTGGATTTCAATGATGATGATCTAAGCCACATCTGGCCAACCTTGCTTTATTAAATTAAAAACAACTTCTTATGTAAGGAAATGAGGAAAGTTGGGTCGGCATAGTAAACTCATAGATTTCTACATTATTAACACCTATTTTTCTTAAGCTAATTAATCAAGTTAGCCATTTCATGTGATCATCATGTAATCTCTTAAAACCACAAATTACATACTCTGAAATAGCATTATTTTTATTTAACTAAAGATCCTTAAAAATAAAAAAACAAACATGCAAAAGTCAGATTTAGCCTGCCACATGTTTTCATCTGGCCCATTGGGGCTATGTAAATGTAATAAAAGGAGACGCATTTAACACACAAGTATATATAGAAAGTGTTTTCTTTAACCGTGGTGTCTGGTCTAAAGCCAAGTCTGGTCACTAGACAAGAGTTTCGTGCTCAGTGCCGCTTCTGCCGATTGTTTATCAGGTCACTGGAGTAAAAAAAAAAAAAAATTCCTCTCCCTGCTGACTTAACATCATGCATATCTTTAAAAATAGAATAATAAAGCAACACATTTTTAATGCTCTTACATTCTGGCAATATTTACACCTAATTCTTGAGCTGCCATTGATGTAAATGTCTGATAGCTCTTAAGAACTGCTGAATCATGACCTTTGACTTCTAATGTTATCTGTCTGTATAGGTCATCCTGCAAAGTTGAAATACTGGGCTTATTAATGCTGACATTAAGATGATAGAAAACAAGTTTTAACACATCAAAATCTTCTAGATATTTTAAATTATTCTATAAAGGATGAGGGCGAAAGAGTTTTCAAGTAAAAAAAAACAAATAGATTTAATGGCTGGGAAGGGGGTGGGGAGACTAAATAAAAGACAATAGTCAGCAATTCTAAGCGCTGATTTTTTGTACAGGTTTAACATGATAATAAGATTTTTTGCATCCTCAAATGAGCCAAATAAGCTGTTTTATTCATTATAGATTTATGATAAGTTATCTATCATCAAATGCATTTTTACCTTTTTTCCTGTGGACATATGCTGGGTAAAATTAACTATTCCTCCAGAGCCAACGACTTTTGTAATCAGGGAGCTCTAGAACCAATCAAAGAGTTAGTAAAGTAGCAATTACTATTATATATGTAGTAAATAGGTTTTGACAACAACTTTAAAAAAAAATTAAACTGCTTTTAAGCCTCTTCACTTTCACAAAAGTTAGAATATAAAATACTAAAATGTGCATCTTATTAGTAGTATTAGGGGCTGTCCTTAAATTACATACTCAAAAAAGTCACAAAACGCCTAGCACTTCAGTATCTTGTAGACAACAAGACTTCATGAAAGAACTAAACCAATCTGGTGACAGTGTCTTTAGCAACACCAAGCTTTTCTATTATGAACACAACATAACACTCATACAGATATGTATGTAACAAAAGAATATCAATGAGACTGAGGCTAATCTCCCCTGAACCAAGATCCTCTGCATTCAGTCTGCTTGCATCAGCGATCTTTGGCACATCTCTAATCATAACCATCATGAAAAATCGATAATGATTCTCCAACAACTTTGAGATTTTTAGCTTTTCACTTAATAGTTATAACCACAAAGTCTAAATATTTAAAATATATATATATATAAATACTACAGTTGTATATAGCCTAATGAGCTGTTTACAAAAACCCTAAGATCAACTTTCTTGCTCAAAAGGTTTAAAAATTATTTTTAAAAATTTAACTATGGAGAATTCCTCCATATTTTGTGACCCATTTTTTTGTTTTTGGGCCTTAAACTTTAATTATTAAATATTTACAGGGATATTGTTAGATATGAGTACATCTAAATAAATAGAAAATAAATATTTAATTATCATGAATATACACCCCCCCCCCCCACACACTTTTTTTTAAATGGCTAAAATATTAAAATATTAATAATTATAATTTTTTTGTAAAGATTTTATGTTCAACTTTTACGTGGAACCGTTTAGCATTTATGAGTATAGATAAAAAATCAGTAATTAATTTTTTAATTGAAACTGACGATTGTACTTTTTAATTTACGATTTTCTCTATCATCTATCTATCTATCTATCTATCTATCTATCTATCTATCTATCTATCTATCTATCTATCTATCTATCTATCTATCTATCTATCTATCTATCTATCTATCTATCTATCTATCTATCTATCTATCTATCTATCTATCTATCTATCTATCTATCTATCTATCTATCTATCTATCTATCTATCTATCTATCTATCTATCTATCTATCTATCTATCTATCTATCTATCTATCTATCTATCTATCTATCTATCTATCTATCTATCTATCTATCTATCTATCTATCTATCTATCTATCTATCTATCTATCTATATATCTATCTATCTATCTATCTATCTATCTATCTATCTATCTATCTATCTATCTATCTATCTATCTATCTATATATATATATATGACAAACATTTATACTGTAAAGTATAAGCTACAGTATTAATCATGTTTTACAAATTAACAAATTAGAATCTACTTTAACTGAGTAAAAATAACAAGGTATTAGGACTGGTGAAGAACACACACAAATATTCGCTCTCACTTGCAAAAATAAATGAGGAAAGAAATGAATTGTAGAGTAAACAACAGCTGCACCAGAGCAGAGAAAACAAAAGCACAGGAGAAATATATAGAAACCAATGGAAGTGTAAAGAACAGTATTAAAAAGGATAAAAGAGCTTACATAGATGGTCTAGCGTCAACAGCAAAAGAAGCAGCAAAAATAAAGGGGAACATGAAAAAGCTTTTTGATATAAACAAGAAAGCTCCCAGGAAGTTACAAGAAACCAGAGAGTCTGGTTAAAGATAAGGAAGGTAGATCAATAACGGAAAAAAAAAGAATAACAAAAAATAAAAAAGGTGGATGGAATACTTTGAGAAATTACTAAACAGACCTTGACCTTCAGACACACCAGATATACAACCAGTGAATGAAGATTTACAAATAGAATACAGTGCCCTAAATAAAGAAGACATAGCCCAGGCTATCAAGCAGTTTAAAATTGGGAAAGCATCACAGCAGAGATGATGAGAGCGGATATAAATAAAAGGTAAATTTCGAGAGATGGGTCCGCGTTTTTTACCATCTTGGTTGACACCATCCGTAAAATTAAGAATAAAACGTTTAAAAATAATGAAAAAATTTCCTAAATGTATCCCTCACCCTAAATCTATCCCTCACCCTAACCTGAACCCTAAATCTATCCCTAAATCTAACCTGAACCCTAAAGTCATCAGCAACATAACAAAACACGCAAATGACGCCATGGCTCCATAACTAGACATTAGCCAAATAAAATATTCAACATGCTACACCCTCTTTGTGAAAAATTATGGGAAGAAGAGAGAGCTTTAAAAGAATGTAAATAAGGATACCGTCAAAACAGTAAAAGATGGTGTTCCAACTACAGAAGAATTACACTGCTGTTAGTATCAAAGAATGAAGGAGCGGGTTGACATGCAGCTAAGAAATGTCAACAGGCTGGCTTCAGCCAGAATGGAACTCCTTACTATGACAAAATTCGGCTGATGTGTAGTTGTGTGTCCGTGGCGTCATTAGTGTGGATTCACTCCCCTTATTTTTTTAATATTTTTTTAAATAGAGTTACATTTTCATTAATATGACGGTAGCAAAATTTTATTGGTTGATTAATTACAATTTTTAAAATTTCATTGGTTGGCCTATTAAATACGTTAATAAGCTCTGCCATTTTTAAGATAATCTTAGAGGGTAACCACGCTGTGTTTCATTAATTTTTGGATATTCTTTTCGTTGGAACCTGAAATAAATCGTGTAAAAGTGTATTCCATGAAAATGTAAGTTGGGTTTTCATTACTTCTTTCTTTTATAATTAATTTTGGCCACTTTTCTTTGTTTTTTTTTAATTTTCCTACTTTTCAAAGTCAAAACCCTGGTTCCGATAGGGTCAAAACCCTGTTAGGGAGAGGGTCAAAACCCTGTTAGGGAGAGGGTCAAAAACCCTGTTAGGGAGAAGGTCAAAACCCTGTTAGGGAGAATGTCAAAACCCTGTTAGGGAGGGGTCAAAACCCTGTTAGGGAGAGGGTCAAAACCCTGTTAGGGAGAGGATCAACACCCTGTTAGGGAGAGGGTCAAAACCGGGTTAGGGAGGAATTTAGGGTTCAGGTTAGGGTGAGGGATAGATTTAGATCATTTATTCATTTTTAAAAACTTTTTATTCGTCATTATATCAAAAACATGAGTTATTTTATTTTTCCTCGGCCGCCATCTTGGTTGTCCCGACCCGTGAACACGTAAAAGTTCTCGGTTCGGGGCAACCAAGATGGCGGCCATGGTAAAAGACGCGGACCCATCTCTATAAATTTACCCAAAATTCATTATTCATGGACAAGGAAAAGGCCTTGTTTGATAGTCTCAACTTAGCAAGCCTTGTGGTGGAAACTTTTTCGGCATTCAACTGGTAACTCTTACTCTTACAGCATTATGGTGTACCGGGAAAACTAGTCAGTCAGTAGTCCGGTCAATGTATTTTTTGTTTCTCGTAAAATTTGTTATGACTGTTATGTTATTGTATTCCATCAAAAAGATGGTATTTTACTTCAAAAATACTAGAGTAAATATCTCAGCATTAGCCCCGATATTAACTATAGGCCACAACATTATGAATAATACACAAATCAAACCTGTCCCATCCAAATCATTTGTTCTCCAACTCTACACGACCTTAATATGGACGCAGCCATATTTCTTTTGCATTTGTTTGGGTTCGCTAGTTTTTAATAAAACGAAACGGAACAAATCTACTGAATATAATGGCAGTAATGGGATGTAATGTTTTAAGATTTGTTTTCTTTTAAATTTATTCCATTCTTCACCCTCCAATCTCTTTATTTTTTTTTTTTGTTCTTTTAAATAGATTTTTCTTTCAGGATTTCTGCTTTTAGCTCGAGATGTGTTTACATCAGTGACATCAGGGGTGGGCAAACTTTATGCGCGGAGGGCCACAATCACATTGACAATAATCAATAAAGTATTATAAAGCTAGAAACTAGAACTAGAATTATAATGTTTAAATGTTGTTAGGGGGGGGGGGGTCGCATGTGTATAATGTACAATTTTTACATGTCGATAAATATTTCTCTATATATAATATATATTAAAATCGGTAAATTCGCATTTTAGCATTACGATGATTACGTGACAAAAGGGTCAAAAGTGAAAGTCTGTTTTAATAAAATAGAAAATTAGAAAGGACTTCAAAAATATCATAATAATGGTACATGAAATTCTGTAAAATTCAACAAAATAACTTAAAAACAAAGTAATTTTTTATTTCTAAATTTAAATGCCTTCGAAGGCCGCATAATATCAGTTACCGGGTCGCATGCGGCCCGCAGGTCGTAGTTTGCCCACCCCTGGTTTAGATTATTCAGTTTATTGTCTGGTGACTGGTGGATTTTTTTTATGATCCACTCAGTTTAACTCGATCTGCTGCACACTGCATGGTCCGATATGTGAGTACTGTGACATCAACTTGATCAAGTGATGAATTTTATTTTTTATATTCCTTTAACTTACTTTAGCTTAAAGTTTTTACTCAGATCTTTTCAATAACTACTTCTTTTATTTACTTCTACTACTATTCTTTAATTTTAGTAGCAGCATTAATTTTAATTATATTCAAGAGCAAGTGTTTGAGGCAGCGGGGTTGGAGTTGGAGGCGCCCATGGTGTGGGGCTGGTGTATGCTAAAATTCCACAGCTGCTTGCTTCAAATTTATCATACCTTAAATTTTATGAGAAATGATATTGTTCAAATTGTTATTTTTTTATATGATGTATTGTAAAAATTTCTCTTGAAATCTATGTTCTAGTTTTTAAAAATGTTGGTGGATGTGCTGCCAAAATGGGAGAGAATGGTGTACTGGATTGTTGGAGTTATACCAATTTTCTGCTCCTTATATCGCCTTTATTTGGAGGGCCAAAGTTAGTCTTTGAATTGAATATAATTCTTGAGTTATCCTTATATATGGTTGTATTTTTTAAAGTTTTATTACACCTGTAATGTAAATATTTTACATGAATAAATATCAGTTTTAACACTTTTTTGGAAAAAACATTATTCACTTTCAACAATTTCTAAAATTGTCATTTTAAATAATAGGCCCACCCAAAATCTGTTCTTTCAATGTACAAATAATTTGGATATTATCAGGATATACTTTTTTTTTTTGGTTTGGAAGAGTTTCTTAGCTTCCATTAGCACTGATTTTAATATAAAATCTAAACCCATTTTCTATAACTGAACATGATCCAATTTTGTAAAATTAATAAAATATTTATTTCCAGGAAGAATATCTCAAATTTTTTAAATAATTAATTGTTTGGTAGACTATTGCTATTCACTATTTCAGAAAAGGAGACTTGTAAAACATTTCATAATCTATAACCTAATCTATATTATAATACAAATGCCTGTTAATTAAATTATTGAATTTTGAAGAATAAAGATAAAAAATCATAATACAAGTCCATTCTCCTCCCCCCACCCCAAACACCCTCCCCCCAACATTGCCCCATCCAACACCCCTCCCCCCCCCACACCCAAACATTTACAAAATAAAAGAGCAGTTATAATATACACAGGTATGTGAAACAATTATCAAGCTTAAGTATTTTTGTTCTTCCAAAATGTCCTGACTTTATTTTTAAAAATGTGGTGTCACAGATGTTGCTGAAAATCAATACGAAACCTATAAAATTGAACATTTTATCACAGTGCAACTGTACAGTTATGTGTTCGAATACCTTTTTATGGGAAGAAGCAAGTTAAATTATTGGAAAAAATCATTCATTTTAAAACTTAAAAATTGTTTTTGACTGGCTGAGACAAAAATAAATAGAATACATCTTGTTTTAACTTGTATTTCAATTAAATTACAATATAATGGTTTTTTATTTCTTTACTCAAATCTGCTGTATATGAGAAGCATCTGTACATATACCAGTATAAATATATAAGTGTGCTTGTTAAAGATTAGGGCCCTAATTTTTTTGTTTATAAAATGTTTTTTCCTTAACAAGGCAATAAAAGGTGGTTACATCCTGGTGATTTCCAGAAGAATTGGAGATGGTTAGGTCAAGACCAGGTATGTTAGCAAACTCAGTAAAAATGGTGTTAACAGTTAATTTACTAATTCTGCAAAAAAAAAAAGGGAGATAAATAAATTAATTAAATAGCGTAATTTAGACTGAATACAGTGTGCTTGTATTTTTAACTTTACAAAGATTTGGCATCTACCCATGCTAAAATCAAATTTTTATTGACAGAATAGAATAAGGCTTCCTTTAAATACGGTAGTTAAACTTAAAGAAAGAAATATTTTTCATCTTCTATCTCTAGGACAAGTCTGACATTGAATGGAGTATGTGGAAAAATTCACTACCATGGCTCATCCTGTCCAATATTTGTCATTTGAGTCTGTCACAGGCTTGTTTCTTCTTCTCTGCTAAAAAAAATGTAAATTTTCCTTATTTTCTGTTAATTTGTTACACTTAGGAAATTTTATGCGCTTGCTATTTTGTCAGTTTGTTTGCTTGTCTGGGTCAAATTTTGACCTCAACTTTGACCCTCATCCTTATGTCAAATTAAGCTTAAACTTTGTACTCATTACCCACCCTCGATGATTCAACCCTTCATGATCAGTAGGATCCTAAGGCAAAATCTAAGGATCGGCAACTCCAGCGTGAAAAAAAAAAGCCTATAAAGCCTTTGTCCTGCCGTTTTTAGATTATGCATCTTCAGTCTGGGGACCCTTCACCCAGTAGAGCATTGACAGAATTGAGGCGGGGAAGTGACAGTCAGCACGCTTTGTCCTGAACCGCTACAGGAACACCTAAAGTGTTGGCAGCATGCTGGAAACACTGTGCTGGTCACGATTGGAAGAATGGTGATGATTATCCAGGCTCTCCATGATGTTCAAGGTAAAAAATGGGCTGATCCACTGCTCCAGCATTAAACAGAAATTCATCCCTCTTCTCCCTAGACAGCGACGAGTCCATAACATGGAAGTTCCAGCTCATAACAGCATGAACACAGTATAGGAGATGCACATTCCTGCCAAAGACAATCAGGGACTGGAACACGCTTCCACAAGAAAAAGTTGAGGCAACAACACTGGACACATTTGCGTCTATTGCCTCCTGCCTTCCAACCCCCAGTTCCTAATACCATCACTGAGTAGCCATTGCAACCAGTGAAGTATCTGATTCAAAACCATGCACAGAAAAATCATGAACCCCCTCTACAAACATAGGAGCCAGATGATCAATAAATTGATCATGGGCCCTCAAAATATGGAGTGATCTCTGCGGGTCAAATCTTGCATCTCAATTTTGATCCACTACCTGATCTTCAACTGAGCTGAAACAAAGAACACTGAGTTCATGGGTGCCCCACACCTTTTTAGTCATAAACTAATAACTCTGAAGTTTGGGAGACATTTATTTTATACTTTTAGTACATTTTTTAGAAAAGCATGTTTTTTTTTAAAAACGTATTTTAATCTTGATTTATTTAAACATGGCTGATAAAAAAATAAAGATATCACAATTTAAATAAAAGATGTCTGATAATGTGTTTTGCAAAATCATTAACAAGATTTTCAAAATTTACAGTGCCAATAATTGGTTATTTAAGATAGGATATTGTAACATGAATTAGATCATATCATGTGATAAAGCCAATAGGATATTTCATTTCCATTTTTGTATTCTCCAGTCTCTATCTGTTGTCACATAAACAAATTTTTTTGGGAAGATTGAAACATGGCTGATGCAATTATGAGTATAAAGTTTTAAAAAAGATTAACTTACCAATATGATTTGATCAGGTGTAAAATGTAGATTAGAAATTTAATTATAATTTGAAGACCTTGTACTTATAAATAACATAAGCATTAATTTCTCACCCAATCACTTTGGATAGGTCAGGGTAATTATCCTGTCAGTATTTGATGTCGCGGCCTTAGCCATGTTTTTTGGAGTCTGGCCAGTGCTGTTATTCCTAGCAAAATTCCTATTGATGTATATCATCTCATACACATCCTGTATACCTGCCGTGTGGTTATTGGCCATAGTCATGACAGCAGCTGGTATCAATTCAACATTATTGGAATGGCAGGTAAAAAAATAAAAAATGTTTTTAAAGTACGATTTTTTTTTACCCACTAGATATTTCAAAATGTGAAATGTGCTGTGTAATTCTTTAACTTTTATTACTTTTGGTTACTGGAAATTTGTTTGAAAGAAATTTGAAGCAATATTTTAACGTGTTAACTGAAAAAAGATTTGACCAAATTTCTGTTATATCAAATTTCCGTCTAACAATTTTCTGTCAACGAAATTTTGTTCAAACTGTTACTTTTTACATGAATTTTTACTTGTATGTAAGGACATGGTTGCAGCATTAGGATAAAAAATTAAGGAGTTATGTACAAAATAAAGTTTAATTTCAAACCAAAATCAAGAATTATTTTATTCACTTCAAATAGGCTGGTCATGTTGTTTCAAATCCATCTATCAAATTTCTACTTGCTTTTTATCATTATTAAAAATTATTTACACAGGTAAAACATTTCTTCTTGTGGAAACATGATGCCGCAATGTATTCCTTTAGTGTGGCCTCTGGCTTTTTCGACATTCACCTTGTGAGTTTTGCCATTGATAAAATCAAATGGGAACAAACCAAGTATACAGATTCAAAAACTATGGAACTTGATCCCAAGAGAAACCAAATACCCATTAATCCAGAAGTGAGCAAAGAATCTCCAAGTCCATCCCAGGAAACTTCAGTGGCTGAGGACAATAAACCATGTTTCATGGACTTTTTCTTTTATACATTTTATCTACCTAAGTTTGTAAATGGCCCAATATATCCTTTTCGTGCTTTTTACCTGGACATTAATGCTCATTTCAATGCCACAGAGCAGACCATGGATATTAGGAACATATGCACAAATCTACTGAAAATCATTTTTTGGGCTCTCTTGCTGGACTTTCTACTTCACTTCTTCTACTTCAGCTCACTTGGGTCACATCCCTCTGTGGTAAGGCGGATGTCTCTGGCTGCCGTTTACGCCATGGGTTATATGCAGGGGCAGCTCTTTATGGTCAAGTATTTCTGCTGTTACGGACTCACTGGACAGCTCTCAAGATTTGATGGAGTGACACCCCACCCCAACCCTCGATGCATCTCCTGGGTCTACTCATACACAGACATGTGGAAATATTTTGACTGTGGTCTCTACAAGTTCATCAAAATGTATATCTTCATTCCTTTCGGAGGCTCTCAGGCGGGCTGGTTCAACCATCTCCGCGCCTCAGCTGTAGCCTTTTTCTTCATATTTTATTGGCACGGTGCACGCATAAATTTGTTCATTTGGGCCGCTGGCAACTTTCTTACTGGAGTTGTGGAAAAGATTGCTAAACATTTAGAACAGTCAACAACAGGGGCCAGACTTGTAAGTTTGTCAAAAAATGTATATGCTATTAAAAATCAGTTAAACCTTAGAGTTCACAGTCAATAGTTAAACCGCCTCAAAAACCATAGTACTCACCACTTACCAGTGCATAAATTAATAACAAGATTTGGTATGTTAACTACATACGGGTAAACCAAATCCACAATTTTACGTAACTGCCATGTCTTTTTCCTGATTGGGTTTTTACATTTTACTTCAAGTCACTTCTCTTCCATTCTTCTTTACTTTGTTTCTGTCTGGTTTTTATCTCTCTTTTTTTTAGGTAGGATATAACTATATATATATATATATATATATATGTATGTAAATTTGATTTATACTTAATTATGTCTTTTATTAAAGCTTAACATATATTGTTATATTGACACATATTGTTCATGTCTATTTAATCTATTTTAAAGCTTTATCGCAGTCCAAAACTTTTATAACTACTTACCAGCCACTGTAGCAGTTATTTTTACACATCAATTCTGGTTTGTGCATCCTCAGAAGTCAAAGCTGAGTCCAGCCATGCAGTTGAGGTTAAGAGTTATTTTTATTGTGCCTTTGTATGTCGTATCGAGTTGGCTGATTTTCTGTTTCTTTTTTGAAATCACAACAACGTGGGTCATTATTGAGAAGATGCTTCTCAAAGGTCAGTGCATCAATCTGTAATCATTCTATAATCAGATCATTTATCTCAGCATGCAATATGAGGACATTTTAATGTCAACCCCAACTACCTTCTGACTCTTACTTCTCTTTATGCCCTTTTTATATCATTATAAGTAGTTGAAACTAATATGGTAAAAACCTTTATATAAATAACAAAAGTATAAGTTATATACTAATGTAAGTAAACTGGCTTTTTATTAGTAATGTAAAATAAAGCCCATTCTATTTGACCTCAGAAAAAATTATGAAACTGAATAATAGTAATAGTCTGTCATGTTTGAAATCTAGAATGCTCTACCCATTATTGATAAAAGTCTGAAATTATTTTTGTTTCAGCATCATGGACCCAGATCCTAGTCGAAGGTCTCGTCTTCATATCTGCTGTGCACAATGCTCTTTACATATCAATGTTAAGAAAAAAAAGAAGAGTGAAATCCGAATGATACCATCTGTTTGATCTTTAATTTAAATGAATGTTTCAGAATGCTTTCTATTTTTTATTTAGCTTTTAAGATGTACAATAGTAATATTGCTGTTAAATTGTTTTAACTACATGCAGTTTTTGAAGATATAATATCTTTAAGAACCTCTTTAACATTATAGATGTTTACTATGGTAAAATAAATTGACAAATACTTGGAAACAGCTTCCTAAACCTAAGATGGCGGTCAAATGAACTTAGTTTTGCTTGGCTACTTCATTCTTTTTTTTCTTTCAAAAAATTGTTTGTTGATCTACGCCCGGAAAAAAAGACATAATATTTTGACAGTTATCATGAGTTCTCAAGTTTGAGGTTTTCACAATTCAATTAAACAATATTAACGGAGATATATTTTAAGTCTTCAATATTTTTTAATTTCTACGTGCAAACATATTTTAATGGCCACATTATTAAATCTGTGTTAAAACTAAGGAGCTACAAATAATTAGCTTAATGTGTCATGTGACTATATCTCTTTTAAGTATATAAATATATAATATGATTCACTGTCTTATATAGTGTTACTTTATAGCATGGCATTCACAGCAGTGTTTAATTTCTCCTGATTAAGATCACATCAGTTTAAAGCAAGCAGTTTTTTTTTCGCTTTAAAAGCCTTTAAGAACAATTTCTTATATTTTTTTGGACATCCTATGGCTTTTACGAATATTTAAGGACAGTCTGTAAATTTTGCCATAAAATAAGGCAGATGAGTTAGAATGAAATTAAACCCCAATTCCAATGCATAGAATGGACCACACATAGTTAGCATGTTTAGGGATATAAGTAAAAGCTGGGTTAGTTAAGTTATAGGTAATTGTTAAGTCATAGGGAATAGTTAAGTTATAGGGAATAGCCAGACTGATCGAAGATAAATTCACAGACAGTAATGGGATTGTAAAACATTTGAATCATGTGTTTTAAGGCAATTTAAGTTTTTTGAGAAGTGTGGTAAAAGTGACAAAAGTTTAAAACATTGATGTTGTAATGTCAGATTACAAAGGATGAGTTGACGCTTCCAGAAACTATAAACCATACTCATTCTTCAGCAGCCAAAGTGAATGTTGCTAAAGTTTTAATGTTGATTTATCAATTGCTGCTTATGTTTCAATTCCCAAGACAGGAGCATACAAAATTTGTAAGGCGCAAATGTGGAGAGGCTGATGCAGTTCCGACTTCCTAACAGACTGTCGAAAAAACAAATGTTGACTTACTTATTTAATCACCTATGTTTTTAAATAAAAATTCATCTGCAAAATGGCATCGTGAAATGGTGGCAGGAAGCTTTATATTTTAAATATGTAAAAGTCTAGTGAAAAAATATAGCTTAAAGTGTGATTTATTAACATAACATATTATTAATTATTTTCTAATGAAAGAATTTTGTTGAATTGTTAAAACTCCAATTTTTAGCAGCTAAAATTGAATTGTCAAGGAAAGCCTATACTATAATCTTTTTATGTCGTCCATCAGAACTTAGTCAAATTTTATCAGTTCCACTTTTTGGAAAAAAAATGACTATTTACTTAAATATCATATTTGTGCATTCTTCAGGAATGTTTTTTGAGTTTAACATGACGGTACCGGTATTCATTGTTTTATACCTGTAAAACACAAAATGGCATATTTGTACGTATCAGTATTACTTATATTATTAAATATTAAATACTGTTCTATTTTAAATGTAATGATTTAGAGTCAAATTCCAGTCATTGTTGAATAGGGTATATCACTTTTCAACAGATATATGTTACTTATACACCTTATTTGAAAATGGCACATTTCAAATTATGAAACTGAATAATAGTCTGTCATGTTTAAAATCTAGAATGTTCTACCCATTATTGGTAAAAATTATGAAAATAATAAAAATTCATCTGAATTTGAAAATAAAATTTATTTTATTAGATTCAAAACAACTAATCTTTTCCATTTATTTTAACATGTAGCACACTATTATAAGATCATTATATTATTGCTTCAGTCCCAGTGTCCACACACCAATTGCTGCACTTTCACACACAAAATGCAGCTGTTCCATGCACCAAATAATGCACAATAAATGCACACACCAAGTAGTCAGTCGTTCAAAAGTGTCAGTTTTTTTATGTTCACATTTTATGGTCACACATTATCAGTGGAGCTCCATTGGGTTTGAACAATCTGTTTTAGAATCTGCCTCCAATTCAGCTAAATCTTTCTTGGAGGTTTTCTTCTCAAGGAGCCTTCTAACAGCTTCGTAGTTTCTCTTGGACTATAAATACAAGAAACAATATAATTAACTCAGTTCAACCTGTTAAAAAAGTTCAATAACTTTGATCATAAAAACATGACCTGTACAAAGTCTAAACTTTTGGGTGTGCATCTTTTGATGTAAAATATATATTTTACATAAAGACAATTTTAACATAAAATGATAACACATACTGTTACGACCTGGATCGTTAATGAATTCTGGTTTGGCGACACGGCGACTGTGAGATGTTTTGCTAGCGTAAGATTGTGGGGTCAGAGGTGAAATTGGTTCGTGTTGAGCAATTAGTGTAGCTGGGTGGGGGGTGAACAGACCGAGGGGATAAAAGCTGTGAGCTGGCTAGTTAACAAGAGTAGAGACGGGAAGATTAGACCCAGGAGGTAGTTGACAGAGAGTAGAGCCAGAGCCAGTAGTAGAGACAGGAGTTAGTAGAGACAGGAGTAGTAGAGCCAGTAGTAGAGACAGGAGTTAGTAGAGACAGGAGTAGTAGAGCCAGAGTAGATCGTTAGAGTTAGTGTAGAATCGAGAGTAGTTAGAGAGAATAGAGTTATTATTATCTACATTGATGAATTGACATTGGCATAGAATAGATCATGTAATAAAAGTACTATTATTGTATCTTCACTGGATGCTATTGTTTTGTTCTTTATTGGATCTGATGGGACAGTATATTCTTCAACCTCGTAGAAGACCCTAGATTAACGAAAGTAGACAGCAACGGATAAAACTGTAACATTTGTGAAACTGTAACACATACCTAAAACTAATGCAAAAAAGGCCTAATAAATAGGTTTAATGAATGAAAACATATATTTTAATAACAGCTTCAATATGGTAACAACACTAAGATCACCAGTTGAATCTTATGGATATATGTAATTTATTTGTTTGTAGGGGCCAATTCATGGATTAAGTGTAGCTACAATGGACTTAAGTCTTGGTTTACACAAATGAATGCTTTTGAATTACAAAATAATCTCTTATATCCTTGACCTACCTCAGCATCTACTGAGGGTCTCACACTTTGGAAAGACACCTCAAAGTGTGCGTTATTGACCACTGGTACTTCCCAAGCACTACTGGCTTCAGTAGACTCGATGATTTCTTCAAGACACGCCTCCCTGGCCACCTGAACAAGATTTCCCAAATCTGCTCCACTGTAACAAAAATAAAATTATGTGATGAATGAGTTGATCATCTCACTTCAAAAACACTTTTACTTCTGACACTATGTTAGACAGAATAGCTCAAGAATGATATGACAGTTGATGCAATGAACTTCGTTGAGTTGGAAAGCTTACTCCAACAAAGAGAAAGTTGAAAAGTAATTATAACATGAATATTTAGATAAGACTCGGTGTGACTCTCAAAGCTACAGTGTAACAACATTTAAATGTCAACCCCATGGCATAAAAGTAATGTGGGAAGGCAGATAGTTTGGAAGGGAATAAAAATCCCTATTATAAAAAAATTGCAGTAGATTTACAAGCTAATTTGCAGCAGTTGTATAAAATAAATCTACGCAGGAAACAAAAAAAAAAAAAATATATACATCTAATTTTAAATTTCTGTTAAGGCAACCAATTTTTTTTTTAAAAGGACTTACGAAAACCCATCACATCTTTTGTCTTTTCCAATTTTTTCAAGGTTAACATCACTTGCAAGTTTTGGTCTTGATCCATTCTGAAATTTTTAATTTGTTTTGATAATGAACCAATAGTAAATAGCATCCTTAAAAAAACTAGTGGCAACGGTTGTCTGCAATTCTGATATAATGGAGTTTGCTATGAGGCTAAATTCACCTCATACATTTATGACTAATCTATGAAAACCATGGCTGTGGCATTCACAAATTCTTAAATTGGAAAGTATTTACCATATTTTACGGACTATAAGACGCACCTTATTTTTTAAGCAATTTTTTTAAAATGACATTTTTACCATTTTTTAAATCAATTTCAAGTATAAGATGCACCTGAATTTCGGAGGCAATTTTTTGAAGAAAAAAGTGTGTCTTATAGTCCGTAAAATACGGTAAATAGATTTAATTTGATTTCAATCATGAACAATACCTTGGTAAGGGCTTTAAGTATTTCCACTCTGCCCTCGGGGTTGGGGAGACCCACATAAATAATCTTGTCCATTCTTCCAGGTCGTAGAAATGCCTTATCTAGGCGATCTGTTGAAATTTCATTATTTTTCTGATATGGTATTCATTTAAGAAATAGGTCAGCATCAATGGCAAGTTATTTTTATTGCACTGCAAAGAAAGCTAACTTAATGATTTGAAGATATCTGAGCAAGGTAAAATAAATGTTTTTGAATATAATACTTAAAAAAAGTACTTTTTGAAAAAAAAGGGGGGAAAAAAGTATGAAACCAATAATAGTAAAATTGAAAAATAATACGTAACTAAATTTTCAATTTTTTATATATATAACTTAGAAATAACAATTTAATGCAAATGTTAGCATTTCGGAATGCATGTTCTTCTGTGACAAGGCATACAGCATACAGAGGTTCAACACAAATGAGTTCAGAAAATGTGTGTAAATATTTGACACAGAACAACTCATCAGGTCAATTGACATTCAATATATGAGATGTTGAATGGTCTTTAGAAATGTCACAGCACAAGATAGTAGATTCACTTGATTTGTAGCCATACACAGATCTTTTTCTAAATTAACTATTCATGAGAAATTGCAGTGCACAGTTCATGTTTCTATACAGTAGAATCTACTCAGTGCATCTGACATGCCCATACAATTGGGTTTATCACTGTGATGATCCGAGGCTGGACTTTATAAAATTCTGCTATCGTAAATCCGCCCCTGAAACCCCTTGTAAGATTATACCATTCCTCCCCCTTGTTTTTCCCCACAGTATCTTAGACCACTCACCCCAAAAGTGTGAATTTTGTGTTCATCTCCTATCATTGATGAACCTTGAGAAAATAATACCTTACACACACACACACACACACACACACCCCCCCCCCCCCCCTCTGTATTGCCCTGGAGACAGCAAAGTGGAGTAACGTCCCTTGTTGTTATTGCATTCTTAAACCAAATAGCTCACGCAAAAGCGTGAATATGGATTTTGTACCTCACACCGATAAACTTTGAGGGTAGAAGGTCAAGCCCGCAATAGCAGAAATGAACATCATTGGATGGGAAAGTATACAACATTTAAATCATCCAATTGAATCATCACCCAACTCGAATAAATAGCCAGAACAAGCAAGAATCTGTCTTTTATGATCTGATCACTTGACGGTGGACGCTGGAAGGAACTAGACTTATACCTTCATTAGCATGATACATAACTGCAACCCAGGCTATTAGCAAGTATATGACTTTTAAGATCTGATCACTTAACCGTGGACGATGGCAGTACCTAGACTTAGGACTTCATTAGCGTGATCATTAACTGCGACTGCTATCTGGAGTACTTGTGAGTAAGCAACCATGATTTTGATATCATGTTATTGCACTTGTAATGTTCACATAGCTATATAACTAATATTCGATAGTGTTTGATATTATTCTTATAATGGCTATGTTACCTTATATTTATATTATGCATTCTATTATTGCATTTGCCGCGAGCTACGACACACCGCCATCACATCATAGAGATGGTAGGTTGTTGTTCCAACTCGCTCATGTCTCTTTTAATAAGAGGACATTATGTTTATTATGTACCTGTAAATTTAATTGTTAATGATTAAATATCCCATACTTCATACAATGTTTGCCTGGTCCAACATTGTCGCGAAGCAATATATGCTTACGCCGACAATGATCAGACTTATAAATCCATCCACAACTAGGAGGTATATAATGTACAAGCCATGTCACTTTCCATACATCGATCTGAATTCGTTGCTGTTGGAAAGGGACTTATCAGCGTATGACCATTCGATTGGATACTTATCCATTTTTGTATCATACTACATTCAGCCTGGTTTCTATCACTGGACCGATTGACCTTGAAGCTGGAACTAGGGGATTGATCTACATCCTACACCAAACTACCTGACGGCTACTAGGACTTCGAGATCCAGGGACTCTTTCTACCATAATTCATCGCTGGAGAGTCATCTTCCCCATCGCAGAGATCTTACGGAACTCACGGCAGGGAATTCCGCCTTCACTAATCTACGCTCGTGATCCACCGAGATCATTGTGGAAATATATAAACGTTAAGTCCCCACGGAATGAACATAGTATCTTGAGCATTTATAATGATGATAATGTTAGGGTGTCAGTGACAATTGAAGTACATTGGAATATCTCGTCTAATTATAGGACATCCTTTTGTGTATATATATTAATTACCAGGAGTATATTAAGGAGACATTTGTAAATAATCATATTCAATAAATCCTTGTATTTATTTCTCCTTTAACAACTAGTTTGTTTCAGTCTATACTTTATGTACATAGATAGGTGTTATGTCTGTGTGGTGATTGGGCTTAAGTAAATAATCCCTAGACTGAGTGCCAATTGGATATCTCGTACGAGATACTCCTCAATACTAAATTATAAGACAGATCACCACAATCACGTCAACTCCGTATATACATTCATATGCCGTAATCACATTAACCCCTCAAGTACTGGGCGTGTCTTTTTGCAGTGACCTTCTTCTTCTTCTATATATTAAGGGCCCACGATCGAGCTATTGATCATTCTGGCTCCTATGAATGTAGAGGGGATTTGCAATGTATCTGTGCCTGGTGTTGATGAGGATATTTCACTGGTTGCAAGAGTTACTTAGTGAGGGTATCATGCACTGGGGGTTGGAAGGCCTGAGGCAATAGACGCAAATGAGCCAAGTGTTGTCGCCTCAACTGTCCCTACTTTTTTCCCTGTGGCCCAAGCACGTCTATTTGCCACATAGAGGGGTATCTGGTATAAACAGAAAAACTAGGATATAACCTTTCAGCACAGTCTGGGGCAGAATGGTTATTCGTTAAGGGAATAGTCGAATTTTACTTTGCCTTTTAAATTATGAACCTCAACCAATTAATGAGTTTTTTGTGCTGATCTGTATTTGTTGTTTCCATGGCGCCACCTATCGCTATTGTTGATGATGACTTACGCACACTTGTTGAAACCTTTTGTTCTGATCTGTATTTGTTGTTTCCATGGCACCACCTAGCACTATTGTTGATGACGACTTACGCCCACTTGATGAAACCTTTTGTTCTGAAACTATTATTGAGCTTTTATTGGGATTAGATGATTCTCATTTTGAACACCCTTATCCATTTCTGAACAGATGAGTCTCATTTTGAACACCCTTATCCATTTCTGAACAGATGAGTCTCATTTTGAACACCCTTATCCATTTCTGAACAGATGAGTCTCATTTTTAACACCCTTATCCATTTCTGAACAGATGAGTCTCATTTTTAACACCCTTATCCATTTCTGAACAGATAATTCTCTACATGTTATTATCAATTGTTTAAAACAAAAAAAATTACAAAATAATTTACAAACCTATCAAATTTTGGCTTATTTCAAAATAATGTCTGGGCCACAGGGAATAATTAGCAATTAGCCGGTACTGATTCTATATATAACAAAAAAGTAGGTCAGAACTAGAAGGGTTAAATCTGATCACAAATCCTATTTGAAGAACATAAAAAATCCAAGTTATCTACCCTCTGGTCATACAATAATTCAAACATAGCCCACCTCTTAAGAGAAGCACAAACCAACTATTTCACTTGCAGAACAGACAGCAACTGTCAATAGCACTTAAAGCCAGTCTAGACACTGTGTCACAAATACACAGAATCACATCACGAATGTGTGGCAGACCTCTGATGCCATGAATGTTCATCAAGGAAACAAACAGTCAAGACACTGTGCACAGTAAAACACAAGACACTGTGCACAATAAAACACATTTGGTGTGCAACAATTAAGAGTCAATATCCATGCCTGACAGCATACTATTCTCCTACACCTACAGATGTTATATTTGAAAATTATTTTAAAATAATGTTTCGAAATGTAACAAATAAAATTAAACAATTTCCTTAGGTAGGTAAAATTGCAAACTGCAGTTATCTTACCCAGTCTATTTGTTGCTGCTATGACATAAACCTCATTTCTCTGTTCCAGGCCTGACATCTCTAACAGCAGCTGATTGGTCACACGGCTGGTGGAATTTTCCTGTTAAAAACAAAAATAAATAAAGCATTTTAACTGTAATGCTCCCACCAATAAAATTAATTACTGATTTAATATATATAAATAAATAAAGCTTAATATAGACTCCTAAACTGTTGAACATGTACCATTAGTGGTATATTAAATTTTTCCATGTGACACAAAGATGTAGTAAAAGACCAAATACTTATACATGTAGAGTTTGAATGGAAGACATGCAGATATATTAATTTTTAAGAGTTCATATCCATAGTTTGAAATCACATGTCGAAAATTTCTATTCAAAAAAATTCTGTAAGTAAGTTGAATGATGCATTGACTCAGTTGTTGCTAATCAAAATCAAATTTTGAAAAACAAAGAGCTGAATGAGCTATCTACTAGATATTCTAAATAAGACAGCATAAACTAAAAAAAATATTTACGAGAATCAATTTTTCAGATCGGACAGCTAAATAGAAAGAAAAAATAATTGATGTTCTTATTAAAGTTATTAAAGCTTTTGAGAGGTCTTCACGCCATTGACCTTGGAGGGATAGTATGGAAACCAGATAGACTGACCTTTTGATAATTTTATACCTATATTGTGTTGACTGGAAAATACTAGTTGAGGTGGCACAAACCTGGCCATATGAATAACATATAATATTAAAAGGGCTAGTTCTGGGCCTTTGGAAGTCAGGGTACTTGAAATTAAAATAAGACAACTGTTCAATTGACACCAACCTCGGATCCTGAAGATCTCCTTGGGCAGATGGAGTCAATCTCATCAAAGAAAATCACACAAGGTGCAAGGCTGCTGGCCCTCTTGAATAGGTCACGAACATTTTTCTCACTTTCTCCAACATACTAGAAATTAACAAAAGTTGGGTCATTAAATAGAAGATATAAAAGGGAAGCTAAAGATTTACAAGTGGGACAAGATTGTTTATGTAAGTTTAGCAGTATTACACTCATGTTTAATAATGTAAGAGTATCTATTAAATACATGTACAATGTAACAAAGGGATATAACAAGGTCATGCTATTTTCTAGATGAACTTGGTTATAAAAAAACACTGCACTAATATTTGAAAGAGAAATACGGGGAGTGGTGCGTTGTCTGTCTCTATATTTTTGCTGTCGTTGGTTTTCTTGACTGAAACATCCACATTTTTTGTATTGTCCTTCTCCGGGTTGTCATCTACACTGTGTATATTTCTTAATAAAATTTTTAGAATGTTACACAAACAATTGTAAAAACCAAATACTCACTTTATTTAAAAGTTCTGCCCCTTTTATATACAAGAAGTTGATTCCAGCTTCATTGGCCACAGCCTGGGTTAGAAAGTAAATGTAAAAATTTGTAATCTAAATTTTTTACATTGTGCAGTAAGTACACTATAATTTTAAAATGCAGTCATATTCTGTCTAATCAAGGAGGCTAACTATAATTCAAATCAAGGCAATACGCCAAATAGTCAACTTTTATTTTGTTCAATGCATGCTGTTAAACTAAAGTTTAAGAATGTATGGAAATTTCATAAGCAGTTTAAAAACAAAAAAAAAAAAGAAAAGGCTACAATGGTAAAGAATATTCTTTAAAAAAAACATAGTTAAGTATGTTTTGGAGTTTTATTTTCTCTGTTTCTGTTGGAGTAAACCATCTTAATTTCTATAGTTACGGATGTAACGGGTGGTGGGTTTGGTTTCTTTTCTTGGATTCTTTTTTTAAAAGGAAAGGATAATAATAAATGTTCTTCTTCTGATGACCTCATTTCTTTAAAACATCAAGTAAAAAATTAAGAAGGGGGGGGGGGGGGGGAGGAGGAGGAGGGGGAGAGAGCGAGAGAAAGAGGCTTACTAAGAGCATTCATAACCAATGAACCAACCAATGACCTACCTAGACTTGTAATCAATAACCTGCAATAATAATCTATGACCTACCCTGGCCACTGAAGTCTTGCCACATCCAGGTGGTCCTACCAACAATACACCTGCTGCTGATGTCATCCCAATGGACTGGTACAGCTCAGGCCGCTTTGTCCTTTCCTAACATCAGGCCACAGAGATAAATTCATTATGTGTTCAGTTAAGTCAAAGAAAAATTGGAAAGACAACTTTATTCTGTTTAATGTCACTTAATTCAAATTTTGCATCTTGAGCCTTATATGTACTTCAAAAGAAATTAGGACACATTTAGAAAAAACAACATTTTATGCAGTAATTTAAATTAAACATTTTTTAAAAAATAAATCCATGTAACAATTTAATCTTGTGTGCCACAAATAATGGAAAGTATTAAACATCTTGTGTAGTAGCTACACACAGGCCCTCTTGTTACAGATGCAATACCGATTAAACTAGTATAAAAAGAATTGTAAAAAAACAAAACTTTTGAAACCAGCTAGAGATATCAAATGGATGATATATGAAGGACTACATTCAAGCCGTCTAAAGTAAATAAATGGTGGAACAAGATAAGTTTGGAAAAAAAAAAAGAAAAAAAAGACAGGACTATTACAAGTATTTTCGGCTAAATGTTCCTTTCAGCAGACAAGAAACAACAAATAAATAGAATTCTTTTACCTTGATAGTATGTGCCACAGAATTATGTGAGACCCATTTTTTGCTTTTGAACAACTTAACCTCCGTTTCTAACAGAGCATTTCCATTTCTAAACAGAGACTTTGAGAACTACATTTTTATCAGAATCTTCTAATACAGCGGTTCTCAGCCTGTGGATCGCGACCCCTTTGGGGGTCCAACGACCCTTTCAAAGGGGTCGGCCTCAGACCATCGGAAAACACATATGCTCTACCGTTGTGAAGTAGCAATGAAAATAATTTTGTGCTTGGGGGTCGCCACAATATGAGGAACTATATTAAAAGGTCGCAGGCTTAGGAAGATTGAGAACCACTGTTCTAACACATACATTTTAAATTTTGATTTATTTGTTCATCCTGTTGTGTACCGTCTACTGAAGATGACACTTAGTCCATTCTTGTTGTGTACCGTCTGCTGAAGATGACACGTTGGTTCTGAAAGGTTCTTGTAATTGTCCTGTCTTTTCTTAAAAGCCTAAACGTATCTTGTTAAATATTTAATTAGAGATATCAAGTGACTTTTCTTCATCTCACCATGATACAAAGATTCAACTTTTTACGTATGTTGTCCAGCCCTCCGATATCATCCCAGGTAATGTTAGGCACCAGTAAAACATCTTCTTGCTTGGCTGTGGGTTTAACTTCAGTCATTGCTTTCTAGTGGAAATAAGTGAAACCTTAGCCAAGGTGAAGTCAAGACTCACAGTGAGACTAATGTGATAATCAAATTTAAGGACTGAACATACTTTGGTATTTTTCTATTGCCATTTTTAAGGAATATTTTTGTTTTCTTCTACTGGAAAAATAGTTTTAACTTAACTAATTCATATATTATATTGCGTACACATATATTATATTCTGTAAACATATATTATATTCTGTAAACATATATTATATTCTGTAAATATATATTATATTCTGTACACATATATTCTGTACACATATGTTATATTCTGTACAATAATACATGCAGAAACAGCTGACCTGAAAATCTGACTTGAGTAATTTTACTTCAAACTTATCAATCTCTTCTTGTGAGAACAGAATCTTCTGTCTCTTTGGACCTGAGAAATTTAATGTAAGATTGCTACATGATGGTTAACAAAATGGTTTCCATGTTTTGACATATATGTTGAATGTTTATAAATTATTTTTCATTTATTAATTTTCCTCATGTGCACAAGTATGTTTTTACAAAGTATTTAAAGTGGAATAGGATTTATTTAAATATTTGTTTGTATGTATAGCTTGTTTTAAGATGATACTTATTTCTTAATGAGTTCCAGATATAAATGAGTAAATAAATATATTTTTCTTCATTCAATCGACCTCACTAGTAAGGGTTTTTCTTTTCTATATACTTCTTTTATGAACAGACACTCACCTGATCCAATGTCACTTTCAATGTCTATCAATGTTCTCCCATCTCTCTTGTGCTCAGCTATGATTCTATTCAGTGCACATGCATTTGTTATAGAGATAAGTGTTTTCAGGTCGCAGCCGACATAGCCCGGTGTGAGGTCTGCTATTTCTGACAAGGAAACATTATCTGCTAATGTCACTTCCTGGCAAAGTGCTTCTAGAATGCTGCAGGAAAAAATTAGGTTTTAAACTAGTAAGGGGTTATATTTCTATTTCAATTTAAACTATACATGAGTTCTGCAATCTTTTTTATTGTGCAGATTTAGTTGTTTTTTTAACATATTGATGGATTTAGAAACTGAATTTTAACTTTAAGAGTTAGTTATTATTATAATTTATTTATTTTTGAAGTTGTAGAAAATAAAATTTAAGCTAAAAAAAAGTAATTAGAAGATGCCTGACATTTCTTGAAATACGAAATCAAGACACTAGGACAAAAGACCTTTTGAATAATCAGTCAAATGGGACGATATGGTTCAATACATGGTAGGCAGGATGCCAGAGATTGTGCTGGGGCTTGCTGAGGTAGTAAGGATAAAATACAGAGCTGGCAAGTGGATTACCATGTGGTGAGATGCTCACACAAGCTGACCCAATATGAAAACATGTGGTTTAAAATCTTGACTACAAAATGGAAGTGTCATGTCTGCACTAATTTAGTTGTCCTAGAATACAGATCTGTATATTTAATGAGGAATGGACTTGTATTTAGCGTGTATTGAGTTGCACCACAATGAAAAAATCCTTAATTTAACACAATATAATTAGTATTTACACTTTAAAAAACAATCTAGTCAACAAGTGCTGTTATGGTCCTCTTGATAACAGATCACAACATGTAATGGTTACCTTTTCCTGGCATCTCTGTTGGGGAATCTCATGGCATACTCAATATCAAATCTGCCAGTTCTTCTGAATGCTTCATCTAATGTGTTTGGTCTGTTTGTCGCACAAACCATTAGGACAGGCAGGTTCTTGGAACGTAACTCTGAAACAAGACTAATTAATGTAGGTCAAGGAACTGATATAGCAATGATAGGATTTAGCCAACATCACATCTTAGACATACATACATTTATTGATCAGTCACACATCTAAGTCATGCAGTAACATTAATTGATCAGTCACACATCTGAGTCATGCAGTAACGGATCAATGAGAAAATAATTTCTAAAATCTTACCATCCATGCTATTGGACAGTTGAGTGACCACCCTGCTCTCCATGCCCTTTGAAGCTGTCTCTCTTTTTATGGCAATAGCATCAACATCATCTATCAGTAGAACACAGGGTGCTGCTTCCTGTAACATTCAATATTTGCACTGTCTTAACTAAACATTTGGGGAAATATGTTACGGCTGGGATGTGCTATACTTAAAGAAAAGATACAGCTATACCTTAAATAATTAAGTTTGTTCAATTTCAAAAAGTGTGATTGATTCATACAAATAAAAGTGTTTGCTTTAAAGGCTTATTAAACAATAGCTGAAATATCATTTTCTTTACTTGGATGAGTCATCATTTTATAATCAAAGATATCTGATGAGTCATTATTTTATAATCAAAGATATCTGATGAGTCATTATTTTATAATCAAAGATATCTGATGAGTCATCATTTTATAATCAAAGATATCTGATGAGTCATCATTTTATAATCAAAGATATCTGATGAGTCATCATTTTATAATCAAAGATATCTGATGAGTCATCATTTTATAATCAAAGATATCTGATGAGTCATCATTTTATAATCAAAGATATCTGATGAGTCATTATTTTATAATCAAAGATATCTGATGAGTCATTATTTTATAATCAAAGATATCTGATGAGTCATTATTTTATAATCAAAGATATCTGATGAGTCATTATTTTATAATGAAAGATATAATTGTTTAAATAGCATCAAATCCCTTTATATTCTATTTGTGGTGCTGCAATGAAAACCAAAGGAAAACATCATCAATCAATTATAGATGATTTACAATGAAAATTTTAAAAGGAATTAACAAAGAAATGGAGCTTACTGCTGCCTGGTCGAAAAGTTCCCGAATGTTGGCTTCCGAATCTCCTGATATCCCACCAACCAGTTCTGTGGCCGTCATAGCCAGCAATGGTACTCTATACTCCTGAAATAATTCATTTTAACAATCATAAAAATATTAAGCTTATAGGTATATTGCTCACCATAGTTAATATAAATCTAACTAATCTGTTCAATCACTGAACTATATAATTTTCTGTAGCACCTACTTACCCCTGCTATGGCATGAGCCAGCAAAGTTTTGCCACAGCCAGTCGGACCATGAATGAGAAAACATTTGGGTAAGTCTCCTCTGATCTTAGGCAGCAACTCAGGATATTCTAAAAACTGGCAGCGTTCCTCCAAATGCTGAAAGGCACACAAATATTTTTTTTTATTAATTTTTTTTTAATCACAGCATAGTATAATAAATGCATCAAACTTTTTTTCATTATATCAGAGTACAGCATATGAGCCATATGTAAAAGAGCTTAAGAATTTCTGAGCAGATACGTGTGCTTTAAAAAATCCAACATTTCTAGGTCGGGGCCCACAACCATGAATGCGGAGAAGATTTTGGGCCCCAACAACTTAAAGATAAAATAAATCAACTTTATACTCGGCACCGTCCTTGATTCATCAAGGCTTTCATTAAAATACATAACTTAGAACTAGGCACAACAAGACTTTCATTAAAATACATCAACTTTGAACTAGGCACAACAAGGCTTTCATTAAAATACTAAAGTCTTAGAACAAGATTAAATTTTTAAAAATCATGTCTGAACAATTAAGGTCAATATCAGTAATGGTATAATATATAAAAAAAATTCTTCTTTGAATGAGCCATCGTTACCTGTAAAATACTGCTGTTGCCTCCAACATTTGCAAATGTCAGATTTGGAAAAACCACTTGTCCTGTCAGAAAAAACACAAGAGTGCATTTTACATTCAAGATCATAATAATAATACCATAAATAGTTATTTTTTAAGTAAAATAAATCCCAAAAATGAACTGAATCTGCTCAAGTGACAATTTATTAATGTTAGGGCTGTGCTAAATTAGTGATGATTAATCTTGAAATTATTGAAGATGACATAGAGAAATTTAGTCAAATGAATAAGTTTCGGTACACAGAATTACATTAAATACATTTGTGCATGGTGTAGGGGTATTTACCAATTTTTTCAAAAATATAAGATAATGTTATCTCATTGGCAGTCATGTATATCAGAAACTATGTCACAACTATTTTATATCTAACATCAAATTATCTTACGTCCCAAAACTTCATAACCATTTATTTTAAAAAATAAGACATCTTTATTATGTATGATAATAAAAATATGATCCAAAATTTAAAATATCCATTGCACAACATGAGTAGCATGACAGAATATTAAGAATGAACTCAACGTAAGGAAACAAATATAACAATATTTGATAAAAGACATTTTAGGACTTGTGCTACCATAATTGCCAAGTAACTACACAGAAATATGATCAAATATTACTAACTTATCTTCGTCTTCTTCCTAGGCACGTCAGCAGAATATCTTGGTCTTTTTGGTGGTTTTTCATTAGAACCTGAATCTGTTAAACCCTAAAAAACAAAGAGGAGTAGCTGGCCTAATAATAACAATATAATAGAGTCTGCATTCAGGCTGTGTGAAAGAACTATGAAGATAAGAATTTGTTGCAATTTTCTTTTAGTCTGATTTTCTCATGCTTTGTATTGTTCTGTTTGCGGAGGAAAGCATGCAGCCAAAACATTTGTTTTTTCATCTTGTTTGTTATTTAAGCTGCACCTTATCTTGTTCTTAATAGTTCTATTATATAACAGTCAGATTCATTTATCTCAGGGAGTTCAGATCCTTAAAAAATATCTACACATTACCTTAAATTTAATGGGGATAAATTATACAACATAAAAATAAATAAAACAATCTCTCACAATGTAATGGTACTGACCTTTTTGTTACTTTTTAAAGTCTCTGAAGTTTTCTCTGCCTTGACAGGGGTTCCATGTGAGTTTACTTTAGTCCTGTCAATAAACCAACCCTGGGCAGGAGTTACTTTGGATGAGTCTCCATTGGGCAAACCCATTTCTAGTGCATGAGAGTTGACTGAGGCTGGATGTTGGACTGTCTCTGATGAAAGGCTGGGTTTGGGTTGCCTGTACATGTTGCTTATCATTTGGTTCATGATATTTTTATCCTAAAGCGATGTAAATAAATGTTGTATTAAAAAATTATAGATACTGATCTCATGTGAGGAGGGGGGAATAGTGGGGCAGTGTGTTGGTGAATGGTGGGGGTGTGGGTCGTCTCTCTATTCATCATGGTTAAGTGAGTAATTTTTGAATTACAAATATTTCAAAATCACTAGAATAACAATATTTACAGTTTGAACAAGAATTCATAAGCTTACATTTAATGCAGAGCAGCAAGGTATGTGGTAATCATACATGAGACCGACTATTCTTTAAAAACTTTTTTATTTGTAACTTCAAAATGACATTGACATATAGAGGTGATCAAAATAATCTTTAATCCACAATCATAAAAGAATTTTTACATTTTCTAAAAATCTATTAAAGATAAACCATCAGGTATGTAGAATTGAGTTGCCTAAAATGCTCACCTCGTATTCAACAATTTCAGATTCTGTGTCACTGCCACTAAAATACATTGTGGGAGGGAAAGCATTATTTGCAACCAAGTTATTCAAATCAAAGTGAGGATTACAATTTTTAATTAGCAAAAATTAGGTTTCTTATGGATCTTATTGCAATAAATGTTTACATCCCATTTACTAAAGACATCTATTTGTAGAATATATTGCTACCAGAATTTTTATTTTTTTTTTACAATAAAAACACACAATACTTTTTACAGGGTAAACAACAGTTGTTTTTTTTAACAAGACATCTAAGATAAATTATTAAAATTAAAAGTGAAATTTTTATTAATCTTGTCACTGTCAGTACCTGCTTGTGTCATGAGAAGAGACATGAATGCCTTCTTTCTTCAATTCTTTTGCAGCAAAAGTAAACCCTTTTTTAAAATAAATGTTTTTAAAAAAATATATAAGTACATTAATTTTGGTAAAATAATTCATTTGTAAAAATAATATATGTTTTTGTAATCAATAATTTTCTGTTTAAAGTGGTCTTTTTGATAAAGCGATCGCAAAAAATGTTTGATGTTTTAAGTCTTTACATTATTGAGACAGCTTGTTTCTATAAATAATACTCTATGACTATGAGAAATATAATATGATTGTGCTTTGATAGTTCTTCAATAATTTGACAAATATACCAAACTGCTCACTGTCTTTTTAAAATTTGTATAATATATACACGTATCACACTACAGTTCCATTAATGTATATAAACATGGATTTAAATTGGAAATATTTGGCATTAACTCTGAAAAAATAATGTATTGCATGAACAATAGTCTTAAAACTTAGAAGAATGGAAAATTGTACCCTTCTCTACAGATTTGAGAAAAACATTTTTCTTTCTCCTTGCGTATTCACTGAAAAAAGTTTTAAGTAAAAAGTTATACTTATAAAAAGTATTTTCTTAACTCTTACATTAAGTCTTGCAAAATTGAAGAATAAATTTAAAACTATTAAAGCATAAAATAAGTTAATATTTAGATAATCCATAACTCTCAGAAACTCATGATTAAAATAATTTTATTTGAATAAAATATTTTTACAAAAAATACTTCTTTATTTATTTTTTTTTTTTTTAAATTGTATAACCTGTATTGGGTCTGTAACTGTTCAGTCAAGGTTGATATGTTAACTCTTCCTCCCTGTCCTTTCAAAATCTATTTTATGAAAGAAAAAATGTATTTCAAATGTCAAGTTGTTAAGTGTAAAAATAATTGTTTCACTATGACTCCTTGCCTTATTATAAAACAAAATTATAATTTTAAAATAATTTCAGCACAGGGATCTGGGAATATTATTAGCTATTACTGGTATCTCGAAATAAATGTGTTAATGCTGATAGCAATCCCTTGAGTTGTTTATGTGCTCTTTTATTTTAATTATCAGGGATTCTTAACACCTAAGATTTCTATTTTTACCACAAAGGAAAATTTACCCTGGTTTCACAATCTTTGATGTACTATTTTGATGGTAATTGAACATTGTTATTTAAAACATTTAAAATTAAAAGTATTTATTTTAAAAGTATCATTTTATTCAATAAACATTCATTAGGTCTGCTTACATTTTCTTCTACTTAAAATTACTTTTCTTTGAAATTCCATAATTTTTTAACACTTCAAAACCTTTAAGTCAGACAACAAAAATCAATATCTAGTAAAACTGGGAAAAATTCAATCTGAAACTGGCCAGAACAATACCAATACTACTAAACTGTTAAATTTCTGGTGAGAACATATGCAAAATCTAAATTTACCACAAAGCCAGAAAAGAACTGGTTGAAAATTGGTTTATCACCTCACTGCTCCAGAAATTTTATATATAATTGAAGACCTTAGTCTTAGTACTTAGAGCTAAAAGTACTTAAGTCACAAAATAATAATTTTGAGATAATCAAGTTTAATTCGTCTATAAAATGTGATCATTTTCATAATTTGTCTTGTTTAAATAAGGGACTTAGGCACATTTTAATGTGTTCAAATTTATGTAGTACACGTGGCTAAACTGGTTAAGACAATGCCACAGTTTAGATTGATTTTGACAAAATGTGACTTAAGTACTGGGACTGTGCTAGGCTGATGTGTAGTTGTGGGTCCGTGGCGTCATTTGCGCGGATTCACTCCCCTTATTTTTTAAAATAGAGTTACATTTTCATTAATATGACGGTGGCAAATGTTTATTGGTTGATTAATTATAATTTTTAAAATTTCATTGGTTGGCCTATTAAATATGTTAATTAAGCGCCGCCATTTTTTAAGATAATCTTAGAGGGTGACCACGCTGTGTTTCATTAATTTTTGGATATTCTTTACGTTGGAACCTGAAATAAAGTGTGTAAAAGTGTATTCCATGAAAATGTAAGTTGGGTTTTCATTACTTCTTTCTTTTATAATTAATTTTTGGCCACTTTTCTTTGTTTTTTTTTAATTTTCCTACTTTTCAGGGTCAAAACCCAGCGCCACGTTAGGCTAAGGAGAGTGTCAAAACGCTGGTTCCGATAGGGTCAAAACCCTGGTTAGGGAGAGGGTCAAAACGCTGTTAGGGAGAGGGTCAAAACCCTGTTAGGGAGAGGGTCAAAACCCTGTTAGGGAGAGGGTCAAAACCGGGTTAGGGAGAAATTTAGGGTTCAGGTTAGGGTGAGGGATAGATTTACATCATGTTTTCATTTTTAAAAACTTTTTATTCGTCATTATATCAAAAACATGCGTTATTTTATTTTTCCTCGGCCGCCATCTTGGTTGTCCCGACCCGTGAACACGTAAAAGTTTGCGGGTCGGGGCAACCAAGATGGCGGCCATGGTAAAAATTGCGGACCCATAACTACATTTACCCTGTGCTATATAAAACCACCTAATAATAATTTAATAGTATAATTACAGTTACTACTACTTATACTAGCTACACCCACGCCCTTTCTTTGGCAATACTTCAACACTACTTTATTGCCTTTGCTAATTTGTTGTTAGCCTACAGTGGCTGAGTGCTGTTAACCGTATAAGTCAAAAATAAAAAGCACGCACCTGTTTTATACGAGGAACTAGACGTTCATCGAGAAAATATGGTGTTTTTGGCATGGTAGTTAGTAGTGTGCCCTTTTACTCTAATTAACCCTATCTATAATATAGCATAAATATATTAATATAGTTAGAAAGTATAATTTAGCTGTTGTATTTTATGATAGTTAACAGCCAGCGTTTCTTCTTCATATATAATAGATATTTATTATATGTTGTATACGATTCAGTTTGATCATATTCATGCTACCAAATAAGTCACATTTATTTTTTCCTTGTTTCGCTTTTAAAAGAATCAAAGATATGAGTAGTCGAATATGCAGGCATTTAAAAATTGTACAGATTTCGATTCTTTTATTTTGTTAACAACGTATCGATACAAATAGGGCCATTTTTACCTTTTCATTTTCATTTTATTACCTCCCCTTATATTGTGGAGGCGGGGAAGGTAGACCTTATGCTGGTAGAAAAAAATGAGAACGGCGAGATCAGAAATGGAAGCTCTTAGTTTTATTTTTATGATAAATTACCTCTCTTACCTTCACCCCATCATAAATATTTACACATAACAAAAATGCACATACTTTAGAACTATTAAAGGCTGCGACTATTCGTACCCGGGTACCAGAAGTGAGAGCTTGGCATTAAAAAAACTATTTAAAATATTATTGTTGGGTTTCTAAGACAAATTGAGGTATCAATGAAAGATAATTGAATGGACTATACGTTTGTAAACTTATTTCTTCAGTTTAACTAAAATAAACTACCACAAATGAAATCCGAATAGCATTACTCAAAATGGACCCGGCGCTGCGGGCACACAGGTCCCATTAGACTCAATACTATTCGGATGTCATGCGCGCTAAAGAAAGATTTCAGCCAATTTATTTTGTTTGTTTGTTGGTTTTTTGTAAAGTTTTTTTTTAAAATCATAATATACATTTTTATAGGTATGGATTACGAAAATAGATAGTAGCCTATTTATATAATTGAAGACCTTAGTGCTAAAAGTACTTAAGTCACAAAATGCACATTTTGAGATAATCAAGCTCAAATATACTTTTCGTCTATAAAATATGACTATTTTCATTTTTTGTCTTGTTCAATTAAGGACCTAATGCACATTTTAATGTGTTCAAATTTCTGCAGTGCACTTGGCTAAACTGGGTAAGAAATGATCACAGTTTTGATTGATTTTGACAAAAATGTGACTTAAGTTTTAAGTACTTTTAGAACTAAGGTCTTCAATTGTTTTTGTTATTTACAACTTGGCCGTTGACTCTCCATTATTATAATTGATATTTGTTATCATATTTCGCCATCCCACCAAGTGTAACAAATGCATCATTATACTATATTTCAATTACAATTACTATATAGGCATACAATAACTTCAATTTGAATGTACATGATATACAAGGTCAATATAGATATAGGCCTCTAAATTACATCTTGACATGCTTTCATTCATCAATCACATTCAATGTCATCCGTAAAAAAAAGTTTGATCCCAAATGCGCATCCTGAAGACAGTGGTGAGGGTGGTAAGAGACTTAAATTTACTTGTGGCGCACCATGACAAGAAAAGATTGTTAACCTTTTTAAAAACTGCCTAGAACGCCCTGCGTCAAGACAACGACGTTGACAATTCTAGTGATTAGAACCACTTCGGAGGTTAACATAAAAAAAAATAAGAATATTCTTCAAACAACATGGCGGCATTCAGTGTTGTCATGCGTCCTCTATCGTCTGTAACGTATCGGCAAACTCATATATTTAAAAGATTTTTCCAAGTTCATATTACCAAAAACAATTTAATTAGTAGTTATCACCAAAAGAATGTATATGCACTCCAACTATTACCCAACACATGCTATAAAACTTCGTTTTCATTATTTAAACGTCATGAAAGTAGTCAAAGTCAAAACAAACCGCCGTCACCTCCGACTCCATCATTTCAATACTTGTCGAAAGATACTCCACTGTCAGACTTAAACAATCCAAATTTAAATAATACTAAAGATGAAAAGCAATCAGATGAAAGTGGTAAAAAAGATTCATTTTGGCGAGGAAAGAACTCCTGGCGTTTAGGCTTGATATTACTAGGTACATGCTGTGTCAGTTGGGGTGTTGGACTGGTGTATATTTGGGGTAAGTTGTAAACAAATGATACAGTTATTTATAGTTAGATAGACAATAATCTTGCAACCTTATTACTTAGCGAATTTATTCTGTTTTTGTTCTCTTTATGATGCCTGAGGACACTGCCAAAAATAGCAACTTCTGTATAGGCAGTATATGATATAATGAAATAATAATGGGCTGCTTCTCGAGCCAAGAATCTTGTGGCTTTTTTGGCAAACTGCGGGAGTTGTCTTCTGTGCTGCATGCAGGTTCAGTCTTTTATTCAGCAGATCCTTCTCTATAGTTCATTCTCCACTAACCGTTTTTGACGACAATGCACTCATCACAAAAATTGTATTATTTAATTTAATTTTTGGTCACCACCCATTCATATTAATTATTAATAGGATGTTAAGACTTGAAATTTTATTAGCATACCGGACATACTTTAGTTAATATTTAAGTAATGAAAGGAGTTCGATCAAATATAAGGTGAATGTGAAGAGATATCGCCAAGTATTTTACCATGGCCGCCATCTTGGTTGCCGCGACCCCTGAACTTATGTCCTAAATTTATCCCTAAACTTAACCTGAACCCTTAATCTATCCCTAAACCTAACCTGAACCCTAAACTTATCCCTAACCTAGGTTTTGACCCTATCGGAACCATGGTTTTAACCCTATCGGAATCGGGGACAAAGCACGCAAATGACGTCATGGTGATATCTATACGCATCAGCCAAACATAATTCAGTTTGGCATTTTACCTACTTTATTGGTATGTCAAAAATGGTGCATAAAACTTGATAGGGGAGGTGCTCAACCAAAGCATACATTTTTACTCTTTTCTTGTGTCTGGACATTTATTCAACCTAACCCCCTCAATGTGTACATGATTATATGTAGATGACCTAAAAATGAACTTTTTCTTGGGACAAGCGAGTCCAAGTTCATGATGATTTGGATCTGATGTCTTAAAATGATGATGTGCACTCTTATTATGTTTATTTAATTTCATGATTTTTTACTTGAATCTACTCAGGTCTGTAAGAATAGAACTTACCACATTTATTTAGCTTTTTAAAATCTTGAATACTTCTTTAGTGTGTCATTAGACATATAGCCAAAGTTGAATTTTTTTTTTATAAATGACTAAAGTATTAGTCTAATTAAAAGTGGCAATGTTTCGTCAATTAATAAAAAATTGGAAAAATCATGTTTAATGGTTAGTTTTACACAAACATTTTCCCCACACCTGTCTTTACAAAGTTTCAGAAGAGAGAGCATAATAATTTTTTTTCCAGAGAAACAAGAGATAATTTCCTAAAAGTTTCAATAAAATAATTTTAAACAAATATTGGGCTTTCTGATAAAAAGTTCTCACGAATGCTCAAGTAATATATATATTATATATATTATTTATATATTATCCTAACTATATGATAAAAATAAGTGAAGGGACTATGATTTGGCTCATACAATTTTGTAGAAGATTGTGTTACTAATGAAATAAAATTCATTTTAACAAGTTACAGATAATGTTAGGCTACATTTGGTTAATTTATTTATCGAAAAATTCTATCAAAAATCAATTTTCTTCTTTATTAATCTCAGTTCTTGTACTGAAATGAAGTTGTTTCAAAAAAGATTTATTCAGTATAGTTTAAAAAGTTTCATCATGAAAATTATTTTTAAATTATTCAAATGGTCTAAAGTTTGAAATATCATGAATTATTACCACCCAGTAAAAAAGTATTATCTTATGGTTTGCTTTAAACGATATCAATTTTCTATTAATTTACTTATGCTCTTTATAGTGAACAAAAGTAACATTAATTGCAATTTTAAATTTAAAGCCTGCAGTTTGTATTGTTAAAATTTTATTTACTTTATGAATCATTTCAGGAGCACCTCAAGTGGACCCAGATGGAAAAGAGGTAGTTTTTCATAAATTTATGTAAAAGTCCTTGCTTTAAAAAACAACAACTTGTTGCTAACGTTAACATTCTTTCAATTTAAATATTTTTTTTGTTTTGTTAAATAATATTTACATTTGAACAGCCTTTATAAATTATATGAACTAGTCATGGTTGTACTTCTCTTTTGTGAAAATTTCACTATATGTAAATTGGCTCAGGTGAAGCTTGAAGTACAAAGACTGAAATTGATTGGAGTAAAGAAAAAATACTAAATAATCATAGATTAAGAATTGATTAGTTGTCATTCATTTTTGTAAGCTGTGACAATCTTAAACATATTTTGAATTTGATAAAATTTCAGGTAATTAATCTCAAACAAATTTGAGTTTCAAAAATATACCTATTCAAAAAAATTCTCACAGTCCACATTTTATTTTTTCAGATATATGATGAGTTCAGTGACCGTAAGTGAAACTATATGTATGTGTATGTCCAGGTTGGTGTTATTACATATTTTATAGATGGTTTGGAACAATTTCAGTGATATATTTATCAGTCAAATTAGCTGACACAACTTAGAGTGTGGATGTACAAAATAGTCAGTTATAACTCAACATCTCTCTAAAATGCATCTAGAACATTGTGAAATTACTTTTCTTCAATCCAACCCTTTTAAACAAAGGCTCTGACCCTGAGTATTCTAAATGATTCAGTTTTTTAAATAACTTTCTCTCTCTTCCAGTGTCACCTTTGATGGCTCACCTCAAGAGAACATGGAAGGAAATGAATATCTTCAAACAGGTAAACTGTTCATTATTATTTTATGGTGTTAAAAATGATACCAAAATATTCTGGATAAGAAATGATGAAATGTCATAAAATATTGTATGAGATTAAGATAAATACACTAACAGACCTGCCAACCCTTCCGATTTTTCGGAATTATACGGATTTTTTACCTCTCATTCCGACCTTCCGACAAACCTCTTAAAATTCCGATTTTCCGAACATTATTATTTTTCACCCGTCATAAAAATCCGAAAGCGAGCAAAAAAAAAAAAAAAATCGGATACAACAGGCAATGATGCATTCCTTTATTTTTTAAAATTTTTTTTATCGTAGTGTCTACATGTCCGGCTACCGGACGAATAATAAGCAAAGTTGCATGAGATATTTGTCAGTCAGCCTTGTCACGTGACGCCAATAGTATATCAGTCCTGTCGCCGGACGTGTAGACACTGCCTTGTTTTTATTGAAGCGAGCCACGATCTCCAAATCATTCTTCAATTATCAATTGATACGATCGCGATTCATCCTTTTACTAGGCTAAAAAATAATTCAGTTTTGTTGTGACTTTTTGTTTGTTGGTTAAAGTTTTTCTCAATTAAATTAAAATTGATAAATCTATTGAAAGTGGTGGGTTACAATGATATTAATAAAGATATTTTAACACAAAAAACCAACATAAACATAAAGTTATACAACTGCAGCTAAAAGTGCAGTGAATCTATGACATCCAAGTCTAATTTCTTTGCTAAGTGTTATTGACCACCTATCTTATTGAAAGTTATGGAAGTAAATATTTCTCCAACCAACTCCTATCGTTTTAATGCCAGAGTCAAAGAAATGTTTCCTCACTCACAGATTGCTAGAAGATTGTAAATAAAAATTACAATGAAACAAGGGCAAGCATGAAAGTTTATCTTTCTAACTTGCTTGTATCTAAAAGCAGTGCAATGGTAATTTCCAGTTGTCCAAAGAGCTGTTGGACAAATGCAAAAAGGCCACTAGGGATCGCCAGGAAAACTGAATTCTTAGTCTTAGCAGCCTGTGTGTGTACACATGTAAATAAAATGGATCTTCTCTCTTGTACTGTATAAATCTGTATATTTTCTCGTGTTCTTTGCACTCTTCAAAGACAATGGAGGTAGCTTTATATTTCTTTATTTGTTTAAAAAGGCTTGTGCATTAGTTAACAGATCTTAAACCAACGCCCCCCGGTCGACGCATCCTGGGGGTAGCGGCCCCACTTTCCCCCGCGCGCACCACCCCTACAGATGTTTTTTCTTGGCAGGTTGGCAGGTCTGCACTAATTAAATTTAAGCAGTTAGAGCAATGGTTCTCAGCCTGTTGGTCGTGACCCCTTTGGGGGTCAAACGACCCTTACACAGGGGTCGTCTAAGGCCACCGGAAAACACATATACTTTTCAGTTATGAAGTAGCAACGAAAATAATTTTTTTGTTCAGGGTCACCACAACATGAGGAAACGTATTAAAGGGTCGCATCATTAGGAAAGTTAAGAACCACTGAGTTAGAGTGTATGTTTCAAATTTGGCTTTCCTTAGAAGAATTTGTATATCAATATTTCTATACAGGTATATTACTCAATCTCATACTTCACTCAACGATACAGTTTGAAATGCACTCAGATTTGACTGAGAAACAAATAGCTCTTCATTAACAAAATAATTTGTTAATTGTAATTAACCAAAGAAGTCTTTATTCAACTTTCAATAAAAACAAACACATGCACTTTATGGAGACAGAATTCTGTGGGTGCCTCATCCATTTTTTTTAAACATAATACATTTTTTTTGTTTTTCATTTGTATTTTAAAAAATTTCCTTCTCCTCACAATAGAAAACTAATGTTAAAACTTCTATTTTTTTGTTTTAGAAAATCCAAGACCCCTCCAGAGAGAAGCTCCTTCCAGACCCTTTAAAGTATCCCTACATACAGCCACCCTACACACTTGTGATTGAACTTACTGGTGTACTTATTCATCCTGATTGGACAGTGAGTGGAAGTTTTCTGCTATCTATGCATCTATCATTTCAACTACTAGTTTAGGCATATACAGGGTTTTGACCATCTTCTGTTGCAAAAATAGAAAATGTATCCTTTCTTAAATTCAAAGTTCTGAATTGTATCAATCGAGCTTTTAAATAAGTGTTTCTGTGTTAACTATCATATAATAATCTTACAAAAACAATGTAAAAGTACTGAAAGTAAAAATATTTCGTTTACTTTTTTCATGAATACAATGACACTAACTAGTTTCCTAGCCTAGTATACCTGCTCAGTCACAATTCATTAGGACAGTTATGAATTATTTAGTGTGGTGAAAAAATGACAGACACTCCAATTACAGAAGAGTGCATTTATTACCAAAAAATGCATTTTTATTCTTAATGTCTCAACCTCCAAATTACATGTAAGGCAGTTAGTAATCATTCTTTTGCAAAAATTGGCACATTTATTCTTTTGGACCCCAAGAGACAACACAACTACTTTGAGGTCACACTGTCCTTTCAAACCTGAGACTATCAAATTGAATTATTGTAAGATAAATATTTTACACCTGGGTTTATCTTATTTTTGATTTATATTTATGTGCATTTCATCGAAATTTTGTTTATATTAATTTTCCAACCAAACTTTTCATGTGTCTAGTATGGAACAGGCTGGCGGTTTAAGAAGCGTCCTGGCATAGATTACTTTCTCCAAAATGTTGGACCTCCATTGTTTGAAGTGGTCATTTATTCATCTGAAGCTGGCATGGTCAGTATAAAAAAGGGTTTAGTAGTCAGTCTATTTTAAATTCTTGATTAGCAATAAAGCTAGTAAATAAATTATAGCATGAGTAGGATGGTGAAACACAATAGAGCAGGTTGAATCCAATCGTTGATTGTTTGTGGTTTTTTTTTTACATTTTACTGGACAACTCCATCCATTATATGTCTTTAAATATTGTCATTTATTTCAGTTTAGCTATGTTATCCCATCAAAATAATTCTGTATGCTATTATCATGAATTAATCTCATGGAATAATTTTTCTTATGATGTGACTGTAATATTAAATTATTGTTTCTGTTATCATATGACTGTAGTGTCAATTAATTGTTTTTGTTATGTTCAGACTGCAGACCCTTTAGTTAATCACCTAGATCCACAAGGCTACATCATGTATAGACTTTATCGAGATGCTACTCGATACATGGAGGGACATCACGTCAAGGTATTAAACCTTACTATACATTACCACAATACTATTAGCCCCCCACCTTATACAGGATTTTTTTTAAAATCTAAAACTAAGTGTATAGTAATAAATATTTCATGAAGATGTCACAAATAAATGTTTTTTTTCATCTGTATGATCAATTATATTTTGGTTGTAATTTCTTACACTTATTCTTGTATTTTAAACTGAATTGAATCTTTTTTCTCTCCATATCTTCTCATTGCTCTACTTTCACTTGCTCATTATTTGGTCATCTAAAAATAACTCATTAGTTCTTAGTGTAAGTGTTATAGTATAATGTAAAATATATTGACTGCTCATTTCTTTACTGAATAAAGTACATACCCTGCTTGAATATTTTTTTGATGATGTTATTTTATTTCACATTGATCAGGATCTTTCATGTTTGAATCGGGATATGTCCCGTATCATTATGTTGGACTGTAACCCAGAATCTGTTAAACTACAAAATCGAAATGCATTTGTACTCAAGAAATGGACAGGGGAAGATGAGGATAGAACTTTAATAGATTTGGCACATTTCCTTAAAAGTAGGTTTTTTTACACAAATTTATCAATTAACTTGAAAAGAAACTAAAACATTGCTATCCAACATTTTTGACTAATGGCCCAAAAAAAGTTTCCCAGAAACCTGAGGGCGGCAGATAACATTTCAAAAGAAAATTATTCATATTATTTATGCTTCTTACCGTATGCATAAGAGTCACATTACCAATAGCATTATTGGGCTTATCAAGAATATAAATATAACTAATAAAAAGCTTTTGTGACCTCCCCGTGTTCTATTTTGTAACTACTCCTGTGTTCTCACAACAATGCTGAAGCAATGAATGTGGGTTGAAAATATTTTCACCTTAAAATGTTTTATTTTTTACACGCATCTTAATCATTTCTCAAGCTGTGACATTTTTGTATTAATATAGTAACCTAGGACCTCAGCGAGATACCATAGCTTATAACAATTTCATTATTTAACCCTTCTGGTACCGACCTACTTTCGGCTAACTTTCCCTGTGGCCCAGACATTATTTGGAAAAAAGCCAAAATTTGGTAGGTTTGTAAATTATTATTATTTTTTGTTTTTGTTTTAAACAATTGATATTAACATGTAGAGAATTATCTGTTCAGAAATGAAAAAGGTTGTTAAAAATGAGAATCATCTAATCAAAATTAAAGCTCAATAATAGATTCAGAACAAAAGGTTTCATCAAGTGGGCGTAAGTCATCATCAAAAATAGTGCTAGGTAGTGCCATGGAAACAACAAATACAGATCAGAACAAAAGGTTTCATCAAGTGGGCGTAAGTCGTCATCAACAATAGTGCTAGGTAGTGCCATGGAAACAACAAATACAGATCAGAACAAAAGGTTTCATCAAGTGTGCGTAAGTCGTCATCAACAATAGTGCTAGGTAGTGCCATGGAAACAACAAATACAGATCAGAACAAAAGGTTTCATCAAGTGGGAGTAAGTCATCATCAACAATAGTGCTAGGTAGTGCCATGGAAACAACAAATACAGATCAGAACAAAAGGTTTCATCAAGTGGGCGTAAGTCATCATCAACAATAGTGCTAGGTAGTGCCATGGAAACAACAAATACAGATCAGAACAAAAGGTTTCATCAAGTGGGCGTAAGTCGTCATCAACAATAGTGCTAGGTAGTGCCAAGGAAACAACAAATACAGATCAGAACAAAAGGTTTCATCAAGTGGGCGTAAGTCGTCATCAACAATAGTGATAGGTAGTGCCATGGAAACAACAAATACAGATCAGAACAAAAGTTTTCATCAAGTGGGCGTAAGTCGTCATCAACAATAGTGCTAGGTGGTGCCATGGAAACAACAAATACAGATCAGAACAAAAGGTTTCATCAAGTGGGCGTAAGTCGTCATCAACAATAGTGCTAGGTAGCACCAAGTAAACAACAAATACAGATCAGAACAAAATGTTTCATCAAGTGGGCGTAAGTCGTCATCAACAATAGTGCTAGGTAGTGCCAAGGAAACAACAAATACAGATCAGAACAAAAGGTTTCATCAAGTGGGCGTAAGTCGTCATCAACAATAGTGATAGGTAGTGCCATGGAAACAACAAATACAGATCAGAACAAAAGTTTTCATCAAGTGGGCGTAAGTCGTCATCAACAATAGTGCTAGGTGGTGCCATGGAAACAACAAATACAGATCAGAACAAAAGGTTTCATCAAGTGGGCGTAAGTCGTCATCAACAATAGTGCTAGGTAGCACCAAGTAAACAACAAATACAGATCAGAACAAAATGTTTCATCAAGTGGGCGTAAGTCGTCATCAACAATAGTGCTAGGTGGTGCCATGGAAACAACAAATACAGATCAGAACAAAAGGTTTCATCAAGTGGGCGTAAGTCATCATCAACAATAGTGCTAGGTGGTGCCATGGAAACAACAAATACAGATCAGAACAAAAGGTTTCATCAAGTGGGCGTAAGTCATCATCAACAATAGTGCTAGGAAGCACCAAGTAAACAACAAATACAGATCAGAACAAAATGTTTCATCAAGTGGGCGTAAGTCGTCATCAACAATAGTGCTAGGTAGCACCAAGTAAACAACAAATATAGATCAGAACAAAAGGTTTCATCAAGTGGGCGTAAGTCGTCATCAACAATAGCGCTAGGTAGTGCCATGGAAACAACAAATACAGATCAGAACAAAAGGTTTCATCAAGTGGGCGTAAGTCGTCATCAACAATAGTGATAGGTAGCGCCATGGAAACAACAAATACAGATCAGAACAAAATGTTTCATCAAGTGGGCGTAAGTCGTCATCAACAATAGTGCTAGGTAGTGCCATGGAAACAACAAATACAGATCAGAACAAAAGGTTTCATCAAGTGGGCGTAAGTCGTCATCAACAATAGTGCTAGGTAGCACCAAGTAAACAACAAATACAGATCAGAACAAAAGGTTTCATCAAGTGGGCGTAAGTCGTCATCACCAATAGTGCTAGGTGGTGCCAAGGAAACAACAAATACAGATCAGAACAAAAGGTTTCATCAAGTGGGCGTAAGTCATCATCAACAATAGTGCTAGGTGGTGCCAAGGAAACAACAAATACAGATCAGAATAAAAGTTTTCATCAAGTGGGCGTAAGTCGTCATCAACAATAGTGCTAGGTAGTGCCAAGGAAACAACAAATACAGATCAGAACAAAAGGTTTCATCAAGTGGGCGTAAGTCATCATCAACAATAGTGCTAGGTGGTGCCAAGGAAACAACAAATACAGATCAGAACAAAAGGTTTCATCAAGTGGGCGTAAGTCGTCATCAACAATAGTGCTAGGTAGCGCCAAGTAAACAACAAATACAGATCGGCACAAAAAAATCAGTAATTGGTTGATTTTCATAATTTAAAAGGCAAAATAAAATTCTACTATTCCCCTAACGAATAAACACTCTGCCCGAGACTAAGGTGAAAGGTTATAGCCTCGTTTTTTGTGTTTATATTAGATACCCCTCTATGCGGCAAATAGACGCGCTTGGGCCACAGGGAAAAAGTAGGTCACTGCAAAAAGACGCGCCTGGTACCGGAAGGGTTAATGTACCTTTAAAAAATAATTTATAAGGGGCTATGACCTGCTCAAAAACCATTCATCCCACTAATTCTCCTGAAATATTTCTGAAAAATTTGGCTTTGGAACAAGTAAATACAGTAATTTCAATGGGGGTTGGGCTGTGAAACAGCTGAAGTAGATTGCGTTTCATCACAGTTTGTGTCTTTATAAGACTTCCAAGCTATTTTCTTAAAGCTAACCCATGTCTACAATTCCCCAGCTATTGCTGCCAGTGGAGTGGATGATGTCAGACCAGTCTTAGATTACTACAATAAGTTTGATGACCCTCTGTCGGCTTTCAAGGACAATCAAAGAAAACTACAGGTAGAACATTTTGATTTGTTTTTAAACTAATTTTATAATAGTAAATTTGTTATATTTATTTCATATAAAATCTAAAAATTAATGTTTAATTATATTTTGAAAACCGTTTTTAGTTGACAGATAGCTACAGGATTTCAGTTACTTTCCAATGTAAAGCTACACTATACATTCATTTGCTGATCAGCACTCATGGCTGTGCAAGATAAAATAAAATGTAACTTATTTGAGATGCTGAGACCAATAATTATAACCCAAATGTTTTTAAACTTGTTACCAATTGGTAAAATTCTCAACCAGCCAAAGTGGAATAAATCTGGCAACTAAGTTTTATATATATATAATTTATTATAAATATAAACAATCATACATGTGGATGTATTATATATTATCTAAACAGGAGGAAGAGGAGGCGAGAGCCAATCTGGCCAAAGGGGAAGTCAAGAAAAGGGGCTGGTTGTCTGGGCTCACAAGTAAACGATCATAGTTGTATGGATCAACTCAGTGATCAACTTTTGTTAGACTTCTCAGTGATCAACTTGTTTTTGACTTCTCAGTGTTTAACTGTGTTTAACCATAGACATTGATCATCATGTGTTTAACTTCCAGGTCGACTTGTCTTGTGTCAGTGCTAAACATGTACTTTGGTCACATCTTGATGAATATATCTATATTCTAGAGTGAATGTGTCTAACTGATTTAATGTTGCTGGATAAACGAGAATATAGATTGTTAGAGTGCTTTATACTTTGGTGTTCTTTTTTGATAAAATGTTATTACAAGTAAAAAGTAAGTCAGTTTGTATTTCGTTAGTTTGCCTGCAATATTTCTTGGTCTACTCACTTTCTTATTACATTGTAAGGTTCTAGAAAAAAAAACACAATTTTGAGCAGGATATGATGAGTCAATATTGGATTGCATTTTGTTACACAAATCTAACTAGCGTAGGTGGCTACAACTTTTGCAAGCTTGAATTACACCAGAGTTGACCAGAGAAGTTAACCAGAGTTGACCAAATCAAGTTTTTAAAAACACAATAGTATCGTAGTAATGAATGTTCATGGTATATTGGCTACAAAATGTGATTCATTAATTATTTTTATGAAGTGTTTTTTATTTTCACAAATAATAAATGTAATAAATGAAAAGGGCTGATGTTTGCCAGGACAATACAACTTATTGGATTGTTGAACTTACTTCGGATACCAGTTTAGTGATTCTGTTAAAATTTGATTTTTTTTTTTTACATATTATTTAAAAAACGGCTTTAAAATATTTTAAGCGAATTACTTGAGTGTCAAAGCCATTAAGTAATATCATCAACACAACATGGTCCACTCCCGCCCCTGTTGCATATCCTGGATAAATTTGTTGGTTAAAAAAATCATTTGGTTTATGTCTGAAGATTTACTAAAAAAGATTTGAATTAAAATATTGATATATAACCAAACACTGTGTCTGTTAGAACTTGGTGGAATAGTATGTTACATAGTTAAAACCAAACACTGTGTCTGTTAGAAGTTGGAATGGTATGTTACATATATATAACCAAACACTGTCTGTCAGAAGTTGTTGGAATGGTATGTTACATATATATAACCAAACACTGTCTGTCAGAAGTTGTTGGAATGGTATGTTACGTATATATAACCAAACACTGTGTCTGTTAGAAGTTGTTGGAAAGGTATGTTACATATATATAACCAAACACTGTCTGTCAGAAGTTGTTGGAATGGTATGTTACATATTTATAACCAAACACTGTCTGTCAGAAGTTGTTGGAATGGTATGTTACATATTTATAACCAAACACTGTCTTGGAATGGTATGTTGCAGACCTGTGTACCCAAACAATTTTATTGTTACTTACATATTTGGCACCCTTAAGAGGAAAATGGGATTTTAAACACTATTTAAGTGAAAGTGAGTTATTGCTGAATTATCCTTGTAAGTTGTGTCCCCTCTATTTGACTTTCTGTGTGGTTATCTCTGATGTTATTTTTAAAAAAACATATTTTTTTTGCGAATAAGTTGAGGCCAAGTTAGGGTTAAAATGATTAAAAGCAAAGAAGTCAAGAAAATGACACTAAATCAAAGGAAATGAAACTGAAGGAATAACCCTGTTTATAACACTTCGGTGCAAGTTTCAGATTAAAAATTTTTTTTAACTGGTTAATAAATAATTTGATGAAAACTGGCAGCTACCCTGTTTGGTGGAGCCATTTTGGGTCGTTAAATATTAAAAGGTAGTTACAGGTCGCCTTATGTCTGAATGAGGCAAATGACCTGTCGCAAGAAGCAGGCTCCAGAGAGGATACAACCTGGAAGTAGAAATTTGGGGGGGGGGGGGAGATACGCCCGTAAAGAGTACCACTGTTTTCTTTACATTGCGATGCGGCATTTACGGGCAGCTGCAGATCTTTTCCCCCTGCAAGCGGGCCGGCGAAATTCTTCCCCCCCCCCCCCCCCCGGGTGGCACTTACCCTAACTACTCCACTTCTTGGGTCTACAATCTCCAGCGTACTCTTAAATGAAAACGGGATGAACGCCAAAGCAAAAAGCCACTATGGCAAGATTAAACTAGTGGATCTCACAGAATGCACCACATTGCATGTCTACCAGGCATGCGTGCTTAGTACACTCAGCCATGGAATGATCACTATGAAACCACATCAGCATTCCAGATGGAGGAAACATAATAGTTATAGATTCTCCCACCCCCTAAGACGTCTGCGATGCATTTTGTGCCTTCGACGACAGGAGAATTTGCGTTATACTTAAGCTTTTGAACAGTCACATTTTGTGCAAAATGTTCTCATTGACCGGCACCTCCCTGCGTGTCAAGGGAAAGGACACATTCACATCCGAGGACACTGACATGTATTTTATTAATTAAACTGGAAGATCTGAGCTGACATTCATTCTATAACCCTGGTATACAACGCCTCTTTGGTTGTGTGACACCAGAAGTATACTTCCATAATCGAATACTCAAGTTAACCCACACAATTCTTAAACTGGTTTTAAATTATTTTTTTATCAATCAACTCGGGGCTCATTAACATATTTGTAGACCAACTTGGTTGTATGGTATATCGTTGTAAAGAAGCAGTCCCCTTTGCCAGACACATTGTTGCCATTGTACAACTGGACATATTGCCAGAGATTCGAAAGAACTGCTTGTCATGCACCATACAAGTTTAATTGAACACACAGTAGGAGTTCATTGTTTTGCGGGTCACATGAAGCGCCAACTTGGCAACAATCATCCATTATATATTTATAATTTTTTTGTATCGAAGATTTTATTTTTTCGAATACCGGTACATAGCGTTTGTTCGTGGGTGGGTGGACGCAATGAAGCGTAGCATAACAACATTAGATGAATGCATTGGAGTGTAACAGAATAGCATTTTATTTATGTCTGTGTGCAATCTGATCCCGGAGCCCCGTGAGGAGCAATGAGACATTATGACACCCAATGATAATGATTTACTCATTAAAGATGCCCCCACCCCCCCACCCCACACCCCAAAATAAAAAAAAATTAGATTCATAACCTTTAATGTAGACAGAATTATTTTTTTAAAATGTAACGTTTTAATAGTCAATGGTAAAGTATGTTACTACAATATCCATTGTAATGCATAGTTTTGTGTGTGTCTGCCCTTGCATGGGATTGTATTTGAGATCAATGAATTACTTTGTATTCTGAAATAGTTTACGTATTAAATACCGGTACTGGTATTGAATTTTCAGCCAAGTCCAAATTGCACAATGAAATAATCATTTAGTATTTATCGTTTAGTTTATGTCTGGGGCTATTAGTTGGTGGGCAGAAGAAGCGCTTTAAAGACACCTAAATGCCTCAATGAAAGCGTTCGATATAAACCCGGACACGTGGAAATATTGCGCCTGGGTTCGAGTATCGTGGCATTCCCCTTTGCACAAAGGCGCCATACAACAGGATGAGCAGCTGCAAAGCACAAACGATACGCCAGAAAAGCCTGGGTTGACCCTGTACCTCGAGATGTCCCACCTATCCCCTGCACCTGGAGATGTCCCACCTACTCTCTGCACCTGGAGATGTCCCCCCCCCCTATCCCCTGCACCTGGAGATGCCCAACCTATCCCTAATTCCCTTGCATCTACTGCATAAGAACATTTCGTGCCAGAATCGGTCTCATCATCCACCCTTGCACCCCCAGACAGAATCAGAACCAGCAGGATATCGATGGCTGAAATGGTATTGATTGATCTCGACGGACGAAATAACATGTATGGGGCTATCTATAGATGAAGCCACGCCCTCTTGGTCGATATTGACCCATCCTTTCCCCACTGTTACAAATTTGTTACAAAAAGTAGAAAACTTTGTGACACATCATGTAACAAAATTCGCGCCCCCCCTCCCCCGATAGATTTGAGAAGCCATTTCTAAATTGCTCATTACTCCTTTTTTCACTCTCTTTTCTCTCTCGCTTTCTACCATCTCTCTCCTTTCCTCTCTATCTTTTCTCTCTCGCTTTCTACCTTCTCTCTCCTTTCCTCTCTCTCTTTTCTCTCTCGCTTTCTACCATCTCTCTCCTTTCCTCTCTATCTTTTCTTTCTCGCTTTCTACCTCTCTCTCTCCTTTCCTCTCACCAACCCTATCTAAAGTTTTTTCTGGGATTAAAAAGACGGGAAAAAGGGGTGGCCATTTTCTTCCTTACTTTGTCATCAGGTCGGCTCTGAAAAGGTCCTGGTATCAACTGGCGTCACAATAAGCCATAACTGTAGCCATACACATTGAACAGTCATAGCTGTAGCCATACACATTGAACATTTATGATACATTATAAAACTGATCATCAATCATTAATATTCGTTTTCTTTTAAAATATAGCCTGCTATCAGTTAATGATGATTTATTTGTCCTTGACCCCAAATGGTTCCATCAATACAACGGTTCTCAACCTGTGGGTCGCGAACCTCTTTCGGACTCGAACGACCCTTTCCCAGGGGTCGCCTAAGAACATCGGAAAACATTTTCTCTACAGTTATGAAATAGCAACGAAAATAATTTAGTGGCTGGGGGTCGCCCCAATATGAGGAACTGTATTTAAGGGTCGTGGCATTAGGAAGGTTGAGAACCACTGCATTAATAGACCAACCCCATGAAAGTATACAACGCTTTTTTTTTTAATTTAACTGGCGGCTATCTTTTATTGTAGTGTTTCGGTACCTTTAGACTGAGGACCTCTGAAAATAACGCCTACGGTATTTTGGTGGGGGCTAGAAAAGCGCAAAAGCAAATCAAAAGCAGTGTCGCAAAGACAACAAAAGATGTTCCTTCTCCAAGATTACATCTTAAAAAGCAAACATGATTAAAAGCCGGTGAGAATTTTGTGACTGCACTAACCAGGTAGAGTGACGGATTCTAACCTAGTTGTCGTGTGAAAAATGGCTAACTGGTGGCAGTGACATGTCCAGCGACTACAAAGGATGAGCTCCGTGTTGCCGGGGGCTTGTAACAAGCTCATCGCCCCTTGTACGACAACCGGCGACCATGTCCGCACGGGAAGCGAGTCCTATTTGACAAGTTGCCGGCCTCGTCGGTCCGGATGGCAGGCCCAGGTCAAACATGGCCAGTTCTTCGTGGTGTCCTCAGATCTAGAATCTTGTAAGCAGACGGTTAGCTGTCTTCTGCAGGCCATTTTTATATTATTTATTTCAGGCTATAAATGACACGGGCAAGGGTCGTGTATTAATTACCTACTATTTTTTTTTAGCTACCAACAGTTCCTTTTTTGTGTGTGTGTGGGGGGTGGGGCTGTCCTTCAGTGGCGTAGCGAGCTTAACTCGCGCCCGGGGCACAATACCTTTTTAGCGCACCCCAATACCTTTTTAGCGCACCCCAATACCTTTTTAGCGCCCCCCCTCTATTCGAAAACCATAAAATATTATAGTAAAATATACCATTTGGCGCCCCTTTGTGAGTAGCGCCCGGGGCATGATGCCCCCTTGCCCCCCCTCACTACGCCACTGGTGTCCTTTGCTCTTTTTTATGATGCAGGCTCTTCGTTGATGAGAAACTAGTTTTACTTCGTTGATGAGAAACTAGTTTTACTTCGTTGATGAGAAACTTGTTTTACTTCGTTGATGAGAGACTAGAGTTGAACTTTTAAAAAATATTTTACACTGGGAAGTAGAGTATCAGTTTGTAGAACTGAAAAAGCAACTCTTCTGTTTGTATACCGGTACCCCAGTTTAGTAATAGAGGTCGGCGAACAGAGGTAAATTACCACAAATGGGGTAAAAATAACAATCATGGGGCTAATGAGCGCTCAGCAGAAATGCATAGACAACGTCCGGTGTTACAATAAATCCGATGTTTGCTATGGCTTCAGACGGCGAAAACAACAGTTTTTTTTAGCATGTTGCTCAGCACCACATCAGAGGTTGGAGTTTGTTTGTTTGTTTTAAAAAAATACTTTTTATTAACTTCGCTTTCTTTCGTGTGTAGGGCAAATTCTTCGGACGGCTAATTGACCCACTTCCCGTCATTTTATCGAACTGAAACTTGGCACATAAACTCGTTGCCGATGACAACACATTAAATTTAATCTGCATGCCCACCCCCCCCCCCCCCAAACGCCCAATAATTAGTTTAAACTGTTTTCCTAGTGGAATACGAAGGAAATATGATGCAACTTATTTCACGAAATAAAATTCCCGATAACTCCGCCAAGCTAGATTCTTTGAACAACTATCGCAAGTTCTTTTGGTGCGTAATATTTTCTTTTGTTTTACTTAAATAGTTGGAGTAAAAGTGAGTGGGACAAAGAGTATTAATATAAATAAAATATTTAAAAAATGCATGTAAAGGATTTATACGAAAAACTTAGTTTTTAAGGTTGTTTATTTATAAATAAGGAGAGTGGTGAGTTAGTGATATAAGTATGTAATGCTAATGGAGTAAGTCAAGTGCCAAACCCCTCTCCCCCCTTTTTTTCCGGCGAAAAATGTGTACAACAAAAAAGCAAAGATATATATATTTTTTTAACTACTTAATTATCATTTGTAAAAAAAAAATTCAAAAGAATAGTAAGTGATGCCTTTAACCGATTACAATAATATAATTGATGAAATATCGCCGCACTCAAAATATATTTGATGATCGTATATTTAAGGTAAATCTTGTTAGAGGCCTACACTGTTCAATTATAAATATCGTACTGTTCCAAAATTGTCCACTCCTGGTTGTTGTTCGCATATATCGGTATTTTTTTTTATTTTTATGTTGTTGATTAAACTTTACAAGTTCAAATAACACTGTATCAAACTACACTGACATCAATTTAAAGGTCTATCATTTTAATGTAGCCAGTCAGAGGCGTAGCGTAGGGGGGAGGGGCAGGGGGTACAGATGTGCCCGGGCGCCAAACACTCTAGCTACGCCTCTGTAGCCAATGTTATGTATCAAACACGGTCAATCATTTTAAAAAAAAATATTTCATTATAAAAGCAGGGACTTTTAAAGTAGGGATATGTGTTAATTATAAAGTGTAAGACGGCATCATACTTTTAAAAAAAAAAAAATTAGCATTTCAATATTTTAAATTGTACTGCCTTTCATTTATGTTGAGCTAGATCAAATGAAGACATAAGACAAAGTTTAAAAAAAATACTTAACCCATATTTATTGAATTTCCAAATGCTTTTCTTTTTTAATATCAGAATAATAAACAATCTGCAGTTTCTTTTAGCTTTATACTGGATCATCTTAAAAAAAACAATTTAAATTTGGGAAATTTTCCCCCTTGCCCCTCAACTTAGTTACGCGTATTGCCACTGGTACAGCCCCCACCCCTCCTCCGGGCCAAAAATCTGAAATTCCACCCCACCCCCAGGAAATTTTATGAAAGAAGCACTGATCTCATAGTTTCAACAACACCCCCCCCCCCCTTTTTCAAATATCGTGTGCGCACGTAATAAATTGATACCCGGTAACCCCAAAGTGACGTAATAATAAGGATTACACCTAATGCATAGCGACTTGTTGACAAAACAAATATAACATTTCTAAATTTAAATTAAATACCTCTATTTAAGTGCAATAAATGAAAGTGCCACATATTAAACATAGATTGCATATCTGTTTTAGCTTTTATCATGGACTAAACTGATTGAACGTTGAAGGTTTGACAAAGAGAGAGAGAGGGGGGGGGGAGAGGGAAAGAGAGAGAGAGAAAGGCAGGGAGATTGTAGGAAAGAGAATGTGAGAGAGGGATTAAGGGTGAAAGAGTGAGAGTTAAAGAAATGAAGTGAAAGGAAGAGTGATATATATATATATATATATATAAAGATGGAGGCTGAGAAAGGTATAGTGTTAGAGATGGAGAGAGGGTAAGAGATAAGGAGAGAGATAGAGAGAGAGTTAGTGCGATAAATGATAGAAAGAGATACGAGAAAGGGATAGTAAGTGGAAGGAAGAAAAGGGGGGGGGGGGTCGAGAGGTGAAAAAAACCATTTTTTTTTTTTTTTTGCAAACCAGGTTTTTCGTTCAGTTTCTGGTTCAGAAACTGATATGAGCAGGCGCGGAATCTATTTTTAGACATGGGAACATACAGCTCGTCGTTTTCTTCTTATCTTTTGAGTTTAGACAATGTGTGATAATAAAATAATCACATTATTGAAAGATCTGAACTCGTCAAGCTAATGAAAGAAATTTCAACAGCGTATTTTACACAGCGACACTGGATTTCTGTCTCAGGTGAAATTCGTTTCCATTGCAGTAACATGCATTCTTATCTCTCTGATGGCAATGAAATGGCATTTCGTGAAATTCTTTTAGGTTTTTATCTCGAAGAGGAGTCTGGTAACGTCTTTAAAAAAATCAGATGCTATCTCACATGATTTATGCCGTGAATATAAAGATATCAAATACACAGAAAGCTGTATATTACAGGCCCGGGGGGGCGGGGGCGGCAGGATTGGGCCACCGGGGAAAAACAGCAGCATTGAAGGCCACCAGGGCTGGTGGCATTTTTGGACGGCTGGGCAACGTCTACATAACACCAACACTTGTGTATTAAATTTCTATCCACATAGGTTTGTCTGGGGCTCCCTGGACACTCAACTCCACCGCTGACTTACAGGTGAGATCTTCAGAACAAGTCACCGTAGTCCGTGGTAGAGACCGACCGAATTTCGGCTTCGGTTTCGGCGCCGAAAGTTGCAATTGATCACGTTCGGCCTAGTTTCGGTTTCGGCTGAAAAAGAAGAGCTAACTTTCGGTTTAATTTCGGTTTCGCCCGAAACAGAAAAGTTAACTTTCGGTTTAATTTCGGTTTCGGACGAAAGTGATTGAGATTTTTGGTCATCTGACCGAAAGTAATTGAGGTTTTTGGTCGTCTACCAGAAGTCTGTCTCTGGGCCGGCATCATTGCTCGACGTCTAGTTGTCATCGTATGTTATGTAACTAATACTCTTCGAGAACAGCTCACAGCTGCATGATGACCAACTTGTCCTTTATTTCCAAAATATTTGATTTCATTTAGGCCGATGCAAATGTAAATGGTTTTGTGTAAAAAAAAAAAAAAAAACTACGGGAATGGTAATATTTATATCATTACTGTTGTTTTAATTTTGTCACAAATAAAAGTTATAACCCTAGGTTTATTCATTTCATTCATTAGTGATATTCATTTTATGTATCATTATCATGCTCATCAATGTTGTCATAGGCAAAGGTGAATAATATTGAATAAACACAGGGAATGGTAATATTTCCATTATTATTTTTGTTTTAAAAAAAAAATTAAAATGAAAATTAAGGAAACTTAGGCTTTTTCACTTCGTTCATTTCTTGAAATTCATCATCATCATGTTCATAAACATTGTTATTGACGAAATAACACACGTGTGAATGTATCACGGGTTCATATAATAGCGATGTATTATTAATCTTCCTGCAGACCTGTTTACTTTTATGATTTTGGCGACCAATGTACGATTCTGAGATGTCTTTAGCGGTTTTCCGTCGAGACCCGCCAAGAACCAACAATTTTAAGAGACCCGGTTAAAAAAAATATTTTTCCCCTACCAATTGGGGTGAGTGAGGTTGGTCACCGAACTAAATAATTAGTCATCAGCACTGAAAGACTAACGTGTTGGTACTAGGCTAAGTATTATCACAGCGACATCTTGCCAGCTATTTATGAAAACACAAAGCATTAGTACGACGATAACCGCGACACACTGTGGCGAGATTTGTATAGCCTTAATAACCGACATTTAGGGGACAATTGGCTCATAATAATTATGTAGATATATGTCTAGGTAGCGATGTAATTATATTATAAAAGTTAAGGGCACTCAAGGGTCTATTTTGCATGAATTTTGCAACCCCCACCCCCACCCCACCCCGTCCAAATTTTTAAAGAAATTTAAATTACTTTTTTAAATAAAATTGTCAAAGACAAAGTATTCATTAAATATTTATTTATTAATAATCACGATGATCTCATGTTTTTTAAATAAAAAGAATGTAAATATTGATACTTTCCCCAACAGTTTTCGATGTATGCAGAAGGTATACGAGAACAAATTCAAAAATATAAATAAAAAAAAAAATCGGTTTCGGCTTTGGTTTCGGCCGAAAGTCTCGTTAAACTTTTGGGTTTGAGCGAAAGTCTCATTGAGCTTTTGGTGTCGACGAAAGTCATTTTTAACTTTCGGCCTGTTTTCAGTTTCGGCCGAAATCAGAAATCATTTTCATTTATAAATTATTAATACTTTGTGCTTATACCGAATGTTACTATTTCCGTATAAAAACTATGACATGCGCCAAACAAAACGATGGCGTGCATTAATCAAAACTATGACATGTGCTAAACAAAACTATGGCGTGTGCTAATCAACAGAACACTATGGCATGTGCCAAAAAAATTACAACATGTGCCAATAAAAACTATGGCATGTGCCAATAAAAACTATGACATGCTCTAATCAAAACTATGACATGCTCTAATCAAAACTATGACATGAGCTAATCAAAACTACGACATGCGCTAATCAAGACTATGGCATGCTCTCAAAACTGTGGCATGCGTCAATCAAAACTATGGAATGTGCCATTCAAAACTATGGCATGTGCCAATCAAAACTATGGCATGTGCCAATCAAAACTACGACATGCGCTAATCAAGACTATGGCATGCTCTAAAAACTATGGCATGTGCCAATCAAAACTACGACATGCGCTTTTCAACTTAGTTTTAAATGTTATATAAGCGTGGCGCCTTTATTTTAGACTTATTGAGCGATTGTCCAAGAGGAAGTTGGAAACAATTTAACAAACTTAGTGCTAAGCGTCTGCCGGGTTATTCTCCTTTAACGTGCAGACCCATTGCAAGGTGCGCTTGTCTTTCCAAAGTCTAAACCGATTTGACAGCGGAATAATAAATACTCGGGCTTAACTGGGTGCAGTTTTTTTACACCGGGTCCGGGTATTTTTGACAAAATAGTCTTACAGACAGTCCTACAGACAGTACTCACTATACCAGTGGCTCTCAATTGATTAAAATAATAGTGGCCTACCCCTAGAGAATTTATTTTGACCTAAGTTCACACGTCACACATGACAGCCCTTCTTTCCACTCAGTACTGGTAATATAAAATATGTGGAATTTGGGGGGGGGGGGGGTGTTCAAAAAGGAAGCAGGACACACCAGATGCAATATATATATATATAAGAGATGCCATGATTACAATAAATTGTGTAAGAAGATTAGAAGATGACATTTTTTCCTCATTCAAATTTTAAAATGTTCTTGTAGGTTAAAGTTATAGTTATAATGGTGATTTACATTAATATTATGACAAAATCAATATATACATTCTCAATAAGATTTTAGCAGTAGACGCCCCCCCCCCGGAATAAATAATATCTCATTACACCCTCCACCCCAGCACATACAAAATATGTCAGCACCACTCACTCAGTACATACGTAATATCTCAGTGCTCCCTCTACTCTAGCAAATACATTATAACCACCTAATGGAATAAATAATCTTAAGAAAAATGCAGCCCCCCCCCCAGGTCACACGCCCCCCAAACCATTTTTCTGTATCCGCCACTGAACACCTCTCCCCCTTGAATTCGCCGCTGATAACCCCCCGCAACACCTCAATTCTGGTTCCTACAAATCTCCATGTTTTTGATAAGCTTATTTACGAATGCACAGCCCGCTGCCCATTACGCTGCAATCTCTGTACCTGGAGTTCGGTTGACGCGCAGCACAAGTGTTTTTCACGGTCGCTCTGTTATTTCGGGGGCCCACATCCCAATCTCTCGCTAATTCCTGCGACAGCCCGTGTTGGAGTTTGTGCAGGATGTGGCGTCTTGTTGTAGTCGTGTGTTGTTTCTTGAGGCTTTAACTTTGCAATGAGCGCCGACGGTGAACTAATTCTTTTTTCACGGAGGCGATAAGCAAAGTATTGTTTACTCGTAACCATAGAGACTGCGATTAGTCTGACCGCCTGGTCATCTGCGTGCCTGGACATATGATCCCCGAGATAGGTGAATACTTTAATTAGATATAAAAACAGTGCAATTATTCCTGCACAGAATTTCGGCATTATTTTACAGCTTTTAAAGAAATGAGCCAAATCTTGCATTACTCATTACTATATTACTATTACTCAGTACTATTACTACTTCTACCTTACTTTTACTTTTACTATTAAAGTCTATTACATATACTTACTTTTGCACGATTTCTCTACGCTGCACGTAGTTAAAACCAATATTTCAAGTTAAAGGGTCTTTATTCAACGTACATCTATTTCTAGTTTTGAAAATGTTTCTTTCTACTCATTTGACATTCGTGAAACTTTAATTGAGGAGGGGGGTGGGGGCAGTTTTTTGTTGTTCAAATCGTAGGTGAGGGGTGTTCTAGAGGCAACACCCACCACCCCCGCTTCCGGGTCCCTCAAACGATACTTTCCACCTGTGGTAAAACAGACACAAGTCAAATTCGCATGTCAACATTTTTTTTTCAATCCTGGGGTATTGCCAATTAATATATGCAGGGGCGTGAAGGGGGTGGGGCAATCCGCCCCAGGCGGTACTTTTTTCTCTCTATATAGGGGAGGGCGGCGTTTTAGCCAAGTCAAACAAAAGGATTATAATACGTAAGACATTTTATTTGACCATCAATTACTAGAGCAGCGGTTCTCAACCTGTGGGTCGCAACCCCTTTGGGTGTCGAACGACCCTTTCACTGGGGTCGCCCAAGACCATCGGAAAACACATGTGCTCTACAGTTATGAAGTAGAAAGGAAATTAATTTTGCGATTGGGGGTCGCCACAAAATGATGAACTGTGTTAAGGGGGTCGGGGCATTAGGAATTTTGAGAACCACTGTACTAGAGATACAATGAAATACTTGGAACTGTGAAAACATTTGCTCAAGAACAATACTAGATATATCATGAGAACTGGGAAACCTTTGGCTTAATTCAGTGTATTTAGTCTAAATATTCTGACCCAGTTATATAGAAATATTTGGAGGAAAAAAGTGAATGAAGTAGAACAATCCGTCAACTAGGGCAATAGTCAATAAAGTACGGTAATTGAGATACCTTTTCTTTTGATGACGTAGGGGGCATGGAATAAAACGCTGAATGAAGGCCTATGTGGCCGATGAAATAATGTAGGCCTGAACCAGTGGTCGGCAAGACACAAAAACACATTTTTGAGAAGAAAATTTCTTTTCAAGAACCTGTCAATAGCCATGTTTTTCTGAGCCAAAAACGATTTGTGGCCGACTGGCCGAGCCGCACTCAGGTCGTTAAAGAGCCGCGATTTGACGACCACTGGCCTAAACTACACAACAACAAAAAATTAGCTTTAGCACTCCTCGGTGCACTCCTCGGTGCACCCCCTCGGTGCACTCCACGGTGCGAACCAAACGAAAAGAAATTAACATTTATTGCGAGTGTCTTGTGATTTGATGGTTTTTAAATAAGAAATTCAGCTTCCAACAAGGATGGCCTCTGAGAAGCAGCCATTGAATAAAGCTACTCTTTATAAAACTCAGCTTCCAACAAAGATGGCCTCTGAGAAGCAGCCATTGAATAAAGCTAATCTTTATAAAACTCAGCTTCCAAAAAGGATGGCCTCTGATAAGCAGCCATTGAATAAAGCTACTCTTTTTAAAACTCAGCTTCCAACAATGTGGGCCTCTGAGAAGCAGCCATTGAATAAAGCTACTCTTTATAAAACTCAGCTTCCAAAAAGGATGGCCTCTGATAAGCAGCCATTGAATAAAGCTAATCTTTATAAAACTCAGCTTCCAAAAAGGATGGCCTGATAATCAGCCATTGAATAAAGCTACTCTTTAAAAAACTCAGCTTCCAAAAAGGATGGCCTCTGATAAGCAGCCATTGAATAAAGCTACTCTTTATAAAACTCAGCTTCCAAAAAGGATAGCCTGATAAGCAGCCATTGAATAAAGCTACTCTTTAAAAAACTCAGCTTCCAAAAAGGATGGCCTCTGATAAGCAGCCATTGAATAAAGCTACTCTTTTTAAAACTCAGCTTCCAACAAGGTGGGCCTCTGAGAAGCAGCCATTGGATAAAGCTACTCTTTATATAACTCAGCTTCCAAAAAGGATGGCCTCTGATAAGCAGCCATTGAATAAAGCTACTCTTTTTAAAACTCAGCTTCCAAAAAGGATAGCCTGATAAGCAGCCATTGAATAAAGCTACTCTTTAAAAAACTCAGCTTCCAAAAAGGATGGCCTCTGAGAAGCAGCCATTGAATAAAGCTACTCTTTATAAAACTTAGCTTCCATAAAGGATGGCCTCTGAGATGCAGCCATTGAATAAAGCTACTCTTTATAAAACTCAGCTTCCAAAAATGATTACCCCTGAGAAGCAGCCATTGAATAAAACTACTCTTTATAAAAGATCATCTTTAAATGCGGTCATTGTGACTGCAGATATATAATTGTTCAGTATAACAGTTTACCGTTGGTCTCATTTTAATAAATCTCTTTCGTACTCAAGCCATAAAACTACCCCTCTAGATTTACCCCCCCCCCCCCCCCGCCCCCACACCCAAATACAAAAACACAAAAAACATGGTTGCGTTTGGGTTTTATAGTAATTCCACCATTGCGATTATGCCTTTGAAAAATCATCATGTGTTTGAAATCTAATTTTTCTTTTGGTCTGATGCTTGGTCGGATTAAGGCGTATTGAGTAGTAGTCTCTGGACACAGTCAACAAAGCAACACATTTCTGTCTTTGTATTTTCCATAAATGGTTATTGTAGTACGCCCCTGGCTGGCGCTCCTTGAGCCTCGTAGACTCAGTGATTGATCATGTACGATGACAATAATAAAGACGATGACAATAATAAAGACGATGACAATAATAAAGACGATGACAATAAAATGTAGAACCGAATGCCCCTTCAATGTTTGCATTTTTTTAAAATAAAAAGAAGCCAGCTTCTTTAGCCACTCGGCCCAGGTTTTAATATAACTCTCTAATATAACTCTCCAATTTAACTCAGCGCCACTACTCACTCAAATCACCCGGGCACCAGTAGATTTATAAATGCTTTTTATGACGTTAAGCACCGAAATGTCGCACTGGCAATTTTCAATACCCCAAAAAAACTTAAATACTAATGAAGAAGTTCAAACAAATAAAGACCTTCATTGTTTTATAATAGTTTAAATAGATTTACTATTTTTAGTAACAATTAAAAACAAAAGTTTTGTTTATAAACACAATCAGGTCAAGGGACACTTGTAGTTCACAGCACTTCCCTGTTGCTGAAACAATTAAGTGTAGATTGATACAAAACTAAATTTAGGTATACACCAAAATGAATCCTTGTACTTATTACGTACAAAATTATTTTCGTGGGAAGAGGCTCAATGATCCCCCCTCTCCTACCCGTGCCCGCACTATTGTTTGGCTCAAGAGCGTTCGGCGCCTTTGATTTTTTTCTCTTCCCCCCCCCCCGGGGCCATCTCCCCCCCCCCCCCCCAAACCGCCGATCAAAATGACTTAACGGAACATTTCTTGAAACCTGGGAGCTACTCAACGCTTTGAGACCAAAGTAAAGGTGGTGCTATTTGCATGTTCAAAAAAAAAAAAGTATAAATTTCCTGGACGAGTTAGCGCATATGCCAGAGACATTGCTATTTTCACTGACGACATTGATTGATTGTGTTTGTATCTCATCCCCCCCTCCCTCCTCCTCCTCCCCTCCCCCCCCCCTTTTATTTTGACATTCTTCCTCAAAACTAATTTAAAATAAATTTAATAGAGCATCAAACATAGTTGGGAATAATCTTACCTTTCCTTGCTACTCCGTCAAGCCGCTCATCATATGCTTAGATGTATGGATGATGTGGAGAGTGATCTACAGTAGCTGGTAGCTGGGAATCTGAGAATGGAAAAAGAAAAGTATCAGCTAGGTCAGAGTGGTGAGGCACAGAGATGGATCTACACACGTGAAGGCCGCACTTTTGTTTATCAAAAAATTTCAACAACAAAAAAAATCAAGGCGTGACCTATCCATTCGACCACACAAGGAAATAACCTCGCCATTACAGTCAATTACACAATCTCTTACAGTTCTTTTTGAGAACCCCAAACTAAGTGTGCGACCTATCTACGGGTCAACAGAAAATTCACACTTTGAGAACCCCAAACTAAGTGTGCGACCTATCTACGGGTCAACAGAAAATTCACACTTTGAGAACCCCAAACTAAGTGTGCGACCTATCCACGGGTCAACGGAAAATACTCACTTTATAACCTCAAACTAAGGGTGCGACCTATCCAAAATTGAAAATATAAATTCGGTAATTTTTGGTCAGTGGGGGCCACCAAATGGAATGTAAAGACAACGTCAGGAACAATTATTACAAACAATTATTTAAATGTTGCTAACAGATATTTACCTGTCTCAAAGGTGCTAGTGAAACGGGAAACTTGAACGATACCAGCATGTCTTTAAGTCTTTGAGTCAAGGCACTTAGAGATTGTAAGGCACTTAGAGATTGTATGAACATGTCGTTAGAGATGGTATGAAAATTGTCGTTAGAGATTGTATGAAAATTGTCGTTAGAGATAGTATGAACATTGTCGTTAGAGATTGTATGAACATTGTCGTTAGAGATTGTATGAACATTGTCGTTAAGGATGGTATGAACATTATCATTAGAGATTGTATGAAAATGTCGTTAGAGATTGTATGAACATTGTCGTTAGAGATTTTATGAACATTGTCGTTAGAGATTGTATAAACATTGTCGTTAGAGAGTGTATGAATATTGTCGTTAGAGATTGTATGAACATTGTCGTTAGAGATTTTATGAACATTGTCGTTAGAGATTGTATGAACATTGTCGTTAAGGATGGTATGAACATTATCATTAGAGATTGTATGAAAATTGTCGTTAGAGATTGTATGAACATTGTCGTTAGAGATTGTATGAACATTGTCGTTAGAGATGGTATGAACATTGTCGTTAGAGATTGTATGAAAATTGTCGTTAGAGATTGTATGAAAATTGTCGTTAGAGATGGTATCAACATTGTCGTTAGAGATTTTATGAACATTGTCGTTAGAGATTGTATGATGATGTTGTTACTGGATATGATTCAACCTTACTCAAATCATTTATAAGCGCCAGTTCACACGATCATCAAATTCATTTCAAATTTGCGTCATATTTTTGTATGAACGCACTATTTTGTGCGTGGTTTATTTTTTTAATTTTTTTTTGGGGGGGGGGGGGGGGGGGGGGGGGTGAGAATATGATCAAATAAGTAATTTTAAAGTTTTGACAAGACTTCATACAAGAATCGCATCAAATGTGTGATCGAGATTTTGAAAGGAATTTGATGATCGTGTGAACTGAGCCTAAGGTCTGAACCAAATAAAATGTCTACCCACTTTTTCTACATCCCGTTTTTGCTCCTCATAAAAGATAATAATTGATGGACTGCATTCAAGTTGTGTACATGAAATATAAGAACAAGGTATATGCTAAACTTGAATTCATAGACACGACAAAAGATGTGGCCGTCCCGGCTTGGAGCCCTCATCAAATCATACTGGAAAAATATTTTCTCGTGTCTATTAATTCCAGTTTAACACATACCTTGTTCTTAGATTTCATTTTGTTCCCAACAAACATTTTAAAAAAAACACCCAAAAAACCCCGTTGAAATTTGAGCTTGTGTTCAAGATCCAAAGAATACGCCTGAAATAAGACAGGTTACCAAGTTTTTATTGATGTATTGGGCGAGGTTTATAGTGAAAATTATTTTATAAGGACCCGTGTTTAATTACATTTCGTGAAAGATTTGTCACTGCGTTCTACCAACCGTTGTACCATGTATAATGTGCCCCTGTGTAGTACCAACCATTGTACCATGTAAAATGTGCTTCTGTGTTGTACCAACTGTTGTACCATGTATAATGTGCCCCGATATCGTACCAACCGTTGTACCATGTGAAATGTGCCTCTATGTCGTACCAACCGCTGTACCATGTGAAATGTACCCCTATGTTGTACCATTTGCCGTCGTTGTTCTTAAACGTTTTACAATTTTTTTGGTAGTTTCTGAGAGAAAAGTTTTTTTTTGTTTCGTTTTGACTTTCATTGCAAAGAGTGTTAAATACCTTAATGAATGTGCCTACAACTCCGTATGTTGCCTACAACTCCGTATGTTGCCTACAACTCCGTATGTTACCTACAACTCCGTATGTTGCCTACAACTCCGTATGTTTCCTACAACTCCGTATGTTGCCGACAACTCCGTATGTTGCCAACAACTCCGTATGTTGCCTACAACTCCGTATGTTGCCTACAACTCCGTATGTATGTATGTATGTATGTATGTATGTATGTATGTATGTATGTATGTATGTATGTATGTATGTATGTATGTATGTATGTATGTATGTATGTATGTATGTATGTATGTATGTATGTATGTATGTATGTATGTATGTATGTATGTATGTATGTATGTATGTATGTATGTATGTATGTATGTATATATATGACGAAATTGTTTAAGAACTAAAAGACAACCCTAGCGTAGGCTCTTGTACCGTGGGATTATACTGACCGTTTCATCACGATGAAAGGTTTGAGAATCACTGGTTTAAAACTCCCCCGTATTACCCAACATCCATGTTGTCTGCACCACACTATCGCTTAACCTTTCCTCTTTCCCACAACTTCATATTTCCGAAAGCGTTGCATTGAAGAGACCCCACCTTTGCCTACAACTCCCTATTGCCTACAACTCCATATTGCCTACAACTCCAAATTGCCTACAACTCGTCACAGTCTCAAACGCCCACAGGCTACCACCGCAATAGGAATGTTGTCGATTGACCTTAAACCCGGCATCAGGTCCGCGCACGTCTTGTAGGCACACACCAGGAGATCTGTAGATCGAATGTCTTGACAAGAGTGGAAGGCTCCCTGCTAACAGCGGGTCACGAAATGGTCGGAGGCCGGAGCTGTCTTGTCTAATGGAGCTTGGTCGGATCCTCGTCCCACCTCAGTGGGTTTCAATGGGGCTGATCTGTGGCATTCATTTGACGGGAATTTAAAGTTGGTAGTTACTAAATTAATGCACAGTCTATTGGTAGTCATTTAGGCCGAGAACCCAATGCCAACATAAACCCACCTTGAACAGATACCCACCATCAACAGAAACCCACCATCAACAGAAACCCATCATCAACTGAAACGCACCATCAACAGAAACCCACCATCAACAGAACGCCCACTATCAACAGTAACCCACCATCAACAGAACCCACCATCAACAGAACCCACCATCAACAGAATGTATGTATGTATGTATATATGTATATATGTATGTATGTATGTGTGTGTGTGTGTGAGTCTGTGGCTAGAGGTACTGGTTTGAGACAAACTGTGCCTGAGAGCAGGCTTTCGGGCGGCTGTGATTTTTAGAGACTGTGAGATCATCGTGAATGTTGTACGATCCCAATTCTAATTGAAGACGTATGTGACATCTTAAAGGTATTTGAAGATAAAAAGGTGAGTCTGTGGTTAGAGATACTGGTTTGAGAAACACTGTGTCTGAGAGCTGTGATTTTTAGAGACTGTGGGATCATCGTGAATGTCGTACGATCCCAATTCTAATTAAAGACATATGTGACATCTAAGCGGTATTTAAAGATGAAAAGGTGAGGGGGAATACCTTGGCAAAAATAAAATGTAAAGTGACACGTTCTCGCTTCACTCGTTGATGGACTGGCCCCAGGCTTAGACAGGTCCGAATTTTCCCACGGTACAAGCCGCGCAATACTTTCTCTTTTATAGGACACGGTCTGCTGGTCGCAGGGCTACACCAACGTAACACCTTCGTTTAAAGGACTCATCACCTATTGTCAAGGCAGGGCTATACCCAAAAAGACAACATCTCTTAACGGACTCATTTCCTATTGTCAAGTGTTTTCAGTTGTTTTTCTTTAGCCATGAGGGATCTGTTTAAAGTTGTTTCTCAACACCACTGCACACATGATCTAATTACTTTCGACGACCAGAATAATTATTCCCAGTTGTGCGCACTTTGGATTATTTGCATCATGCACTCTGCATTTGATACTTAGATCTCAACTCCCATGAACCTTTGTGTGAAGGGCACGCTCCCGTTACGGTCATCAAGCACACTAAAATCTAGAACGTCTCACGGTGTTGAATACACAGTAGGCTGGGGCTATTGCGATCTCATGACCCACCCGTCACTGGTGACCCACCCGTCACTAGTGACCCACTGCCATTAGCATACAGCCGTTTGTGCCACTGACTTCAAGTCACAGCACACATTTTCTCACGGTTATTCTGACACATTTTTGGTTCCTTCTTGTGACGTAAGGTCAAATTCCGGAGATAAGCGCTAAATGGACGACTGTTGGGGAACATTTCTACGTCGTCTACCTGAGGCAAGGGACGTAATCCCACATCCGGAAATGAAACGCATAATCCAAATCTTAAGATTATCCTGAATATATATCCCATGGCCATTAAATTGTTTTTAAAATTTATCAACCAGAAATTCAGAATTCTCAAGAATAATGTTCAAACTCTCTTTGCCTTTATTATAAACTCAATAAAGTTACAATAGAGTTATCGCCTCCGTTACTGGACATACAGCTAGCAACAAAGGTTTTAGACATACACCGTACCTTAAAGGTCTTAGACATATACACTGCACTACAAATGTTTCAGACATAAGTCGTACCACTTAGACATACACCGTACCACAAAGGTTTTAGACATATACACCGTACTACAAAGGTTACAGACATACGCCGTATCACTTGGACATATACCTTACACTCCTTAACACAAGTACTAGCAGGGCCGGCCTTAGGCCACTGCAACCTATGCGACCGCAATGGGCCCCGCACTTTCATAGGCCCCGCCCCGAATTTATTTTCTAATACAAAATCTTAATTTTCACTTATTATCTTTATTCCTACCTAGAAAGGGCCCCGCGCAATCCATTTCGCATAGGGCCCCGCAATTGTTAGGGTCGGCCCTGGGTACTATAGCGTTAAATGCGTTACGCTGCACAACATTTTTATGATAGTTAATCTAATGTCAAATACTAATGTTCTGTTATTATTATTAAAACACTAGTTATAGCTAGTGGCGACAGTAATGCGTGAAGTTTACATCTGCTAAAGTTACTTGACAAAACATGAACTCAGGTAACGCACATTTAAGAATCCCAGTTTTCGCTACACCCCTTTCCCCCAATGATACGTCACTGCACACTTTTTATTTCACGCCCATGAACTATATCAAATACTCTGATGTCCCAACCACTTTTAAACCGAATATTTATCACACCATATTCAAATTGAGACGATTTAATTTTCCGAAAATAAAATAAAATATTACGCACCAAACGCAGTTGCGTTATTTTAAAAAATAATCATTTATGGGGTAGTTATCGGGAATTATATTTTGCGCGCTATCCTGAAATTGAAGCAGTCATGCCACAACCAAAATATATATAAGATATATGATTTAAAGTTCTTTTGTAGGCGTCTGGTACATAAAAGTGCTGACATGGGTGGCGCCTTGGTGCACATTGGTACTATACCCCATTATACTACAAGTGCGAAAAACTTTTTTTTTTCTTTCGAGGCACAATAATCTCAGTGATTTTCCCCAAATCTATAATTAGTAGCGTTGCACTTTGCTTTCCATTTGGTCAGTACGTGGTCCTCTTTTAAGATCTGAAATAAAGTGCATAGCACTTCAGAGTACTGAACGGTTCTGTTCGGCAAAGTCCCAGTGTGGGAAGTATGGAAATCCGATGTGGGAAGGCTGGTCAGTGTATAAAGTGTAGAGTCCCGGTGTGGGGAAAGTGTGGAGTCCCGGTGTGGAAAAGATGGAGGACCAGTGTGGAAAGTGTGGAGCCCCGGTGTGGAAAAGATGGAGTCCCAGTGTGGAAAGAGTGGAGTCCCGGTGTGGAAAAGATGGAGCCTCAGTGTGGAAAGTGTGGAGCCCCGGTGTGGAAAAGATGGAGGCCCAGTGTGGAAAGTGTGGAGCCCCTGTGTGGAAAGTGTGGAGTCCCGGTGTGGAAAATGTGGAGGCCCAGTGTGGAAAGTGTGGAGGCCCGGTGTGGAAAGTGTGGAGCCCCGGTGTGGAAAGTGTGGAGTCCCGGTGTGGAAAGTGGGGAGTCCCGGTTTGGGAAAGGTGGTGGCCTGGAATTTTTGTACGGCTCTCCTACTGATTCCATCAGATGAACACGTCACAAGTGAAACCTTCTGGCATCACGTGACGTCGCCTCGCGTGATCTGTCCCAACTGTTAAACGTCGAATCGTCTCACGCTCTTTGGGAAAATGCCTCCAATATATTTTTTGATTTTTTTCCCATTCCAGATTCAGCTTGCTGGCGGCACTTAATACTTCTTTGAATGAGACTTTTAAAAAAAAATATACTATAATAAGAATCCTGATTTCTTTATCTGGTTAATCTAACCCCAAGTGCGGGGGCAAATTTTGGGGCAAAGGTCAGATTTGTCTTTTTTATTGATAAATGAATGTTTATCTCATGGCTGTAGTCGTAAGCGTGGGAAACAGATTAAGTCGTAACGCCGATAACTGGCCCACATTCACGGATATGACGGGTGTCACTTGCTAGAAGTCGAATCATTTTTGTAAAACATCCCCACTTACACAGAGAGAGAGAGAGAGAGAGAGAGAGAGAGAGAAAGAGAGAAGGGGGGGGACGGAGAAAGGGAGAGAGAGAGACAGAGAGAGAGGGGGGAAGAGACGGAGAGAGGGAGAAAGAGAGAGAGAGAGAGGGGGAAGAGACGGAGAGAGGGAGAAAGAGACAGAGAGAGAGAGGGGGGGGGGGTGAAGAGACAGAGAGAGGGAGAAAGAGAGAGAGACAGAGAGAGGGGGTAAGAGAGACAGACAGAGAGAGGGCGAGAGACAGGGAGAGACAGAGAGTGAGATAGACAGACAGACAGATACATAGATGCATAGATCGATACATGGATAGATACATAGATCGATACAGAGAGAGAGAGAGACAGAGAGAGATACAGACAGAGAGAGACAGACAGAAAGAGAGAGAGAGAGACAGAGAGAGAAAGATAGAGAGAGAGAGAGAGATCGATTTACGAGAAGTTCCGTAAGTCGAGCCAGTCGTTCGTTGCCCCTAAGACTTAGCGAGTCTTGACAGACTTGAAGTTTGCCTTGCTAGCATGTTATCGGAGATCTGTGATAAATAGATGTAATGACAGAACAGCTGTAATACTGAGACATTGACAGAACGGCTGTAACGCTGAGACATTGACAGAACGGCTGTAACGCTGAGACATTGACAGAACGTCTGTAACGCTGAGACATTGACAGAACGGCTGTAACGCTGAGACATTGACAGAACGGCTGTAACGCTGAGACATTGACAGAACGGCTGTAACACTGAGACATTGACAGAACGGCTGTAACACTGAGACATTGACAGAACGGCTGTAACACTGAGACATTGACAGAACGGCTGTAATACTGAGACATTGATTGACATAAAATGATTGGAAACATTGAAAGTAACTTGTAATGATCAGGATGTTCGCTGCTTGATGGTTTTTTTTTTGTTCTTAAAAAAATATAAATAAATTTCATACTTAATTATATTGTGAAATGTACTGACAATAATATAATGGATAATTATATACTGGAAATTAAAATAGTGGAAATCAGAATTCTGGAAATATAGAATAATGGACAATAAAATAGTGAAAATGAAAATACTAGACAGTAAAATACTGGACAATAAAATACTGGACAATAATATACTACTCAATAATATCCTGGGCAATAAAAAAAATGAGTATTATCCTATTTGATAACAAAGATTATATGTTTATATTCCACGCTAATTGAAGCATATATATATATGTATTTATCTATAGATATATGTGGAAAGATATATGTATGTATATTATTCTCTGTTGGCGCACTGCACATGAAGTCTTCAGATTTTAGGACAACGCACATACGTACTGTATGTTATGTTTGTGTGTGTGTGTTATATGCAGTAGTGTATGTTATAAAAGTCTCCAGTTTTAAATAATGTAAAATAAACGGTCTACAAGTCCAGCATTCTCTCTCCGCCGTGTAGGAAACGCGACCAAGTGACATAGCCCCACAGAGAGAGATCGATACAGACAGCTCAATGATTGTCCTTTTGTGCTATTCCATTCATTTTGTAACAATGTATATACAAGGACGTCTCGTGGGATTGGGTCGGTACAGCTACATGACTTAATTAAAACACCGGAGCTGGGAAGTCACATGACTTGGACATATTTTTGTTTAGTAATGGGCGTTACCGAAATAGCACCACCTCCCCCCTTTTTCATCCTCCGGAAGACATTCGAGTAGCTAGTGTCATTGCCTCTCAACATTTGTTGTTGAATAATACTTGGATTGGATCTCAATACATAAGATGTTACACTATTTTTACGCTTTCGGGAAAATTAAAATCCAATTCTGCCCATGATGGGGAAGCTCTTCGTTGTAGTTCCACCACTGCTCATTGACTTCTTCTAACCATTACCTGGTTGTTTAGCCCGCTGGTTGAAGGTTATAAATTTTTTAGCTCTGCCAGTGCCGTTGTCTTGATACCTGACTAAGTCACAAACTTGTCGTCTTGCCGTTCGCTTGATACCTGGCTAAGTCACAAACTTGTCGTCTTGCCGTTCGCTTGATACTTGACTAAGTCACAAACTTGTCGTCTGGCCGTTCGCTTGATACCTGACTAAGTCACAAACTTGTCGTCTTGACGTTCGCTTGATACCTGACTAAGTTACAAACTTGTCCTGCCGTTCGCTTGATATCTGACTAAGTCACAAACTTGTCGTCTGGCTGTTCGTTTGATACCTGAATAAGTCACAAACTTGTCGCCTTGTCGTTCGCTCTATCAACCAGCGTGCAGTAAGCGCAGATCGAGCTAATAGTTGAGGTAGCAAAAAAAATGCGTATGCCTTATACTTAATCCTCCAATAATCTGCCTAATCCCTCTATCCCCTAACGTCATGAGATGTGTTGACTATTTTCAGATTGCAGCAAAAACGTGTCACCAATTAAGACGGACCGGATATCCATCACCTGAAGGATCCGTGGAAAGTTCTCCTTGTGGCTAACTGACCCACCAGCACCAACATCTGCCTGGACATGGAGGTGGCTAAGTGGCGTAGCGATCTAACGTCTGGAGTATCAAAGTTGTTTTTCGAAAACGTTGATTCGCTTGCTTTCACGGGATAGCAACAAAAAAAAAAAGCTCAAGTGATGTAAGGATTATAACATTTCAAAGCACTTCAGGCGAATGCGGATTAGAAGAATGACCTGCACATCTCAAGGTAATGTCCCACTTTAACATTGATCATTAGTGAACGAACGAGAAATGTTTCTATCACATACATGACACATTTGACCGGATACCATGTGTGCTCATTTCACGCGTATTCCAAATCATCTTCAGTGCACTGGGCGGGTAAGCAGCGTGATTCCAATAACTCTGTGGTCATGTTACGGTCAGACAATTGTCAGTTTAAGGTCAAGCCATTGTCAGGTAATATTCAGGTTACAGTCAGACAATTTTCAGGTTAAGGTGAAGCCATTGTCAGGTTATGGTCACACAATTGTCAGGTTAAGGTCAAGCCATTGTCAGGTTATTATCAGATATTTGTCAGGTTAAAGTCAAGCCATTTTCAGGTTACGGTCAGATAATTGTCAAGTTAATGTGAAGCCATTGACAGGTTATGTTCAGGTTACGGTCATACATTTGTCAGGTTAAGGTCAAGCTCAGGTCAGGTCATAGCTAGGCTGTTGGTCAGGTCATAGCTAGGCTGTTGGTCAGGTCATAGCTAATCTGTTGCTCTCTGAACTGGGATGAGGTATTGCAGTAGCATGTTTAAACAAGTTTTAAAATATTTTAAACATTACATTTACAGTTGGTGTACAAGATTCCAACTGTTTCCCAAGATTACCCGGACTTTCTAAAATTTCTGAAAGGAGACATTGTCATTACATTGTAATGAAAGGACACATCTTTATTACATTGTAACGAAAGGATACTTTGTCATTGCATTGTAAATGAAGGGAGACATTGTCGTTACATCTTTTCTGAAAGTGGATTTGGTAAATTTTATTTACTGAGAGGGTAAGTCCTTAACACAGGAGTTCTTAAGCAGAGGTGTCCATTTTTATGTGCAATTAAATTGTGTTTTTTTTAAATATTGATATGGGTTGCGGGCAATGTTTTGAAATCAAGAGGGGGTGCGACACTGCAAAATGCTAAGAACCCCTGCCCTACTGCCCAAATAGAAGTCCAAAACAGCTCAAAAGCAACAGCCATCGCGTGGTACAGCGGTCTCTCCGAGTAGAAGCACTAGCCTCCCAGAACGGTGCTAACATTTCTCCCATGCTGGCAATGTTTCTCCTTCAGTACCCTTCGTACGATGAGTGTGTGTCATGAGGATTAGGATGTATCGTAAGAAGGATGTATCGTAAGAAGGATGTTTCGTAAGAAGGATGTTTCGTAAGAAAGACGTATCGTAAGAAGGATGTATCGTAAGAAGGATGTTTCGTAAGAAGGATGTTTTGTAAGAAAGATGTATCGTAAGGAGGATGTGTCGTAAGAAGGATGTATCGTAAGCCGAAGAACGTATCGTAAGCTATGGGGTCGTACAGGATGCCAAGTGACCTCTAGTAAGTCGAGGCACGTATCGTAAAAGACGTATCTTAAAGCTGTAGAACGCATCCTAAAGGGACTATTTTATGCCGAAGTACTAATAGCGTTGGACGAACCGTATCGCAGGCCGGGGGACGTATCGTTTGTGACGAACCGCGTATCGTACGAAGGCTGAGGGACGCATCGTATGGGACGAAACGTATCATCGACCAAGGGACGTTTCATAAGCTGTGGGACGTATCGTAAGCTGATAGACGGAATGACCCTCTTGAAATGGTGCATATTACCCCGTGACACGTTCGCAGCCGAACTGTTGGCATTGGCCAGGGGGGAAGTCACCGTCAGACAAATGTACTAATAAAAAAAATATATTTATAAAAATGTTCAAAACACTATAAGTTTCCTCCATTACTTGTCATACATGGATGGGTTCAAGTCCCGAGCCATTTTCGCGCCTGCCTCCACTGGGTATCTCACGAATAAATAATTTTGACAAACGTTTCGTCTAATAAATAATGCTGTCAAAAGTTTCATCTGTCAGAATTTTGATTATAATATGGAGATAGACACGGGGCTGGGGGAAAAAAGGGGGGGGGGGGGTGAAACCCACAAAAAAACAAAAAAAACCAGTCGAACACAGTGCCGTCGTGGAAAGCACAGCCGAGGGGTTCAGCCTGGATATGTAATTACATCCTTTGTTTTATGCCGACTGTCATCGGCCCGAACACCCAGGCATAAAGATCTCCTAGAAAGGGGCTCGGCTTGCATTATTTTAAGGAGACTTCGGTTTCCGCGGCCGGCTAAATACATGACAGGTAGAAGGGATGCGTCAACGTTAGCCAGTAGGACGTTAACCGCCGCCTGGTCTTAACAGGTAAAGGGAGTCTGTAAAACAACTCATGACGCAGGGAAGCCGAATAGATATGAAATAATAATATTTTAGGAGCATTTATGACATACACTTATTTTAATTGTCGTCATGTATATATAATCATAAATCACATACTACTTATAGCCGAGAAATAAATAAGAAAGTATAATGATTTTTCTTTAATTTATTTTTAAAATCAGTTAATTTTTGGAAGTTAAAATATCCTTAAAAATTGGATTGATGAAAATGTTAACAAGATTCTTCTTCTTCTATATATTAAGGGCCCACGATCAATTTATTGATCATTATGGCTCCTATGAATGTAGATGGGATTCGCAATGTTTCTATGCCTGGTGTTGATGAGGATATTTCACTGATTACAAGAGTTACTTAATTATTTAAATTGTCAGTCGAGTTTTAACTGTCAATGACAAGTGTTAGTTTCATTTGGGGGGGGGGGGGTTAAGAAAAGATCTCCATGACTTTGAACAAACAAAATAGACCGTAAAATGATCTTGGCAAGCTAAACAGAAGGGGGTCAAAATTGGAATCTGTGAAATATTCGTGACTCTTTCTAACCACACACAACCCCACGCTCCAACTAACCACTCTCAATTCCAAGGAACCTCTCCCAACTCTAACTAGCCTCTCCCAACTCCGACTAACGTCCCGAGAATCCAACCAGCTGGCCCTAACTCCAATTAACCACACACAACCCCACGCCCAACTGTGAACTATTGTTGAAGCCCTGGTTCAAAAGACGTCATCCGAGTTTTCAAAAAGAGTAACTCGACCACTGTATCGTCTTGCCGGCGACTGGCGCCTCACCCTTGGGTAGTTTGCGCAGCTCGAGAAGAGAGACATATTTGTGTTTTCTCTTAAAAGTCCGGTGTTGTCGTGTCTTGTCTCATTTGGGGTCGGAGGGAAACGCGCGACCCAACAGTTCCCACGCCGGTGTCTCAACAGTTTGGCGACCCGATATTTTCACCTGAGCTTCCTGAAACCTCCCGTCTGAGATAAACCGTTTATTTACTCTGACGTAAGAGGCAATCTGAGGAAACCTGACGTGGGTAGTTGACTTGCACATGTCACTTCTGATAATCGATCGTCTGCTGTGACGTTAAGCAGATTTTTACCAGTTGACTGATCACAAACGGACACAATTCTAGCAGCAGAGAGAAGAAGACTGCGAGTACGTCTTTTCAAGCCTGATGTTTGCATTGGGTGCTTGATTCATTTTATTGTTATTATCATTTTAATAAAAGCGACCAAGTTGAACGGACGCACAATCACAATCTGCCAATGTAGACAAGTATGATTAGCTCCCTTTTTACATAAAAATACTCAAATGTCAGTTACTGGACTCCCCCGCAGCTCCATCCCCCATTGTAGTAGGTTAAAAATTCTGTTTAGCTTTTCGTGCTCGCATTGGTAATCTAAACGAATAGAAGTCCATCATAATATATATTACTCTATTGGCGGATTGACAGAAAAGGGGGAAAAAATCACTATTGTACTATCCATTTGTACCACCAATATTCCATCACCATTGTATCCACACTTGTACCGTCGATTTTAACCAACCTTGTACAATCTATTTTAACCACCATTGTTCACCCATTGTACCCACAAAAGTACCATCCAGTGTATCCACCATTGTTCATCCATTGTACCCACAAAAGTACCATCCAGTGTATCCACCATTGTTCATCCATTGTACCCACAACTGTACCATCCAGTGTACCCATCATTGTAAAATCCACTGTATCCACCATTGAACCCACCAGTGTACCATCTATAGTTACCACTATAGATACAACCATTGTACAAACCAGTGTACCATCCCTTGTACTCATCATTGTACCATCCAGTGTAACCACCATTGTACCCACTCTATAAATGTTTTTTTTACACCCAGTTCCTTTACACCAGGGGTGGATCCAGAAAAAAAAAGATTGAGTTAGGGTGCCAAACACGCGAAGAAGAGGTGTACTGTTAAATAGCGTGGGTGTCATTAAAACAAAAATACAACTCTTCACCCCATCTCCCCTTCCCGTGATATAAAAAAGATAACCCATTGACCCCTAGAGATGAAGAATGGATTCCAATATTCCCTTCTGCGCCAGCCGTTTACTGACACTTCACTAAATCCAAAATTCCTACTAATAAGTGACTGATTGCAACAAATAAATTTAATTTTAACTCCTTAACGACGATTTGGCTTCAATTTATTATAGTTCATTACGACGCCCCGAACACAATAATAACTATAAAAAACAAAACAATACTGAATTAATTTATTTTTGTTGTAAATGGATTTTTAATGACACCCCCCCCCCCCCCCAAATATATTAACAAAAATTAAAAATACAAATTACAAAACAATATATATATATATATATACAAAAAAAACAACAACAACAAACAAACACATAACTCGAAAGTTGGGACCCTATTTCATGAGTGAGCCTTAAGGACATTGTGTTCGAGATTGTGCACGTGTAAGCAATAATATGTTACATAATATATATATATATTAAACGGTTAATTGAAAAATCTGTAACATCGGTGAAAGCCCTCAACTGAAGGTATGAAGTCCTGAAATCACACACCGACTCCACTGTAATACAGTAAACGAGATGATTAAACTAAATACTTCATTTATTGTAAGACTTCGAACTGTATAAGACAACGAAAATATGGATCTTGGGGTAGTGTAGTGTGTAGAAGTGGAGGTAGGGGGTGCGTGGGTGGTGGTCAAATCGTCCAAAAATACGATATCCCTATATTAAAAGGAGACCATTTTACCATCTCTGCGGTCTTTGTCATAATTCGTGACATTTCTCATTTATACATCGGTGCTCCATTTCATTCCGAGCTCTCTTTTTTAACGTGTTCTATCTCTGCAGGTGCCATGATAGAGATAATAAAGTCGCCATAAATATGTTTTATCTTTGTTTTATACAATATCCCCCTCTAACTTCCGTTCTATATCTTCCAATCTGTCAGACTTTAACCGCGTGCTGCCCCGTCTGTTAGACCAATGTTTATGTTAGTAAATGCAGCGTAGAGGGTGGCTTAAAGTAAATGCAGCGTAGAGGGTGGCTTAAAGTAAATGCAGCGTAGAGGGTGGCTTAAAGTAAAAGCAGCGTAGAGGGTGGCTTAAAGTAAATGCAGCGTAGAGGGTGGCCTAAAGTAAATGCAGCGTAGAGGGTGGCTTAAACACATGGCATTCTTCCTCTTTGTAAATGGAAAATTAATTTAAAATTTACTTACGTTAAAATGTTTGCTGTCTAAACATGATTAGGTTATAGCGAATGATTTTTTCACACATTCAAATTATTCTATGGAATGTAATAAATGCAAAGAAAAAAATGCATTCATTTGAATCTATTCAAAAATAGTTTCTTATTTTGTACAGAAGTCTGGTTTTAAAACTGTGGTATTTTTCCTAAAAATCCTTATCTTATAAATATAACATCGTTTTTCTGTATTGGTTGAGATATTTATATATATATATTTATTTATTTAATAACATTTTTAATGTATTTTCAGACAATTTTTTTTCTTCAGAATTCAAAATACATGTTTGTGGAGTAAAAATGTGGTTTTTGACGCATAAAAATATAGCTATAAAAAAAAAAATTCAATTAAAGTTAATCATTATTTTAATACTAGTAATGTTCTACTTTGTAAATCAAAATCCATTTGTTGAAATACTTTGAATTTGCGAAATTGAAATCAAATTATGTCAACGAAATTGGGGAGTGGGGGGGGGGGGTTGAAATGTTTGACAATTGTTGACAAGGGGAAAAAAAGGGGGGGGGGGAGGTAGATTAGTTGACGTCAACAATCATATTTTCTCTATTAAAATCGTAATCTTAAAAATTGAATGGCTATTAAATTTTTTAAACAAATTTGATGAGTGCTAATTAAAATAGTTATATAATTTTAGGTTTTTAACAATATAAGTTTTATTTAATATGTGCCTGTCTGTGTACTGCAGATGGCTGGTCAGAATGTTAGCACACTTTTTTAGTGCAAGAGAAGTCAAAAGTTGGCCTCTCTTCACCTGTAGATTCTGATTGTCGCAAATGACTTGGGTGGTATGTTTGCGATCATGTTGCAGGTATGGAACAAGGACAAGGTTCAAGTGTTATGTTCATTCAAGATAAATGATATTGATAGAGTAGCAATACGATATTTTGAGAATTCATCATAATCATCCTCACCATCATCATGTCCCTTAGTCCTTGGAACATTGGGGCGCCACAGATGACATGAAAACTATCCTTCTCCATTCCTCTAGGTCTTCTGCACTACGCATAGCATCGCCTTTAGTTTTAATCCCGTCCACCCTTTGATGTTATCTTCCTATCTTTTTTTCTGTCTTCCTCTTCTTCTTCCTCCTCTATTTGTGCACTGCATGATTTCTTTAGCGAGCCCTTGTTTTCTGGTCACGTGACCATACCACTCAAGTTTGCGCTTTTTTACAGGCACCAGGAGGTCATCGTACTGCCCAATTGCTTGACGAATCCTTTCTTTCACTTGTTCATTGGTGATATGGTCTCTATAGCAGATGCCAAGAATGCCTCTGAAACATCTCATCTCATTCGCCTTTATTTTCCTTTCAAGTTCTGCTGTTAATGTGCAGGACTCACAGGCATATAAGAAAATGGAGAGGGTTAATGGGTGCATCAGCCTGATTTTGGTGCTGGGGGCTATATTTTTGTCGTTCCATATTTTCTTGAGCCTCTTTAGTGCTGTCGTGGTCTGCGCAATCCTGGCCATCAATTCTGGCTTGGTGCCTTCTTCCGAGACTATTGCTCCAAGGTACTTGAAGCTGCCAACTGTCTCTAATCACCTTTGAGAATTAGGGGAAAGTAAAGTGAATAACATTGATAACATCGCTGCTTGAACGGATTTGCAAAATCTGTAACATCAAATGTGCAGCACAAGTCGTGTTGAAAAAACATGTTCAACGGCACTGACAATGCATAACAAATCACCACCTGCTTCTCAACAAAAAATGATTCGACCATTACAATTGGCTGCCAGGAAACAGAGAGAGCTTATGACAATTATTGATCACACTGGCAATGCTTCTATCTTAAGCGCTGAATGGTTAGATCAGGATGATGTTGACTTTTCTGGTATATCATTTCATCAAGAGGAAAATGATGAATCAGCTACTATGCCCATTTTTACGATGGATCAACACCTAGCTACTCCCTGTGAAGATGATAGCAGCTAGAAACTATGATACAATTAATTTTCATATTTATCCTTCCAAAACAATGATATTTAGTCTTTAAACTTTTTAAATTGGTGATAAACAAGCTAAAGATGTAATAAAATGTTTTTCCTACAATTTTTTATTCTTAAAATAGATCACCACAGAGTAAAATGTATTTATTTATTAATTTATATTATAATTCATTTGGGAGGGGGTATAAAAATGTTGACATAATTACATGGCAGTTTTTGACCGGGGGGGGGGGGGGTCAAAATTGCTTAAAAATTGTTGACGTAATTTTTGGACGACCACTTAATTAAAACGTCCGAAAATGTAGGCCTAGTTACAGACAGTCGTTATTTTAAAAAAATCTTTATTCCTTGATTAATAACCTTTTTATTCCTTTGATGAATGACCTTTTTATTCCTGATTAATGACCTTTTTATTCCTTTGATTAATGACCTTTTTATTCCTTTGATTAATGACCTTTTTATTCCTTTGATCAATAACCTTTTTATTCCTTGATTAAGGACCTTTTTACTCCTTGATGAATGACCTTTTTATTCCTTGATGAATGACCTTTTTATTCCTTGATTAATGACCTTTTTATTCCTTTGATTAATGACCTTTTTATTCCTTTGATGAATAACATTTTTATTCCTTTGATCAATGACCTTTTTATTCCTTGATTAATGACCTTTTTATTCCTTTGATTAATGACCTTTTTATTCCCTTGATTAATAACCTTTTTATTCCTTAGATCAATTACCTTTTTATTCCTTGATTAATGACCTGTTTTATTCCTTTGATCAATGATCTTTTTATTCCTTTGATCAATGATCTTTTACTTCCTTGCATTTTCCTATCAAGAAAATTATCGGACAGGGAATGCATCCCTTCTTTAACCCTGTCTCGCCTTTGAAATATTCAGTCCAGTCACAACTGTGTAAAAACTCTACATTCAAAGTTCGGGGGGTCGATAATAATGGCAAGGTGGAATGCCAAAATGTGTGAGAAATTTTCCAAACTGACTTTTGGTTTAGACGTTCAAAGCTTTTTCGAAGTTGAACAAGAAAATGTTCAAAGTTGCACTGCACTAATGAGAATACTGTAAGACTTCTTTTACCAAGGATGTTTTAAGTCATTTTCACCATTATGCGACCGAAGAAAAACAACACAATAAAAAAAACAAAAAAAAAAAACAAAGACTTTACTGATAAGTGACGGATGAATGATGTCTTGCCAATTGTTATAATCACATAGAGTACCTGTTTAGGGAGCTGTATGATATAATAGCTTTCCAAAAAAGTTTTTTTGTATGTTCTGTGTCACAAATGTCTTGTTGTGAGAATTCGCCCGGTCACCTTTGCATATTACTGCTGCTTTCGCTATTTTCAACTTGAGAAGCTTCCTTTTCTTTAGTAGTACCAGTAGTACAAGTCCCTATTCGGCCTCAATCATTTTTGGGAATGCTTGGAAAAAAAAGAGCAAGGGGGGGGGGGCAGACGATTTAAAGACTTTTCTGATGGTACCTCATTCTGTTTATCTGTCTCCTCTATTCGGCGTTGATAATACCACCCTCTGCTTTCAGCGGAATGTCTGGGATCTGACCATTGTGTTTATTAACCTGTCTTTTAGAGTGTCATCATGTCCTTTTCTTAAGTGATTGTCTCTACTTTCTCTGCAAGTTTCCCTACGTGGTTTTTCGTGTCTAACTTTTTGCTTCCATCTCCTTTTGTATGTATTGAATGGTTTCTTGTTCCTTTAGTTTTATTGATTTGTAATTCAGGATTTTCCTTGATATTAGTCTCCTGTCTTCAATTTTTCACCTTGTTCCTCAAATTTTTCAGGATTTCCTCCACTGCGTCTATCTCCAAGGACACTGACTATATATATTTTTTTTAAACCACATTAACGAAATCTTCGTTGCCTTTGGTTTCTTCGGTTCATAATGTCAATGCGTTTCTTTCTGTTGTCGACTATCTTTACCTGTCTAAGTTTCAGTTTTTAAAATTGTCATCAGAATGTTTAAAAGCATGTCCCATTACTCGGATATCCTGCTTGAAATTGTAAATAATAGCTGACTTTATCTAGTAAAATTATTACATTTATAGAGAAAATTATTTGGATCAATTTATTTATGAATTATTTAAGTGATACAAAATGGCTACATACGATGGGTGAAATTTAAAAAATAATATTATATTTGAATACCTCTAAGCCTGCCCACTCATCAAAATGAACATGCTTTAATATTTTTTAAATCGTTATTTCTTTACAATAGTTCTCACGCAATGTTCCCATTTGGTGGTTGTGCCACAGCCACAGGAATATTAAATTTATCTATCCTAGTCAGCAGCCGGTTTAATAACTAGTAAGATTTAAATGGTTGCATCTCTCTTGAAGTTATTTATTAATAGACTTATACTTCCGGCAGGTGCTCGCTACTCTGTTAGAAAATGTTTCCTCAAAGTTTGTATACACATTAATTTAAAAATCGCCATTATCCCGGGAAACTTTTGTGGGATAATTTTTCAGCACTCAAGGACGGAGCGCACCAAATTATCTGTCTGCATCATCACAGGTAAGTTATGTGCCATATTACTGCCCCGTGCTTTATAATTATTAAAATGGGTGGTAGGAGAGAGTGTTATTACTCCGGACCATGCACTGCATTAAGACTGCATGAGTGAGTGGCATGAGGAGAAATGCAGCAGATCAATCAAAAACTTCAAAAAGTATCTTAATCTTAGTATAGAGGCTAGACTCGGCAATAGACAATATCGGATATCGTGAATAGTCAATAATGTAGGTTTAGACCGAATCTTACGGCCCACCTCCACAGTGTAGCATGTTCATTTTGCTGTAGTAATAAAGAACATTAATTAAGTCTAAGTATAAATAAGCATGGTATTTTAATTTTAATAATGTATGTAATTACTAATTATTCATAATTATTGCTTGTTGTAATTATAAAATATAAACGGGAATAATGTATGAGTATGTCCATGGCTTATACTAGTAGTTATGAGTAATACCATCACTCTCAATCTGTTAACTGACTGCAATTAATAATGTTTAACCCTCTTGAGATGGACCCATTTTGGACCGTCTGAGCCAAAAAGACAGGGCCCTTTTCATAAGCTCTGCACACGCTTTTCAAAACAATTTATAAAATATAAATGAATTACTTTACAAATATAAAACTATATGTATTCTTGTAATTGTAGGGATTGAATAAACTAATTACTGATTTGATTTTTATTAATCAAACTGAAATCTCAACATTTATGCAAATGTACAATTTATGAATGCACTTTTTTTAACACTTAGAATAAAATTGTCTTACTTGCAGAATTTTGTGAAATTTATGATTGTTAAAGCCTAAAGTAGTTCTAACAAACATTTGAATTAGATTCAATGGGAAAAACTGCATAAAATATTCTCCTGGGGCTGCTTATACTTTTTGGGATATTTCAAGGTCACATATTTTTCAAACAGTTATAGGGGTCACTAGGTACCTTAAAAAATGATATAAAATGACAAAGCACTGTAAAATATCAATGGCAGCCGTCATTAAAATGGTGAGCAGAGCAAGAAATTGGAGAAGCAATCTGATTAGCTGGTACGAATACCAGCCAGCCGATCTTGAGGTTATTCTTGAGCCGATAGATCAGCCTCTTATCATTTTCAGCATAGCACTCTGGCCCAATGCATCAGTTTTTTCGTCTCAAGAGGGTTAATAAATTGCTTATCACTACTTAGATACTTTGAAGCTGCATTCGAACTAGAAGCTAGTTAAATTACTAGTAGTCCAATCCAGTAGACTGATTAGAGCATGGGAGGCCCACTAGTTAGAATCAAAGGATTCACACTTCCCCATGAGGCTTCACACATGTTTATAATTTAAATGCACAAAAACATTGTAGAGATTTCATTAGATTATTTATATGAATTTTTTAAAAATATAAATATGCACAAACAGATATTTTAAATGATTTGGCACACATTATTGACAAAAGGTCACAATTGATTATTATTATATTTTTTTCTTTTTATATATATTTGAAATTTAGATAGTAGTTTTCTATAAAAGAAAAACTTGAAGCTTTAAAAATTCTCAAATTTTCCTGATATATAAATATATATTCTGCTTAAGTTATGCATTAACTCAAGACAGTCACCCATTCAGATATTTTGTGTAGTGTAATTTTAAATATTATTTTTTTTGTGTGGTGTTATTGTAAATTAATTTTCTTAGTGTGCATAGCAGTTTTATTATCTGATGGTTGAACTATTTTGTAAATTAATTTTCAAACTGAAGAATTGAGACTTAATTTATGAAGCATCCTCAACATAAAAATTGTGCCAATCATTTTGCAGTGTTGATATTAGCGTAAAGTAAAGTAATGTTCCGCAACATTTTGATGTAAAAATAACTGCATTGTATAAATTAAATTCACTCTCCCTCACCATATATTAGCTCACCATCTTTCTATTGGTGTCCATTTATCTGTTTGCTCACCATCTCTCTATTGGTGTCCATTTATCTATTTGCTCACCATCTCTCTACTGGTGTACATTTATCTATTTGCTCACCATCTCTCTATTGGTGTACATTTATCTATTTGCTCACCATCTCTCTATTGGTGTACATTTATCTATTTGCTCACCATCTCTCTATTGGTGTACATTTATCTATTTGCTCACCATCTCTCTATTGGTGTCCATTTATCTAATTTGCCACTTTTGTGTGATCCAGCGTAATACTTTATCATCCCTATTTTATTCTTTATTTCCCACTTAATATCATTCACTCTTCTCATTTTAGTTTATATTGGGCATTAACTTGTGTATAGGCTACTGTTTTCTGTTTTTTTTTCTGGGGAGATTGAACAGCTTCTAGTAATTGGCCAGGTTTATTTAACTTTTATTGTTCTCCTAAACTTTAATAGATGTTGAAACTCATTGAGCCCTTGCTCTTCCCAATAGCCTAGAGCAGGGTCTCCCAACCTGGGGTGTGAGGTGACATTTCAGGGTGAGCGAAGGAAAGATTATTATAAGAATAGAGGAATTTTTAAGTTTATGATATAAATGTTTATAAATATATTTTTAATTTATTCATTAACATTTTACTTGAAAGAAATTAGTAACAATTTTATTTTTTAAGTTTTACAGTTCTTTTTTGTAATTCAATTTAAAGAAAAATAATATAATTATTTTTTTTTTCTAATATTAAAATGCACTGTTAAATTTTTAAAGGGGTACAAGACTAATTCAAACAATTTGTATGGGGTTTGAGACTCAATCAGACAATGCTTAGGGGTTGAGAGACTTTGTCTAAAAAATTCTTAGTGGGTAAAGAACAAATAAAATGTTGAGGAAACCCTAACCATAGGCCCTTTTATCACTTCCCTGTTGCATCAGTCTTGCTAGAGCTCACATGTTTTACAACATAACTAAACACACAATTTGTCAAATCAGTCTTCTAACTGGCCATGATACACTGTACGCTTTGCCTTTTACAAAAATGATTAACTTCTGTGTCAGGGGAAAGACATTCTTACATAAGTTTTGAATTAAGTCAACTCAACATCATATTTTTTTTATGAAAACAATATTTTTTATACAGTATTTCATTTAGTAATTTTGTAATATAATATAACTTGTAAAATCTATGGTTATTTTATATTAATTATTCTAGCAGAAAACATTATGATGATAAAACATTTTAACTTAGACAAAATTCCAATAAAGTTAGGGGTAAATACCTGTGAATAGACTTGATCTGTGGCCCTGTGGTTTATAGATGCAAATTTCTGTGAATAGACATATGGTCTGTGGCCCTGTGGTTAAAAAACACTGCTTTGTGATGCATCTTTTCTTTTTCTAAAATACTTTAATAATATATGAATGCACATACAAGGAAATATTTTCTTCTTCTTTTACATATTTATATCATTTGTACATTTAATTTTTAGTATTCTAAAGTATTGTTCATTATAAAAGGCAATCATTCTATGATAATATGGAAGATAACTTAGTGTTGATCGGGTCATCAATAACTTCAGAACCACCGTTTCACTGGTAGAATGAGGGAGACAAACTTGTAGTTAATGCGCTCTGTAAAGAATTGTTCTAGTAATTTCCCCTCGCTTCATCTCCAAATTTCCAACTCTTCTTTTTTTTCCCCCCTTCCCCTTACTTTTTTCCCCCCTGAACGCGTTCGCGAAATACCTGTGTGACGGGACTATGCCGTACGGAGCTTATAGATTTAATCTTGATCTGTTGGTCTTGGAATAGTTGTTGGTTTGGGAGCAGGTATCCCTACTACTACAAGAAGGGTGGCTAGTTGGATTTAAAAAAGAAAAGAAAAGAAACTGAAGGCCTATGCAATGTGTAAGCGAATCTCTATTGTGGATCATGTTGTAAGCGTGAACTGAAAGAGAAAATAAAGCTTTTTTTCTTTTGACTCTTTTATCTATATCAAGTTGCATACGTCATTACGAATCTATTTTAATGTGCATGAAATTCCGTAAAAATAAGAGTAACATTAAGATGGCCAATTGATATGTAATGGTTGCCATAGACTATGTTTTATAACCTTCCTTGCATTAGTGATGCAAAATAGTGTGTCGTCTATGGGGTCTATTAAACCGGGGTTTCGCTGGGTATGCGATGTCGCATTTCAGGGACTGTGAAATGGCATTGTAAGGGATGCCAGGTGGCATTTCATAACCTACGAGGTGGCATTTCAGAGGCTGCAAGGTGGCATTCAGGGGCTGCAAGGTTGCAGTTCAGGGGCTGAGAGGTGGCATTTCAGGGGCTGCAAGGTGGCATTTCAGGGGCTGCGAGATGGCAGTTCAGGGGCTGCGAGGTGGCATTTCAGGGGCTGTGAGGTGGCAGTTCAGGGGCTGCGAGATGGCATTTCAGGGGCTGCGAGATGGCAGTTCAGGGGCTGCGAGATGGCAGTTCAGGGGCTGCAAGGTGGCATTTCAGGGGCTGCGAGATGGCAGTTCAGGGGCTGCGAGGTGGCATTTCAGGGGCTGCGAGATGGCAGTTCAGGGGCTGCGAGATGGCAGTTCAGGGGCTGCGAGATGGCAGTTCAGGGGCTGCAAGGTGGCATTTCAGGGGCTGCGAGATGGCAGTTCAGGGGCTGCGAGGTGGCAGTTCAGGGGCTGCGAGGTGGCAGTTCAGGGGCTGCGAGGTGGCAGTTTAGGGGCTGCAATGTGGCATTTCAGAGGCTGCGAGGTGGCATTTCAGGGGCTGCTAGGTGGCATTTCAGAGGCGGCGAAGTCGCTTTTTAGGGGATGCGATGTCCTATTTCAGGGGCTGCGATGTAGCAGTTCAAAGGCTGTGAGGTGGCAATTCAGGGGATGCGATGTCATATTTCAGGGAATGCGAGATAGCATTTCAGGGAATGCGATGTAGTATTTCAGGGAATGCGAGGTGGCACTTCAGGGAATGCGATGTCGTATTTCAGGAGCTGATAGGTGACATTTCAGGGGATGCCATGTGAACTGTAAGGAAATGTTTATTATATAAAGATAACTTGACCGTTACGTTATGATTTCAATGTTTATCTTTTTTTAAGTGTGTTCCCAAACATTTTAATTAATTGAATAATTCACAGCTTTTTTGTTTTGTTTTTGTTTTTGAAGTTAAACAGTTCTCTGTATAATTCAATTACTGATATGCATTTCCCCTTCGCTTTGAAATGCAATATTCTCTTTGTAGATGTTATAGAAAAGGTTGGAAACACCGTAAAAACCTTCAGCGCTTGGAATTGAGTCCCAAAATGATGTCAATTTTAGTTGGTCGTTTAATAGCGTAATCAAATACATGTCAAGGGAATAACTTGGGGGGGGGGGGCAGTGCATAATCAGTAAGGATGCAAAACAGTGAAATACATTTGCTAGAAATATCAGTTGTCTTTAATAATGAAATACTCCTGGTTCCAGATAAGTTTGCTACTTTCGACCATGTGCATTCTTTACAGCATCATTTAAAATTTTTAAAAGAGACAAAACGACCCCAGAAAGTTTGTGTACTCTTGAGTCAAAACATCATCATTAGACCCATCACATTATTAGACCCATCACATCATTAGACCCATGACCCCATCCATCACATCACATCATTAGACCCATGACCCCATCCAACCCATCTCATCATTAGACCCATCACATCATTAGACCCATGACCCCATCCAACCCATCTCATCATTAGACCCATCACATCATTAGACCCATGACCCCATCCAACCTATCACATCATTAGACCCATCATGCCATCATATTAGACCCATCACATCATTAGATCCATCATGCTATCATATTAGACCCATCACATCATTAGACCCATCACATCATTAGACCCATCACGTCATTAGACCCATCATGCCGTCAATGATGTGTTCAAGATTAAAATCATCAATCCACTTCTGCTCCCTTTTTCACGTCCGTCCCACCCTAGTAACACATATTAATGCAGTTACGAAGAACGCTGCATAATGCAATAGCTTGCCCTCCCCATACACACAGGAAATATTAGCCAGGCCCTACACAGTCCTGTTCTCCAACACCCTATCACAGCTAAATTGGGCCAAGCTTCTTATTGCAATTCTATAGGATGCCGACAGAATTCAAAGTTCTTTTTTTTTTCTTCATTTTTTCTTTTCTTTTTTTTAAAGCGGGATGTAGTAGTTTGGGTGTTTTGGCCGGGGTGGGGGGTATGATGATGACGGCGTGGCTAGAATGACACGATTAGATTGCACTCGTTTAGAGCATTACCCCAAAACTAATTTTAAATTTTTATTTTAAAAAAAATTTTTTTTAACCATAGCCGGGGAGAAGTATTTCTTTAAAGATTGACTAAGTGACTAAGTATTTCTGAGGTGCATGGCTGAAGCCTGAGGGATCCCCCTAATCACTTGGTCACGGTCCGTTAATTATGCTACAGATGTGGGATGGCGGGACGTGAGGCCCCATGACTCGGTCCCACTTTGATCTCTCCCCCTCCCCCACCCCCCAGGAGTGGCGGGTCAGCTAGTCGTCCTTTCATGGCTTGATGTGGAACAGCTTTTTGTGAATGCCGTAGCTAGAGAGAGAGAGAGAGAGAGATGAGACGAGAGAGAGAGAGAGAGAACTTACTCCCTATGACTTTATTGAAGTTTTCTCTTGCATAGCCCTACCACTAAAGGATTATAACCGCCTCTTTAAGCACGCGATCAGCTCAAAGTCAAAACTGTAGCGGGACTTGTGTGCTCAGAGCTCTCGTTGAATATCAAACAGTAGGTGTCGCTTGTTTAGGTTTATACTTGCTATAAGCAGAGTGCGCGGGTTCCCAGCCCTTTATTGAGTCGCTACCCCATAATATTGAAGCAAAATGGTCAGCGACCTAATTATATAAGAAAAAATCAGGGACTAACGCACGACTCAAAAACATAAAAGATGTCGAAAATAGATTTTTCAACTTAATATAATTAATTATGACTTTACCTCAATACAGTGGTTCCCAGACCGTGCCCCGGGGTGCATGGGAGTGAACAAAATTTAATAAAAATTTTGCAATTTTTCGCAGGGCATTTGTTATAATTAGAGATAAGGTGCCTTTTGGGAAAACATGAGAGTTGCAAGGCCGCCATGACGCCAACATTTAAATAATATTTTAAACCACAAACAATTATTTTGGGGGTGGTGGGGGAACCTCTGCCTCACGACATATTCAATGCCATGACTGTAAATAGCTGTTACCAACTGGTAAAGGGTTAACAAAACTCAAAATTCATGGTGAGTTGTTGAAAGGCTTAACATTTCAGATTTCTTGTTTTGGTTTTTAAATGAAGAAGAGATGACCACCAACTCTCCCAGTCGTGTGTAGATGACCCCCAACTCTCCCAGTCATGTGTAGATAAACCCCAAAATCTCCCAGTCATGTATAGATGACCACCAACTCTCCCAGTCATGTGTAGATGACCACCAACTCTCAAAGTTATGTGTAGATGACCACCAACTCTCCCAGTCATGTGTAGATGACCACCAACTCTCCCAGTCATATGTAGATGACCACCAACTCTCCCAGTCATGTGTAGATGACCACCAACTCTCCCAGTCATGTGTAGATGACCACCAACTCTCCCAGTCATGTGTAGAAGCAAGAAGAAATTATAATCGCTATTATTCAAGTGGCTTAAAAAAGATTCATTAAAATAATCAAATATGAAAAATATTTGCTGATTCAGGCAGTTCCCCCTCAGAAAGCTTTTTGGGACTTCGTGTGGGGTAGCGAGAAATGAATTGAGAATGGCAGTATTGGTGAAAGCCTCATCTCTCTCTCTTCAACATTTGAATGTGCATATCATGACTATAGTAAAATTGGTGCTGGGTGGCCGAGCGGTCTGAGTCAATCCACAGCTAGGGCAAAGACGAGCAGAAACAAGTCCAGTACTCCGGTTAACCTCGGATGGCAACTCATCCCAGTTCGGAGGCAAACTCTGTATTAGGTGGTATCGCAGTGAAGACAACTCTTGCGTCGGGGAAGGCATAAATATCACAGTGAATCGCTACTGGCCATTGACTGCATACTGGTCGATTTCTAGTCGTCTTGACTAAGTCTTGCCATTAGATCAAATATTCAGATGTAAAGAGAGTGAGGCTGACGAATTGAGCAACTCCCCCTCACTCTTCCACTACCTCCCATTGCCCCTTATACTAACCTCCCATCAGGGCCGACCCTAACAATTGCGGGGCCCTATGCGAAACGGATTGCGCGGGGCCCATTCTGGGTAGAGGATAAGGAATTAAAGTGAAAATTAAGATTTTGTATTAGACAATAAATTCGGGGCGGGGCCTATGAAAGTGCGTGGCCCATTGCGGCCGCATAGGTTGCAGTGGCCTAAGGCCGGCCCTGCCTCCCATTACCCCTCCACTATCCCCCCATTACCCCTCCACTATCCCCCCATTACCTCTTCCACTGCCCTCTCTTTACCCCTTCCACTACCCTCCCATTACCCCTTCCACCCTTTCCCATTACCACTTCAACTTCCCTCACATTACTCCCCCACTTCCCTCACATTACTCCCACACTTCCCTCACATTACTCCCCACTTCCCTCACATTACCCCTTCCACTACTTTCCATTACCCCTTCCACTATTCTTCCAGTACCCCATCCACTAACATATCATTACCCCATTCCATTAACCTCCGATTACCCCTTCCACTGTCATCCCATTAACTATTCCACCAGCCTCCCATTACTCCTTCCACTACCTTCCCATTAACACTTCCACTACCTTTCCATTACCCCTTCCACTAACCTCACATCACCACCCCTCCCATTACCCCTTCCACTATCCTCTCATTAACTCTTCCACTGCCCTCCCATTCCCCTTCCACTACCCTCACGTTATCTCTTCGACTGCCTTCCAATTACCACGTTTATAACCCACCAATTACCCCTTCCACTATCATCCTGTTACCCCTCCCATTACCCCTCACACTACCCCTTCCATACCCTCCCACTACCCCTCCCACTACCCCTTCCATACCCCCACTACCCCTTCCACTACCCTCCCACTACCCCTTCCAAACCCCTCCCACTACCCCTTCCATACCCCTCCCACTACCCCTTCCACTACCCCTTCCACTATCCCTTCCACTACCCCTTCCACTACCCCTCCCACTACCCCTTCCACTACCCCTTCTATACCCCTTCTATACCCCTCCCACTACCCCTCCCACTACCCCTCCCACTACCCCTTCCATTACCACTCACACTGCCCCTCCCACTACCCCTTCCATACCCCTCCCACTACCCCTTCCATACCCCTCCCACTACCCCTTCCATACCCCTCCCACTACCCCTTCCATACCCCTCCCACTACCCCTTCCATACCCCTCCCACTACCCCTTCCATTACCACTCACACTGCCCCTCCCACTACCCCTCCCACTACCCCTTCCATACCCCTCCCACTACCCCTTCCATACTCCTCCCAGGAAGTTGTTGCTGACTTTTCCATGCCTCGATTCACCTCGATAAATTATCATTGCAGATTTCATTCCCTGCCCCCCCATTAAAAATGTGTCCAAGTGTGGGGTGTTGTGGGGGTGTGTTGTTGATATTCTATTTAATATGCAAGATTTATGACCCCGTTGTAAAAAAAACTGTATTTAATTGACGTGAGTTTATCAGTTAGTGGATAGTTTGTGTACATCCATGAGCCATCAGTTCTGTAAGTTCAGTTTATAGACAGCCATGAGCCATCAATTCTGTAAGTTCTGTTTATAGACATCCATGAGCCATCAGTTCTGTAATGGCTCCTAAATATAATGACTGCTGTCTAACCGTTGGGCCTGTTCTTTAGTGGCCGCGTGCTTCCTTTTTTTGGGGGGTGCTGGGTTGTGGGGGGGGGGGGTCTTCACATTCCTTTTAATCTCATATATTATGGTACACTTAACAAATTAACCCTTAATCAGATTTCCTCTATAAAACTTTATGTCATTTCACTTTTAATTTTAGATGACTTTGAGATTGGAGATCAATTCAAAATACACCCATACCTCGCTTTACAGCCTAGATACGTTCCGGAAAAGTTGGCCGTAAAGCAAAAAGCGGTATAATGAATCAATAATTTTGATATAAACCCATAGAAGTTTAATTGGATCTGTTCCAATTTTTGTATAAAATAATATAGTCGTTAGTTAATAAATCATTGTATTCTTTTCATTTCCTATAAAAATACAAAACATTGTAATAGTAAACAGAAATTAAACAAATAAACATATAAATTAAAAAACAAAAGAAGTCATATGCACATATTTATACATAAAATAAAATGTTTAGAAACTTTATAATCTGATGAACATTAACACGAAAAATCATCTGCCATCCTCACTTTCCGCTGTTGTGGATTGATCCAGTTGAAAATATTAGTGCAAAGTTGTCTGCTTCGCCTTGCTTTCTGTTTCTTTTAAAAGAGTTTTGTAACAGGCAATTGCTGAATTTACTCCTCTAGACACTTTAGCGCTGCGTTCTTCGTCGGGATCATTTTTGAAGAAGGATGTTCATTCCCTGCTCAAAATATGAAAGTGCATTTGATAGGTTCTTTGCAGTTAGCTGTTAGCCGTATAATGAAACATCGTGGGCCATAAACCGAAAAAGTGCCATAATTTAAAAAGGGCGTAATAGCGAAATGCCCTATAAAGAGCTACCGTATAGCGAGGTATAGGTGTATATTGTATATTTTGTATAAAAAGCGTCTCTCTTCTCAGCTTGAGATATGTGAATGCTCAGTGGAAGAAACGTGGATAATGTCATGATATTTTAACACTGACTAAACAAATGTACGGTCCTTATAAAACAGAAGTGTTGTTCAGGGCTGCGATGGTGAACCGTGCGGCAAAGGGCTTTTAACGCTTATTTGAAAATGTGAATTTCTTACATGTAAACATGTGCGTTTCGCTGCATGGGTAACATTTTGTTATCCTAGATTCAACCGTCCAAACCCTCCCCCGTTTCCAGCCGTAAGGTGTACTCAATATTTATTCACCTTATTTAAGAACTTGTATCGAAGGATTCGGCATTCGAGCTCGCGAGTTGCATTCCACAAATCAGAGCAATAAAAATAGATATAAAATATATATAAAATAGATCGAGAACTATGTAAATCTATATCTATATATATTACTCAAGCGTATTAGCTAGTGCGTGAGTGTGTAAGATAGAGAAAGAGCGGAAAAGGGGGGGGGGGCGAATTAGATGGAGGGAAAAGAAGAGAGAAGAAGGATTTAAAATGAATTAGAATAAAAGGAGTTCATGGAAGTGTGAGGTTTGGAAAGAGAGCATCTGTGTGAGTGAATCTGTGTGAGTGAAAATTGTAAAGGTGGTGAGAAAGTTAAGTGTGTTAATGTTTGCCTGCAACATTTCATGATTATTGACTGAAGCAATCGCCTAACACTTGAAGAGCCGGACACCATCAGACAAATCCTGACTGACTGAAATCATGCTGGAAACTTTTGAAAAGACTCGGCTAATGACATGAGCTTTTGACAGAGTAGTGCGAGAGCGACCTACTCCCTGTCTGCTACCCTTGCTACGTGTTGCAGAAACCCCCGCCACCAGGCACTGGCCTTTATTGGCTACCAATAACACTTCACTTGTTGCTCTGTTCTAATCTTCGCGGCAGACCAAAGCCACTCGAGACACCACCATACCCATTCTTGGGACGTTCACACACCGGACAGCGATCAGCTCTTCCCGCAGCAAAGCCATTGATAAAAATTCCATCAGCGTCGGCGTGACGATCCGTCTCGCGAGGTCTCGCTGACCCACTCGAACCTGGGGGGCCGTGGTCATCAATAGGGGCCTTAACTTACGTCGGCGACGTGACGAAATGTGACCTCGCGTCTCGCCTGTCGCCGGTCACAGTACAGCGGAGACGTCAGAGATTAGAGGCGCACCGGACGAGATTTGATATTTAATTGGCGCCTATTGAAAAAGCTGAGCCACAAACAAAAGCTCAGTGGCCGGGCGAATAATGGCTAACAATGGCCGTGTGGATACTTCCTGTTGAGCAACGTGCATCACCGCCTGGGACAAACGTCTTCGCCTCTAGGCGAGGGATTCGGGCAAGAACGGTGGCAGTGAACTCGTAATGATAAGTGAATTGGCACAGGTCCGCTATGAGACTAGCCGGCGACGGGACGTGGATTAGCGGCTGTTAAAACATGCCATTGTAGGTAGCCTAAGCAGATCAGATTACGGGGGGGGGGGGGGGGGGGGGATAATTGTTTACAAATTTGACGCCGAACACGGTGGTCACTTGTGTAAATACAGACTCTCTGGTCAACGTCTGTGAGCCGCACGCTAACTTGGAGGAGGGAAGACAAAACGAAAGTAAACTTGACAAAAATGATCACGTCCACGTGGTCAAAGGAATATTATTATGTGTATTTCTCGAACATTCTGTTTGAATTGTCTTATTGTTGGCCGTGACAAAAATCACTGTTATGTTGTCTTGTTACTTAAACTCTTGTGTATTGTATCATGTCTTTAAATATCAATCATATTTCATCGTGCTGTAGGCGACTTCCAGGAGTTCGTCATTAGTCGCGGGATAAAACTCTACTGAAGGGTTCAAATATGATTTCCTCCCATTTCAAAATCGTTCAAGACAACCCTTTACGATGTTTTCTTTTGTCGAGTCTTGGTTAGAACATCTCACAAATTTCAAGCTTCTTTCTTCTCCTTGTATAACTCTGTAGAAGAGATAATGAGAGATGGCAGTAGCGTCCCCCCGTCGATGTGAATGGGAGACGGCCATCCGTCGGCCCCTTCGCCTTCCTTGAAACTAATGACTAGGTTACGACGATTGCTTGTCAGCTGGATTTTTTTGGGGGGAACAACTTCACTAAATACATTGTTTTTTTTTTTTTTTTTTTTTAAAGTGATATCTGGGTTGGAAGGGTGGACTACCAGCGATGTCATCTGTCGTTCAAGTGGTTGGTGGAGGAGGGTGCTGCTGGTGGCATTATACTGAGCCCATCTGTCGCTGACGTCACTCTACACAAACTCTCAAAAAATTTAACCATATTTTTAGGTACCTAAAAAATAAAAAAATATCCCTTTTCTAAATGTCCATTCTGTGTTTGGAGAGTATAGTGCACGCTGAGTTGAACCGGTAATGGCCCCGTTTTAATTGCACAGCAACAAAAAACAAAACAAAAAAAAAAAAGAAAGAGGAAATAAATCATTTTAAAACGTCAAAGAATTTTGAATATCCCTAAAAAAACATTACAATATTTTTATAAGAGCAATAAAAAAGAAAGAACCCCCCACCCACACATGTCATTAGAAATCTGCTAGCATCGCTTGATTGGATTTAACAACTTTCTTTGTCTGGTCCAGTAAATGCCCGTACACGTCCGACTCGCCGCTTCTTTTAATCCTCCAATTTAATACGCTGGCAAATGTTGCCACCCCCCCCCCCCCCGGAAGTGTTGCCCCCGTGGAATCCAGGTCATCTTTCTTCAGACCACTCGGCACGCGCCACTTTACAACTGTCCATCTGTCCTTTTTTTTCTTCCTCTTGTGATGCATGTGGTCATGGCCTTGACCTGCAACATGTGGTCAGCGAGACAGGTGGACTCAATCTGTCGCAGACCTTGACAACAAGTTCAGACTTTATAGTTCTTTCACTGTCCACCCGTAAAGAGGAATTATTTCAAATTTAAAACTAGTTGCCAGATTAGGACAATGCAGCGCCACTTGAATTCACGCTGTAGCGTATGTTGAACCGCAAAATTGAACCGTATGAAGATAGGCCTATTTTATAATTAGCTCTCTTTATTCCAAATTCAACGTGACTTAGTTAATTTTTTAAAATAGTTTTTTTTTCCTTCAAAAATTAAAAATAACAACTTACTTTAAAATAGTTGTCCTCCCATGGATTGTACTTAATTTCTTTCTTTCTTCCATTTCTTTCTTTCTTCCATTTCTTTCTTTCTTCCATTTCTTTTTTTCTTCAATTTATTTCTTTCTTCCATTTTTTTCTTTCTTCCTTTTCTTTATTCCTTCCATTTCTTTCTTTCTTCCTTTTCTTTATTCCTTCCATTTCGTTCTTTCTTCCATTTCTTTCTGTCTTCCATTTCTTTATTCCTTCCATTTCTTTCTCTAATACTCTAAAAGTCATAATGAACTCATCACAACTCAGTAGTAGCCACCCCAAGGTACGCTGCTTGTGGTTACCGGAAATTTGATCGAAATAAATTTCGTCGACGGCAATTTGATCGAACGGAAATTTGGTCGAATCTTTTTTTCATTTCAGAAGTTAAAATTTTCTTCTAATTTCTTTTTGAACGCACTTTACTATATAGTAAAAAAATATGCGTTCAAAAAGAAATTTGACGCAAAATTTTAACTTATAAACTAAAAAAACGATTTGACCAAATTTCCGTCGATTAATTTTCCGTCGACGAAATTTCTTTCGATCAAATTTCCGGATACGGCTGCTTGTTGTTGCAACACAAGGTGAATAAAGTAACTCTGTAACTCAAGTTCATCAACAAACTACTTTAAAACATAACTTTGTAACTCATGTTCATCATCAAAATACTTTGACATGACTTTGTAACTCAAGTTCATCAACAAAATACTTTGACATGACTTTGTAACTCAAGTTCATCAACAAAATACTTTGACATGACTTTCTAACTCATCAACAAAATACTTTGACATGACTTAGATTAGGGGTTCCTAGTCTGTGATCCTCGCACCCCCAATGGGGCTGTTGGAAACAAAGGATGGGAAAACAGCACGTTGTTCCGCTCATTTCCATTTACTAACCTGATTGCAGTCTCTCCGTTGTTACCACCGCACACCCAAAAGGTGCGACAAGGCATTTTAAGGGGTGCGAGGAAAGTGGATTTAAGACCAGAGGAGACATTACCTTTTTTAATCAGTGGTTCTCAACCTTTCAAATGCCGCGACCCTTTAATACAGTTCCTCATGTTTTGGCGACCCCCCGTGCCACAAAATTATGTTCGTTGCTACTTCATAACTTTAGAATATGTGTGTTTTCCGATGGTCTTAGGCGACCCCCAAGGTTGAGAACCGCTGTTTTAAATTATGATAAAAATATCTTTATATATTATAACAAAAAAAAACAAAAAACAAGATTGCTTCATTAAAATGTTCCTCCCGTGATAAGTCAGAAACTAATTTTTCAAGTTCTAAAGGTCTCCTTGTATAATTCAATGTATAAAATAGAAGTCCATCATTGTCACATTTTAAAATGCATTATTACTTGTATTTTATTTTGTGGGGGATTTGGGGGGGGGGGGGGTGCGAATGGCGGCGCTGCGTGTCCGGGTCCATTTTGACTAATGCTATTCGTATGTCATTTGTGGTAGTTTATTTTAGTTAAAATGAAGAATTAAGTTTACAAACGTATAGTCCATTCAATTATCTTTCATTTGGTACCTCATTTTGTCTTACAAACCCAACAATAATATTTTAAATAGTTTTTTAATCCCAACCTCTCACTTCTGGTACCCGGGTACCAATAGGTGCAGCCTAATAATTTTGAATTCGTTTTATGAAAACAGTTGGAGTAGCACGCTGGTAAACTAAGTCGCAATTGGGGAACAAATTATTATTATTATTATTATTATTATTTTACATATTTCGACCAACGCCGCGTTGACCACATTGAGACCATTGATGCATGTCTAGATAGAGTTACCACTAAACTAGTATACCACAATGCAATACACCACGCTTTGCCTTGAATCCTCTACTATGCGAGTTGTATCGGGGAGATCAGCAGTAGATTCTTTTAAATCACAATCACACGTACACACCCACAACCAAAAATACAGACATAATGTTACCCCAAGCGAGAATCACATTACGATCCCTACGGACGAGATCTTCACGTCACGATCCCCACGGACGAGATCTTCACGTCACGATCCCCACTGACGAGATCTTCACGTCACGATCCCCACGGACGAGATCTTCACATCACGATCCCCACGGACGAGATCTTCACGCCACGATCTCCACGGACGAGATCTTCACGTCACGATCACCACGGACGAGATCTTCACGTCACGATCCCTACGGACGAGATCTTCACATCACGATCCCTACGGACGAGATCTTCACGTCACGATCCCCACGGACGAGATCTTCACGTCACGATCCCTTACGGACGAGATCTTCACGTCACGATCCCCACGGACGAGATCTTCACGTCACGATTCCCACGGACGAGATCTTCACGTCACGATCTCCACGGACGAGATCTTCACCTGTTGGAAATCGCGTACTCCCATTTATTGCTTTTCAATTTTTAATACACGTACTTATTTGCTTCATGCATAGCCGAGAAATGGATAAATCATGCCATTAAGACGTGTAGGCTATACATCAAAATAACAAAGAAATCATGCAGGACACAACTAGAGGAGGAAGAAGAAGAGGAAGACAGAGAAAAAGATGGGAAGATAACATCAAAGTGTGGACGGGATTAAAACTAGACGATGCTGTGCGTAGGGCAGAAGACCTAGAGGAATGGAGAAGGATAGTTTTCATGTCATCTGTGGCGCCCCAACGGTCCAAGGGCTAAGGGACATGATGATGATGATATATTTAATCCCAAGTGAGGATCGAAACACGAACCTAATGAGCCATCGCTAATTTATTTTTTGCCGTTTTTGAGTCCGTAATCATTTATATGGACTTACAAATATAATGGCATAAACACTGGCCTATGAGTTGAAATAAAACATTTTGACTTTTTTATCCTGCGACTGTTTTTCCCTACACTCCCTTCAGACAGATTTATAGGGCTATCTTTATTTATTAAGTATACTTCACACGGTTGAATAGGGCTACATTTATTTATTAAGTATACTTCACACGGTTGAATAGGGCTACATTTATTTATTAAGTATACTTCACACGGTTGAGTAGGTCTACCTTTATTTATAAATTTTACTTCATACCGTTGTTGACAATGAATACCAAATCAATAAAGCTGACTCATTAACGAGCTGGTTTAGCAGCCAAGCTATGGACTAATCTATCAGGTATCACGACCAACGCCACTTCCTTGTGGGAGGGAAAGAAAAAAACAGATGGCGCCGCTTGAGGCCAAATTTGTCCGTCACGAGCATGGCCCCGGTATATCACGGAATAAACCATTAGCAATCAGTGAAGCTCGTCTGCTGTAGCATGCTACGAAAACAACCTGTGGGGAATCTGTCCAAACATGCATCGGATCTCATTACTAGGGTAAGGTCAATCAACCACGCACACACCTCCTTCCCCCCCCCCAGGTGGTGGGGTACTGTCGGCACTAATGGAAGGGTAAGGTACTGTCGGCACTAATGGAAGGGTAGGGTACTGTCGGCACTAAGGGAAGGGTAGGGTACTATCAGTACTAATGAAATGGAAGGGTACTGTCAGTACTAATGAAATGGCACTGTCACTACTGTCAGTACTAATAGAATGGTAGTGTAATGTCAGAACTAATGAATGGTAGAGCACTGTCAGTATTAAAGGATGGTATAACACAGCGGTTCTTAACCTGTGGGTCGCGACCCCTTTGGGGGTCGAATGACCTTTACACAGGGGTTGCCTAAGACCATCGGAGAACACATATTTATAAAGTAGCAACTAAAATAATTTTATAATTGGGGTCACCGCAGCACGAGGAACTGCGTTAAATGGTCGCGGCATTAGGAAGGTTGAGAACCACTGGTATAACATCTATTATGTTCAATGCCCACGACCTACTATGTTGCACAATACATCACATATCATGAATGTCAATATTTTAACTATCCGTGAAAAAAAAGAAAAGATTAAGACACTAGCTGACAGGTCTAATCACTACGTAGATCTCAGGAATGGACGCGAAATGTTCACCTCAAGTTTATGTCAAGAAGTGAAGTAGTTGCATTGTTTTAATGGTGTTCATTACCTCATCAACTTTGCCATCTTTGAATAAACTATAGATGGTGTCATCCGGGGATTGGTCAATTGTTTTGATATAATAACGCTAATTTCCGGACATGATTCGTCTGGAAACTTGCCCTCGATTGCTTTAAAAAAAAAAAAAAACTCCAACTCCCGAACCTTGCTCTGAACTCACGACCCATGACTGCTCACCCACGACACGCTGGCTAGCTTTTTATTTTCTTCTTCTTCTTCGTCTTCTTCCAAAAATCCATTTCCTTTCCGAAATAATCTTTTTTTTTCCCCTCGCCACATCCCCGTCCATTGAATGCCCCATGCAAGGTCTCTCCCTCTCTCTCTTTGTCCAGGGTGAGTCCACACCTGTCCACTCCTCTAGGGAAGCCCCTCACACACGCACACACATCCTCCACCTGACTCACATCCTGACACCGGTCTGCTCAAACAATAAGCCCGCTACCAGCACGTGCTGTCAAAGTTCACCTTATTATCAGACTCTTTCTTTTAAACAGTCAGATTTTTTGTTGTTGGTCAGAGTTTTAAAGTTCAGACAGGTGGTATTTCCCCTCCTAAAACAGGTGGCTTACTTAGATTAGTGTTCTATCGGTTTTAAAAGAGTTCAACTTTTTATATTGCCCCGACTCTAACAAAAGCTTCTCTTGATTTTTTTGGTTTTTTTGTTTTTTTTGTTTCGTTTCATTGTTCGTCTTGTTTTGTTTTTTTTAAATATAGATTTGTCGTTTTCCTTCCCGTTAGAAAACGCTCTATTCGAATGGTTGAATCTTTCTAAATCTTAAAATGTCCAGCCCACCCCTTCCACCCCCCAAAAATAAATGATAAATAAAATGATAAAAATAAAATTAATTAATTCAAATTACAAATATTCTTATTTTAAAAGAAAAGAATAACACATAAATAAATAAAAGATAAAATAAATAAATTTGAAGAAAACAAAATATCTCCAATGAGAAATAATCTAAAACTGACAAAACTGTTTTGAAATTGTACGCTTCCAATGATTTGAAATCTCTTTGACCAACAACACAATTGATGCACTCAATGGTGATGTACTGTAATCTACTTTTGATCAGGCCAGGGCCCTAAATGTGCTGTAGCGCCACTGATGATGATCTACTTTTGATTGGCAGTAGGTCTCCTGGCGCCCTCCTTCCCCATACCACTGTACGGACATATGAAGCACATGTCATGTCATTCAAGAAATAATAAAGGTATTGACATCTGTGACCTGGACACTTTCCCTTGTTAAAATCATGCTGGCGTGAGTGTAGTGCACGTTTGATTCTTAAATGTAAAGAAAGTTGAGACCTTCGAGAATAATCTTCTTGATTCTTTATGATTGCAAAATCTCAGTTCCTTACCACATCCACCCTTCCCTTCGCATCCTAGTTTCTTGTCCATAGAGTTTAAAGTTTAAGGAACGTTTTTTATTTTAACCAAATTCTTAAAACTGATTCTCCTCAATTAAAAAAAAAATATTTAGTTATTGCAACAAATATTTTTTTGTTTAGGAAGTGGTACATCTACAAGTCATTTGTATTTATTTTGTGTCGCCAGCTAGGGTTAGTGCCGCCTGGGGCGTGACAAGTGTTTTTCCGCTCCCTTCTACTAGAAAAAGCTCTGTAGCAGACCGAAAATACCAACCCAATATAAAAGGGGAATAGGCGCCGCCAGGGGCGCCCCTCCGCATCGCTCTCCCTACGTCACTGGTCGCCACGAACATATTTTTAGCTACTGTAATACTATCAATTTATATATGGCTCAAATCCCTACATTTAGAATGACAATCTTTATTAATGTGTTGTTTTTTAAATCTTTATTTAAGGAGTTCACTGTTGAACATTCAGGGTCACTGTGACCTAGTCCCTAGTGGGCCAAACCGTTTAGTAATATTAATGCGTTACAGGAAATTTGATCGAAAGAAATTTCGTCGACAGAAATTGATCGACGGAAATTTGATCGAACGGAAATTTGGTCGAATCTTTTTTTCAGTTTACACTTTAACATTTTGCATCAAATTTCTTTTTCAACGCACTATACTATACAGCAGCGGTTCTCAACCTGTGGGTCGCGACCCCTTTGGGGGTCGTGGGACCCTTTCTCGGGGGTCGCCTAAGACCATCTGAAAAAACATATACTCTACAGTTATAAAGTAACAACGAAAATAATTATGTGGCTGGGGGGTCGCCACAACATGAGGAACTGTACGAAAGGGTCGCGGCGTTAGGAAGGTTGAGAACCGCTGCTATACAGTAAAACAAAATAATGCTTGTGGTGTGACTGCTTCCATTTCCGGATAGCGCGCAAAATATAATTCCCGATAACTACGCTAAATGATTTGATTTTTTTTTTTTTAATAACGCAACTGCGTTTGGTGCGTAATATTTCATTTTATTTTCGGAAAATGAAATTGTCTCAACTTAAATATGTTGTAATAAATATTAGGTTTAAACGTGGTTGGAACATCAGAGTATTTGATATAGTTCATGTGCGTGAAATAAAAGTGTGCAGTGACGTATCAGCGGGGGAAGGGTGGTATCAAACATTGGGATACTTGAATGTGCGTTACTTGAGTTCATGTTTTGTCAAATAACTTTAGTAGATGGGAAGTTCACGCATTGCTGTCGCCAAAGTTTGGCGAGCTATAACTAGTTAGATTATATTTCAATGACCGAAGGGTTCGGAAGGTAGTCAGTGAGTTGGTCGCACAAAATTAAGAATTGGTGCTGTCTAGTGCGGGGTTTTTGTGTATGGCGGACTGACGAACACGTTTCAAAATTGCACCAAGGACCGGAGACAGATTTATTAATTCTATTTTCTTTTTATTTGACCATAAATATTCATGTTGTGTGGACCGGCAATGTAAGGCTTGCAGAAGTCTATGTGGGTGGTAGAACGTAGTGGGTGTGGGTGGAAAAAGGGAATGTGTGGGGGAATTAGAAGGTAGTTTGTGTGGGGTGGTAGAAGGGAGTGTGGGTGGTGTTAGAAGGGAGTGGGATTGGGTGGTATAAGGTAGTGTGTGTAGGTGTTAGAAGGGAGAGTGTATATGTGATAGAAGTGAGTTTAGGTGGATGTTAGAAGTGAGTGTGTAGGTGGTAGAAGTGAGTTTAGGTGGGTGTTAGAAGTGAGTGTGTGTAGGTGGTAGAAGTGAGTGTAGGTGGGTGGTAGAAGTGAGTGTGTGTAGGTGGTAGAAGTGAGTGTGTAGGTGGTAGAAGTGAGTGTTTTAGGTGCTAGAAGTGAGTGTGTGTAGGTGGTAGAAGTGAGTGTGTAGGTGGTAGAAGTGAGTGTAGGTGGGTGTTAGAAGTGAGTGTGTGTATGTGGTAGAAGTGAGTGTAGGTGGGTGTTAGAAGTGAGTGTGTGTAGGTGGTAGAAGTGAGTGTGTGTAGGTGGTAGAAGTGAGTGTGTGTAGGTGCTAGAAGTGAGTGTGTGTAGGTGGTAGAAGTGAGTGTGTGTAGGTGGTAGAAGTGAGTGTGTGTAGGTTTTAGAAAGGTGCGTGTGTGTAGGTGGTAGAAGTGAGTGTGTGTAGTTGGTAGAAGTGAGTGTGTGTAGGTGGTAGAAAGGTGCGTGTGTGTAGGTGGTAGAAGTGAGTGTGTAGTTGGTAGAAGTGAGTGTGTGTAGGTGGTAGAAGTGAGTGTGTGTAGGTGGTAGAAGTGAGTGTGTGTAGGTGGAAGAAGTGAGTTTGTAGGTGGTAGAAGTGAGCGTGTGTAGGTGGTAGAAGTGAGCGTGTGTCGTTGGTAAAACAGATTGTGTAAATAAAAAAAAAAATGTGTTTAGAGTTTTCCGAAGCTCGTGTCCCCGGGGAGATGAGCTATTTCAGTTCACCATTGTCCGATGAACTGATGGACTGTTGCTGTGATCAAATTGCTTGAAGGGCTTGATCTCTGTTTCGCCATCGGTCTATATTGGCTCTGTTGTTCCACTATTCATTAATTCTATATTTAATCCGATATTTCAAAGTGTGTCTATATTTGGTCCGTTGCTGATGGAGACTGAATTTTGTTGTTTCCAGGTCCTAGTTATGGTCAAATACCTTTTCTGTCGGTTAGAAATAATCATAAAAATGATTGAAAATGTTGTGATTCCACAAAGACAACATACGAGGGTGGGGGGGGGGGGGGCACGTACAATTAGTGATGTTAATATTGTGTTGTTGTTTTGTGGTAAAGCGGTATTCAGTTTTAGGAATCTGGTTTTACAATGCTTTCCCAACTCGTCCACATAAAAAGGTCAGATTGACACATTTCTTAAGATCGAAAGCAGCATGTCACATCTATTTTTAGAGACGTCGAAGCAATTCCAGCTTCCTACCAGCACTTGACCTACATTATTAACATTGACCGAACTCTGGCGATGTGATCTGCACTTGCGCAAACTTGAATATTGATATCTCTGACTCTAGCAAAGGGGTAGCCAACCCAAAAGTATCTCTGACTCTAGCAAAGGGTTAGCCAACCCAAAAGTATCTCTGACTCTAGCAAAGGGTTAGCCAACCCAAAAGTATATCTGACTCACAAGGGTAGCCAACCCAAAAGCATCTCTGACTCTAGCAAAGGGTTAGCCAACCCAAAAGTATCTCTGACTCACAAGGGTAGCCAACCCAAAAGTATCTCTGACTCTAGCAAAGGGTTAGCCAACCCAAAAGTATCTCTGACTCACAAGGGTAGCCAACCCAAAAGTATCTCTGACTCTAGCAAAGGGTTAGCCAACCCAAAAGTATCTCTGACTCACAAGGGTAGCCAACCCAAAAGTATCTCTGACTCACAAGGGTAGCCAACCCAAAAGTATCTCTGACTCTAGCAAAGGGTTAGCCAACCCAAAAGTATCTCTGACTCACAAGGGTAGCCAACCCAAAAGTATCTCTGACTCACAGGGGTAGCCAACCCAAAAGTATCTCTGACTCACAAGGGTAGCCAACCCAAAAGTATCTCTGACTCTAGCAAAGGGTTAGCCAACCCAAAAGTATCTCTGACTCACAAGGGTAGCCAACCCAAAAGTATCTCTGACTCACAGGGGTAGCCAATCCAAAAGTATCTCTGACTCACAAGGGTAGCCAACCCAAAAGTATCTCTGACTCTAGCAAAGGGTTAGCCAACCCAAAAGTATCTCTGACTCACAAAGGTAGCCAACCCAAAAGTATCTCTGACTCACAAAGGTAGCCAACCCAAAAGTATCTCTGACTCACAGGGGTAGCCAACCCAAAAGTATCTCTGACCATAGCATCGCGGTTACGAGCCTGGGGGTAGTTGGGGGGGGGGGGCACTTATTGGGTTTCTTTTTTTTTTCCCTACATTTTCATCCCGAAAACTGCTCGATTTTACAATTTTTAAAGGATTTACACGACAAACTCTGTTTTTAGGGGTTATTTAATTAAATTATTTTTTTTAAACATAACAATTATTATAATCTGTTTAAGAAACGAAAACATGAATTCTGGTTATCCTTTCATATCCTCACATACGATGTGTGGCTTGCCACATATATCCTTACATCCGAAAAGTGGCGTGCCACATATATTCTTACATACGATGTGTGGCGTGCCACATATATCCTTACATACGATATGTGGCGTGCCACATATATCCTTACATACGATGTGTGGCGTGCCACATCAAAATTGTCAACATTGGGTGCCCGCGTTAACGGCTCTCAATTACACGAGCTGTCATTGTCCAGCCCCACGTCCTGTCTTCTGTCGTAGCCTCTGCCCTGTCATTGTCCAGCCCCACGTCCTGTCTTCTGTCGTAGCCTCTGCCCTGTCATTGTCCAGCCCCACGTCCTGTCTTCTGTCGTAGCCTCTGCCCTGTCATTGTCCAGCCCCACGTCCTGTCTTCTGTCGTAGCCTCTGCCCTGTCATTGTCCAGCCCCACGTCCTGTCTTCTGTCGTAGCCTCTGCCCTGCCGAGTGGACGATCCGAGATGTTTCCTCTTGTTATCTTTTTCAAAACTCGTAACGCAAAGTAACTTTTTTAAAAAAGCCACTGAACTACATATAGACTGTTATCGCTGTCTTAAGACAGAGTTAGCTCTACGGCCATAGCCAGCTGGGTTTTTATTTTATCTCCACCTCGCGGGCCCACGTGACCAGGGGGGTAAACGGGCAGGGACTAAATGACCTGCCACATAACGGGCTCCTATGACCTGAATAGTGAAGGGGCAGGTGACAGTGGGCACGCGACATCCCGTGTGGCGCCAAAACCCGCCGGAGAAAACAAAGGATCTAGAGTTACCTCCCTGAATTTTTATGAGAGTTTATTTCCCCTTGTTAAGACACTGCTCGCCCCTATCTCGTTGACAATACAAATGGATTTTTTGGGGACTCTTTTTTAAATTTTTTTTTTTTTTTTTAAATATTAATCACGACAATGTACTAGCTCCGCACAACAGCGATGTGGCAATATTATGCGGCCTTAACCACACACACTCGTGGCCGTTTTCTTACCACGGCGAAACAGTTACGTTTATTGATTGATTTCTGTTAAGGGAACGCATACAAGTACAAGTAGGGTGCGCGCCGGGCCGTCCATGTGGCGTTGGATTATAATGAGCCCCCTTAGCAGCGAGGCCGCATGTTTCATTCATTAGTTTTACATGGCATGTCTTTTCAGGGAAGGCACAGCAGAGTTTTTTTGTTATAGTGAAATAGTCATCGCTGTTTAAATACTATTAGATTTATATGAGCGGTTCCCAAACTGGTGGCGTATATAACGTATATACCTATTTATGGAACTATTTAATGTTATTACTCATAAATGTGGGGGGGGGGGGCGTCAATATTAAACTTGGAGGTGGTAACATCAAGTATGGAAACCAGTCGATTTGATATACAATTTTAATATATCAGTTATTTATGTGTTGGAGTGTAGCAGGCTGTCCCATTTGTTGATATAATAACAGACAGTCATGGTAGAGTGGAGCAGGCTGTCCCATTTGTTGATATAATATCAGACAGTTATGGTAGAATGGAGCAGGCTGTCCCATTTGTTGATATAATATCAGACAGTTATGGTAGAGTGGAGCAGGCTGCACTATGTGTTTAAACTGTTCACATTTGGGCTTTAATTTCTAAGTGGAAAAAAAGGACTTGTTCGTCGTTCTTAAGCATTGTATTGTTGTGGGGCATCAGTCCGTGACGAATGTCTAGGGCTATGTGTGTGGGAGGGGGTTATGGTGGTCTCCAAACATCTAGCTGGGACATGTCCCAAATGTCATCTAGCTGGGACATGTCCCAAATGTCATCTAGCTGGGACATGTCCCAAATGTCATCTAGCTGGGACATGTCCCAAATGCCTTATTTGAATACCACAATGCCTGTAAATATTTAGCTACGGATATTTTAAAAAAACTTTGAGAGGGGGAGATCTCTAAAAATGTAATCAATTCCCTTCCCCCACCCCGTGTGTCACCGCTCCTGAATAGTGTTGGATGTAGAGAAGAGTTCCTATTAGATGACAGGTGGGATGAAGAGAAGAGTTCCTATTAGATGACAGGTTGGATGTAGAGAAGAGTTCCTATTAGATGACAGGTTGGATGTAGAGAAGAGTTCTTATTAGATGACAGGTGGGAGGAAGAGAAGAGTTCCTATTAGATGACAGGTTGGATGTAGAGAAGAGTTCCTATTAGATGACAGGTTGGATGTAGAGAAGAGTTCCTATTAGATGGCAGGTTGGATGTAGACAAGAGTTCCTATTAGATGACGGGTGGGATGAAGAGAAGAGTTCCTATTAGATGACAGGTTGGATGTAGAGAAGAGTTCCTATTAGATGACAGGTTGGATGTAGAGAAGAGTTTCCATTAGATGACAGGTTGGATGTAGAGAAGAGTTCCTATTAGATGACATGTTGGATGTAGAGAAGAGTTCCTATTAGATGACAGGTTGGATGTAGAGAAGAGTTCCCATTAGATGACAGGTTGGATGAAGAGAAGAGTTCCTATTAGATGACAGGTTGGATGTAGAGAAGAGTTCCTATTAGATGACAGGTTGGATGCAGAGAAGAGTTCCTATTAGATGACAGGCTGGATGTAGAGAAGAGTTCATATTAGATGACAGGTTGGATGTAGAAAAGAGTTCCTATTAGATGACAGGTTGGGTGAAGAGAAGAGTTCCTATTAGATGACAGGTTGGATGTAGAGAAGAGTTCCTATTAGATGGCAGGTTGGATGTAGAGAAGAGTTCCTATTAGATGACAGGTTGGATGCAGAGAAGAGTTCCCATTAGATGACAGGTTGGATGTAGAGAAGAGTTCCCATAAGATGACAGGTTGGATGTAGAGAAGAGTTCCCATTAGATGACAGGTTGGATGAAGGGAAGAGTTCCTATTAGATGACATGTTTGAAAGGCCGATAACCTAGCTACACGTTTTTTCTTCTTCTCCTCCACCCACCCACCCGGTTTTACCATTAAATGATGAGTCGCGCGTACAATCAACAGGTCAAGGCCACCGACAGGAACAAAACACAACAAGGGAGAAGGGAGGGGAGGGGAAAAAAACATGAATCACGGGAATACAAAAGGGAAAAATTTTAATTTCTGAACCTGTTAGGTTGTGTAGCACAGGGGCGTAGTTTCCTTGCCAATTTTATTTCTTTTTTATTTAGGTGACAGTTGGTCGCTTTGCACTCAGAATAACTGTACAAGTACAAGGTTATTTATATTCAAGTCACCAGGGTACCCCAAAAAAAAAAAAAAAAAAAAAAATCTTCATGAACACAATGACATGTATGCATGGTAATTTTGAAACCCATAAGGGGCTCGTCGTCCCCCACTCCATCTCAGATAAATCCTTGTGTTGACTTGGGGGGGGTGGGGGTTGGGGGGGGGGGGGTGTTTAGGCTCAGTCATTCTGACGGGAGTTCTATTTAACATTTTTACTTTCAATCTGGAGTCATAAAGTTACTTGATTTTGAATGAACTCTCCGCCTCTCAAGCGAATCTTTTCAAAATCCTAAACAGATGCCTTTAATTATGACGTAGTTAAGAAAAAATCCCCGGACCAAAAGCATATCTATTGTGTTATAGTGTTGGTGTTTAACGCCCCCCCCCCCCTCAACTCTGAAACTCATTATTTTCATCAATAACATACCATCAAAGCCCATTTTGTCGCCCCACTAGTCTGGCACCCAGGCATATCTCTCCCCTCTGCCCCCCTCTTAGCTGCGCCTCTGGCAAGTTATCACTCTGTCATTGAGAGATGGCTTTAAAAGAGGTCTGTGTTTATTTTAAGGGTCGGAGACCTGGGGGGCGGGGGCTATCGTTTTTAAGCTATGATAAGGTGAGTGAACACGCACAGTAATATAGGTGAGGGAACACACATACTCGTCATCAAATGAATAAAGACAAGGATCGAATTATCAGAAACTATATCCAAGTGTACAAGTTGATTGATTCTATATGTAAATTGACAGTTTATTATGCCACTGAATTGGACATTATTGTTGTTGTACTACTGGCATTGTCAAGAACATATTTGTGATTTCAGGAACATACTGACATTGTCAGGAACATACTGGCATTGTCATGAACACACTGGAATTGTCAGGAACATATTAATGATTTCGGGAACATACTGGCATTGTCACGAACATACTGGCATTGCCATGAACACGCTGGCAATGTCAGGAACATATTGGTGATTTCAGGAACATGCTGGCATTGCCATGAACACACTGGCGTTGTCATGAACACACTGGCATTGTCAGGAGCATATTAATGATTTCGGGAACATACTGGCATTGTCATGAACATACTGACATTGCCAGGAGCATACTGGCATTCTAATGGACATACAGACATTGTCAGGAGCATACTGGCATTGCCTAGCTAGTTTTTCAACATTTCAGCCCGGTCATTTTGACCCCAGCCCCAGGTGCTGTAGCCCGTGTCTCTTGAACCACCTTCTGAATCTGATTAAAGCTATAACTGTACATCATTTCTCAGTCGGTGAACCATTCCTAAGCGATCATCATCTGTCACAACGACATTTGTCCTACCGTCTACTGACTCAGTCAGTAGCCGACTGTTGACGAGCTCACTCGGAGAGACTGGTTGAGAACTAGTGAATCGTGCTAACACAAGCCAAAAATGGAGTCCATGGATTGGGGACAGACAGGTGTGGACGGCTGCTTGGCGCGCATCAACTCTGATCTCCAGGCCCGGCACGGTTACGCCATCCTGATTAACTAGGCCAGGCACCTATATGCAAATGGCACGAGCGATTTGGCGGGAAAGTTAAGTAGGCACGTGTGGATAAGCCAGCGCTGCTGACGTCTGATTGGATACACGATTCTCTCGTGCTGTATAGTTGACGGGTCTCAAAATTGTAAACACCGCTTCACTCTCTGACTTGGGCGTACTTCACTCTATAGTACATGGAGGTTACTAGCAGGGCATGTTGTAAGCGGGGCAACTGTAATACACATCAATGTACAGGGGACAATTGTAATACACATCAATGTACAGGGGACAATTGTAATATACATCAATGTACAGGGGACAATTGTAATACACATCAACGTACAGCGGACAATTGTAACACACATCAATGTACAGGGGACAATTGTAGCACGCGGCAATTATATCACACGTCATGTGCATGGGACAATTATATCATTCAGGCATTGTACACGGGACACATATATCAAAAGTATGTACACGGTACAAATATAGGATCAGGTATGTACATGAGACAACTATATCCCACGGCGTATACACGGGGAAAATATGTCATCGGGCATGTACATGGGACAAATATATCACACTGCATGTGTACACAGGTTAAGACTGATGCTTGATTTGTGTGTAGGGTAATACCTCGAATATCGCGGGTGTAAGGTTACTAGACACCCCCCCCCCCCCACAATACGCTTTGTAGGATTTCTATATATTGTAAAGCTAAATAAACACTTCACGCACTTTTATAAACCTACCCCGCAATGTTATTAAACATTTCCAAGCTCTTAAACACTTTAAAGTACGCTAGTATACGGTGTATACATTAGATATTGCTTATTTTACCGCAAAATTGGTTAAAATATTAAATATATCAAATTACAAATACTGTAAACGTCAAAGTCCAGCGAAATAGCGCCAACTCCTCAGATCGTTTTGTTATATCATAGGAGAACATCCGCTAAGGAGTGGAGGCGCCTGGGAGTGATTGCGTGACTTACGAAGTAGAGATGTATTACTGTATTTAAGCATTCAAGCGTTTGTACCCCAATCAGGTCGGCCATTCATCTAAGACAGGGCTTCCCAAATATTTATTTTTTTTGTGTCCTACACCTCTACGAATTGTTTTACTTAGTCGAAGTCTCTCGCCCCCTACTGAAATACCAATATAGGACTGTTCATAGTACATTTTCTCGACTCCCCCCTCCCCCCAACAACTAAAATTCCACATCGTACCTCTGGGGTTGTAAACGCCCCAGGTGTGGAACCCCTGAATGTAATCACTTATTCCAGGAACACCTTTCCAATTCTTAGGAGCTATGCTTTTTAAAAAAAAAAAAATTAGTATTTATATTAGTGATCGCAGATATTCACAAAATGGTATCATCGTATACATTGTGGTAGTTTTGTGAATGTTTGATCCGAAGTTTGAGTCTTTTTATAACAATTGTACGACTCCAGTTTAAGTGAATAAAATTCAATTTGAACCACTCTGATGCCCTACAATGGTCCGAGTCTCATTATTAAGGTATGCCAGAGCGCTACTTTCAAAGAGAGAATAGTTTTGATGGATTGATTGATTGAATACTTATATAGCGCTTGTATCCATGCTATTTTAGCATGCTCACTGCGCTCTCAGCGATGGCATCAGGGGCGTCGCAGGAGTTGTCGGAATGACTCATTGTTTCGATGTTGGTCGCCCATGAAAGGGACGCCATCTCCGGGTTTGATTTAAGAGTTTCCTTCTCTTAGATGAGTTACCATCCAAGGTTAACGCGTCCCATCCACCCGGGGTGCTGGTGAGGCTTTTTGGCTTTGTAGGGGATTGAACTCCAGACGTGTGGGTGAAATGTTAGTTCTTGCCACACCGCATGCATATTTCTGAAGTGCTCCATGGAAAGTCCCTGTCTGTTTGTTCGGCCATAAACCCTCCAGTCCAATTTGCCAGAACAAACCCCAAGCTCTAATGATGTGAGCCTTCTCGCTGGAGGTATGACGACTAATAATGCATGCAATAATAATCAATAAAACAATGGGGAGGAATTGTCTCGCTACCGTTGCAGTGCGACCTATCGATCACCATAGGGAGATGACAGGCCCTGTTAGCGATATGCCCTATTCAGACTATTCTAGCAGGGACCGGGACGAAATGTGCTTCTATTCTATGGGATCTTTCTTTGAGACATCGTGGCCTATTTTAGAAAAAAACTAACAAAAAAAAACTGGTCAGTTTTTCTAAAAGTCTGTGCATTTGTGCACCAAGAGCAGGCGACAGGTAGATTTGAGTGACAGGTAGATTTGTGCACCAAGATCATGTGAGGAGTGGTACATTTGTGTACCAAGATCCTATGATGAGTGGTACATTTGTGCACCAAGATCCTATGATGAGAGGTACATTTGTGTACCAAAATCCTATGATGAGAGGTACATTTGTGTATCAAGATCCTATGATGAGAGGTACATTTGTGTACCAAGATCCTATGATGAGAGGTACATTTGTGTACCAAGATCCTATGATGAGAGGTACATTTGTGTACCAATAGCCTGTGGTGAGAGATAGATTTGTGCACCAATAGCATGTGATGAGAAGTGCATGTGTGCACCAAGAGCCCGTGATGACAGTAAGATGTGTACACCTAGAGTTGGCGACACACCTAGATCTGAACATGACAACTGAAACAAGTAATATTACAGAAATGATACCTTTGACATGGCAAATGACAGTCATCAACACACATACACACAAACAAGGCTCGAGCATACAAAACGATGAGGCGGCAACATTTTGGGCGCAGGTGGACCCCTGGTTGGGGGGGGGGGGGTCTTTCAGTTGCAACAGGTTCCAAATTGTGGCTTTGAAGCGAGGCGAGTATGGGTTGATACAAGATGGAGAGCCTTGAATAGGAAGCAGTGTCAATGAGACGCTAATAATAGGGCGGGCGGGAAACGGTACATAACTCTGGAGAAACCAGTCCCATCTTAGTTTCGGTGTTTACAAAGTTGGTGTCTTCTGCTGGAACACATCCTGCACTGCACATATACATCGGATTGATGGATTCGAATATTACTGAACAGACTTGAAGCCATTTAAATGACTTTTTTTTAGCTTTACACAGTAGCCTCCTATACACCACCGGAAATGGAACAGGGCAAATAAAAACTTACACAATAGTAGCAACGTGACAGCCTTAAAATCTCGAGTTGAAACTCCTGTAATTGGATATCTCAATGATAGAAGACCCTGTCAGAGACCTGCCTTAAAATCTCGAGTTGAAACTCTTGTAATTGGATATCTCAATGATAGAAGACCCTGTCAGAGACCTGCTTTAAAATCTCGAGTTGAAACTCTTGTAATTGGATATCTCAATGATAGAAGACCCTGTCAGAGACCTGCCTTAAAATCTCGAGTTGAAACTCTTGTAATTGGATATCTCAATGATAGAAGACCCTGTCAGAGACCTGCCTTAAAATCTCGAGTTGAAACTCTTGTAATTGGATATCTCAATGATAGAAGACCCTGTCAGAGACCTGTCTTAAAATCTCGAGTTGAAACTCTTGTAATTGGATATCTCAATGATAGAAGACCCTGTCAGAGACCTGCCTTAAAATCTCGAGTTGAAACTCTTGTAATTGGATATCTCAATGATAGAAGACCCTGTCAGAGACCTGCCTTAAAATCTCGAGTTGAAACTCTTGTAATTGGATATCTCAATGATAGAAGACCCTGTCAGAGACCTGCCTTAAAATCTCGAGTTGAAACTCTTGTAATTGGATATCTCAATGATAGAAGACCCTGTCAGAGACCTGCCACCACACTCCTGCCACCACACTCCTGCCACCACACTCCTACACACATCAAGACGCTGATATGTTTGTTCATGAGACTTTGGACAGACACTTTTGCTGTTTTTATGGCGAGACACTTTGGGGGGAGATGTTGAGATATTTTTTTTTAAATTGTGAGAATTTTGGGGAGACACTGCTGATTTTTTTTCAAGTGTTTTTTTTTTTTTTTTAAAATGTTTTCTGTTTCTCCCATTGATTTGACACCAGCAGTGCAGTGCCACAGACAACAGACAGTAGGTCTCCCATTGCTTTGACCACCAGCAGTGCAGCGCTACAGACAACAGACCAGTAGGTCTCCCATTGATTTGACACCAGCAGTACAGCGCCACAGACAACAGACCAGTAGGTCTCCCATTGCTTTGACCACCAGCAGTGCAGCGCCACAGACAACAGACCAGTAGGTCTCCCATTGCTTTGACCACCAGCAGTACAGCGCCACAGACAACAGACCAGTAGGTCTCCCATTGCTTTGACCACCAGCAGTGCAGCGCCACAGACAACAGACCAGTAGGTCTCCCATTGATTTGACCACCAGCAGTACAGCGCCACAGACAACAGACCAGTAGGTCTCCCATTGATTTGACACCAGCAGTGCAGTGCCACAGACAACAGACCAGTAGGTCTCCCATTGCTTTGACCACCAGCAGTGCAGCACCACAGACAACAGACCAGTAGGTCTCCCATTGCTTTGACCACCAGCAGTGCAGCGCCACAGACAACAGACCAGTAGGTCTCCCATTGCTTTGACCACCAGCAGTACAGCGCCACAGACAACAGACCAGTAGGTCTCCCATTGCTTTGACCACCAGCAGTGCAGCGCCACAGACAACAGACCAGTAGGTCTCCCATTGATTTGACCATCAGCAGTACAGCGCCACAGACAACAGACCAGTAGGTCTCCCATTGATTTGACACCAGCAGTGCAGTGCCACAGACAACAGACCAGTAGGTCTCCCATTGCTTTGACCACCAGCAGTGCAGCACCACAGACAACAGACCAGTAGGTCTCCCATTGCTTTGACCACCAGCAGTACAGCGCCACAGACAACAGACCAGTAGGTCTCCCATTGCTTTGACCACCAGCAGTGCAGCGCCACAGACAACAGACCAGTAGGTCTCCCATTGATTTGACCACCAGCAGTACAGCGCCACAGACAACAGACCAGTAGGTCTCCCATTGATTTGACACCAGCAGTGCATTGCCACAGACAACAGACCAGTAGGTCTCCCATTGCTTTGACCACCAGCAGTGCAGCGCCACAGACAACAGACCAGTAGGTCTCCCATTGCTTTGACCACCAGCAGTACAGCGCCACAGACAACAGACCAGTAGGTCTCCCATTGCTTTGACCACCAGCAGTACAGCGCCACAGACAACAGACCAGTAGGTCTCCCATTGATTTGACCACCAGCAGTACAGCGCCACAGACAACAGACCAGTAGGTCTCCACCCGTGTTATCATGTAGGACGGACGTCGATCAAAGCCGTGCTCAAATAGGTCTGATTTCTCTTGTATTGCATCATCTGCAGAATCACAGAACAAAATTCCAACAAACATATCTTGTGTATATGTGGAACCAGGGACGACGGTTGCCTTACGGCACTAGATCTGTACTGGTAACCTCAACTGCACTCGCCCAAACCCAAAGTGGTTGTCTTTAATGGAAGTGACCAGCGTCGGATCCAGACAAAAGCGATCGTTTATAAACAAATATTACGGGGTTTGTTTTGTTTTTTGTCCTCTGGAACTCTCTAGGAAACTGAGAAAATAAACATGAGCTTGTTTGCATCCACCTTCTCGGGATTTGTAATCTATGTTATTTGAATGGAGGCTGGACTGTGATGAAACGATAACAATGTTTTTTTTTTTATATTTTCGAGTAGGTTGGGAGGGGAACTGTTACTTAAATTGTGTTTTCTGTAGCCCCCTCTGTTCTATTGTATTTCCATATTTAACACCTCCACCCCCCAACCACCCACCCACCCCCCTCAAACAAAAACAATCTCACTCACCTTTTTTTAAAAAAAGTTCCTCCCACTGTCAGTAGAAATGCTCTACATATTTGAATCCTATTATGTGTCAATGTTTTATTGGTCGATTCTATGACGAGCATAAACTGCAGATGACTCGCGGCGACCATGAGAGTTTCGCTCGAAGAGTTGACAGTCCGCCATCTCAGTGAGCTCCCGTCGACTTGTTTTCTCTTCCCCCGTTATATTGCCACCAATACGCTGAACAATAAGCTAGCCACGCTTGAAAGAATTCTGTTGTTTTTTGTTGTAAATTTTCTAACGCTAACGGTATATTTTATCATGTAAGCGCCGCGACCAGACAAAACATTTAGTTCTATTAATACTGTCCCGCCACACATATTTAACAACGTTATAGTGTGTTGGGAAGGGGGGAGGTGTATAGGAGCTCCACGGATTATCTATTTGGAAACTGTTACCACGTTCATTATAAACAAAAATGTTAAAGCGCACACCAGCGACTGGCAGCCTGGGGCCGACAGGTGGTTTTGTGTTGTCATGGCAACCTCACAGTTGAATGACGTTGAAATACTTGGATTATATTTTGTCAGAACCTATGGCATAAACATCCCGTGTCTACAACGGTGCTGTATAGAACCCCCCACCCCCCACCCCCAAACCGCCCCATGGAACGTTTGGGCCAATGATCCCGTGCGACCCTGAGTGAGGCGAACTTCGGGCTTGTTGCTCTGCACTTACGCTTGGCTGGGTCTTCCTCGGCCTCGAAATGTGTTAATTGTCGTAAGACGATGTTTCGGACCCTGCAACCACTCGGTGATACGCTTCGCGGGTTTGAACGACCCATCTTCGGTGTTGACACAAAGTGCGAAACTATCCACAGCAACTCATCTCGGTCGTCGGTTCAACGAGAACTTTCCCGTTGGTACGTCAGGAAAGTACAATGAGAGCTTGGCCGTGTTGTTCTCGCTCATTTTCTCCTACTTGTCAAATTGGTCAAGCAAGACACCTGTACAAACCCTTGACCGGTTCTATAACTGTACCGAGCCCTTGGGTAACCCCCTCCTATTCTGATGCTGGCCCGAGTCCCGCGTTAGCTCCCAGCGTAAACGAGAGAAGAGACGGCCCGTTGGAAACGAGTCAATATTGGCGCTTATCACAGTGCTCCCACTGCCATCACGCAACACGCCGCAGCAATGCCAGGTATTCTTCAACGGCCTGCTCAATCCAAATACGCATTGTCCGTTACTTAGTTGTCCATTAGCTGCAGAATGTCATGAAACTATCGGGTTTAATAAAGAGTTGCCGCTGGTCGCCACACCTGTGTGGACCATATCACCTGACTCGGGGGGCTTATTTTGCTTTCTCAGCACCCTTGGTGGAGACACTTGCACTAAGAAGTGAAATCTATTCAAGCAAACGATTGCACGAATTTTATCTGTGTGGTCGTGACATCAAATACTGTTGGATGAAAAAAACGAAACAATACTTGTTGTCGTGTTCTAAGAGTGTTGTCGTGTTCTAAGAGTGTTGTCGTGTTCTAAGAGTGTTGTCGTGTTCTAAGAGTGTTGTCGTGTTCTAAGAGTGTTGTCGTGTTCTAAGAGTGTTGTCGTGTTCTAAGAGTGTTGTCGTGTTCTAAGAGTGTTGTCGTGTTCTAAGAGTGTTGTCGTGTTCTAAGAGTGTTGTCGTGTTCTAAGAGTGTTGTCGTGTTCTAAGAGTGTTGTCGTGTTCTAAGAGTGTTGTCGTGTTCTAAGAGTGTTGTCGTGTTCTAAGAGTGTTGTCGTGTTCTAAGAGTGTTGTCGTGTTCTAAGAGTGTTGTCGTGTTCTAAGAGTGTTGTCGTGTTCTAAGAGTGTTGTCGTGTTCTAAGAGTGTTGTCGTGTTCTAAGAGTGTTGTCGTGTTCTAAGAGTGTTGTCGTGTTCTAAGAGTGTTGTCGTGTTCTAAGAGTGTTGTCGTGTTCTAAGAGTGTTGTCGTGTTCTAAGAGTGTTGTCGTGTTCTAAAAGTGTTGTCGTGTTCTAAGAGTGTTGTCGTGTTCTAAGAGTGTTGTCGTGTTCTAAGAGTGTTGTCGTGTTCTAAGAGTGTTGTCGTGTTCTAAGAGTGTTGTCGTGTTCTAAGAGTGTTGTCGTGTTCTAAAAGTGTTGTCGTGTTCCAAGAGTGTTGTCGTGTTCCAAAAGTGTTGTCGTGTTCTAAGAGTGTTGTCGTGTTCTAAGAGTGTTGTCGTGTTCTAAGAGTGTTGTCGTGTTCTAAGAGTGTTGTCGTGTTCTAAGAGTGTTGTCGTGTTCTAAGAGTGTTGTCGTGTTCTAAGAGTGTTGTCGTGTTCTAAAAGTGTTGTCGTGTTCTAAGAGTGTTGTCGTGTTCTAAGAGTGTTGTCGTGTTCTAAGAGTGTTGTCGTGTTCTAAGAGTGTTGTCGTGTTCTAAGAGTGTTGTCGTGTTCTAAGAGTGTTGTCGTGTTCTAAGAGTGTTGTCGTGTTCTAAGAGTGTTGTCGTGTTCTAAGAGTGTTGTCGTGTTCTAAAAGTGTTGTCGTGTTCTAAGAGTGTTGTCGTGTTCTAAGAGTGTTGTCGTGTTCTAAGAGTGTTGTCGTGTTCTAAGAGTGTTGTCGTGTTCTAAGAGTGTTGTCGTGTTCTAAGAGTGTTGTCGTGTTCTAAGAGTGTTGTCGTGTTCTAAAAGTGTTGTCGTGTTCTAAGAGTGTTGTCGTGTTCTAAGAGTGTTGTCGTGTTCTAAGAGTGTTGTCGTGTTCTAAGAGTGTTGTCGTGTTCTAAAAGTGTTGTCGTGTTCTAAGAGTGTTGTCGTGTTCTAAGAGTGTTGTCGTGTTCTAAGAGTGTTGTCGTGTTCTAAGAGTGTTGTCGTGTTCTAAGAGTGTTGTCGTGTTCTAAAAGTGTTGTCGTGTTCTAAGAGTGTTGTCGTGTTCTAAGAGTGTTGTCGTGTTCTAAGAGTGTTGTCGTGTTCTAAGAGTGTTGTCGTGTTCTAAGAGTGTTGTCGTGTTCTAAGAGTGTTGTCGTGTTCTAAGAGTGTTGTCGTGTTCTAAGAGTGTTGTCGTGTTCTAAGAGTGTTGTCGTGTTCTAAGAGTGTTGTCGTGTTCTAAGAGTGTTGTCGTGTTCTAAGAGTGTTGTCGTGTTCTAAGAGTGTTGTCGTGTTCTAAGAGTGTTGTCGTGTTCTAAGAGTGTTGTCGTGTTCTAAGAGTGTTGTCGTGTTCTAAGAGTGTTGTCGTGTTCTAAGAGTGTTGTCGTGTTCTAAGAGTGTTGTCGTGTTCTAAGAGTGTTGTCGTGTTCTAAGAGTGTTGTCGTGTTCTAAGAGTGTTGTCGTGTTCTAAGAGTGTTGTCGTGTTCTAAGAGTGTTGTCGTGTTCTAAGAGTGTTGTCGTGTTCTAAGAGTGTTGTCGTGTTCTAAGAGTGTTGTCGTGTTCTAAGAGTGTTGTCGTGTTCTAAGAGTGTTGTCGTGTTCTAAGAGTGTTGTCGTGTTCTAAGAGTGTTGTCGTGTTCTAAGAGTGTTGTCGTGTTCTAAGAGTGTTGTCGTGTTCTAAGAGTGTTGTCGTGTTCTAAGAGTGTTGTCGTGTTCTAAGAGTGTTGTCGTGTTCTAAGAGTGTTGTCGTGTTCTAAGAGTGTTGTCGTGTTCTAAGAGTGTTGTCGTGTTCTAAGAGTGTTGTCGTGTTCTAAGAGTGTTGTCGTGTTCTAAGAGTGTTGTCGTGTTCTAAGAGTGTTGTCGTGTTCTAAGAGTGTTGTCGTGTTCTAAGAGTGTTGTCGTGTTCTAAGAGTGTTGTCGTGTTCTAAGAGTGTTGTCGTGTTCTAAGAGTGTTGTCGTGTTCTAAGAGTGTTGTCGTGTTCTAAGAGTGTTGTCGTGTTCTAAGAGTGTTGTCGTGTTCTAAGAGTGTTGTCGTGTTCTAAGAGTGTTGTCGTGTTCTAAGAGTGTTGTCGTGTTCTAAGAGTGTTGTCGTGTTCTAAGAGTGTTGTCGTGTTCTAAGAGTGTTGTCGTGTTCTAAGAGTGTTGTCGTGTTCTAAGAGTGTTGTCGTGTTCTAAGAGTGTTGTCGTGTTCTAAGAGTGTTGTCGTGTTCTAAAAGTGTTGTCGTGTTCTAAGAGTGTTGTCGTGTTCTAAGAGTGTTGTCGTGTTCTAAGAGTGTTGTCGTGTTCTAAGAGTGTTGTCGTGTTCTAAAAGTGTTGTCGTGTTCTAAGAGTGTTGTCGTGTTCTAAGAGTGTTGTCGTGTTCTAAGAGTGTTGTCGTGTTCTAAGAGTGTTGTCGTGTTCTAAGAGTGTTGTCGTGTTCTAAGAGTGTTGTCGTGTTCTAAGAGTGTTGTCGTGTTCTAAGAGTGTTGTCGTGTTCTAAGAGTGTTGTCGTGTTCTAAAAGTGTTGTCGTGTTCTAAGAGTGTTGTCGTGTTCTAAGAGTGTTGTCGTGTTCTAAAAGTGTTGTCGTGTTCTAAGAGTGTTGTCGTGTTCTAAGAGTGTTGTCGTGTTCTAAGAGTGTTGTCGTGTTCTAAGAGTGTTGTCGTGTTCTAAAAGTGTTGTCGTGTTCTAAGAGTGTTGTCGTGTTCTAAGAGTGTTGTCGTGTTCTAAGAGTGTTGTCGTGTTCTAAAAGTGTTGTCGTGTTCTAAGAGTGTTGTCGTGTTCTAAGAGTGTTGTCGTGTTCTAAAAGTGTTGTCGTGTTCTAAGAGTGTTGTCGTGTTCTAAGAGTGTTGTCGTGTTCTAAGAGTGTTGTCGTGTTCTAAAAGTGTTGTCGTGTTCTAAGAGTGTTGTCGTGTTCTAAGAGTGTTGTCGTGTTCTAAAAGTGTTGTCGTGTTCTAAAAGTGTTGTCGTGTTCTAAAAGTGTTGTCGTGTTCTAAAAGTGTTGTCGTGTTCTAAAAGTGTTGTCGTGTTCCAAAAGTGTTGTCGTGTTCCAAGAGTGTTGTCGTGTTCCAAAAGTGTTGTCGTGTTCTAAAAGTGTTGTCGTGTTCCAAAAGTGTTGTCGTGTTCTAAGAGTGTTGTCGTGTTCTAAGAGTGTTGTCGTGTTCCAAAAGTGTTGTCGTGTTCCAAAAGTGTTGTCGTGTTCTAAAAGTGTTGTCGTGTTCCAAAAGTGTTGTCGTGTTCCAAAAGTGTTGTCGTGTTCCAAAAGTGTTGTCGTGTTCTAAGAGTGTTGTCGTGTTCTAAGAGTGTTGTCGTGTTCCAAAAGTGTTGTCGTGTTCCAAAAGTGTTGTCGTGTTCTAAAAGTGTTGTCGTGTTCCAAAAGTGTTGTCGTGTTCCAAAAGTGTTGTCGTGTTCCAAAAGTGTTGTCGTGTTCCAAAAGTGTTGTCGTGTTCTAAAAGTGTTGTCGTGTTCTAAGAGTGTTGTCGTGTTCTAAGAGTGTTGTCGTGTTCTAAGAGTGTTGTCGTGTTCTAAGAGTGTTGTCGTGTTCTAAAAGTGTTGTCGTGTTCTAAGAGTGTTGTCGTGTTCTAAAAGTGTTGTCGTGTTCTAAGAGTGTTGTCGTGTTCTAAAAGTGTTGTCGTGTTCTAAGAGTGTTATCGTGTTCTAAGAGTGTTGTCGTGTTCTAAGAGTGTTGTCGTGTTCTAAAAGTGTTTTCGGTCACCCTTCCACCTGCAACCAAGGATACCAAATTTTGTATGCTTTAAAAAAATAATTAAAAACCTTTTAGAGAACATTTGCTCTCCCTGAATTCCTTGTTGAATCTATGATAAAATTTTTTGCGGAAATGTTTCGAACATATCTTTGTTTATAATAATTATTATTTTTTTACATTGTGGCGGGCATTATGGAATGACGCTATTTTCCCCTGGGGGGGGGGGAATATGGAAGTGGTTATTTTCCACGGGCAATATGGAATGACGTTATTTTCAGCGGACAAAACAGCAACAGCGTCATCAAAGACGATGATGAACTTAATACGAGATCACAGTCGATTGAACATTTCAATAGGTAATCATTGTACACAGACACTAGCTTACAGCCACACAGCGAGTGTATGGTGGGGGGGGGGGCATGCTTCGATCCCACCATCTCTGAGGACGGCAGTTTTGTACAGGAACAAGTAAAGACTACGATGTCCAATTTCCTAAATAGTTTTTACAGTATGACGGCGATCCTGGTAAGCTTACAATTTTGTTTAAATATCACACGACAGGTATTATTAGTATTGCGTAAAGGGCGTCAAACTGTATGATTTTCGGAAGGCGTCTCATTTGGTGATTTGCGGAGGGCGTCATACTGACTAGGGTGGGGATCTTTGGAGGGCATCACGGGGGATTTGGGGAGGGCGTCACACTGACGAGTGCATTAGTGGATGGCATCATACTGACTAGGGAATTTGTGGAGGGCGTACTAATAAGGGATTAGTGGAGGGTGTCATAGTAGTGGGATGTGTGGAGGGCGTCATATGGAATTTGAAAAGGGCGTCACACTGACGAAAGGATTAGTGGATGGCATTATACTGACTATGGTATTTTCAGAAGGCGTCATAGTAGGGGGATTCGTGGAGGGCGTCACAATGACAATGTGGGCTAGGGAATTTGTGGAGGGCGTTACACTTTGGGATTTGGGTAAGGTGTCACACTAGGAGATTTGCGGAAGGCGTCATAGTAGAGGATGTGTCGAGGGCGTCTCACTATTGAAATTGTGGAGAGTGTCATATTACATAGAATATTTAGCGGGGCGTCTGTTGGGCTAGTTCGGAATCGTTACCCAGAAGGCAACACGCCTGTCTAGAAGTGGTAGACAACATGCCATGTGTTATCCTGTCTCGGGACACTGTACCGCCTGTAAGTGTTAGACATCATGCCACTTGTGATCTTGTCTCGGGACACTGTGCCGCCTGTATATAAGTGTTAGACATCATGCCATCTGGGATCCTGTCTGGGGACACCGTGCCTCCATTGACATGACATCGCGCTCCTGTGTGTCGTGAATGGATATAGAGAGAGCCGTAATTGCCTTTATTAACTATAGTCACCAGACCCAGCACATAACAGGGCGGCCGGGCTTGTGGGACGATGGGGGGTGGGGGAGGTTGCACCTGTCTGTAGTCTCTATGACAATGTCTCTTCTCTCTTGGGACTGAGCCGGGTGCAGTTGTAGTTTTTTGTCACCTTCTCATTTTCTAAAATAAGTTCCACCCACTGGAGAGTTGTGAAAAGTGCGTCTATAGAACCAGCAGCCATCAAAGTTGAAGGATTACTAACACTAATCAAATCCTAACCCAGTGGTTCTCAACCTTTTTAGTGCCGCGACCCATTTAGAACATTTGCCATGTTGTGGGGACCCACATCCAGAATTATAACTTGCAATTAAGTAACAGGTGTTGAGAAGGGGGAGTGGGGCATAGCTTTGTTGTGGATAAAAGCCTTGTGTGCTGTAATTTTGATCATGGTGGAGGGGGGCAAAAATAAGGGCTAGGAAGGGTGGAGGGCTCTGTATAGAGGTCTCTGTAAGTCAATCACCAGAATTGTTTTTTTTTTTTTATACTTCTCAAGCTCACAGATTTACGTGCAAGCTGACAACTTTTAAGTCGGGAGGGGGATGGGGTGCACAAGGGGGTGACATCCTCAAAAAAAAAGGGGGGGGGGTTCACGGGGGTGACATCCTCAAAAAAAAAGGGGGGGGGGACACGAATGAGAATTGAAATTTGACAGGGTTCGCTCTAGTCGGTTTCATAACAGAGCTCTGTTAAATAAGAGCAGGCTGCCATAAGAGCTGGCTACCATAAGTCATAAGAGCAGGCTGCCATAAGTCATAAGAGCAGGGCTGCCATAAGAGCAGGGCTGCGATAAGAGCAGGTTGCAAAAAGAGAAGGGCTGTCATTAGTCATAAGAGCAGGCTGCCATAAGAGCAGGGCTTCCATAAGAGCAGGTTGCCATAAGAGCAGGTTGCAATAAGAGCAGGGCTGCCATAAGAGCAGGTTGTCATAAGAGCAGGGCTGCCACAAGAGCAGGGCTGCCATAGAGCAAGCTGCCATAAGAGCAGGGCTGCCATAAGATCAGGGCTGCCATAAGAGCAGGTTGCCATAAGAGCAGGGCTGCCATGAGAGCAGGGCTGCCATGAGAGAAGAGGCTGCCATGAGAGCAGGGCTGCCATAAGAGCAGGGCTGCCATAAGAGCAGCGCTGCCATAACAGCATGGCTGCCATAAGAGCAGGGCTGCCATAAGAGCATGGCTGCCATAAGAGCAGGGTTGGGAATGTCTCACGATCTGTCTGTTTATGAATTCCTGTGAGAGAAGAGTTTCAAAACTGTTTACGATCTACCATGCAACAGTCCAGGCTTCCTGATCTTGTCATTTTTGTCCATTGAAATTGATGGTTTGAAAGAAAGTGTAACTGTCAAGTTCAATCTAACTGTCAAGTTCAATCTTTCAATCAATCATAATTTTGGTTGCATATTTTAGACGCTGTTGCCTCACGTGCTGTGTTTTCTTGTTTTATGACGTCATTTACTAACATTACTTAAGAGTAAGCGGTTCTGTATCACCTCTAGTTAGGAATTACTAAGTGCAGGTCTTGTTGGGGGGGGGGGGGGAGGTTCCGGCCTCCGGGCGGGGTGACACCATGGGTTACCGCACCGGGTGACGCCTCTGATCTCGCAAAGACAAATAATACTTCCACAACATTCCCAGCAAGTGCATTATGATGTTCAGAGATGTGCAGTTTGATTTAGCTTACATTCAGTTCTGCACCGATCGTTTTTCAGTTTTTATTCACTTCAGATAACACGTACACACACAAATAATTTTTTTTAAAAACATTTACTGCTTCCATACATGCACTTCTCAATTCTCCCCATTGGCTGGAACACACTGTAAAAAATGAGACGATATCTCTGTTTGTATACACCCGGACCCGGTTCTGTCTCATCCGTATTCCATACATCGTGTTCCTACGCATTGTAGACCGGTTTGGGGGGGGGGGGGGGGAGAATAACCAGGAAACTCTTTGTAATAATCGTTTGACGGTTTTCTTTACTACAATGAAATATGAACGGCCTTCTGTTACGGGCGTGGTCTTGTGGGGGGATGTTGGGGGGGGGTGGGGGAGAGATACGTAAGAAAAAAAAGAGGGATTTATTATTTCAAGGACAATAATGGTGAGGATGGTGTGATATTTTAGAGGTTGGAGGTCCCACCCCCCACCCCCAGCCTTTTCCTTCCTTAAGTTAATATCCCCCACCCCCACTGTATCCCCCCCTCCCGTAAACTACTAGTGTAAATCACACCCAGGATACAAGTGGAAGGACAGGAACATAGCGGCACGCGCGGACAGGTGGGTCCCAACCAACGAGGGGGGACAGGGAGAGGTGGCTACAGGTCGCATAGACGGCACGCGACAACAGGATTTAGTGGGCTACCCGGACAGCGGGTGGGGTATGGAGAGCGGAGGTGGGGGTAAGAAAGTTCCTTGACAAAGGTTGTTGGCGGCAGGTGGAGGACAGCTGAAGCCCAAAATCAAAATTTCCTGCACCTTGCCCTCCCCCACAGAGATACGGGGGACCCAGCAGCACTGAAAGGGACCCCACTCAAACCGTCTTATCGCTGAATTGCCCGTTGAGGATAAGAATCAAAGTAGTTGATGTAGACAGGAATGCATGGGGACCATGTTAGCTTTTCCGTTTCCCATTGGGAACAATTATTAAAGTGTCGTTGTTTTCAATGTTCACCTTCAACAAACTTTTGATACATGATTATTGATTGTTGTTGATACACCAGGGCATTCGTTTATAAAGATCAATTGATTCACATCAAAGCAAGTTGCTAAGTTCAAGATAAAACCTCTATGAAATCTACTTCTCATGACAGTATTCCGCGCTTTCCGTGTATGGTGAAGTCACAACGCGCAGTTTAATCTTGTAACGGTATTGAGTCAACTAGACCGTGGTGAAGCTCTGAGATGTCTCACTATTATGTCTCAGCCAGACCCTGGTGAAGCTCTGAGATGTCTCACTATTATGTCTCAACTAGACCGGGGTGAATCTCTGAGATGTCTCACTATTATGTCTCAACTAGACCATGTTGAATCTCTGAGATGTCTCACTATTATGTCTCAACTAGACCGTGTTGAAGCTCTGAGATGTCTCACTATTATGTCTCAACTAGACCGTGTTGAAGCTCTGAGATGTCTCAATATTATTAAATAAATTAAAGAGAAATTTTCTCAGCGAAACAATGTAGAATCTCTGCTATGCCTCAGCGAGACAGTATTGAAACTCTGAGATGTCTCACTATTATGCCTCAGCGAGACAGTATTGAAACTCTAAGATGTCTCACGATTATGCCTCAGCGAGACAGTATTGAAACTCTGAGATGTCTCACTATTATGTCTCAACTAGACAGTATTGAAACTCTGAGATGTCTGTTATACACCAAGGTGGAGAGCATTGATACTTTATGAGGACAACTGAAAGATCGGTTAAGAGGCTAAGCGTGTTAAAAGTCTGGTTACGGGTGGTGGGGCGGATGGAGGGGGGGTGAGGCTGTAACCTGTTCCCTGATGCTCCAGAGAGACATTTTATGGGAGATTTAGACCTGGGCTCAAGGACGAGCACAAAGACAAGACGTGTAACCTGGTGCCATCTTGGGCTCGTACAACGACCTTGGCATTTGTTGCCCTGGTGGTCATCCTTAGTTTCTATAGGTGTAACAAATTTGAGCGACGATGACTAGACTGTAACCTTACACTGCAAACAGTGACTGTAACCTTACAATGCAAGCAGTGACTGTAACCTTACATTGCAAGCAGCATGACTGTAACCTTACATTGCAAGCAGCATGACTGTAACCTTACATTGCAAGCAGTGACTGTAACTTGACACTGCAAGCAGTAACTGTAACCTTACACTGCAAGCAGTGACTGTAACTTGACACTGCAAGCAGTAACTGTAACCTTACACTGCAAGCAGTGACTGTAACCGTACAATGCAAGCAGTGACTGTAACCTTACAATGCAAGCAGTGACTGTAACCTTACAATGCTAGCAGTGACTGTAACCTTACAATGCAAGCAGTGACTGTAACCTTACATTGCAAGCAGCATGACTGTAACCTTACATTGCAAGCAGCATGACTGTAACCTTACATTGCAAGCAGTGACTGTAACTTGACACTGCAAGCAGTAACTGTAACCTTACACTGCAAGCAGTGACTGTAACTTGACACTGCAAGCAGTGACTGTAACCTTAAACTGCCAGCATTGACTGTAACCTTACAAGCAGTGCAGGAAAAGACCGAACTCATTCTACTATGTGTATTTATGAAGTAATAATTGATCAGAACGGTGCACCACCCACTGAAAACAAGGGCCCCCCCAAAGCAGCCCCGACTAATGGGCCCCCGACAAATGGTCCACGAAAAGAAGCCTCCCCCACCCCAAAAAAGGGGTGTGGGGTGTGGTCCTCCCCATTACGGATCCAGAATGACCACAACCTTTCCAAATACTTTTTTTCTTTTAAGCATTGCTGGTCGAATGATGTTGAATGCTACATTTAAGGTGCTATTTACACTGATGATGATTGAATTCCATTCAAATTTATAATGGGACCAGTTTTGTAGCTTTGGTCTGCGCCGCCCAGTTTGTCCGGCAGTTTTGCCGCTCCCGTCACGAAAAATCTCTGAAGTTTGCCGAATATGCCGCCCCTATGAGAGAAAAAGATTGCCACACGTGGCGGACCGCCCATTCCGCTCGCAGTGAATCGGACAAAATAATTGATGAACAAAACAGTTATGTTCAACAATGTGTATAGTAATTAGTAGCTTTTATCTAAAATGTTATTATATTTTAAATAAATGACGTTCAAAAAATCTCATGCGCATCTCTTAACTTTATTGTTGGCGACTTAATCAAAACAATAAATAATTTTAAAAAAATTTTAAAAATGGTTTAAAACCTGTTGCCTAGCAGGTTGCATGCATGAAGGCAAAACGTGTCCTTGAACGACTGTATACAAGCGATGATTATATAACATGATTATATCATATGAGGTGTTTGTGTGCATGAGAACGACCATGGCATCATTACATAGTCCAGCACCACATTATATGTAGTATGTTCCCTCAATACAAGACAGGTGGGATCCATCCATCCCTTTGCCTTTGTACACTATGAATGCCATTCGTATTTTATTGGCGTAATATTTGGATATTTTCATCTATCCAATTTGTTTATGGCCTCCAGCTAGGATTTTTTTTTTTAGCTAAGATGCCAAGCTTCATTGCTCCATTGTTTCATTGCTTCATTGATTCATTGCTCTATTGTTTCATTGTTTCATTGCTCCATTGTTTCATTGCTTCATTGATTCATTGCTCTATTGTTTCATTGTTTCATTGCTTCATTGTTTCATTGCTTCATTGATTCATTGCTCCATTGTTTCATTGCTTCATTGTTTCATTGTTTCATTGCTTCATTGTTTCATTGTTTCATTGTTTCATTGCTTCATTGTTTCATTGTTTCATTGCTTCATTGATTCATTGCTCTATTGTTTCATTGTTTCATTGCTTCATTGTTTCATTGCTTCATTGATTCATTGCTCCATTGTTTCATTGCTTCATTGTTTCATTGTTTCATTGCTTCATTGTTTCATTGTTTCATTGTTTCATTGCTTCATTGTTTCATTGTTTCATTGCTTCATTGATTCATTGCTCTATTGTTTCATTGTTTCATTGCTCCATTGTTTCATTGCTTCATTGATTCATTGCTCTATTGTTTCATTGTTTCATTGCTTCATTGTTTCATTGCTTCATTGATTCATTGCTCCATTGTTTCATTGCTTCATTGTTTCATTGTTTCATTGCTTCATTGTTTCATTGTTTCATTGTTTCATTGCTTCATTGATTCATTGCTCCATTGTTTCATTGCTTCATTGTTTCATTGTTTCATTGTTTCATTGCTTCATTGTTTCATTGTTTCATTGCTTCATTGTTTCATTGTTTCATTGTTTCATTGTTTCATTGATTCATTGATTCATTGCTTCATTGTTTCATTGCTTCATTGTTTCATTGCTTCATTGTTTCATTGTTTCATTGCTTCATTGTTTCATTGTTTCATTGCTTCATTGTTTCATTGCTTCATTGATTCATTGCTCCATTGTTTCATTGCTTCATTGTTTCATTGTTTCATTGCTTCATTGTTTCATTGTTTCATTGCTTCATTGTTTCATTGTTTCATTGCTTCATTGTTTCATTGTTTCATTGCTTCATTGTTTCATTGTTTCATTGCTTCATTGTTTCATTGTTTCATTGTTTCATTGATTCATTGCTTCATTGCTTCATTGTTTCATTGCTTCATTGATTCATTGCTCCATTGTTTCATTGCTCCATTGTTTCATTGCTTCATTGTTTCATTGCTTCATTGTTTCATTGCTCCATTGTTTCATTGCTTCATTGCTCCATTGTTTCATTGCTTCATTGCTTCATTGCTTCATTGCTCCATTGTTTCATTGCTTCATTGCTTCATTGCTTCATTGTTTCATTGCTTCATTGATTCATTGCTTCATTGTTTCATTGCTTCATTGCTCCATTGTTTCATTGCTTCATTGTTTCATTGCTCCATTGTTTCATTGCTTCATTGTTTCATTGCTCCATTGTTTCATTGCTCCATTGTTTCATTGCTTCATTGTTTCATTGCTTCATTGTTTCATTGCTCCATTGTTTCATTGCTTCATTGCTCCATTGTTTCATTGCTTCATTGCTTCATTGCTTCATTGCTTCATTGCTTCATTGCTCCATTGTTTCATTGCTTCATTGCTTCATTGCTTCATTGTTTCATTGCTTCATTGATTCATTGCTCCATTGTTTCATTGCTTCATTGATTCATTGCTCCATTGTTTCATTGTTCCATTGTTTCATTGCTCCATTGTTTCATTGCTTCATTGCTCCATTGTTTCATTGCTTCATTGCTTCATTGCTTCATTGCTCCATTGTTTCATTGCTTCATTGCTTCATTGCTTCATTGTTTCATTGCTTCATTGATTCATTGCTTCATTGTTTCATTGCTTCATTGATTCATTGCTTCATTGCTTCATTGCTCCATTGTTTCATTGCTTCATTGATTCATTGCTTCATTGCTTCATTGCTCCATTGTTTCATTGCTTCATTGATTCATTGCTTCATTGCTTCATGCTCCATTGTTTCATTGCTTCATTGATTCATTGCTTCATTGCTTCATTGTTTCATTGTTTCATTGTTTCATTGCTTCATTGCTTCATTGTTTCATTGTTTCATTGATTCATTGCTTCATTGCTTCATTGTTTCATTGTTTCATTGATTCATTGCTTCATTGCTTCATTGTTTCATTGTTTCATTGCTCCATTGTTTCATTGCTCCATTGTTTCATTGCTTCATTGATTCATTGCTCCATTGTTTCATTGCTTCATTGCTCCATTGTTTCATTGCTTCATTGCTCCATTGTTTCATTGCTTCATTGCTTCATTGCTCCATTGTTTCATTGCTCCATTGTTTCATTGCTCCATTATTTCATTGCTCCATTGCTTCATTGCTCCATTGTTTCATTGCTCCATTGTTTCATTGCTCCATTGTTTCATTGCTTCATTGTTTCATTGCTTCATTGTTTCATTGCTCCATTGTTTCATTGCTTCATTGCTCCATTGTTTCATTGCTTCATTGCTTCATTGCTTCATTGCTTCATTGCTCCATTGTTTCATTGCTTCATTGCTTCATTGCTTCATTGTTTCATTGCTTCATTGATTCATTGCTTCATTGTTTCATTGCTTCATTGCTCCATTGTTTCATTGCTTCATTGTTTCATTGCTCCATTGTTTCATTGCTTCATTGTTTCATTGCTCCATTGTTTCATTGCTCCATTGTTTCATTGCTTCATTGTTTCATTGCTTCATTGTTTCATTGCTCCATTGTTTCATTGCTTCATTGCTCCATTGTTTCATTGCTTCATTGCTTCATTGCTTCATTGCTTCATTGCTTCATTGCTCCATTGTTTCATTGCTTCATTGCTTCATTGTTTCATTGCTTCATTGATTCATTGCTCCATTGTTTCATTGCTTCATTGATTCATTGCTCCATTGTTTCATTGTTCCATTGTTTCATTGCTCCATTGTTTCATTGCTTCATTGCTCCATTGTTTCATTGCTTCATTGCTTCATTGCTTCATTGCTTCATTGCTCCATTGTTTCATTGCTTCATTGCTTCATTGCTTCATTGTTTCATTGCTTCATTGATTCATTGCTTCATTGTTTCATTGCTTCATTGATTCATTGCTTCATTGCTTCATTGCTTCATTGCTCCATTGTTTCATTGCTTCATTGATTCATTGCTTCATTGCTTCATTGCTTCATTGCTCCATTGTTTCATTGCTTCATTGATTCATTGCTTCATTGCTTCATGCTCCATTGTTTCATTGCTTCATTGATTCATTGCTCCATTATTTCATTGCTCCATTATTTCATTGCTCCATTGTTTCATTGCTCCATTATTTCATTACTCCATTGCTCCATTGCTTCATTGCTCCATTGTTTCATTGCTCCATTGTTTCATTGCTCCATTGTTTCATTGTTCCATTGTTTCATTGCTCCATTGTTTCATTGCGCCATTGCTCCATTGTTTCATTGCTCCATTGTTTCATTGCTCCATTGTTTCATTGCTCCATTGTTTCATTGCTCCATTGTTTCATTGCTCCATTGCTTCATTGCTCCATTGTTTCATTGCTCCATTGTTTCATTGCTCCATTGTTTCATTGCTTCATTGCTCCATTGTTTCATTGCTTCATTGATTCATTGCTCCATTGCTCCATTGTTTCATTGCTCCATTGTTTCATTGCTCCATTAGTTCATTGCTCCATTGCTTCATTGCTCCATTGTTTCATTGCTCCATTGTTTCATTGCTCCATTATTTCATTGCTTCATTGTTTCATTGCTTCATTGCTTCATTGTTTCATTGCTCCATTATTTCATTGCTCCATTGTATCGTTTTCATGTATGTGCATTATGTCATGAAATAATTTAATTGGACATGCACGTTAATGCTGTTGTTATTGTATGTACAACAATGTATCAAGTTGTTTTATTGAACTGTTGTATTCAAATAAATTGACCAGTGCACTCCGTGTCCATGCTCTGTAGGGGAAGGGGGTGGGTTTGGGGTAGTCCTGCCAGGAAGAGCTCCCATCTGCTGGATCAGGACTGTGTGGGTGGGAAGGGAAGGGAGGTATTCTTTGTATTTTTTTTCGACTCACCCCACACACACACACCTTGCTTCCTATGCCGTATCACCTGTGGCGCCACACCCGTGGCTGAGTTGACGAAGGCCATATACAGTCGTTTGAGTTCAAACCTCAGACCATTTCACCCCCTCATCCACAGACAGACGGTACTGTCCGGGCCTTGGTTAGCCAGCCTAGACCTTGTGGATAGACTTGTGGATTTTAGTGGGATAGACGGATAGAAGAAGTCGTTTGGTACGGAGACTCATCTCGTATTGCGTACGTATAACTTGTCTTGTTTGTGAAACTTGTATCTTTGGTGGGCGCCTTTTGTGTGATAATCTCTGCCCTGCTCGCTACATTTTAGCTAACGGTTGCTTGGCTGTTTAGTTGCCTGGCTGTTGAGTTTTTCTCAAAACAAACATCAAGAAAACACACACACAAACACACACACAAAAAACAAAGGAGATAAACAGCGTTTGTCTTTGTTGTCGCGTTGTGTTCGCCAGACGTCAGTGTCTGTGTTTGAAGTTGCTTAGTCTTACATTTAAACGCATGCACTGATTCCTGGGGTCTGTTGTCCTGCGATGGGCCCCAAGAAGCGGCCACTTGCGTTCAAAGACGATTCTGGAGTTGGTTCCATCACAGACCAATCAAACTTTACAGCATGTACTCATTTACTCTTAGACTAAAACATCTCATGTATCTCATTGGTCTATCTTATTGGTCTTATTTATCTTATTGGTCTATCTTATTGGTCTTATTTATCTTATTGGTCTATCTTATTGGTCTTATTTATCTTATTGGTCTATCTTATTGGTCTTATTTATCTCATTGGTCTTATTTATCTTATTGGTCTTATTTATCTCATTGGTCTCATTTATCTTATTGGTCTCATTTATCTCATTGGTCTATCTTATTGGTCTTATTTATCTTATTGGTCTTATTTATCTTATTGGTCTTATTTATCTTATTGGTCTCATTTATCTTATTGGTCTTATTTATCTTATTGGTCTTATTTATCTTATTGGTCTTATTTATCTTATTGGTCTTATTTATCTTATTGGTCTATCTTATTGGTCTTATTTATCTTATTGGTCTTATTTATCTCATTGGTCTTATTTATCTCATTGGTCTTATTTATCTTATTGGTCTTATTTATCTTATTGGTCTTATTTATCTTATTGGTCTATCTTATTGGTCTTATTTATCTTATTGGTCTTATTTATCTTATTGGTCTCATTTATCTCATTGGTCTATCTTATTGGTCTTATTTATCTTATTGTTCTTATTTATCTTATTGGTCTTATTAATCTTATTGGTTTTTATTTATCTTGTTGGTCTTATTTGTGTTTTAAACTTGCTGCCATGTGTACCATACAACCTCGTAGTCTCAGATTGAAGCCCCTATGTCCTAGGCAGGGTGTAGGCCAGACCCATATTGCTTGATTTCACGGCATTGCCTTCTTGTAGCTTGCCGTGCAATCTAAAACATTAAATGGCTTTTACTTTGACAAATTATTCCTGTTCAGTGTTCACCCCAAAACTAGTAGCTATCTTTTATGTTTAGAACTCTGTACACGCTGATAGAAACGGTTAGATATACTTGGCTGGCGTTTCCGAATATATGGATGTGTGTCGGGGATCTGTATCTATATGTGGAAGGCGTGTCAGCTGTATGTATGTGGAAGACGTGTCAGGTGTATGCATGAGTAAAAGTCGTGTCAGTGATCATAATGCGCGTGTGGAAGGCGTGTCAGTAAAATGTGTGCATCGGGTGAGGTGTGTCAGTGATTACTCGGATGAGTTAAGTGTGTCATTGATTACTCGGATGAGTTAAGTGTGTCAGTGATATGAATACCAGCGTTAGACCTTGCTTGACGTGTTTCTGTATTTCATCTAAGACAGCGGTTCTCAAACTGTGGGTCGCGATCCCCTCGGGGGTCGAACGACCCTTACAAAGTCGCCTAAGACCATCGGAAAACACATTTTTATGAAGTAGTAACGAAAATAATTTCATTGTTGGGGGTCACCACAACATTAGGAACTGTATTAAGGGGTCGCGGCATTGGGAAGGTTGAGAACCACTGATCTAAGATATTAAGCTACGCGACTTTGATTGAGAGAATGTATCGTGGGCTGTTGTGGAAGTATACGACGTGGTGGTGTAATGGACTGTAGTAAGATGCAGGCTTATACGTTGTCGAATGCATAAGTCAGAAGCGAGACATCGGCCCGACCCCCATAGGATGCGCTTATCGGTGATGGTATACATCATTGCGCCGAGACAAAAACGCCACAATTATCTGGTCGAGTGGAAACATCGCGGTAATGAACGGCCGCCTCCACATGAACGCGCGCGTCATTCAGTGCGTGGCGTGGAATCAACCTCTTGGAAGGAACTGTCTTTCAACGACAAGGTTGACATCGGTACATTTAAATTGGTCTGTCGAAATTGGTCTGTATTAACTAGTGTTAAATTTGTCTGGATTAATCAGTCTGTTGAAACAGTCCGCCTGTTTTAATTTCTCTGTTGAAATAGTATTAATTTGTATGTTGGAATAAGTCTGTTGAAATAGTCAGTATTAATTTGTCGGTTGGAATAAGTCTGTTGAAATAGTCAGTATTAATTTGTCTGCTGGAATAAGTCTGTTGAAATGGTCAGTATTAATTTGTCTGTTTAAATAAGTATGTATTAATTAATCAGTCTGTTGAAATTTGTTCTACTTAAATACACATTTTGATGTAAGTCTATTGAACAGTCCTAATGAATTAGTCTGTGTTACATTCCATGAATCCGCGTCGCGACTCCGGCCGAAGCCCTTGAACGGAAGGCTGGACGCGACGCCGACTAGTGGAGTCTAGACAAAATCATTTGATTCAGGCTTTCAGTCCGGGATAATCTCTCGGCTTGATTTATTGTCAGCTGAGAATGTGCGATGTTGAAGAAATGGCCCAAGTTCATATATGTGTAGCAAGTTGAAGAACTGTAGTACTATAATGTCATCCATGTCAAGACTTTCCAGCAGACCAAAACAGTAGCAAAATATTTGCTGGGTTTCATATTTCATAAAAATGAACTTAAAGTTACTATTCATACAGTCGTAACTCATTTCAATTTCAGTTTTGAATATTCGAAGCTATTACTATTACTATTGCATTTTATTTTTAAACCTAGTGGGGGTGGGGGTAGTGGTTGGGGAGGAAATGGGGGGGGGGGGACAAGAAAGGCTAGCTGTTGCTCTCGGTTAATTGCTGTTTCCAAAAAGGGCACGCGTCAGAGAGGGGAGGGGGGGAGGGTGCCATAGAAATCCTCAATAAAAGTCCACGTGCCGTTTGTCGCTGTGGCCGAGTTCTCAACATCGCCACTTTTTTTTTTTCTTTTTCTCCTTTCTTTTCAGCCGTCAATCACAGCGTGGAGGCGGGACTAGATCGACACAGCCCGCGAGCTTAAACACCGCGCAGTCTGCGTGGTCGCGCTGAATACAACAACACTAGCATTCGTGGAAGGATTATTGGACGAGTTGTAGTTCTGACAGTAGAAACGTGGAAAGAAGACGAGACATTAGTGGGAGTCCAGTAGCACAATGAGTCCGGCACTGACCGCCGTCTTTTGGACCTTGTATTTTTGTTCATTTCTACAAGAGGTAAGTCAGTGCTTTGGTGTTTTTTTTTTCAAATCGTAACTTAAGGGTTTTTTTGGGGGGGTCCTCCTCCCTACCTAGCCACAAAACATGAGCGACCGAGTTGGCGACCGGCCTGCATGTGCGAGCTTGCTCACCCCCATACCTGTAGCAGGGCTAGGCCAGGATGTGAGCGGCCTAGGCCAGGTAAAGGCTTGCCTTAGATTAGGCGTCCTCTCTGAGCAGGTGTGTCGAGCCCCCCTCCCAACACACACACTCTTTTAAAAAAACAAAAAAAAAACTCTCACCTCGCATCTTTCCCAGTTGTGCGAATCTATTTCAACGTTGATTGTTGTAGAGGCGAGTACACACAACACTGACAATGGAAATGTCTACACAACACATGAGTGGGAAGTAATAACACACCCAATAACTCGCTTCCCTTAAAACTCTCAGTTCATAGTCATCGCGATGAGAGACCAAAATGAAAACAAGCTTGGGGGGCGGGGGGAGAATGCCTTTTAACGAAAACTTGAAAAGCTTTTACCCAATTAAATATCTGTAGTTATTCTAGCAACAAGGGTATAATGCGTCCATTTTCAAAGTTCTAACTTGTAAATTGGACCCGTATCTTAAATATTTACTAGAAAACAAGTTAGGTTGTACAGAAGGGGGAGATAAGATGCAGAATGAGTTGTGTGTCTTGTTGTGTTTTGTGTCCGATAAGGCCAGGAGCACGGGGGTGGGGTGATCGGTCCTGTGCTGAATAGCCGCATTGATCGGTGCTTGTCTGGCCACGACTTGAAGACGCTGAGTAGTATGTTGGCACGGCTACTTCTTCTCTTAAGCCAGTTCATTCTCCCAGACCATTCTCTCACTCCTAGACCATTCTCTCACTCCTAGACCATTTTCTCACTACTAGATCATTTTCTCACTCCGAGACCATTTTCTCGTTCCTAGATCATTCTCTCGCTCCTAAGCCATTCTCTCGCTCCTGAGCCATTCTCTCGCTCCTAAGCCATTCTCTCGCTCCTAAGCCATTCTCTCGCTCCTAAGCCATTCTCTCGCTCCTAGGCCATTCTCTCGCTCCTAAGCCATTCTCTCGCTCCTAAGCCATTCTCTCACTTCTCAACTTTTCTTTCGCTCCGTAACTATTCTTACGCTCCTAAACCATTCTTTCAATCCTAGACCATTTTCTCACTCCTAGACCATTCTCTCACTCCTAAGCCATTATCTCACCCCTAAACCATTCTTTCACTCCTAAGCCATTATCTCACCCCTAAACCATTCTTTCACTCCTAAACCATTTCTAGCCCCCAAACCATTCCCTCACTCTGAGGCCATTCTGTCGCTCCTAGAAAGAGTGATTAGAATAACGTTAGAAACACTGCTACATTAATTACCATAAGATGTTGTGTTTGAATATTACATTCACCTATTTTTTCTTCTTCTTCTCTTTCCACTTCCCATTGGCATCGTTGAATTGCATGCAACGTCAATAATTCACCTATGATTGCATACATCGTTGCAACTGAATTTATCTGTACCAACTGAACCTTGCTGTACCAACCCACCCCGGCTGTACCAATTGACCCTGGCTGTACCAACTGACCCATTTGCCGATTCCCGGACACCAGTCAAAGACCTCGGGAGTGTTTGAACTCCAAATCAAATCATTCCGTAACGACTTGGGTCTCACGAGCAACGGCACGTGCTGCAATGGCTACCGTCGCAACGGTCTCTGCACGGCCCCGTGCCGGACCTTCTTCAAGGTCTGCCTGGCCCACTACCAGGCGGACATCGCCACCAACCCACAGCCCAGATGTACTTTTGCCAACTTCACGACGCCGGTGCTCGGAGACAACACGATGGACTTCGCCGTCCTCTCTGACCTGCCCGTCCAAGGGGCACGCCAGAACAGCTTTTACTTTCCCGTCAAGGAGTTCTCGTGGCCGGTAAGTACCAAAAAAGAGTCTGGTGGATTTTGGGCTAAAGTTGATATAATCATGGGTGCATATTGTTTAACTGGGGTGGGAAAAATACGGGGTGGATGGGGGTGAGTTATATTTTTGTTGACATTCTTGAACGGATTCTCATTGGATTACCAAGAAATCGTGTGGAGATAATATAAAGTATCTGGATACTAGTGTTGTGATACCCAGGATAATACGACAGTGCTGTTGTGGATATTAAAAGTTAAAAAATGGCTGTGCAATGTTTATTGTTCACAATGGATTATCAAGGGCGCTTAACTCGCCGAGGATAAAGTGAGGCAGCTTGCTGGGTAAGTAAAAAAACCAACATAGTTTATGTCATGTGACAGGAAGTGATCCGATTGTTGCAGTATGTAGGTCCAAGTTAGTTAATGTCGAGACACACAAAAAACATCTACCACAACCACAGTGTGAGTCATACGGCCCAGGTCTGCCTTCAACACACCATCTACATCATAACGCACACTCACTGGTCACACTCACACACACCTACTGCACTCAGACACCCCCTCCCAAACACCCCTAAATCTCACTCTCCTAACTCATACGTTCCTACACAACCCCCGGTCTCACACTGGCCCCCACACACCCCTCACTCGCACGGACCCACACAACCCTCACTCACACGGACCCACACACCCCTCACTCACACGGACCCACACACCCCTCACTCACACGCTCGCCATCATATATTGGATAATTGTCCCGATTAAACATTCCACCCTTCCCCCCCCCCCTACTTTTCTGAGTTGGAGAAGGAACAGATGCTTATCATAACAAAAAGTTGAACGGGGTTTGTACGTTACAACTCTTGACCCAGTTTCTCTATCGAACAGGTTTTCACAATCACAAATTATTGACCCTCTCCATTGTAGCTCACGGACTGGAGGATTTGTGGCGCACGTTACATCATATAGCACATTTTGTGCTTGTCCTCTCTTCAACTTGGTCAGTGTCTCTCCTCCCCCCCCCCAGTTCCCCCCCCCCTGCTATGTTACATCTGACTGAATGAAGTATAGTCCGACCAACTGACATTCCAGTGAAATGTAAGGGAATCTACTACCGCCTGACCATGGTGTGTGCTGCCATTCTTGCGATCTGCTAGTCAAAGCATGCACTGTACTCATTGTGACATTGCCAGGGACGTGCATTTGTTGTGGTTGGATCTAATGAGCTTAGACCCATTGACCTTAATTAGTGAAACCTTTTGGAAGTCTGGGTGGTAGGGGTGTTTACAGCCTGTGGTCTTGTTGCGCTCCAGAGATAAATTTGTTTGTGTTCTGGTTACAGACCTGATGTACTGTTGGATGTGAGAACCCCTGATCTAGTTGTTGTGTTGTGCTCTAGCGTAGATGTGATGTACTCCTGGATATGGTGTGCATCTAAACATCGAATTATATCAGGGAGATCATAGTAGTCTTCTCTCTCCACCCCCCTCCCGTAAGTCTTGTCTCGCCCCGCCCCACCCCCCTAAAAACATGACGTCTCATGGCGCCCTAACCGAGGGACGCCCTTTTTTTAATCTTTTTTTTTTTTTATATTCTAAACCTTGGGTCTAGAAGAGAATAGGGAACTGACGGTTTATCTAACGAGAGGCCCAGGGCTTTAGTGCACGTGCGCGCAACCCATCTCATCCCCACCCCATCTGCACGCTTAGGCACAGGTGAACAGCCGCTATTAATAGCCTTCAAGTTTCGGGCGAGAGTCTAGAAACATGGTTTTTATTGTGTAGTCAGATCTGCCGTTTTATTTGCTCTCACCCTTTCAAACGAATCAATGTTGAGTGGCCAACCGGGTGTCCACTACCGCTACTACCCGTCTCTGTTGACAACAAAACTAAACTAGATTTAGCCATCGTTTAGGAATTTATTTAAAAATTTTTTACTGTGTAAATCGTAAAAAAAAAAAATTAAAAATAAATCAATAGAAATGAGGGCAAATCTCATTGATGCGAAAAGATCATTAAGTTCAACACAGGTTTGAGGATCCGTGCGTGAGTGTTGAATGGCTTCGATTTGTTTTTGAAAGCTCGATGCCTATGTGTAACCCAAAGTCTCCGGGTGTTTGAGCGCTAGAGTTGTCCAGGGCTGAACACATCAACAATGGTGTCTGGACAGTGCAGCTTTCCTGAAAGTATATACTAGGGTCCTTATCTTGCCCCGTCTTATCTCCTATCATTTGTGCTGTACACTCCGCCGATTCTTTACGCTGTTGTAGGATGGCACAGGACCCCTTTTGGGTGGTACAAACTCATTTTTTTAAAATGGAGAAGTAAGCAACAAAACATTCTTTGCTTCCCCTTTCACTGCTTCTCTCCCCCTGCATGAGTCGCTGTTCACATCCAGAAAGTAATCGGAAACCTTTTCAGTGGCGAGTCGTGCATCACATACCAGTGAGTGAACTCTGTTAATCTGATGCTAACTTTTTTTGTTTCTTTTTTTATATCCCAATTTTAAATAATGTTGGTTACATGTTGTTTTAGGCTGTGTTAGGCTTGAGGTCAATTCCATTGTGGGCCAACTCATAGTAGTCATAGCGTGTAGTCAACACTCAAGGCTTAAGGCGTGTTGGTCGACACACGTGCTTGTATTATTTCAACACTCAGTTTGTTATCGTTTGTGAAAATTTCCCGTGCACAAATTCTGAATACCATCCTGACGTTAAAGCATGCCCCCCCCCCCCCCCCAGCCTTTCTGCAATAAATAAAGATGTATCAATAACAACAGGGCGAATCACGAAATGGCTGGACAAGTGGCGACAGCAGCTCACAACATGACCCACCTCACGCCATTGTGTACCAACTTAATCTTTTTTTTTTCGGCTGGTCACTTGTTCTTGTGGGGCGACGTCTGCCCTAACACAAAGAACTGGTCACCTACCTGGCGACACCCCAACAAGCGACCAATGACGCCGGTAGTGGCCGACAAATAGGCCGCTGGTCTTATCCCATATGGTGCCCTTTGCCCAAACTTTATAATTGGCTACACGTTATACGGATATTGCTTTTAGGCTATACCGGAACTAAAACATATTTCATCTGAAACATGTAGTCTATACTAAAAACGAATATTTCACCTGAAACACGTAGTCTATACTAAAAAACGAATATTTCCTCCTAGTTCCGGGCATCAGCCACGTGGCTAAGTGTTTTCTTGATAAAACGACACATTAAATTTAAAGGTCAGAGGGCAACCAGTGTTTGGTGTGATTCAAATAAATAAAATAACTTCTTACAAATTTCACGTTAAATGGTAAGCAGCCTTTAAATCTGTGTCAGACAGGAACGTCTCACAGTTCCCCGTAACTAGAGCGCAGTCTTGAGTGCCACCCCTCCCCAATTTTCCCCCCGGAAAAAAAACAAGATGTGACTTTTCTCCCACAGCAAGAAGCCATTTAGATAGTTCCCTTGAAGTGCTCAACCGACCTCAGTGTCGGTCGGGGGGTCGTGGGGGAGAGAAATCGATAAGACATCGCCTGGCCTAATACGTCATGGACGTTTCACAAATTGGCGTCATTGAGTTGGTGGTGTAAGTGAGGTGTGGGGGTCAGGATGGTGTGTGGAACTTTGGGCTCTGGGTGGTGTGTGGAACTATGGGCTCTGGGTGGTGGTGGAACTATGGGCTCTGGGTGGTGGTGGAAATATGGGCTCTGGGTGGTGGTGGAAATATGGGGTCAGGCTCTTACTATGGGGTCAGGTTGTTTTGTCGAACTAGGAGGTCAGGCTCCAACTATGGGGTCAGGGTCCATTTATGGGGTCATTGTGGTTTGTGGAACTGTGGAATCAAGGTGGGTTGATATCATTACAAGAATCTCTAAATTCTCATCATTCCATTTCTAGTGTATTGAAATCGCATTTCGTTTCTCACTCAGGGATCTATATGAATTAGATCACTCAGGGATCTATATGAATTAGATCACTCAGGGATCTATATGAATTAGATCACTCCGGGATCTATATGAATTAGATCACTCAGGGATCTAAATGAATTAGATCACTCAGGGATCTATATGAATTAGATCACTCAGGGATCTATATGAATTAGATCACTCAGGGATCTATATGAATTAGATCATTCATGGATCTAAATGAATTAGATCACTCAGGGATCTATATGAATTAGATCACTCATGGATCTATATGAATTAGATCACCCAGGGATCTATATGAATTAGATCACTCAGGGATCTAAATGAATTAGATCACTCGGGGATCTATATGAATTAGATCACTCAGGGATCTATATGAATTAGATCACTCAGGGATCTATATGAATTAGAATAATTAAATCCCTCTGGTGTTTTGTAGAACGTTAAAAAGTAGATTTCTAGTGCTCTATAAAGTAACATTAACATTCCATTCTGGTGTTCTATTATATTACATTAACATTCCAGTCTGGTATTCGCGTAGAGCACACACTAGTGCCTCGTATCCTTTGCTAATAAAATACATATCAGCAGACGTACTTTCTAACAGAAACAAATCTAGTGTAGCAGTCTACCTGGGGTTTCTATGACACCAAAGTATAGGTACTACGCCGTGTGATACTAAAGTATAGGTACTACACCGTGCGATACAAGAACACCGTACCTCTTAACACCGCCACACCCCCTCCCTCACACCCCTGACCGCCTGAGTTAACAAGGAAACCCCCCCCCCCCCCCCCCCCCCCGTGCTGCCGTCTCCAGTGGCCAAGTGGCCACAGATATGTTCTGTATTTTGTGATAACATGGTCGGCTGGTTAATTAAAGAAATAATGGAATTGATAACGCCCGATCGTTTTTTGTTTTGTTTTCGCCGACGCCCCTTTTCCTTTCCCGTTTGTGTTCTGGCAACGGCACTCTGCACATTCCAAACAGCACTGAAAGGTTTGTCTGCCTCAAACAGTTTAGTGGTTTGTCTGCCTCAAACAGTTTAGTGGTTTGTCTGCCTCAAACAGTTTAGTGGTTTGGCCACACTTTAGAGTCTTGGAGCTGTGTTTCTACTTTGGAAGTCACGCAATGTTTCCTATCCGGAAAATCCCGTCACCGCCACACTGCAAGGCATTTAGTCTTGTAGGAGACTAGGTTTTCAATGGGTTTTTTGCGATTGGACGCACCTCTCGTTCCACACGTCAAACCCACAATGTTACACAAGGGACTTTGCTGAAATCATCTTAAACGGGTGAACATGAACAATGAACACAGGACAGTGCGCTGAAATATTGGCCATCTTCTGAGAACTATTGCGAACCCTGTGCGTACTTTTATAAATTCCATTCGAGTGCCGTCCCTTCGCCTCTTCAAATGCTATAATGAAGGGAAGTAAGCATACACATACACGAAGTCAATCTCTTAGACCGCTTTGTTTGTGTATATAAAGGAACACCTCAGAGACTTCATTTACCCATCGCTTCCACGTCGTCACTGTGATCTTTGTCACGTTTGGCGTGACCGTCTGTTCCTTGTCTTAGTTCACCAATTCTTTGCCGCACACCCTGCCACCCCATCTTACCATCAGTTTACAACCATCTTGCCACACCATCATACCATCAGTTCACAATCATCTCCCTGACAATTTGTCTACGTTTCGCCACCACACACAAATCCCTCCCAATATTCCAACAGTGTCATCATCCTATTGACATGGGCGTAACCATGGTCACATTGTGGGCGAGTGTTCCTGGGAACTCTCTTATGGGCCGAGCGATGTTTTTGCTGAGAGGCTATAGATTTTATCGATTACCACTCTTTGACAGCGCGGTAATCGATTACGATCGGTGGGGCTTTAAATGCCTCGCCATGGGTGGATAAATGGATAATAATGCACCTTTTATGGGGGGCCAGGGAAAGTATTCATCAAAATAAACGGCCAGTCAGGACAAATCAAATTCATTGCATCGTGGTTCAGTTCCCACAGCAGCAACCAGTGTGTTCCATCAAACTTAGACCAGGTCCCAAACATCACCACATGAAGCAACTAGTTGACCTTAAGTGACACACAGAGCAATAGACTGCTGATTTACAGAGAACTGTTCAACTCGCATAGCTTTATTTGAGCACAATTATGGGACAGACAATTGATGTCATGTTGTACATGTGGTATAGCCACCGGATATCAATGTAATGTTGTATATGTAGTACAGTCACCTGATTTACTTAGTATCAATGCAATGTTGTATATGTAGCATAGCCACCTGATTAACTTAGTATCAATGCAATATGTATATATGGTATGATAGACTGGATATTACTGTAATGTTGTATATGTGGTATAGCCACCGGATAGACTGGGTATTACTGTAATGTTGTACATGTGGTTTAGCCACCAGATAGACTGGGTATTACTGTAATGTTGTACATGTGGTTTAGCCACCAGATAGACTGGGTATTACTGTAATGTTGTATATGTGGTATAGCCACCTGGTAGACTGGGTATTACTGTAATGTTGTACATGTGGTATAGCCACCTGGTGGACTGGGTATTACTGTAATGTTGTACATGTGGTATAGCCACCAGATAGACTGGGTATTACTGTAATGTTGTATATGTGGTATAGCCACCTGGTGGACTGGGTATTACTGTAATGTTGTACATGTGGTATAGCCACCTGGTGGACTGGGTATTACTGTAATGTTGTATATGTGGTATTGTTGTAATGTTGTATGTCATGTTTACCTTGTCCCTCCCACAGGGTGATTTCTCCCTCATCATAGAAGCGTGGCACGACACCAGCTTGGATACCCCTAAACCAGGTACGCCATTACTTACTGTTACTTAACTATTCTACCTACATATCCTCATGTCACTCACCTAGTCATACAATTCCGTATTGGCGAGACAGTCCTGTTACCACGATGACAAAGTTTCAACCTCACATCGACATCACAACCCCCACCCGTATCAAAACCTCCACCCATATCAACCCCGCGCCATCACAGACTCATCCCACCCCCATCCCACCATTACAACCCCGCCATCACTTGACTCATTATTCCCCAAGCCAGTGGCGTAGCGAGCTTAACTCGCGCCCGGGGCACAATACCTTTTTAGCGCCCCCCAATACCTTTTTAGCCCCCCCCTTTTATTCGAAAACCATACAATATATAGTAAAATATACCATTTGGCGCCCCTTTGTGAGTAGCGCCTGGGGCATGATGCCCCCCTTGCTCCCCCCTCACTACGCCACTGCCCCAAGCCATGCGTCCATATTTCAGCCAAGTAAAGGGGAGTGCAGTGCCACAAAAGAAATGTACCAATGACTGTCTCCCTTCTTTCCTCCGCAGGTCAGCACATCTATTAATAGCTTTCCTTTGGAGTAGAAACGCTGGTAATATCGTTCACTTGTTGCATAATTTTAGTTTTGAGACGAGGAAAAAAAACACTTTTTTTATACCTCTTTTGTGAATGGCGAGTTTCAAAACAAGGAAAAATCCTGTTTTGTATTTGTTAACATGTGATTTGAATTTGTTGTTGAACTAACTGAGCTTGCTCCACGCCTCCATCTTCAGTGTCAGTTCACAATCACGGGACGTGGAATCCGACGTAAAAGCGTTTATAACTAATGCCAAATGGAATCACTTAGAATAGGAGCAGTGATTGAATGATATTGCCGTACACGGAATCAACATTGGAAAGTAGACTTTTTTCGTTGTGCGCTTCGGTCAAGACGTTGGGTTTCGCTCGGTTCGTTCGTTGTTGACTTAACAGTAGACCGAAGCACAAGACAGCGTGACACAGGCAGTTTTAATGACAACACGAGGCTAACCTGACAGAGACTGCCATGACAACACAAGACATTGCATTGGCGTAGGATGGGTGGTCGGAGGGAGGCGACTGCCCGCCCCGGGCGGTAAGGAGCCTCATACTTATATTTTGAGGTCAACTGGAGATTTTTTTTATTTTTTTTTTGGGGGGGGGGGGGCGCAATAATCAGAAACTACCGTGACAACACAAAACAGTGTGACAGACTGTCCCGACCCCACAGGACAGTGACAGAAACTGACATAATGGCAGCATAGGACAGTTTACCCGCTAAACTCTACAGATTATGTACCTTGGCAGACGCCCATTCTGCTCCACTATTGACGTCCTACACGCCGTATGGTCCCATCGGATCGATTGTTTTACATTTTGAATTTGATGGAATGTTTACTCAGCGGTCCCAATACGCTGTGGAGTAATAACATGGATAGGAGTTAGAGGAATTGTGGAGTAACAGGAATTGGTAGCATCGAGTACAAGGTCATGGTCAGTGGCGGCTTCTGTTTGGAAACTCGTTAATAAGGTCACTCCAATCAAGCCGAGTTGTTTCTAGTCGTCAAACCGCGCCCTTCCCACCACCCCAAACCCCGACCCTACCGCCCCCCCCCCCAACCCAACCCGACTGTTTATGTGACCAAAAAAAGTTTATCGCCTCTTTATCAATTGCACTTGGAGTAGTTTGGCTAAAGCCTCAGATACATTGGTTTCGATTGGCTAGGACGGCTGCATTCACCTGTATGGTTGTATTCGATTGGTTGTTGTGTCGAGCGTGCGCCTGACGGGCTACCATCTGTCACTAAGCCCACATGGCAGTTCCCAGTAGAGTTGTTCAACTCTCAGTCCCAGGTACCGCTGGATGTGGACTTTCCATGACCCATAGCACGTCCCCAGGTAGGAGGCACTCAACTATTGACAACACACGGGTGACATGAGAAGGGCCGGGGATGGAGTCGTAATGGTTGATAGACTTAACCACAGAACGACACAGACATAATTAACAACACAGATAAGACTTAAACACAGAACAGCACATACAGATTTAACCACAAAATAGCACATACAAATTTAACCACAAAATAGCACATACAGATTTAACCACAAAATAGCACATACATATTTAACCACAAAATAGCACATACAGATTTAACCACAAAATAGCACATACAGATAGACCTAACCAAAGAACATCCCGGATAGACCTAACCTCACAATAGCTCAGATTCAGATAGACCTAACCTCACAATAGCTCAGATAGACTTAACCTCAAAATAGTTCAGATAGACTTAACCTCGGAACAGCACAGTTCTCACATCAATATTGTGCCGACTTCTCATAAACTGTTGACATAATAGTAGAATGCGCGTAGCTTGCAGAAATACGCGGAAATACACGCTATACCCACCCACACAATCACACCCCATACCCAACCACACCCCACACCCAACCACACCCCATACCCAACCATACCCAACCACACCCCATACCCAACAACACCCCATACCCAACAACACCCCATACCCAACAATACCCCATACCCAACAACACCCCATACTCAACAACACCCCATACACAACCACACCCCATACACAACCACACCCCATACCCAACCACACCCCATACTTAACCACACCACAAGGAGCTCTCACACATTCAAGGACGACCCAACACATTCAACCACAAGTCCCCACACATAAAACCGGAAAGTCCCCCCACATACAACCACGATTCCCCTCCCACCCCACACACACGGAGTCTTCACACACTTCTACTCCTAGTCAAGAAATAAACCAAGATATATCAAATCTGACCTTGACCCTGATTTTAATCCAGGTGAAAACAGATGGCCAAGGACCCACCTCACCCCTTTTTAATAGTCTTTTTACGCTCAAGGTCAGAGCGAGGTCAATCAAGTCCCAGCAGATGTATTCCTGAATTATTCTTTCTCTCCTCCTCCTCCCCCCTCAACCCAAGAGTCCCCCCTAGACACCTGTTCCTTTACTTTTTAGTTCCCAGCTGATAGTCCCCAGGTCTCTGTCGTGTACCCTAATTCATCTCTTGTGCCCATTGTTACCGCCTGTCCACCCCTTTTGTCTCCTGGCTCCACCCCTCCCCCCTCCCTGTCCACGGTCTGTGGAGGCTCGCCATCCTTCAAGTGTTTCCGTTAGCTTCTTCCCACGGTCTGCCAGGATTTGATATCTCCCATGATAGTGTCCGCTCGGCTGGTCACAACTCATCATGGCCCCCACGCTAATGTTTGTGAACTTTGAGCAGCGCTGTCCAGTGAACATTTAAAGCTGCCACCGCAGTTTGACAAACAGGAAAAACAGACTGTGTGTGTGGGGGGGGGTGGGAAGAGGGGGTGCGTTATTAACGCTTTGATGGCAGTAATTAATTGGTAGCAACTAGATTATAATCACAACACTATACTTGATTATACTATTTATACTCATAAAAAAGATAATTAAACTATTCTCACAACCTAACTATACCTACAACCTAGCTGAAGTATACTATTTTTTAATATACTACTAATTTACTAGGTACTCGTTTGAAAGATTTTTTTGTTGAGTTGGAGAAGGGGGGGAGGTGGAGTGGGGGGGGGTTCAATTTCAACAACTTTTGAGTATAGTTGAGGTATATCCTAAAATGTGCTGCAGTCTATGCTAACTTAGAACTAAGCAGCGAGCTAGCAAGAACATTGTTCGTTTCCGTGAGCGATGTAGAACTGTCCTGTTATATCTACTCTCCAACCAGTTGTGTTTGTGTCGTTGTGTTCCATTACATTATCAGCACGTGTGATATGCGGCGGGGGAACAGATATCGAATACGGGAAAATAACCGCTCAATACTTTACGGCCTTGGCCTTGAGTGTCAATCTGTCACGTGACTCGTTTAGTGTGACCCTGCAACAAACAAACAAAAATAATAATCCAGCCGCGTGATGATTTGTTCCATAAAAATATCCCACTTACTTACAGATTAGTCCTACTCGCGAATTAATGTCAGTGTACGCTTTTTTACTTTTACCACATGGAATTTAAAATCTGGAAACACGTATTTTGAGTCTGTCCAGATCTCCAAAATATCAATCTCATCTTTTGGACTAGTCAATTATTTGATCACACACACACACATAGACAAAGTGACGTAAGATATGTTGTTTTTTCTCCTCCAGATTACATGAGCACATTGATAGCTCGCCTGTCCGTCAACAAGGCTGCCTCCTCGGAGGTCAGCTGGTACAACTACACCGAGAACTTCAACCAGACCGAGCTCAAGTACTCGTACAGGTTCACGTGCGAGAAGAACTACTACGGTGCCAACTGTGCGGAGCTGTGCCGGCCCAGGGACGACAAGTTCGGCCACTTCTGGTGCAGTGCCAACGGCACAAAGGTCTGCCTCAACGGCTGGACGGGGGATTACTGCGAAATAGGTCAGTTGGTTAATCAATGGCTAAAATACGATCCTACAAGCTTGCCCAAAGATAAAGCTTTCAATGAAAAATTTAAAATCAAGGCAGCCATCTTTACAGTAAACCATCACGTATGATAGACAAATATGCTTCTAAAACGTATGTATGGGTGCCATGGGCACTAAGTTGAAATAGTTGAGGCAGCTCCTCACTGAGTAACAACACTGAGTTGAAATAGTTGAGGCAGCTCCTCACTGAGTAACAACACTGAGTTGAAATAGTTGAGGCAGCTTCTCACTGAGTAACAACACTAAGTTGAAATAGTTGAGGCAGCTCCTCACTGAGTAACAACACTGAGTTGAAATAGTTGAGGCAGCTCCTCACTGAGTAACAACACTGAGTTGAAATAGCTGAGGCAGCTCCTCACTGAGTAACAACACTGAGTTGAAATAGTTGAGGCAGCTCCTCACTGAGTAACAACACTGAGTTGAAATAGTTGAGGCAGCTCCTCACTGAGTAACAACACTGAGTTGAAATAGTTGAGGCAGCTCCTCACTGAGTAACAACACTGAGTTGAAATAGTTGAGGCAGCTCCTCACTGAGTAACAACACTGAGTTGAAATAGTTGAGGCAGCTCCTCACGGAGTAACAACACTGAGTTGAAATAGTTGAGGCAGCTCCTCACTGAGTAACAACACTGAGTTGAAATAGTTGAGGCAGCTCCCCACTGTAATAGGCCAAACTTCGTTCCATGTTGCTATGCCCCAGTTGTAGGCACAAATAATTGAGTAAATCCAGCCATCTGTCACCCTCTAAAATCAGTGAGTAATCCCGTAGATTATTGGGGGGGGGGGGGCTCACTATCTAGGGGATGGGGTGGGGAACACTTATTGGGGATGGGGGCATTGTACTGGCAGATAGGGTTGTTCCTCAGAGAATCCAGATAATGCAGCAATGTTATTTAGGTAATATTTTGATAATGCAGCAATGTTAGGTCATGTGTTGATAATGCAGCAATGTAAGGTCATGTGTTGATAATGCAGCAATGTTAGGTAATGTGTTGATAATGCAGCAATGTTTGGTAATGTGTTGATAATGCAGCAATTTTAGTTAGGTAATGTGTTTATAATGCAGCAATGTTAGGTCATGTGTTGATAATGCAGCAATGTTAGTTAGGTAATGTGTTGATAATGCAGCAATGTTAGGTCATGTGTTGATAATGCAGCAATGTTAGGTCATGTGTTGATAATGCAGCAATGTTAGGTAATGTGTTTATAATGCAGCAATGTTAGGTCATGTGTTGATAATGCAGCAATGTTAGTTAGGTAATGTGTTGATAATGCAGCAATGTTAGGTCATGTGTTGATAATGCAGCAATGTTAGGTCATGTGTTGATAATGCAGCAATGTTAGGTCATGTGTTGATAATGCAGCAATGTTAGGTAATGTGTTGATAATGCAGCAATGTTAGGTCATGTGTTGATAATGCAGCAATGTTAGGTAATGTGTTGATAATGCAGCAATGTTAGTTAGGTAATGTGTTGCTAAGGTAGCATTGATACTTATGTAATCCTCTATGAGTTTGACTATGAATGTACTAGACCAGTGGTTCTCAACCTTTTTAATGCCGCGACCCATTAATACAGTTCCTCATGTTGTGGCGACCCCCCAACAACACAATTATTTTCGTTACTACTTCATAACCGTAGCCTATATGTGTTTTTCGATGGTCTTAGGCGACCCCTGTGAAAGAGTCGTTTGACCCCCAAAGGGGTCGCGACCCACAGGTTGAGAACCGCTGTACTAGACAGTTCTAAGCTTATGACCAGTTGAGTCTAGTGTATTGAACTGATTTTGAATCTTTTCATTCCCCAGCTGTTTGTCTCCCTGGGTGTGACCCTGACAATGGTTTGTGTAATGAACCCAATGAGTGCAAGTGAGTTAATCTTTCTTACACTTACACAAACTATTCATTGACCTGTAGTACAATATTTCATACACTTACACTTACGCAAACCATTCATTGATTGACCTGTAGTACAATATTTCATACACTTACAGTTAGACAAACCACTTATTGACCTCTGGTACATAATCTATTTTCTATTATTAATTCTAAATTGTTAAAATCAAATATAAAATATTTGCCTAACATGGGAACTTGCTCACTAATATAACTATAATATAAATGGACAGTTGTTATATATATATATATATATATATATAATTATATATGTAGGACAGCTCACTAATATAAGTGTGCAACTGTTGACCAATATAACAAATTTTAAAATAATTGCAAAAACTCCAAATATTACAGTAATCAAACGTATACTTGTATATTAATAAGTGATTTGATTCTCTTTATTTGTAGATGTAAGATTGGTTGGCAGGGGCAGTTCTGTAACAAGTGCATACCTTACCCTGGGTGTCAGAGGGGATCTTGTGAGAAGCCCTGGCAGTGCAACTGTAACGAGGGCTGGGGTGGGCTGTTCTGTAATCAAGGTAAGTTGGCATCTTGCCTGACAATCTCTTTAATGACATTGGTACAACAATGTTGTTTTCTTAGACATTATTTGCTGGCATTTTGGATAGCACATGAGTAACAATGGAAACCCATTAAAACATTTATTTTTTTTTTTTTTTTTTTTTTTTTTGCAGATTTGAATTTTTGCACACACAACAAACCTTGCAGGAATGGTGGTTTGTGCACTAACACAGGGCAAGGCAGCTACACGTGTACCTGTGTGGGCAGCTACACAGGGGTCAACTGTGAGCGTGAGCTGGATGATTGCAATGCAAAGCCCTGTTCAAACAATGGCATTTGCAAGGTGAGTCACTAATCTCTAGGTCACACTGACACAGCTGAGCTCAAAACACATCAACATTTAAGCAGGCATCTTGAAGTGGCAAATAAGACCTTTTTTTAATAACTTGAAGTGGCAAATAAGACCTTTTTTTAATAACTTGAAGTGGCAAATAAGACCTTTTTTTAATAACTTGAAGTGGCAAATAAGACCTTTTTTTAATAACTTGAAGTGGCAAATAAGACCTTTTTTTAATAACTTGAAGTGGCAAATAAGACCTTTTTTTAATAACTTGAAGTGGCAAACGATACTTTGTTTATTAGCTTGAAGTGGCAAATGAGACTTTGTTTAACTTGAAGTGGCAAATGAGACTGTTTATTAACTTGAAGTGGCAAATGAGACTTTGTTTAACCAGTTGTGGACAAGTAATGATGGTTTTAATATCTATTCCAGGATATTGGTAACGGTTTCCAGTGCCAGTGCCCGCAGGGATTCTATGGCCGCCAGTGTGAGCGGGAGGCCATGTCCTGTAAGGCCACACCCTGCTTGTATGGGGGGACATGCATGGAGAAAGATGAGACCTACTACTGCCTGTGTCAGCCGGGTTACACAGGCCGCAACTGTGATATTGATATCAACGAGTGCGAATCTTTACCTTGTCTCAACGGTAAGTTGTTTCACATCACGGGGGCCATCTTGGTTTGATCTTGTGTTGGGTCGTTATAGGGACGCATAGATGGCGCTGTAATGTATATGTTCCATTAACTCAAAGTAAGATTTATCTGGGTCCCTATCTTTACTGCCCTTTAACCCACCAGCTCAGTTCTTTGAACATGGCTTGGCATTCATTGGTGGCGATCAATCTAGGACACTGGTCAAATCTAATTTTGTCTTATTTATTTTATGTCCAGTCTTAAATCCAGTAAATGTGTGTCCTAGAAGGTGGGTCTGTCCTTAATGGTGGGTCTGTCCTTAATGGTGGGTCTGTCCTTAATGGTGGGTCTATCCTAGAATGTGGGTCTCTCCTTGAAGGTGTGTCCTAGAAGGTGGGTGTGTCCTAGAAGGTGGGTCTGTCCTAGAAGGTGGGTCTGTTCTTGAAGGTGTGTGTCCTAGAAGGTGGGTCTGTCCTAGAAGGGGGTCTGTCCTAGAAGGGGGGTCTGTCCTAGAAGAGGGGTCTGTCCTATGAGATGGGTGTCCTACCATTTCATGTGATTTTTTTTAAAGACTTATCATTGGTAGGTCAAACATCATTGGTAGGTCGTTTGACCTGTTGCAGCTGGTTTAGTCAGGCTGTTAAAATGTGTAGGGTAAGATCAATGACCTATATCTGAAACATTTGCTAGCCATTGATCTGGACACAACACTCTTTGCATAGCTACAAAAACACTCTATGTACAAAGCTATACAAAAACTCTCTGTATATAGCTACACAAACACTCTGTGCATAGCTACACAAACACTCTGTGCATAGCTACACAAACACTCTGTGCATAGCTACACAAACACTCTGTGCATAGCTACACAAACACTTTGTACAAAGCTACACAAACGCTTTGTATAAAGCTACACAAACACTCTTTGCGTGTAGATGCCTTCTTGATTTAACCTACTCTCATGTCTCTGCCTTAATGAAAGTTAATTGGATGTTCTCAAATATTGTCATTCGGTCCTCAGGTGGGCGCTGTTCTGACCAACTAAATGGATACCGCTGTGTCTGCCCGACAGGATTCAGTGGGCCCGAATGTCAAATAAATGATGATGACTGCAAGCACAACCCTTGCCTTAATAATGGCAGATGTGTGGACCTTATCAACGACTACAGATGTCAGTGCCTGGCTGGATTTGTAGGAACCCTGTGTCAAACCAACGTGGATGATTGCGAGACGATGCCCTGTGCCAACGGTGGCAGCTGTACAGATCTAGTCAATGACTTCAAATGTGATTGTGGCCCTGGCTTCACTGGAAAGTTTTGTAGTCTACAAATTGACGAGTGTCAGGACAATCCTTGTCTCAATGGCGGCGTTTGCAAGGATTTGTTTGCTGATTACCAGTGCACTTGCCCCATAGGATTTTGGGGCAAAAATTGTCAGCGGTCGGAAATTCACAATGTCAGCGTGACCAGTACTCAAGTGCCAAGTCGAACCCTGACCAGTAGCACACCCCCTAGTACCACTAGTGAAACACGCCCTTTAACTGTGGTCACTGGTGACTCGGCCAGCCATGTTGGCGTGGAGGGGGATGATGAAGGCTTGACAACAGCACAGCTTCTCATCATCGTCTGCCTTGGAGGAGGACTGCCTCTCATAATCATCATCATAATCGTCGCCTACTTCCTGTGTCGGAAACGCTCGTACCTCCAGCAGCGTCACACGCAGCAAAACCTGGAGAACTCTGCTCGGGAGAAGGAGCACAATTACATCAACAACATGAATAACAAATGCGGGGACATGTTCACCACCCTCCCCTCGTCTTCGTCCAACTCCTCCAGCATAAAGATCAGCAACGAGGAGCAGCAGGACATCAACAAACTGAACGCCAAGCACATGATGCTCAGCTCCAGCAGTTGCTGCTCCGATGGGGACGGGGGAATGTCAACCATCATGCACATTTCTAGCAGTAAGCATGGGACTGTGGACAGTAAGGAGTTGCCCTCTTGTTCCAACTCGGGGCGACCAACGTCGCCGCCCGGCTGCTCATCTAAAAGAGATCACTTGGATTATGAGCAGCCCTACAGGAGGTTAAATGTGGATTCACTACAGGTGGACACCAGGACCTCTCCCAGGTATGCATACTAGTTTGTTTTACATCAACCTGAGATAATTATCGGATGTCTGTTTGTCCTATGTACTGATTACTGTGACCATTACATTACTACTGACCAGTAAGTGAGCATCATACACTCTGTTATCTCCAGCTGTAGACAAAAGAAAAAAATATTTAAAAAATGTCATCATTTGTGGTTGTTCCAATGTTTAGTTCTGACCTCAATTTCAAAACATTTAGTCTCTCAAACTGCTGTCCTATCTGTCCTGTCTGTCCTGTCTGTCCTATCTGTCCTATCTGTCCTGTCTGTCCTATCTGTCCTATCTGTCCTGTCTGTCCTATCTGTCCTATCTGTCCTGTCGAGCAGAGTTAACAAAATGTTGCCTTACATTGCACATTGATTAATCTATTAGCTGACAACTGATACCTGTCAATCTGATACTGGGATGTCCAGGTGTTTCCATCTGCCCCCCCCCCCAACCACCATTACCTCCATATTTCCTCCATCTCAATGAAATTAATCTCCGAAATAATCCCTACAACCTCACCCCACTCTTACAGTCTCCTCTCAGCTATGGATAGATTTCTCCAAATCTAGGATATGATATACAGTAGCAGAGTTTTACAAACACATTAGCCATGGCAGAGTTTTACAAACACATTAGCCATGTTCACTTGTGTGATCATTTAGCCAAAGAAATATCACAAGACAATCAAAATGTGCTTCAAGTTTACTCTATTTGAAAGTTTACTCTATTTGAAAGTTTACTCTATTTGAAAGTTTACTCTATTTGAAAGTTTACTCTATTATTAAACTATCTAAAAATGTTGTATTTTGTGTCCTCTGCAGTGACCAGCACAGTGATTACTGTTCCGGAGACATTCGCATCATGGTTAAACCAACACACAAGTCAGACTATGATGCTGCCGAACAAGGGGAATACCCCATCAGTGCCAAAGAGCATCGGCCTAAAGACAATGCCCCGATTTATCAGGGTTATAATTCCAACATGGCCTCACCTGTTGGCCACTCACCAGCACCGACACAGCAGCACCCATTTCACCGGCACATGTGCTACGATGATGACTACTTGGCTACAGAGGTGTGACCTGTCACTTTCATCACCACCTGTGGTCAGACTCATCACCTTTCACTGCCAGAGGTCTCACCAGAGCGTCAATGTTGTCCAACAGAGGTCCGACCTCACCACAGAGAGTAACCTGACCCTGCCCGTGTTACCTTTCCGACGGCTTCTTGTCGGTGGTGCCATCTATAGCTGTCCTGTCTGACTGGCACAAGCGTCTGACTGGACCAGTGGTCAGTGTTCTGTTGTGGTAGCTTGGACTGTAACTTGCATTAACGTGGACAGTGGTTATCTCATCACTATGTATTCATTCTGCCACGTCAGCTTCCTACAAACTTTCAAGCCAGCTGTCTTAAAACCTGGAGGGCACTCATCAGCCTGCTATCCACTGTTATAGAGAGGTCAAAGGTGACACCGAATCTCTTGAACTTTGCTGCAGATCAAGCAAGTTTTGCCAGTCTCATGTGAAGGAGTGTGGCTCTTGTGTGTTGACATTCAGCAATGAACAATTCTCTACAAAAAAAACCAAAAAGCATCAACAATAAAAGAGTCACACTTTGACAGGCCAAGTAATTATGTACCAAAAAAAAACATTGGAATTTGATGGGATTTTTTAAATTTTTTTTTTTCAATGTAAGCAAGGTATCACCCCCGTCCAGTAAATCACATGCAACAATGAATGTACTTAAGTCCATTATCACGTTTATGTTTTTCTTTTTTGGCTTGTAATTTTAGTCGACATAATCTCACCTGATACAAAAATGGCAATTCTGTCTATGCTTTGCGTGGACACATTCTCACCACTAACACTAAACCTCAATTCCAAGCAGTGCTTCTTTAAAATATGTTACAGCACATAAATATGTTATAGCACGTAAATATGTTGCATCATTTAAAAAAGAAAGACAGGTTAACCCAATTCCCATTTTTAAAAATGCCATCAGCCACTCCCCTCCCCACCTACTTCCTCAAATCCCTCTCCCCTCCCCCCAAAATTGCTTTGTGATAGAGGAGACAGTTGTGGCGCAAGCTGTTGTATGGACCTCATTCTATGCAATCACAGTGCTATGTGAGGTAGCAAATTACAGTGTGAAAAAATCTAAGATGTTTGTAGAACCTCGTGTTTTTGTTATCTTAATATTATTTAATATAGTTTTCTTAAAAATGTGAGCCATATTCCTGCTCCCCGCAAGCGCTGTTAAAGTTGTGTGTTTTGTTTTGTTTTTTTGGTGGGGGGGGTGGGGTGGGGGGTGTTATTTAATAACTGTTTGAGAGCTGTCCTTTAAGATCCTAACTCAGAAATAGTTTTTCTTTATAATTTATATGGTCTAAGTTTGTGACTTGCTGTAAAAAGCATGTCAAAGAGTGGTCTTCGGTTTGTCTCTATTTGACAAGGCCAGGATACCTTACCGTTAGTGTTACTGAAAGTTGCAATGTTTGCCTTGGATCAGTTGTAATTTTAGACTTCATTCTTACATTGGACTTTATGAAGAGTTGTTAATCAGAGCACAATGGAGTTAGTGGTTTGTTATTAAATGATCCAAGCATTTTCGTGAGCCGACTCCAAAGTCAAGTGTAATGTCACGATCTAGACAGAGTGGATATTTTGAAAGCATTTTTAAAATATGCATCTCTATTATTTACTTAATAGTATTTACTAATTAGTGATGGGACGATTAATCGGAATCGTATCGGAATAATCGGAATATCGGGATTTTTCCAAAGCATCGGGAATCGGTATCGGAGCTGAATAATTCAGACCCGATTCCGATACCAAAACGATTCTTAACGGAGAGAAGTTTTTTCTCATCAAAATGGAATTATTGATAGATGTGTTTATATAAAACCTTTCCAATACATTGTTATCTAGCATATTGTAAAGCTTCAATAGCAAGTTAATACACTTTTCTAATCAATTCTCAACTTTTACATTAATTAAATATGTTAATATCTGGGCACAGTAATACATATATGTAATAATGGCCAGGAATCAGAATCGGAATCGTATCGGGAATCGTATCGGGAATCGGGATAATTGGGTAGAATCGGAATCATATCGGAATCGTTAAAAATGTTGGTATCGTCCCATCACTACTAATTATAATAATATATTATATAGTCATTGAAACATTTTTCTGTAAATATTTTATTATTAGAAGGCTAGAGATAAATAACTGAATCTATTTTAAGTATGTTATTTATATTCATGTTTGTGATGACGGCTTTATTTAGTATAATATGGAAAGTTGGCCTAGCTAGAAAAAGTCTCTGTGCCATGCATACACATGACCTAGTGGAGCCATCACAGCTGTGAATAAACTGATTCTAAAAGTGTTTAGGAGATGCATCCGTTTAGTGGGTCTTCTTTTAACCTTGAGCTCCATTAGAAAATAACTTCCTTTGTCGGGATCCAATTGATGGACACCCACCTCCCTGATGTTCTCCTAAATAGGTTTTCAAAGTGGGGTCCCCACCACCTTCTCCTGCTTGCAACAAATACATGCCACTTGTCTAATGAACAGCAAGTCATTGTGACAGAATGTCTTTGTGACAGAATGTCTTTGTGACAGCTTGTGACATGTTTTTCTGATGGCTTGCATGTCATGACAGTTTCATGACAGACATTTGTCTGATGGCCTGCATGTCATTGTGACAGCTTGTGATATCTATCTATCTAATGGCCTGCATGTCATTGTCTCTAACCATGCTGCCTTTATAATTAAAGCCAATGTTATTTATTTCATCTATTTAATGACGTCAGTAGAGTAATTATTAAATCTGGTAGAGTCTCAACTCACCCCCACCACCCCAACCCCTCTCCCCCTACCCCCGCCCCTCTCCACCACCCATCCACTTACCTATTGTTCAAACAATAGTCCAACCATTAAGGGGGCTTCATTACATTTGATTACAGTTCCCAGTGACTTTTTCAATCAAATTTTTAATCTTTCCAAACATTCCATCTGTTGCTGAGCTATCTTATTGGTAGAAGAACCATTTAGTTTACTCATGGGACAGAATCGTTCCGATTAACTTGTTCCACTACAAGAGACTTTTGGGTCAAACCTTTCTGATCATCTTATTATTATTGGGGTCAAACCATTCTGATCATAAAAATCTCATTATTGGGTTGGACCGCACTGAAAAATTAAAGAGAGGGAAAAAAAATTTATTTGTTAAACTATTTCAAAGATTGGGTTATTGTTCTGGTGAGTTTCTGTAAGCTATTGGCCTGAGAAGAGCAACCATACAGTGGTCGATTCTCTGCTTGGTTTTAATTCCTAAAACAAAAGAACCCCAAATGGCAGCAGTAAAAACTGTTTTTGTTGATTTTGTTTGATACCACTAACCAATGGTGTACAGTATGTTAATTTATGCATAAATTATTATTATTATTATTATTATTGTGAGATGGATGAATCAATTTCTGTCAGCATGGGCTCCCCTCTTGCTATTAGTTCGGGCCCCCCTTGTGTGAGGTGCTGGAGTTGTTCATCTGAATGTTTATCATGTTTCAACCAGGGCCAATTTTCTTCAATGCTAGTCAAATAAGGGCTTTTGGTGTACCACAGATGGTGCTGCTCAGCTCTGCTTTTGGTGTACCACAGATGGTGCTGTTGGTGTACCACAGATGGTGCTGTTCAGCTCCCACAAAAGGAAGTATCATAAATGCACACCAATCTGCAATATTGTTCTAAGAATTTTAGAGGGAGGGGGAGAAGGACCTTTGTGGTATATCAAGAGTATCTTTAAATGGTGTATATTTATAAATGTTTGTAGAATATTGTATAAAATAGCGGATTGTTTTACACAATAAAACATTATCAGTTACTGTATTGAGTATTGGTTAACCGATGCGGTTTGTACAGAGCCTATCAAATCTGATCTTGCTATCGTGGGACTTTGAATCTCGCTATCGTGGGACTTTGAATCTCGCTATCGTGGGACTTTGAATCTCGCTATCGTGGGACTTTGAATCTCGCTATCGTGGGACTTTGAATCTCGCTATCGTGGGACTTTGAATCTCGCTATCGTGGGACTTTGAATCTCGCTATCGTGGGACTTTGAATCTCGCTATCGTGGGACTTTGAATCTCGCTATCGTGGGACTTTGAATCTCGCTATCGTGGGACTTTGAATCTCGCTATCGTGGGACTTTGAATCTCGCTATCGTGGGACTTTGAATCTCGCTATCGTGGGACTTTGAATCTCGCTATCGTGGGACTTTGAATCTCGCTATCGTGGGACTTTGAATCTCGCATGTTTTCATAGATTTTTTTTTTTATTTTTTTTTTTTTATAGCTATTTTTGATTATTTTTCTACTGTGGATTTATAACAGCATAATTAGTTTGGTTGTTTCGTTAATGCAAAAAACACTTATCTGTTGTAATTAAATGACTTATTTGAACTGATGTTGAGGATAGTTCATTGTAACATTTTCTGTTGCAGAATGCTGTGTCTAAATGATTTGTTTCCCCATTCAGAGATGAACAGATTTTTTTTTTTTAATTCATGAACAATTTACATTAGAATATGTGTAAAATTGTTAGCAAGTAAGTTACACTGGTGTTTAAAAGCACCTTGTTCTCAGGAGAAACCTATGTTAGTCAGAGCTACAAACCCTTGTCACATAACATCTGTCAGAGCGACAAACCCTTGTCACATAACATCTGTCGGCGCGACAAACCCTTGTCACATACCAACTGTCATATACAAAGCAAAAAATGTGTCGAATGAATCTGTAAAATTTGGTAAACAGTCCATGCCAAATGACATGTCACATATTGAAAAACTGTTCTCATATGATGGCTATTGATGGGTCACACCCCCCCCCCCCCCCAAAACCCCATGAACTCCTGAAACCAAGGTGTTGTTGCAGTTGTTTAAGTCTAAGGAAACTTAGAATAATTGTGTAAATCATGATCCATTTATTTATCTGTATTTATCAGTTGGGGACAAGCACAAAGACTTAAGTTGATTGACTGTCTAAAGTTTGAGTCTAGTTGTAGCATCAGTAGCTAAGGGTTGTAAGCTTAAAAGAAATGGTCCACTTACAGTATCATAACAACAGTGTTGCATTGAGTCACCAGTGTAATGTACAAATAAAAGGCCTTAGGTTAAGATGTTAAAGTAGAAATTTGGCCTAAAAATGTCAACGATTTGAAACAATTATTTTAATTGTTCATGCATGTGTAAAAAAATAATTGAAAAAATACTTTCTATGCACTTTTGTAATGAGTGAATGATATGGATTGGTTACTTTAAATGAGAGTGCATAATTTTGATTGGTTACTTGCAATGTGAGTGAATGATTTTGATTGGATGCTTACATTGTGTGGGTATGATTTTGATTGGTCACTTACAATGAGAAGGATTCTCAATTCTTTAAGTTTGTGTATAAAAATATTCAACTGAATTCTCCTTGATCAGTTAGTTCAAGGTCAGTGCTGCAAGATGTGTACATACCAAGAGTTTGATGTTGCCTTGAATTTCTGGCATTAAAATGTTGGTCATTCTTGTACAGTCATGTTTTTGTCCCATTTTTCTTCCCAAACTTAAGTTATCAATGAGTGGCCTACTCATGATTGAAGCCATGACCAGTAGCAACATCCATGTACAAATATTTTTGAGTTCCGCTTAACATATACAAGGCTCAAAGTCACACATATGAATCCTGACCAGACAAACACAAACTAATTTTTAGGGTTACAAACATAAAAAATTCTTATAACTTGAGCTGTGAATAAATTAAGTTACTTGGTAGTATATTCTAGAATCCACTGAATCATGACATGATGTGTAGAACATTCTAGAATCCACTGAGACATGACTTATAATAGAAGTACATTGTAGACTTGGTAAACAGATACAACAATACTTAAGGACAAAAGGAGTGTATTCCATTTGTCATCTCAGCATCCACTTATTTTTAAAACTGCTTTCCAATTGTTTGCACACAAGATTGCCTGTGATGTTAGTATGTAAATATTCCTGTATATTTATAGCCCAAGATGGAAATGTACAAAATGGTTCATATGTCTTCTTTAACATTACAACAAAAAAATGGTTGCCATGACAACTTTGTGGTTACCATAACAACAAGATGGTTTCTATTTGTTTACCATAACAATAATAATTTCCTAATATTGAAGAAATTAAACAAGGTCACACTGTCCTAATTTTTGCTAATTATTATTTTTTTAATTCTTTTGTCTGTCATTTGTAGTCTATCAAAAATCTTTGTCAGAAGAACTTCAGCAACAATTTTTAAAAAATAAATTAAAAAAAACTATCTGAAAATTAAACAACTAAAATTAATGAATTTAAAAAAACTATCTGAAAATTAAACAACTAAAATTAATGAATTTAAAAAAACTATCTGAAAATTAAGCAACTAAAATTAATGAATTTAAAAAAACTATCTGAAAATTAAACAACTAAAATTAATGAATTTAAAAAAACAATCTGAAAATTAAACAACTAAAATTAATGAATTTAAAAAAACTATCTGAAAATTAAACAACTAAAATTAATGAATTTAAAAAAAAACAAAAAATTCAGATGAACTTAAGAAACTAAAAATAGATGAAATTTATTTTTTAAATATTATTTAAATGCTCTAAAATGCAATATTACAAGGGATTCTCACAGTGTGAAGAAATATCTCAAAATACATTCTCCACTTTATGGTAGTGATTTTGATCTGTTTCAGTCAGTATAATAGGGTGTGGTCAGGTAGTACATGGCGTCGGCATGTAAAATAGGGCGTGGTCATTTAAAATAGGGCGTGGCAATGTATGTTAGGGTGTGGTCAGGTAGTACAGGGCGTGGTCATGTATAATAGGGCGTGGTCATGTATAATAGGGCGTGGTCATGTATAATAGGGCGTGGTCAGGTAGTACAGTGTGTGGTAATGTATAATAGGGTGTCGTCAGGTAGTAGAAGGCGTGGCCATATATATTAGGGTGTGGTCAGGTAGCACAGGGCATGGTCATGTATAATAGGTCGTGGCAGTGGTAAGGTAGTACAGTGTGGGGTAATGTATAAAAGAGCGTGGTCATGTAGTACAGGGTGTGTTCATGTAAAATATGGCGTGGTCAGGTAGTTATTGCGTGGTAAAGTATAATGGCATGGTCAGGTAGTACAGGATGTGGACATGTTTAAGCCGGTTTATTCAAGGATCTATTGTTGTTTTTATGAAATGGAGAAAACTGATGAATGGACACATCAACTTTGTACAATTCAAAAGTGGGCACCTATCTTGTCAAGGTCATACAACTATTTATCTGAACACATACTTTAAAAATTCTATTTAATAGATTTGACAGATCAAAGTAGTAATCCATAACACAAATGTAATGACAGGATTCAATTATTCGATTACTGTAAAGAGCCTCGGGGGTCTACCTGATTTATGTACTTACAAAATCTAAATCAAATGAAGGCCTACCAAAGATGGACATCTCAAGTACATAGAACAAAGGGAGGGTATATCACTTGTTTGAAATAATCGATACTCAGTTTAATCGTTTGTAAGCCTACAGAAAAACTGATGTAAAACTAAAATCAATAATGACAATAATAAAAAGTATACGATACCGAACACATATTTAGGAAGACAAGACTCCGAACATAATCACATCCGGAAATGCGGACGAAGCCATCTTTTTTTTTTTTTAGAAATCAATTTGTACCAAAGAAGCCCGCTTGTCCTTTTTTTTAAAAAATAACTTAATCATCAACTCAAATTCTTCGACATACTATTAATTCTTAATGGAATGTAGCATAATTGGAGTTACGGGTTTATAGGTCATTTTATACATGGTATATGTCACGTAGACCACACTAAATGTTGGTTTATACACGGCATATGTTACGTAGAGCACACTAAATGTTGACTTATACACGGCATAGGTCACGTAGAGCACACTAAATGTTGGTTTATACACGGCATATGTCACGTAGAGCACACTAAATGTTGGTTTATACACGGCATATGTCACGTAGAGCACTCTAAATGTTGGTTTATACACGGCATATGTCACGTAGAGCACACTAAATGTTGGTTTATACACGGCAAATGTCACATTAGCGATCGGCCAAATGCGATTTTCCGGTTTCGGGCGAAACCAAACCGAAAGTTAAAAAATGATTTTCGGCTGAATCCGAAAGGAAAAGCTTAACGATACCTTCGGCCGAGACCGAAACAGAAAAATATATAACTGGATATTTTGAAACTCGTTCATTTTATTTCGTTGTCAATGACAACATAATTTATGAGCATGATGGTGGTGAATGGCATTGAATGAATGAATTGAATAAAAATAACAATGGAAATGTTACCATTCCTTTAGCTCAGTGGTTCTCAACCACCTTCCTAATTCCGCGACCCCTTAACACAGTTCATCATGTTGTGGCGACCACCAATCACAAAATTATTTTCGTTGCTACTTCATAACTGTAAAGTACATATGTTTTCCGGTGGTCTTAGGCGACCTCTGGGAACTTTTCCCCATGACAATATTTATGAGCATGATAATGATAAATCAAAAAGGAATGTCACGAATGAATGAATTGAATAAACCTAGGGTTTCTTGACTTTTTTTATTTAAAAAAAAATTATTAAAAAATAATAATAACAGTGAACAGAAATACTACAATTCCCAAAGAATTTGTTCACAAAAATAATTACCTTTGCCTAAGCCTAATTGTACTTTTATTTTTGGGGAAAAAAATTGAAAATAGGTCTTGCAGCTGCGAGCAGTGTTCGCGGAGGATTAGTCATATATCATACTATAACAACAAAAAGTCGAGCAATAATGAATATCGGATTGCCGGCCGACAGACAGAGTAATTCCTGACTGCTGCTGGACCAAAATGATCTAATGGTAACTTTCGGAGCCGAAAGCAAAATTCGACTGGCCTGAATGTCACGTAGTATACCCACTAGATGTCAGCTTGTACACGTTATATGTCATGTAATACGCACTAGATAGAGGATAATTTATGGGTGACTCCTTTGATGCTACACAGAGACTCCGAGTAACACTAACGTTTTTTATTTCCAAAAATGTATTTCTTGTTTTATATTGTCTACTATATAAGGCGTGTATACATGTCACGTTGTATAGAATAAATGTCACGTTGTGCAGACTATATGTCACGTTGTACAGACTACATGCCACGTTGTACAGACTACATGTCACGTTTTACAGACTAAATGCAGAGGCGTAGCTAGAGTGTTTGGCGCCAGGGGACAAGATTCATTTTAAAGAGCCTCCCTTTCTTTTTTCAACTCTCAAACCCATTATTTACATCAATAAAATAATATCAAAGCACATTTTGGCGCCCTTAACTAGTCTGGTGCCCAGGGACATCTGTCCGCCTGCCCTCTTAGCTATTCCTCTGACTAAAAGTCACGCTGTACAGACTACATGCCATGTTGTATAGGTTTCATGTCACATTGTATAGACTACATGTCACGTGCATACTACATGTCACGTTGTATATGCTACATGTCCCGTTGTGCAGACTACATGTCACGTTGTGCAGACTACATGTCACGTTGTACAGACTACATGTCACGTTGTACAGACTACATGTCACACTTTACAGACTACATGTCACGTTGTACAGGCTACATGTCACGCTGTACAGACTACATTTTTACGTTGTACAGACTACATGTCACGTTGTACAGACTACATGTCACGTTGTACAGACTACATGTCACGTTGTACAGGCTTTATGTCACGTTGTACAGACCAATCCTCGCGCACATAATATGAGAGTTATTCTAAAGTTTTTCAACGGGACAAACAGAAAACCATTGAGGACGGAGATGATCGATTTTTAATTCTAAATGTCATCCTGACATTTTCCCTCGTCGGGTCAGCATGACCTCGTCAACTGCAGACTTCCTGATAAAGACACATCAGGCCAACTGTCACAGACCGGCACGCGGTAACTGACCCTCTTGATTCCATCACTGGCCAATGATTCATTGAGCCCAGTCAGCAAAAATCTTCACCGTGTCGTCTGCTTAAAAAAAAATGTTCTAACTAGTAAAAGCACTTGGTTCAGCGTCGATTGATTATTCGATGAGCTCAATCAGATTGATGACGTCACTGGGCTGCGGTTGCCAGCATCAATAAACAAACAGGTGGGTTTGGCATTTCTCTTCTCCCCCCCCCCCCCTCCCCCCACACCCACACGTTGCAATGGAAAATCTGGTCTTGAAAAAAAAAGGTTCCATAATCCACGCCTACACAGAGTTCTTGTTCTTGAATTATTTCTTGACTTCGATTCATGGAAGCGACAGAAACTTTTGTCAAAGGATGCACCTATAGGTACACGGGTAACAGAATTGAGAGGTTGGGATTAAAAAACGATTTAAAATATTATTGTTGGGTTTGTAAGACCAAATGAGGTATCAAATGAAAGATAATTGAATGGACTATACGTTTGTAAACTTAATTCTTCAGTTTAACTAAAATAAACTACTACAAATGACATCCGAATAGCATTAGTCAAAATGGACCCGGACACGCAGCGCCGCCATTCGCACCCGGGTACCTTGAAGCTCAATGCTATTCGGATGTCATTGAGTCTCCGTTTGACCGCGCCGGATTGTCCTAGTTTCAATCTCAGTGTGGTCAACGTGAATGTTCTGTCTCTCTTATAAATAGCCCAGAAAATATTGTTTAGATAATAACTTGGTTGGTAGACCTATCTGGTGTGTCAAGTCTGTAGGCCTATCTGGTATGTCAAGTCTGTAGGCCTATCTGGTATGTCAAGTCTGTAGGCCTATCTGGTATGTCAAGTCTGTCAAATTTTCAGATATTTTCAGTCAATATGCGTTTACATGCGTAAAACATTTAGGCCCCTTTGACAACAAGGCCTTGGCCAAATATTCCGTCTACATTCGTTGATCCCCAGCACCCCGCCCCGCCAACCGTTCCTTTGGGGATGGAAGTACTTCATTCCTTACATTACTTTCAGTAACCTTCTCGTGACTATAAATTGTCCCATTACTAAGCTGTTTAGAGATTTGTTTTACAAGGCGAATGTTCTCTTAGAAAGTAGATTCAAGTGAGAAATATGATCGAATAAAAAGTATTTCTGTCGCCAAACACCAAACATTAAACACCAAACACCAAACACGAAACACAAGATGTGACGTTTTAGACATTGCGCGTTACTCCGTGACCAAATGCCGCCCGGGGCAAACTCCCAAAAGTGGCCCCCCCCCTACACACAATCTATTATATAGTGTTGTAATTAAAATTATCAAAAGTTCCGTCTTGGCGGTCGTTTCCCTTCGCCCCCCCCCCCTTTCCTAAGGTCCGGTAAATATCCCACTTTCAATAATAGGACCGGGTGACTCTACTAGGACCGGGTGACTCTACTAGGACCGGGTGACTCTACTAGGACCGGGTGACTCTACAAGGACCAGGTGACTCTACTATAATAGGACCGGGTGACTCTACTAGGACCGGGTGACTCTTCTAGGACCGGGTGACTCTACTAGGACCGGGTGACTCTACTAAAATTAAAAATAAAATGTTTAAAAATAATGAAAAAATTTCCTAAATGTATCCCTAAACCTAACCTGAACCCTAAATCTATCCCTAAACCTAACCTGAACCCTAAATCTATCCCTAAACCTAGCCTAATGAAATGAGGTACGATCTTTCTTAATTAGCCCGGGCCCTTACTAGTACCGGGTGGCTCTACTCCTGCAGATTTTTATAGTATAGCCCGGGGGCGTGGTAATAATATAAAGAAAACAAATCAAAAATAAATAAAAGAATCAGTGGTAAGTCAATAAATCAACCAAATCATCTTTAACGAATGCTCCGTCTTCTACTTACAAATACAAGTATAAAAATACGACAAAACAAGTACCAATGCCTGATCCAATCCTCTTTTTGACCATTTCCCAGTAGTCCCACAGACTTCCGGTGCACCAATCAAGCGTTTGATCATGGTGCTTCATCGTGCAATAAAATTGTGGACTATTTTATGTGTATCTTTTTTTTTATTGCGCACCACGGGTTACCGTAACGCCAGCGAACTGGATTAATTTATTTATGGCTTGTAGTCAGGCGCTTAATAACAGGGGGCAGAGGGCGGTGCGCCCCGAGTGGCACCTTTTTCGTCTTGGGGGGGGGGGGGGGCATTTTCGGTACACTTCATAAAATTAATATGGATTTATTTATATGTGCATTGCAGTTTTCGTGAATTTTTGGGTGGCAAAGTCAACGACCGCCGGGGGGGGGGGGTTTCACAAACTCTAGCCACTCCAGTGTTTGTAGCGATGCACTCGACGGTGACCTCCAAGCGTCCCGTCATTAACAAAGCTCGACTATAAGAGTGTATGATAATGTATTTATTTAATTGTAATGATGCAACGAAATCTTTGGGAAGGGGCTGCTTAAAAAACAACATGCGAACCGATGAAAAATGGATGGCGCGCACAATATAATGTGTCTAAATCAATAGATGTTAAATATTTGGTGCAAGCCTCGCACAAAAGCCCGACATGATCTTTTACAAGTTTTGTTTTCAAATGTTATCGATTATAGGGAGGGAGAATGATGGGATAATATTTGAGGTTGGGCATTGTGATGGGATAATAATTGATGTTAAGGATTGGGATGGGATAATTGATTGATTTTAGGTATTGTCATTAGATCGGGTCGTGCGAAAGGGGGTGGGGTGGCGAAGCATGCACCCGCTCCGGGCACCTTGCTATCCACAGAACTGGATGGGATAATTAGCTGAGGTTAAGGTTTGTGAGAGTGGTGCTGGTGGTGTTGGAGGTGCTGGTGGTGTTGCAGGTGCTGGTGGTGTTGGAGGTGCTGGTGGTGTTGGAGGTGCTGGTGGTGTTGGAGGTGCTGGTGGTGTTGGAGGTGCTGGTGGTGTTGCAGGTGCTGGTGGTGTTGGAGGTGCTGGTGGTGTTGGAGGTGCTGGTGGTGTTGGAGGTGCTGGTGGTGTTGGAGGTGCTGGTGGTGTTGCAGGTGCTGGTGGTGTTGCAGGTGTTGGAGGTGCTGGTGGTGTTGGAGGTGCTGGTGGTGTTGGAGGTGCTGGTGGTGTTGGAGGTGCTGGTGGTGTTGGAGGTGCTCGTGGTGTTGGAGGTGCTGGTGGTGTTGCAGGTGCTGGTGGTGTTGCAGGTGTTGGTGGTGTTGCAGGTGCTGGTGGTGTTGCAGATGCTAGTGGTGTTTGAGGTAGCGAAGGTCGAGATGAAAAGGGGGACGAGATTGTGTGGTCTGTCGTTGGGAAAAGATTTGATTATCACTGTCAGATGACTTGCTGCTGTGTCAGATGACTTGCTGCTGTGTCAGATGACTTGCTGCTGTGTCAGATGACTTGCTGCTGTGTCAGATGACTTTCTGCTGTGTCAGATGACTTGCTGCTGTGTCAGATGACTTGCTGCTGTGTCAGATGACTTACTGCTGTGTCAGATGACTTGCTGCTGTGTCAGGTGACTTGCTGCTGTTCAGACGACTTGCTGCTGTGTCAGATGATTTGCTGCTGTTTCAGGTCGTCAAGTTTGGGTTGACAGGTGAGTCAACGAGGATAGTTACTTCCTTTTATAATTATATTTCCTCTAAAAATGAATTGAACAAAGCGGTGTTGATTAATAACCCATACATAAAAGGTGTGAACATTTTGCGAGCGGGACAGAATTTTAGTATTTTTGCTAGGAGAGAAACTTTTCTTTTTTTAAATCTCTTTTTTTTTAATGTTTTTTTTTATAATTTTTTTTATTTACTTTTTTTGCCAGGAGTGAATCTTAGGATTAGTGTTAGGAATGTAGTACACTTCACACATATTAGTGATAGGAATGTAGTACACTTCACACATATTAGTGATAGGAATGTAGTACACTTCACACATATTAGTGATAGGAATGTAGTACACTTCACAAATATTAATGATAGGAATGTAGTACACTTCACACATATTAGTGATAGGAATGTAGTACACTTCACACATATTAGTGATAGGAATATAGTACACTTCACACATAACTAATGATAGGAGAATCTTTTTGGACACATATTTCTATTTTAAACGTCAGTAATAACTTGTTAGGCATTATGTGGACTACACATTATGTTAACACTACACATCTGCCTTGTGGGGTCTATGAGACAGAGTTCTACACATCTGCCTTGTGGGGTCTATGAGACAGAGTTCTACACATCTGCCTTGTGGGGTCTATGAGACAGAGTTCTACACATCTGCCTTGTGGGGTCTATGAGACAGAGTTCTACACATCTGCCTTGTGGGGTCTATGAGACAGAGTTCTACACATCTGCCTTGTGGGGTCTATGAGACAGAGTTCTACACATCTGCCTTGTGGGGTCTATGAGACAGAGTTCTACACATCGGCCTTGTGGGGTCTATGAGACAGAGTTCTACACATCGGCCTTGTGGGGTCTATGAGACAGAGTTCTACACATCTGCCTTGTGGGGTCTATGAGACAGAGTTCTACACATCTGCCTTGTGGGGTCTATGAGACAGAGTTCTACACATCGGCCTTGTGGGGCCTAGGAGACAGATTTCTACACATCTGCCTTGTGGGGCCTAGTAGACAGATTTCTAAACATCTGCCTTGTGGGGCCTAGTAGACAGATTTCTAAACATCTGACTTGTGGGGCCTAGGAGACAGATTTCTAAACATCTGCCTTGTGGGGCCTAGTAGACAGATTTCTAAACATCTGACTTGTGGGGCCTAGTAGACAGATTTCTAAACATCTGCCTTGTGGGGCCTAGGAGACATAGACACAGTTCTAAACGGTTACCGGAAATTTGATCGAAAGAAATTTCGTCGACGGAAAATTGATCGACGGTAATTTGATCGAACGGAAATTTGATCGAATCTTTTTTTCAGTTCACACGTTAAAATTATCGTCAAATTTCTATTTGAACGCACTATACTATATAGTAAAACAAAATAATGCGTGCAGAAAGAAATTTGACGCAAAATTTTAACGTATAAATTAAAAAAACGATTCGACCAAATTTCGGTTCGATCAAATTTCCGTCGATCAATTTTCCGTCGACCAAATTTCTTTCGATCAAATTTCCGGATACGGTTCTAAACACCTGCCTTGTAGGACCTAGAACATTCCCGTCCCAATATGCACTGAGTGACAGCAGCTTCATAATTGTTAAAACTTTCATTGTAATTTTATCATCTGTCCACCATTTTCGTTTTAAAAAAAAAAACAATAGCATAACAATACTGGTTCATACTATTATAAATATTAAATATTATAAAATTGATATTGATATTAAATATAATTAATATATTCTTGATATTATGATAGATTGATATTAAAATACCTTTGATACTATATTTCATATGAAATTTTTTATATCATTGAGATTAAATATGTCCTGAAAATGTTTGAGTCATAAGGGGTCTTCGACCATGCTAAAACTCTTCTGATAGAATTACGTTGGCTGCCGGTCCGCGCTCGCATAGAGTACAAAATCGCAACTCTGTGCTACCGCTGCTTGCATGACCTGGCGCCGTCCTATCTCCAAGCGCTCATGATGCCTTATGTACCCACTAGACAACTCCGCTCACCCGATAGTGGCAAACTCTCGATACCGCGTGTTCGCCTTGAAACTTACGCAAAGCGCACATTCGCATTTGCTGGCCCAACCATTTGGAACACTCTTCCTGACGCTCTCAAAAACAGCCAGACGCTGGAGTCCTTCAAAACAAATTTAAAAACTCATCTATTTCGCAAACACCTGCTGGAATGATGTTGTCTACCATCTTTTCCAGCTTGTTATTATCTCCCAGCTTAGTTTTTGTACCGCGCTTCGAGCCTTTGGGGATGAAGCGTGATTTTTCAAATGAACTTTATTATTATTATTATTAGTATTTGAACATTAGGTGCAATGGTCGGGGGAGTTGGGGGAGGAGGAACTAAGTCATCGGGACACCATAAAATACACCCCCCCCCCCCGGGCTGCTTCTATTACAATAAAACTTGCGTATTAAATCTCTACTTAAAGATGTTTGTCCCGTGGCCACCTCGACCGTCCAGTACATCACTGGAAGTCATTCCAAAATGAGGCAAAATAAAATGATAGTGTCAACTGATAGAAACGATCCTCGCGACTCAGCAGATTTTTTCTACGCGTCTGCACTCCGAGAGCCAATCTTCCATCTGATTGGCTCGTTCAATAATTGAAGGTAGCCTCCGCCAGCACCGTCAGCCCCGAGAGCCCGAGTGCTGCTTACCACTTCAAAAATTCATAATGTGCGCGTGAGCTTTGATGGCCACTTAGATTAAGCTTTGAAAACAAAATGACGACATCAAACTGAAAGATCCTTTCTCCCCCTCCCCCACCCCCCACCCCAAGTCTTGATGACAGCGTTAAGTAACGACAAATCGGCTGTTGTTTTTGAGGACCATCCCTTCTATAAATAGCTTTCTTTTATGTGTGCCCCCTGCCTATGTGTGCCCCCTGCCTATGTGTACCCCTGCCTATGTGTGCCCCCTGCCTATGTGTGCCCCCTGCCTATGTGTGCCCCCTGCCTATGTTTGCCCCCTGCCTTTGTGTGCCCCCTGCCTATGTGTGCCCCCTGCCTATGTGTGACCCCTCCCTTTAGGTAATATTCATTTCAATGTGCGAGTTCTTAACCAGGGGTGTCCCGGGGGGGGGGGGAGTAGGGGTAGGGGGAGGCAATGTCAGATTGTGCGGGGAACCCTTAAAAATCAGGTTTATTTTCAAATTTTTTGTAGCATTTTAATCTTAATGGCATGGGTGAGGGAAATATGTTTTGTAAAGGGGATAATGGTTTAGAATGACAAAGGGGCACTGCGCTGAACAAATGTTAAGAACCTTGTCCAAGGCATTTCATTCATTGTGTATTTTGAGTTGATAAAAAATGTACATGAGAAACGGTTCTCTATTTTTTTTTAAATAAACATATTAAATATTGTTCAATTCAGCAGCCATATCTAGTTCATGAATTATTGTGTCACCTTGACCCAATTCATGGGAAGAAATCGTTTATTTTCGCCCCAAATTTACTTGTTTCAAAACTCGATTTTTCTTTTAGATTTTTAAACTGATTGTCCTATTTAAAATGTTTCATTTTCACTCCTCTTTTCCCCAATCGTAAGAGTAAATAAACAATTTATTTATCACGACGTGAGAATAATCTCTAAAACAAGTTTCAATGCACCCCCCCCCCCCCCCCCCCCGCAAAAGGAATGGTTCTCATACCTATATTCCTGGTTACATATATTGGAGCGTGTCTTGGTCATATCAGACACAGAGAATAAGAACGATCCCCCCATTACTCCCACGGGAGAACAAAGGCCTTAATTCTCTCCATGCCGCCAATGAGTAAGATCCATTGTGCCCCGCGCAGTTGGATGCTTGGTGACAAGCCGTCTCAAGCCACCGTTTGCTTGCTCGGACTTTCAAGAGAATATCTGTATGAATATTCCCACCTAGCATGTGGGGGTCAATATTGGCCCATAAAAATGCCAATATTGCGGCCTTTTTCTTTTTTTCATTTTTTAAACCTTTTTTTTCTCCAGGGCATTGTTTTCCTATTAGGACAATGTTGACCAAAGGGCCGTCACCAATGCCGGCCTTTGTTGGTGGTGTTCCCTGGACGCTGGAGTTGTGTGCTAGGAGTAAGGCGGCGCGTTCCGAGTTCCAACAGGAATGTCAGTTGACATGGGACAGGGGAAACTAACGGTTTCGATCCCCCCCCCCCCCGACTCTGTCAAGTGAAAGTAACCTAACTATAAACAAAGACTATGTGTCTTGTCATCAATATTTGTGTGTAGAAGATATCGTATGATTGCTGACGATTCCATTTGTCAAAAGTCTTTTCGATACTTTGTGTCTTGTCATCAATATTTGTGTATAGAAGATATCGTATGATTGCTGACGATTCCATTTGTCAAAAGTCTTTTCGATACTTTGTGTCTTGTCATCAATATTTGTGTGTAGAAGATATCGTATGATTGCTGACGATTCCATTTGTCAAAAGTCTTTTCGATACTTTGTGTCTTGTCATCAATATTTGCGTGTAGAAGATATCGTATGATTGCTGACGATTTTATTTGTCAAAAGTCTTATCGATACTTTGTGTCTTGTCATCAATATTTGTGTGTAGAAGATATCGTATGATTGCTGACGATTCCATTTGTCAAAAGTCTTATAGATACTCAGTAAATCCACTTCAAATGAATCCGTCACACGGGAGGCGATTTATAATTTTAACATCCTTTGCTGATTGCCAGCACAGTGGTTCTTACACATGATATATATTTGTAACCATCTCTCTACCATTGACATAAATTATGATGCTCGAGAAGACATTAATCTAGAATCTAGATGATCATTTTCTCCCTGTTCAATGTAATATTCCAAAAACGTCAATTATATCGAGCTGGCAAGGGCATAGAAAGGGCTAGTTCCGCCAGGGGCGGGCCGAGAATTTTGCCACCCCTTCCACGAAATAAAGAGTCAGCAGTTAGTCCATAATGCCGCCCTCCATATAAAGAAGAAAAAAGTGCCACCCGGGACGGAAACTCCTCCGCACTCCCGACCCCCCCCCCCTTTTTTTTTCCTACGCCTCTGTGAGTGGGTAGTAGTTTTTACTTCAGCAATAATTTATTGAATTTAAAACAAATATCTCACGCCCCCAAATTAAGGGATTAAGCCAAGAAATAGAACTGCTACAATAGTAGTAAGGTATTACAAGCTCTCTTCCTGGGCAAACGTCAACGATTACAAGAACTTAAGATTCCGAGAAAATTGTCGCCAAAAATTAAATTTAAAAACTCATTTGTCATGCGGAAAATCTGGAGGAAAAAAATGTTGCTCACCACGAAATAACAAAATAAAAAATTAGCTGTCCTGTGATCAAATTTATTGACTTAAAACGGTGGTTGTACCATGGCAATATTTATTGACTTAAAAGTTGGTTGTACCTTGCTAATATTTACTGACTTAAAAGACAATCCTGCACCCCAAGAACTCTATCTTCTCATGGCTCCCATGCACAAACCCTCAAGCCCCACCCCCACCCAAATAACGCTAAGTCCTGCTGACAGAGCACAGAGACAGGTCCAGTAGAACAATCGTCCCTTGTGTTTGCACCAAGTTTGTTACATGTTTGGTGAGTTTAAGACAACAGAGGCCAGGGCACATAATTTTTATCGTCTGCCTGAGATTTGGACAACAACAACGGCAAACATGGCGTACAGCTGTCTCACGTGACTGGGCTGTTTGTGCAGTAAGCCCCGCAGAATCCCAAGTTTGAAAACTTCAACAGCCAACTTTTGCCGTCCACTTCAAAGACCCCACAGGTCACTTAATTCCAGAATTTTGGGCTCAAATGTTTCAGTCCCGACTCAAGTACACTTGAAAGTTAGCAGGCTACGTCATCATACTTCGAGCAATAACTTTGAGTCGTTCAAAAGTAGTAGGTAGGGCATAATAAAAGAAATATTTGAATTTTTATTATTTTTTTAGATAATAGAGACTCTTTTTTCAAGACGAGTTGAAACGCAATAAAGAGTAGGAACTACCTGGCATAAAATGTATTAAAATTCATAACGCAAAGAAACCATGTGAAGAGAAAACAAATTTCACCAAGAGGCAGACGCGCCCTACCACGGCGAGAGGGTCACATGTAGGGTTGGCCAGATGCAAAAAATTGGAGGATATTTCATAGTTGTAAAGTGCTGAAAAAGGGACATTTTATTTTATAAGGATGATATTTCTAAATAAAAAGAAATAAATCAATATCTGCGACGACAACATTAAAATAATTTTTATTCCTTGCATTGACAATAAATAGGCATTTAAAAGTTGAATATATTTCGTAGACCTAGCCATTTGTGACAAAATTTCTTCTTTATATAAAAGGTAACTATAATAATTATAATACTAAAATTAAACAACCCTTAAATATGTGTTTCGTATAAATCCTTTATCAACTGTATTATCGAGCAATGAGGGTACGAACTAAACGAGCAATGAGGGTACGCACTAAACGAGCAATGAGGGTACGCACTAAACGCTCTTGCGATATTTAAAAAAAAAAAAAAAATCTCATTTAGCAGTTATCGGGAATTTATTTCGTGAAATCAGTGACGTCATATTTCATTTAACTTCCCCTTGAAACGCGGGAAAAACTGATTTTGGGGCATTGCATTGGAGGTGCAGCTGAAACATTGGATAGAATGTGTTGTCATCTGCAACGAGTCCATGTGCCCAGTTTCAGCTCGATATGTAGACAGGTAGTGGGTCAATTAGCCGCCCGAGAAGATAATATATAGGATTTAAAAATTCTAGCGTGGATTAACTACGATTTATGCTAATTCGGTGCAGAGGACATTAGTCAGTCCACTAATGGAGGCAGTCATGTAGAGGGCGTTAGTCAGTCCACTAATGGATGCAGTCATGTAGAGGGCGTTAGTCAGTCCACTAATGGAAGCAGTCATGTAGAGGGCGTTAGTCAGTCCACTAATGGAAGCAGTCATGTAGAGGACGATAGTCAGCCCACTAATGGAAGCAGTCATGTAGAGGGCGTTAGTCAGTCCACCAATGGAAGCAGTCATGTAGAGGACGTTAGTCAGTCCACTAATGGAAGCAGTCATGTAGAGGGCGTTAGTCAGTCCACTAATGGAAGCAGTCATGTAGAGGGCGTTAATCAGTCCACTAATGGAAGCAGTCATGTAGAGGGCGTTAGTCAGTCCACTAATGGAAGCAGTCATGTAGAGGGCGTTAATCAGTCCACTAATGGAAGCAGTCATGTAGAGCGCGTCAGTCAGTCCACCAATGGAAGCAGTCATGTAGAGCGCGTTAGTCAGTCCACTAATGGAAGCAGTCATGTAGAGCGCATTAGTCAGTCCACCAATGGAAGCAGTCATGTAGAGGGCGTTAGTCAGTCCACTAATGGAATTAATCATGTAGTGGGCGTTAGTCAGTCCACCATAGAAGCAGCCAAATACCGCTAAATTGCATTTTGATGTTCAACAGACTTCAAATATCGTCAAGTAAGAATACTATATTAAAAAGTGTTGACATTATTTCTGTAGACCGCTGGTTCCAGGCACGACCTGTCCAAATTGGACATGATGTATGTTATTTTCTCCCCAACTAGCTGCCCAAAGTGGACATGTTGTCTGTTACTTTCTCCCCAACTAGCTGCCCAAAGTGGACATGTTGTCTGTTACTTTCTCCCCAACTAGCTGTCCAAATTGGACATGATGTATGTTATTTTCTCCCCAACTAGCTGCCCAAAGTAGACATGTTGTCTGTTACTTTCTCCCCAACTAGCTGCCCAAAGTGGACATGTTGTCTGTTACTTTCTCCCCAACTAGCTGTCCAAAGTGGACATGTTGTCTGTTACTTTCTCCCCAACTAGCTGTCAGACGTGGACATGTTGTCTGTTACTTTCTCCCCAACTAGCTGTCCGACGTGGACATGTTGTCTGTTGCTTTCTCCCCCAACTAGCTTCTCACGACACCGTGCTCGTTTGCTTTCCTTGTTGTTCCTCGGATTCGTGGCATTCTCGTCTCCATTCGTCCCATCATGCATTCTGTTGACTCGGCTGGGAGTCCAAGCATCGCGACAGAGCGTCAACATTGTCACTGTTTGACGCTTCTTGACTCTTACAATAACTTGCCATTCACACATTTATCTTTATAGTTTCAGTTGGTCACTGGGCCAATAGTGTCAGAGAGAGGGGGTGGGCGAGCGGGATCTGATGTTGATTCTCTTAATTTTTTATTAATTTGATTACCAGAGTTTTCAATTTCAAGATGTCTTGTTGTTGTTTTGTTTGTTTTTTTACTCAACGAGATTACATATGAGATTTGAGTTCAATGTATTGATTGCAATTATGAAGCAACCATTGAGAACTTTATTCAGGAAGTTCAGAAGCTTTTTAAATTTTAATACAGTCGTAAATATAATTTTCATTATAATTTTTATTTTAATAAACTATATTTATTCAATATTGTTTTTTTTTAAAGTGTTGAAAGAACTCCTGAGCATTTCGCAATTAAAATGTGCACAGCTGAATTCTTAAACAACAAAGCAGTTCAAATGTGCACAGCTGAATTCTTAAACAACAAAGCAGTTCAAATGTGCACAGCTGAATTCTTGAACAACAAAGCAGTTCAAATGTGCACAGCTGAATTCCTAAACAACAAAGCAGTTCAAATGTGCACAGCTGAATTCTTAAACAACAAAGCAGTTAAAATGTGCACAGCTGAATTCTTAAACAACAAAGCAGTTCAAATGTGCACAGCTGAATTCTTAAACAACAAATATGCAAAGAGCTGCGTGTACGGTATTGGCCAAGGGATCGATGGAGGAACCCCCCACACGCCCGGCAGGCACCCACCGCATCCACCCACGAACAGACAATTGTTTCTGTGTTGGCAACAGTTTTCACAAAGCTACGCTAAAACATTGTCGGCATTCGATCGCTAAGGTCGGCACTTTAGGTGAACCATCCGATGTGATCAAGTGGCGTAGTGGCATTCCAGGGACTTCTGTAATTCAATGTGTCAACCCTTTTCTGTTATATATATAATCAACAAGCTGTTTGTCTGTCACTGAGTTTGTCTGTCTCTGAGTTTGTCTGTCTCTGTATTTATGCTGTCGAACAGTTTCCTGGACAAAACGTCCACAATTTTCGATTGTCCTTCAGGGTATATATACCTTATATATATTTAATTGTCCTTCAGGGTATATATACCTTATATATATTTAATTGTCCTTCTTCAGGGTATATATACCTTATATATATTTCTTATGGCTTCAACCAGGAAGCAGTGCTCCCCGTGTTTCTCTTCATTGTATTTAGTTCGGGTGGACATTGGATCGAGTTTATAGGTTTTTAGGATTGATTTTTTTTTTCCTGTTCTTGTATTTAGTTGCATTTGTTTAAGGTCATGGTCATATTTAGATGAGAGTATAGCGATTGGCATTGACACGCGGAAGACCAAAAAAATAATTGTGTAAATGGCCATTAATACGTCTTAAATGGTAGCCTTACAAGTAGAGACTGACCAAAAGTGATTTTCTGATTTCGAAACCAGGCCGAACGTTAAAAATGACTTTCGACCGAAACTGAAGCCGAAACCAAAAGTTTTACGAGGCTTTCGGCCGAAACCGAAGTCGAAACCAAAAGTTTTACGAGACTTTCGGCCGAAACCGAACCGAAACCAAAAGCTTAACGAGACTTCATCCGAAACCGAAAAATTTAGATATTTTTAAATTCGTGCACGCATACATTCTGCATACAAAGAAAAATGACAGTGGAAAGTAGGCCTATCATTGTGTTTACATTATATTTATAAAAAATGAGATCATAGTGAATATTAATAAATAAACATCTAATGAATACTTTGGCTTTTACCATTTTACAGTGTATTTTAATGAAGTATGTCGAGAGAAAATTTGGACTGGGGGGGGGGGGCAAAATTCATGCAACATACACCCCTGAGTGCCCTTTTCTTTTATACTGTAATTACAGCGCTACCTAGACATAATAGAGCCAACTGTCACCCTAAATATCGGTTATTAAGGCTATACAAATATCATCAAAATGTTTGGCGGTTATCGTCACACTAACGCTTTGCGTTTTCACAAGTAGCTGGCAAGATATCGCTGTATTGATATTTCGCCTAGTACTAACACGTTAGTCTTTCAGTGCTGGTGACGTCATTATTTCTTCCGGCGACCGACCTCCCTCACCCTCATTCAGGGCCGGATTAAGCCATTTTAGTGCCCACGGCACAAACCCACATGGGTGCCCCCCTTCTGCCCGGGGCCCTTGATCTTGTTCAAATTTGCTCAAAAAAAAAATAATTTCTTGAGGACTTGTGGTGCCCCCAAACGCTTGGTGCCCAAGGCACGTGCCTTATTTGCCTAATGGTTAATCCAGGCTTGCCCTCATTGGTGGGGGGGGGGGGATTTAAGCGGGTCTCTAGAAAATTTTATTCTGACGGGTCTCTAAGCATAATCGGAAAATTCATCTAAGCGAAATTGTTCGCCAAAATCATAAAAGTAAAAAATAAAAAGTAAACAGATCTGCAGTAAGCCTACTACATAAATATTATACGAACCCGTGATACATGCACAAGTGCGTTATTTCGTCAATAACAACGTTTATAAGCATGATAATGATGAATTTCAAGAAATGCATGAATTGAATAAGCCTAACTTTCCTTCATTTTTATTTTTTTTTAATAAAACAAAAATGATTATGGAAATATTACCCTTCCCTAGGATTATTCAATATTATTTACCTTTGCCTATGACAACATGAGCATGAGACTGATATATCAAACTGAATGTCACAAATGAATGAATTGAATTGAATAAACTTGGGTTCCAAATTTTATTTTTGAAACAATTAAATCAAAATCATATCCATTCTTCTGGGGCCGGGGGCCCCATTTCGTTTTTCCTTATATGAGCTATATAAATATATATGGGCTTAATACTCCTAAATGAATGGATGGATCTTGACCAAACTTAGTACACGTACACTTGATTATCCATACTCAAATACTAAAGGGTACCGAACTCATAATATCCATTCCTGGGGGGCCGGGGGCCCCGTTTCATTTTTCCTAATATAAGCTATATAAATATTAATAGGCTTAGACAACACTATAGGTTCTATGTGAATTGATGGATATAGGCTTAGCTTTGTTGCAATACACTTCTTAGTCCATTGGAAATAACGGTGGATGTAAAACTAATAATATCCAATCTAGAATTTTCCAGAAAGTTCTATAACTTTAAGACGCTATATCTATGGCATTATTCAATAGATTTTAATGGGACAAATTTAAAATTGTAACTTCATAACTTACCTGAATGATTTTTATAGGGCCCCATCTCAGGCAAAACTAATTCGGTACAATTATGGAATGGGCCCCCGGGGCCCCTCTTTCAACTTAAATTTACTATAGTTATAGAAATTCATTTAGTCGTATAATTTTTCGTATTCGAAGAATAATTACTAAGAAAAGACTGTTTTAACACAGTTCGGGGAGGATAATACATTTAATCTAGAATGTTCCAGAAAGTTCTATAGGTCAATAGGCTTAGACAACACTATAGTTTCTATGTCATTTGATGGATATAGGCCTAGGGTGGTAGCAATACACTTCACTGTCCGTTTTTAGATATCGGTGTAATTAAAACTAAGAATATCCAATCTAGAATGTTCCAGAAAGTTCGATATCTTTAAAAAGCTATATCTATGTCACGACCAAATCGGGATCCTATATGGAAATGGAATAACATTGGAAAGGTAGGCCCCTAGATGTAACGGGATTCCATAGAGAACAGTATACTAACGGGATCTGTAGGTCACCGGGATAGGGGTCCTAATGCAATCCCGGGCCACGCCGGGTATATCGGCTAGTATATATATAAAAGTGAAAATTTGTTTGTGGGTTTGTGGGTCTGTTCCACAAAGGCTTTTACGCGGATTGATGGATCTTGACCAAACTTGGCACATGTATCCATCATTATCCAGAAGGAACTCTTAAGGGGTTGAGAACTTTTAATAACATTTCGTGTGGGGCCGGGGGCCCCGAATTCGTTTTTTTCTTATATGAGCTATATATATATCAATAGGCTTAATACTCCAACATTAGTGGATGGATCTTTACCAAACTTAGTACACATACACTTGATTATCCATACTCAAATACTAAAGAATATCGAACTCATAATATCCATTCCTCTGGGGCCGGGGGCCCCATTTCATTTTTCCGTATATAAGCTTTATAAATATTAGTAGGCTCAGACAACACTATAGGTTCAATGTGAATTGATGGATATAGGCCTAGGGTGGTAGCAATGCATTGCACAGTCCGCACTGAAACATCGGTGGATTTAAAACTAATAATATCCAGTCTAGAATTTTCCAGAAAGTTCCATAACTTTAAAACGCTATATCTATGGCATTATTCAATAGATTTTAATGGGACAAATTTAAAATTGTAACTTCATAACTTACCTGAATGATTATTATAGGGCCCCATCTCAGGCAAAACTAATTCGGTACAATTATGAATGGGCCCCCGGGGCCCCTCTTTTAACTTAAATGTACTATAGTTATAGAAATTCATTTAGTCGTATAATTTTTCGTATTCCAAGAATAATTATTACTAATAAAAGACTGTTTTTACACAGTTCGGGGAGGATAATACATTTAATCTAGAATGTTCCAGAAAGTTCTATAGGTCAATAGGCTTAGATAACACTTTAGTTTTTTGTGAATTGATGGATATAGGACTAACGTGGTAGCAATACACTGCACTGTCCGTTTTAGATACGGTGTATTTAAAACTAAGAATATCCAATCTAGAATTTTCCAGAAAGTTCGATATCTTTAAAAAGCTAAATCTATGTCACGAGCAAATCAGGAAATGGGATAACATTGGAAAGGATGGTCCCTAGATGAAACGGGATCCCAAAGAGAACAGTATCCTAACGGGATCTGTAGGCCACCGGGATAGGGGTCCTAATGCAATCCCGGGCCAAGCCGGGTATATCGGCTAGTAATGATATAAATAACACAATTCAAGTAACTATGATATAAATATCACAATTCCAGTAGCTATGCTATAAATATCACAATTCCAGTAGCTTTGATATAAATATCACAATTCCAGTAGCTATGATATAAATATCACAATTCCAGTAGCTATGATATAAATATCACAACTCCAGTAGCTATAATGATATAAATATCACAATTCCAGTAGCTATGAATGAGCTCTTCTGTTGGCCTGTTCTGTATGAGATGGAATGAGCCCTTCTGTTGGCCTGGTCTGTATGAGATGGAATGAGCTCTTCTGTTGGCCTGTTCTGTATGAGATGGAATGAGCCCTTCTGTTGGCCTGTTCTGTATGAGATGGAATGAGCCCTTCTGTTGGCCTGGTCTGTGTGAGATGGAATGAGCCCTTCTGTTGACCTGGTCTGTGTGAGATGGAATGAGTTCTTCTGTTGACCTGGTCTGTATGAGATGGAATGAGCCCTTCTGTTGGCCTGGTCTGTATGAGATGGAATGAGCCCTTCTGTTGACCTGGTCTGTGTGAGATGGAATGAGCCCTTCTGTTGACCTGGTCTGTATGAGATGGAATGAGCCCTTCTGTTGGCCTGGTCTGTATGAGATGGAATGAGCCCTTCTGTTGGCCTGGTCTGTATGAGATGGAATGAGTTCTTCTGTTGACCTGGTCTGTGTGAGATTGAATAAGTTCTTCTGTTGGCCTGGTCTGTATGAGATGGAATGAGCCCTTCTGTTGGCCTGGTCTGTATGAGATGGAATGAGCCCTTCTGTTGACCTGGTCTGTATGAGATGGAATGAGCCCTTCTGTTGGCCTGGTCTGTATGAGATGGAATGAGCCCTTCTGTTGGCCTGGTCTGTATGAGATGGAATTAACCCCTTTGTTGGCCTGGTCTGTGTGAGATGGAATGAGCTCTTCTGTGCGCCCATAGATTTTTTTCAACAGACACATGAAAGTGTACAAATTCATTCGTATATCCAAGATCAACATTTTCGAGATATGGCTCATTCAAAAGTTGCACACCTGATAATCTGATGGGACCCCCCCCCCCCCCAATGTCATTATTTTTTAGACCCACCCCCCGCGCCCATTGCATGACGTACTTGACGGACGGCCCTAAATCGGCTCAATATGTCTGCGAAGTCTTCAGTCAAATGAGTAATTAGGACTTCCAGTTCCAGCCTTCAGTGGACCCGGACGAAAACTTTTTTGGGCATGTGCAAAAAAAAATGAAAGTGTGCACCACTTCTGGTGCGTGACTCACGACGTGATAATTATATTTTTCTGTGTTTTATTATCACATGACGCCAATGAACAAGAATCACGATCTTATGACGTCACCAGACCGTCCGTTTTCGTAAGCACGGAACCATTAGCAAGGTATCAAGTAATGGTGGAACGTCACGCGAGGCGGTTACTACTTTGGGTTGCCTCCTTGAGATTAGTTCCATAAACATTCGGAGAATGACATTAAAACTCTGTCAGCATATTGCTCGATATTTTAATATTTTTTTTTTTATAAATAAATGAAAAATAATTCTTTTGAGACAATTTCTTCCTCTTATACTAAAATAAAGGAACATTTGAATATACGTATTATTATAATTGAATTTATTCTATTTAACCAAATCTGTCCAACAATTGTCATATTAGGGCTACGTTGAAAGTCGTCTGCAAATTAAACACTACTTTCTACTCAAGTAAAAAAAAAATAATTACTATATTTTTAAAATGGAATAAAATGTGTCTTCTGTGGATTTGTTGAAGATACCAATTCAGTTTCCGCTGTGGGTGCATTTATGCTAATGAGGCTATCACGTGCATTTATCGTGTCACGTGACATGTGGCAACCAATCTTTATCACAATATTATATTCATTAGTCACCCCGGTCCTTGACTAATCAATCAGCTGTTTGCATTAACAAATAAGAGATGGTATCATTGCGCGGGGGTCAAATACATGTCTTATGTCATCGGAGCAGTTGCTGTTTATTGAAACTGATATCGAACATAGTTACTGTGATCTAATGTTAAACACACTGTAGCTGTTTTAACTATTATTCAATTAGAATAATCCATAACAGCATGTTTCATTTCAATGTAGCATCTGCACTCAGTGGAATATAACAAAACCACTCATGGGTGTAATTACAGTAACATTCCAGGGCTGACATGCATGACATGGAGATTATGACATGGAGTGTATGTCATTGTGAGTGTGGCAGGTCGATCAGCTCCAATCTGATCAGTTTCCTGGGTTAGTTGATTTTATTTTGGAGATCATCGAAACTGCCCGTCCATAGTATACATTCAAGGATTGAAATGACACTTCCAATGAAATGCATTCAATGATTGAAAATAACACTTCTAATTAACTGTTTCAAGGATTGAATTGACACTTCTAATACAATCCATTCAACGATTGAAATGCTACTTTCGATACAATACATTAATTTATTGAAATGGCACTTCTGTCACAATATATATACAGTGATTGAACTGACACGTCTAATACTTCACATTTTATTTGTATCTACATTAAGAGATAGAAGTGCTTCAATGTAAGGATGATATGAAAATAATAAGAGTGTTTAGTAAGAAAGAAAGTTTCTGAAGATTCATATACTCTTAAGCTTGTGAAGATTTCCAAACATTAAGTTTGTGAAGATTTCCAAACATTAAGATTGTGATGATTTCGAGCTAGGCCACCGTGTAAAAATATCGATGCCCTAAGTTTGTGAATCGATACCCTATGTTTGTTAAGATTGCGATGCCTTAAGTTGTTTTTTTACAAGATTTCGACAACCTGAGCATTTACAACTGTCCATACCTTGTGTGAAGCCACATGTACAAACCAGTAAAAACGTGTCCATCTTTGACATTTAATCTTAAACATTTCAGGTCAAATCAAATAATTCCCTCGTGCAGTCGTTCCTTTTATTTTTCTCAAACGCATTGCTCTGATGATCTGCGTCTCATTTGTCATGTCCCGCCCCGGGGCAAGTCGACACTAAAGGGAAATTGATCGCTGCTTTTAGTCTCCAAGATGTCGGCATGGAAAAAAACAAAGTGTGGTGGGGGGGGGGGGGGAACAAGCGGGTGCCATATTTCGACCTGTCTTTTCGGTCTAGAAGGCGATTGATTTTTGTTTTGACCATATCGATTTATCGAATCTGCCAGGAATTATTTTTTTATGTATTGATGTTTTCGGCTGTTGCTCGAGATATTAGCATACTAACGATGCCTGGTATCCAAAATGTGGAATCGATTCCTGGTAATGCTCGACGTCATGATTATGGATAGAATTTTAGGAAATTTAAAAGTTTTAAAAGTTCTCACTTTATAGTTGTCAGGTTGATAAATAATCCGTGACAGCGTATATCTTAAGGACCTGCATTTGATGTGTCAGCTCCACAGTCATTCCCTCCCATTTACACCTCTTACATTTGGTAATCGATTACTTCTATTTCTACGACGCATATCGTCAGGTGGCCGTTGTTGACCGCGGAGAGAATCAAAGAGAAAATTTGAAAGGTCGACATGAACTTTTAGTCGGCCCATTCTTTGTCTTAAAATATGAAATCATGTGTCAGCAGATTCTAGAGGCAAAAAATTGGCAACTGACAGACTCTAACTCAGTGGTTCTCAACCTTTCTAATGCGTCGACCCTTTAATTCATTTCCTCATGTTGTGGCTACTCCCAACCACAAAATTATTTTCATTGATACTCTATAAAGGCGGAGCATATGTGTTTTCAGATGTCTTGGGCGACCCCCTGTGAAAGGGTCGTGTGACCCCCAAAGGGGTCGCGACCCACAGGTTGAGAACCGCTGCTCTAACTTTTCATTGATCAGTTGAACTTTTTTTTATCGCGTCCTCGACCCCCACCCCCAACCCCCACCTTAAGCAAAAGTCACATAAACAAATAAAGTTACCGTGATGTTCATGAAGATTCTCATTTTTTTCCCCATGCCAAAACAGTGGCGCGGTAAATTGGGGGGGAAATTCTATTTATCAAGGAAAGTAGGGAGGGTGGAAGGAGGGGAGGAGGGAGGGGTGGAGGGAGGAGAAATGAGCTAGAAGGTAACGGAAGTAATGTGGAAAGAAGGAAGGACGGAATGAATGGAGCGAGGGATGGGTGGGGAGGGTGGAGGGAGGAGTAATGAGCTAGAAGGGTTACAGAAGTTAAGTGGAAAGAAGGAAGGACGGAATGAATCGAGCGAGGGATGGGTGGGGAGGGTTGGAGGGAGGGTGGAGGGAGGGGTGGAGGGAGCGTTGGAGGGAGGGGTGGAGGGTGGAGAAATGAGCTAGAAGGGTAACGGAAGTTATGTGGAAAGGAAGGAAGGACGGAAGAACGGACGAGACGAGCGAGAGATGGGTGGGGAGGGGTGGAGAGGTGGTGGAGGGAGGGGCAGGGGGGAGAGGAGAAATGAGCTAGAAGGGTAACGGAAGCTATGTGGAAAGGAAGGAAGGACGGAATGAGAGGAGCGAGGGATGGGTGGGAAGGTGTGGAGGTATGGTGGAGGGAGGGGTGGAGGGAGGAGAAATGAGCTATAAGGGTAACGGAAGTTATGTGGAAAGGAAGGAAAGACGGAATGAGAGGAGCAAGGGATGGGTGGGGAGGGTTCGAGGGAGGGGTGGAGGGAGGGTGGAGGTTGGTGTGGAGGGAGGATTGGAGGGAGGGGTGGAGCGAGGTGTGGAGGGAGGTTGGAGGGAGGGGTGGAGGGAGGGGTGGAGGGAGGGGTGGAGGGAGGGGTGGAGGGAGGGGTGGAGGGAGGGGTGGAGGGAGGGGTGGAGGGAGGGGTAGAGGGAGGGTGGAGGGAGGGTGGTGGGAGTGTGGAAGGAGGTGTGGAGGGAGGTGTGGAGGGAGGGGTTGAGGTAGGGGTGGAGGGAGGGTGGAGGGAGGGTGGAGCGATGGGTGGAGGGATGTGTGGAGGGAGGTGTGGAGGGAGGGGTGGAGGGAGGAGTGGAGGGAGGAGTGGAGCGAGGGTGGATGGAAGGTGGAGGGAGGGGAAATTAGCTAGAAGGATAACGGAAGGGCGAGGAAAGGACAGGGAGGGGATGAGAGGAGGAAAGGAGGGAGGTAAGGATTGAGGGAGGAATGGAGGAGGGAGGGAGGGAAGGATGGAGGGATGAAGAGGGAAGGGAGGGCGTAAGGAGATGAGGAGGGGAATGGAGGGGAAGGAGTGGTGAAAGGAAGGAAGAAATGAATTATTTTTGTATTAGTTGAACGTGTTTAACAGCAACAAATATTAAGGAAAAAACTTTTTTTTATAATTCGTTATCTCTTTCTTAAACTAGTGAATGAACTCGATCTAGTTTATTAACTACCTGTTACACTCTTTGAGTCTAAGGGAGGGAAGTTGCGTAAATAATCAAGCTTAATTAAGCAGAGTGATCTTTCATTAAATTGCGAGGCATGGAAAGTATGAAGCGATATTATGTCTATGTTACGACTGTCCATTACGTCACAGACATTTATATCAATCTATATACGTTTGATAAATAGAGACAACTGACATAAATGATTCATACAAAATTTTTGGTTTTAAAAAAAACGCTAAAAATGCTGACCACAAATATGAATTCAGTTTCAACAAAATGTTGTGTCCAGGACCTTTAAATAAAAAAATAAATAATTATTTTTTTCAAATACGGTTTTGGGAGGGGGGGGATGATAGGAGTGAGATTAACAGCAGAAGCATCAATTTTCTGTGGATGGATACGCTTGACTCATATTGATATTCTCCACTACTGTAAGACTATGAACGTTTGACTCATATTGATATTCTCCACTACTGTAAGACTATGAACGTTTGACTCATATTGATATTCTCCACTACTGTAAGACTATGAACGCTTGACTCATATTGATATTCTCCACTACTGTAAGACTATGAACGTTTGACTCATATTGATATTCTCCACTACTGTAAGACTATGAACGTTTGACTCATATTGATATTCTCCACTACTGTAAGACTATGAACGCTTGACTCATATTGATATTCTCCACCACTGTAAGACTATGAACGTTTGACTCATATTGATATTCTCCACTACTGTAAGACTATGAACGTTTGACTCATATTGATATTCTCCACTACTGTAAGACTATGAAACCCATTCGCTCTGTTTAACGTAAAGATGTTTTGGTGACAATGGGACTATCATAAGTTAGGGGAGGGTCGCCGACGAAGACATGAGAACCTCCAAAACAGAAGGCGGTGTGGTGAAGATTCAACACTTCGATTGAAGTACAGTGTGATAGAAATGCATTGACGGATATACGGGGCGTACCGGGGGTGGGGGTGTCGGGGTCTCCACAAGTAGTACGTCACCAATATAAAAAACCTTTACAAAAATTTGACTGTCATTATTTTTTAACTAAAGAACAAAAAAACAAAAACAAAAAACTTTCAAAAACATTTCTTTTTTAGTTGAAATGGATTTTCTTTCTTTTTTTTTTTTCTTTCTTTCTACTGACTGGGTGTCTTTTGCATTTTTTCTTTCTACTGACTGGGTGTCTTTTGCATTTTTTCTTTCTACTGACTGGGTGTCTTTTGCATTTTTTCTTTCTACTGACTGGGTGTCTTTTGCATTTTTTCTTTCTACTGACTGGGTGTCTTTTGCATTTTTTCTTTCGATTTCCAACCATCCACCCTCTCTCTCTAGTATATGACTTACTAACATATTCCACCCTGTATTGTGTCATTCACACATATTCCCCCTGTATTGTGTCATTCACACATATTCCACCCTGTATTGTGTCATTCACACATATTCCACCCAGTATTGTCTCATTCACACATATTCCACCATGTATTGTGTCACACAAACATATTCCACCTGGAATGGGGGGGGGGGGTCATACTAACATATTCCACCCTGTATTGTGTCATTCACACATATTCCCCCTGTATTGTGTCATTCACACATATTCCACCCTGTATTGTGTCATTCACACATATTCCACCCAGTATTGTCTCATTCACACATATTCCACCATGTATTGTGTCACACAAACATATTCCACCTGGAATGGGGGGGGGGGGTCATACTAACATATTCCACCCGGTTCCACGTAGGGCGGCACCTAATGATAGTTGAAAGCATACAAATATAAAACAACTTATGTGAGTTCCGTGTCGTCCCATAGATCAGAAACTCTTGTGAGCAATTAACCCCCTTTTTTTTCTCTTTCCCAACTCGCGCCCACACCACGCCCTCACAAGCCCCCTACCCTTCTGTTTCTTTGCCCGCCCCCACCACACATTTGTTACAACAGTCGAAACATTTCAGGTCACTCTAGCCCGTGTCATGGTGCTGCTTTCAGGATAAGTTTTTCTTCCTCCTAAACCTTTCCCATTTTTTTCTTCCTGGCCCTTTTTATTTTTCCCCCACCAGCCACCAACATCTGGGAAATGAGCAGTTAGTCGCGCCTTTGTGTCCGATGGTTGGTCCTTTGAAGTTGGAGGGCATGCTTTTTAAGTCACTTATTAGTCGGGGATTTTGGACTAAGGCTCAGACTCATCCCGTCAAGTACAGCGCGCGCAATTATTTGTTGCAGCTTAAAAAAAAAAAAACAACTTCATAACCAATATTTAGACGAAAAACAAAATGTAGAAATAAAATGCCGGCCTTAACGAGCGCATCTATTTATAGATGTCTTTTTCGTGACCAGAGAACTGGTTTGGATTTTTTTGTAAAAATACAAACTTTAATTTTTAAGCAAACAATAACAGTGGTCAGGGCCGGCCTTAACAGTGGTCAGGGCCGGCCGTAACAGTGGTCAGGGCCGGCCTTAACAGTAGTCAGGGCCGGCCCTAACAGTGGTCAGGGCCGGCCGTAACAGTGGTCAGGGCCGGCCTTAACAGTGGTCAGGGCCGGCCTTAACAGTGGTCAGGGCCGGCCCTAACAGTGGTCAGGGCCGGCCGTAACAGTGGTCAGGGCCGGCCGTAACAGTGGTTAGGGCCGGCCGTAACAGTGGTCAGGGCCGGCCGTAACAGTGGTCAGGGCCGGCCTTAACAGTGGTCAGGGCCGGCCTTAACAGTGGTCAGGGCCGGCCTTAACAGTGGTCTGGGCCGTAACAGTGGTCAGGGCCGGCCTTAACAGTGGTCAGGGCCGGCCTTAACAGTGGTCAGGGCCGGCCTTAACAGTGGTCAGGGCCGGCCTTAACAGTGGTCAGGGCCGGCCTTAACAGTGGTCAGGGCCGGCCTTAACAGTGGTCAGGGCCGGCCTTAACAGTGGTCAGGGCCGGCCTTAACAGTGGTCAGGGCCGGCCTTAACAGTGGTCAGAGCCGGCCTTAACAGTGGTCAGGGCCGGCCTTAACAGTGGTCAGGGCCGGCCTTAACAGTGGTCAGGGCCGGCCTTAACAGTGGTCAGGGCGGCCTTAACAGTGGTCAGGGCCGGCCTTAACAGTGGTCAGGGCCGGCCTTAACAGTGGTCAGGGCCGGCCTTAACAGTGGTCAGGGCCGGCCTTAACAGTGGTCAGGGCCGGCCTTAACAGTGGTCAGGGCCGGCCTTAACAGTGGTCTGGGCCGGCCGTAACAGTGGTCAGGGCCGGCCTTAACAGTGGTCAGGGCCGGCCTTAACAGTGGTCAGGGCCGGCCTTAACAGTGGTCAGGGCCGGCCCTAACAGTGGTCAGGGCCGGCCCTAACAGTGGTCTGGGCCGGCCCTAACAGTGGTCTGGGCCGGCCGTAACAGTGGTCAGGGCCGGCCTTAACAGTGGTCAGGGCCGGCCTTAACAGTGGTCAGGGCCGGCCTTAACAGTGGTCAGGGCCGGCCTTAACAGTGGTCTGGGCCGGCCTTAACAGTGGTCAGGGCCGGCCTTAACAGTGGTCAGGGCCGCCCTTAACAGTGGTCAGGGCCGGCCTTAACAGTGGTCAGGGCCGGCCTTAACAGTGGTCAGGGCCGGCCTTAACAGTGGTCAGGGCCGGCCTTAACAGTGGTCAGGGCCGGCCTTAACAGTGGTCAGGGCCGGCCTTAACAGTGGTCAGGGCCGGCCTTAACAGTGGTCAGGGCCGGCCTTAACAGTGGTCAGGGCCGGCCTTAACAGTGGTCAGGGCCGGCCTTAACAGTGGTCAGGGCCGGCCTTAACAGTGGTCAGGGCCGGCCTTAACAGTGGTCAGGGCCGGCCTTAACAGTGGTCAGGGCCGGCCTTAACAGTGGTCAGGGCCGGCCTTAACAGTGGTCAGGGCCGGCCTTAACAGTGGTCAGGGCCGGCCTTAACAGTGGTCAGGGCCGGCCTTAACAGTGGTCAGGGCCGGCCTTAACAGTGGTCAGGGCCGGCCTTAACAGTGGTCAGGGCCGGCCTTAACAGTGGTCAGGGCCGGCCTTAACAGTGGTCAGGGCCGGCCTTAACAGTGGTCAGGGCCGGCCGTAACAGTGGTCAGGGCCGGCCTTAACAGTGGTCAGGGCCGGCCTTAACAGTGGTCTGGGCCGGCCTTAACAGTGGTCAGGGCCGGCCTTAACAGTGGTCAGGGCCGGCCCTAACAGTGGTCAGGGCCGGCCCTAACAGTGGTCTGGGCCGGCCTTAACAGTGGTCTGGGCCGTAACAGTGGTCAGGGCCGGCCTTAACAGTGGTCAGGGCCGGCCTTAACAGTGGTCAGGGCCGGCCTTAACAGTGGTCAGGGCCGGCCTTAACAGTGGTCAGGGCCGGCCTTAACAGTGGTCAGGGCCGGCCTTAACAGTGGTCTGGGCCGGCCTTAACAGTGGTCAGGGCCGGCCTTAACAGTGGTCTGGGCCGGCCTTAACAGTGGTCAGGGCCGGCCTTAACAGTGGTCAGGGCCGGCCTTAACAGTGGTCAGGGCCGGCCTTAACAGTGGTCAGGGCCGGCCTTAACAGTGGTCAGGGCCGGCCTTAACAGTGGTCTGGGCCGGCCTTAACAGTGGTCAGGGCCGGCCTTAACAGTGGTCAGGGCCGCCCTTAACAGTGGTCAGGGCCGGCCTTAACAGTGGTCAGGGCCGGCCTTAACAGTGGTCAGGGCCGGCCTTAACAGTGGTCAGGGCCGGCCTTAACAGTGGTCAGGGCCGGCCTTAACAGTGGTCAGGGCCGGCCTTAACAGTGGTCAGGGCCGGCCTTAACAGTGGTCAGGGCCGGCCTTAACAGTGGTCAGGGCCGGCCTTAACAGTGGTCAGGGCCGGCCTTAACAGTGGTCAGGGCCGGCCTTAACAGTGGTCAGGGCCGGCCTTAACAGTGGTCAGGGCCGGCCTTAACAGTGGTCAGGGCCGGCCTTAACAGTGGTCAGGGCCGGCCTTAACAGTGGTCAGGGCCGGCCTTAACAGTGGTCAGGGCCGGCCTTAACAGTGGTCAGGGCCGGCCTTAACAGTGGTCAGGGCCGGCCTTAACAGTGGTCAGGGCCGGCCTTAACAGTGGTCAGGGCCGGCCTTAACAGTGGTCTGGGCCGGCCGTAACAGTGGTCAGGGCCGGCCTTAACAGTGGTCAGGGCCGGCCTTAACAGTGGTCTGGGCCGGCCTTAACAGTGGTCAGGGCCGGCCTTAACAGTGGTCAGGGCCGGCCCTAACAGTGGTCAGGGCCGGCCCTAACAGTGGTCTGGGCCGGCCTTAACAGTGGTCTGGGCCGTAACAGTGGTCAGGGCCGGCCTTAACAGTGGTCAGGGCAGGCCTTAACAGTGGTCAGGGCCGGCCTTAACAGTGGTCTGGGCCGGCCTTAACAGTGGTCTGGGCCGGCCTTAACAGTGGTCTGGGCCGGCCTTAACAGTGGTCTGGGCCGGCCTTAACAGTGGTCAGGGCCGGCCTTAACAGTGGTCTGGGCCGGCCTTAACAGTGGTCTGGGCCGGCCTTAACAGTGGTCAGGGCCGGCCTTAACAGTGGTCTGGGCCGGCCTTAACAGTGGTCTGGGCCGGCCTTAACAGTGGTCAGGGCCGGCCTTAACAGTGGTCTGGGCCGGCCTTAACAGTGGTCTGGGCCGGCCTTAACAGTGGTCAGGGCCGGCCTTAACAGTGGTCAGGGCCGGCCTTAACAGTGGTCAGGGCCGGCCTTAACAGTGGTCAGGGCCGGCCTTAACAGTGGTCAGGGCCGGCCTTAACAGTGGTCAGGGCCGGCCTTAACAGTGGTCAGGGCCGGCCTTAACAGTGGTCAGGGCCGGCCTTAACAGTGGTCAGGGCCGGCCTTAACAGTGGTCAGGGCCGGCCTTAACAGTGGTCTGGGCCGGCCGTAACAGTGGTCAGGGCCGGCCTTAACAGTGGTCAGGGCCGGCCTTAACAGTGGTCAGGGCCGGCCTTAACAGTGGTCTGGGCCGGCCTTAACAGTGGTCAGGGCCGGCCTTAACAGTGGTCTGGGCCGGCCTTAACAGTGGTGTTCTTTTTTTTTTTTTTGTGTTATACATTCGATTCTTTTTCGAGAGGTTTTTGTCAAGAATTCCATGCACATAAAAATTTTGGCGTAACATTTTCTGGACCTTTGTCTTTAACAGTTATTCCCCCCCACCCCAACCCCTCAATTTTCCCTCGAGTTTTTTGAAAATCCACGTGTAGCGGGTAGCATGTTTTTTCAGCGCTGGAATGAAACGCGTGCGTCTGCCAATCAATTGAAGTCAAGGTCACGTCTATGCTAGAACAAGGCCTGGCGCGTGCAGGGAGCGTGGGAACGCACGAGCGAGGTCAGAGGTCTGCACTACGACTGAACGTACCGGCAAACTTTGCCCCTGAAAAACTTAGCAGATCGCCAATCATTGGGGGAGGGGGTGTCCACGGTGAGTTGGGGAGTCACGGTGAGTTAACTCAAATATTTCATCCGTCACAATTTTGAATAAATCAAAGTCTTAAATAAATCACATTGAATAAATCACATTAAATAAATCACATTAAATAAATCACACTGAATAAATCCCACTGAATAATTCACAATGAATAAATCACATTAAATAAATCACATTAAATAAATCACATTAAATAAATCACATTAAATAAATCACATTGAATAAATCACATTAAATAAATCACATTAAATAAATCACATTAAATAAATCACATTAAATAAATCACATTGAATAAATCACATTAAATAAATCACATTAAATAAATCACATTAAATAAATCACATTAAATAAATCACATTAAATAAATCACATTAAATAAATCACATTAAATAAATCACATTAAATAAATCACATTAAATAAATCACATTAAATAAATCACATTGAATAAATCACATTAAATAAATCACATTAAATAAATCACATTAAATAAATCACATTAAATAAATCACATTAAATAAATCACATTAAATAAATCACATTAAATAAATCACATTAAATAAATTACATTGAATAAGTCAGAACTCAGAATAAATCACATCTTTGAATAAATACCATTGAATAAATCCCGACATGGAAATGGAAGAAATCCATCCACAGTCACCTACTTGAATAAATCATCAAATGACAATTTTCATTAACAAAATTCGGTTACCGGAAATTTGATCGAAAGAAATTTCGTTGACGGAAAATTGATCGACGGAAATTTGATCGAACGGAAATTTGGTCGAATCTTTTTTTTAGTTCACACGTTAAAATTTTCGTCAAATTTCTTCTTGAAAGTACTATACTATACTGTAAAAAAAAATAAAGCATTCAAAAAGAAATTTGACGCAAAATTTTAACGTGTAAACTTCCGGATACGACAAAATTCTCCATTCATGCGTCACTATCCCATGAACTATTCATTCACACCTAGAAGCGAATTCCCGTACATGAAACGTCTCAACAATCAGTTAAGTTGTCTTCATCTCTGCTTACCATTCCCGCATGCCTCTGAACTTTCCAATAATTAATCGAACTCCCTTCACCACCACCACACCCCCCCCCCCCACACACACACACCCACCACCATGTGGTCGCTGTGCAGCGCTCACTCCCGTAGGAAATTATCAAGTCATTACTACATGTTTTAATCAACGCTTCTTTACTACTACACCATCTGACACGAAAACCTATGACGCGCTGACCAACCATTGAAATTGATCGGGACTCGTTTCAAGAGAGCGCCCCTGCAGTAGAATGATTATTTGTCACTAAGCGTCAGTTCACACGATCAAATTTCGCGTCAAATTGTTGTATGAACGCACTATTTTGCGCATGGTTTCTTTTTTGGGGGGACTTTGATCAAATAGTAATTTTAAAGTTGTGACAGGGCTTCATACACGAATTGCATCAAATGCTTGAAGGATAATTTGATCGTGTGAACCGACCCTAAAGATGGGTATTTCCGAGTATAGTAACAAAGCAAATTGGGTTAACTGCATATATACAATGTTAGCTGCCACTTAAATTATACTAATACTGTCACGCACCGTAGTGCACTAGATACACGGGCTTGCGTGAGCGCGCACCAACGCGCCTTTTAAAACTAGCGCGCACAAAAATGTAGATCTCACCCAGCAACAGATAACATTTACTAAAAGGTTTGATAGGTTAGTGTGAATGAAATTGGTCTTCCGGTTATTCAGGCCGAGACATTGCATGAATTGTAGAATGACTTTGTCATGTCTCACTGTCAAAAATATATTGATGGTTTATAATTTTAGCTCTTTTAAAAGTTCATATGACTTAAAGGATTTTAATGACTCAAATGACTTGATTAAATCAAATGACTCAAATGACTTGATTAACTCAATTAACTCAAATGACTTGATTAACTCAAATGACTTGATGAACTCAAATGACTTAAAGGATTTTATTGACTCAAATGACTTGATTAAATCAAATGACTCAAATGACTTGATTAACTCAATTAACTCAAATGACTTGATTAACTCAAACGACTCAAATGACTTGATCAACTCAAATGACTTGATGAACTCAAATGACTTGATTAACTCAAACGACTCAAATGACTTGATCAACTCAAAATCAACTTGATCTAGCTCGAAATCATCACAATCTTAATGTTTGGAAATCTTCACAAACTTAATGTTTGGAAATCTTCACAAGCTTAAGGGTTGGTTCACACGATCAAATTTTCCTTCAAGCATTTGATGCAATTCATGTATGAAGCCTTGTCACAACTTTCAAATTACTATTTGATCAAATTCTCCAAAAAGGAAACCACGCACAAAATAGTGCGTTCATGCAACAATTTGACGCGAAATTTGATCGTGTGAACCGACCCTAAGAGTATATGAATCTTCAGAAACTTTCTTTCTTACTAAACACTCTTATTATTTTCATATCATCCTTACATTGAAGCACTTCTATCTCTAAATGTAGATACAAATAAAATGTGAAGTATTAGACGTGTCAGTTCAATCACTGTATATATATTGTGACAGAAGTGCCATTTCAATCAATTAATGTATTGTATCGAAAGTAGCATTTCAATCGTTGAATGGATTGTATTAGAAGTGTCAATTCAATCCTTGAAACAGTTCATTAGAAGTGTTATTTTCAATCATTGAATGCATTTCATTGGAAGTGTCATTTCAATCCTTGAATGTATACTATGGACGGGCAGTTTCGATGATCTCCAAAATAAAATCAAATAACCCAGGAAACTGATCAGATTGGAGCTGATCGACCTGCCACACTCACAATGACATGCACTCCATGTCAAAATCTCCATGTCATGCATGTCAGCCCTGGAATGTTACTGTAATTACACCCATGAGTGGTTTTGTTATATTCCACTGAGTGCAGATGCTACATTGAAATGAAACATGCTGTTATGGATTATTCTAATTGAATAATAGTTAAAACAGCTACAGTGTGTTTAACATTAGATCACAGTAACTATGTTCGATATCAGTTTCAATAAACAGCAACTGCTCCGATGACATAAGACATGTATTTGACCCCCGCGCAATGATACCATCTCTTATTTGTTAATGCAAACAGCTGATTGATTAGTCAAGGACCGGGGTGACTAATGAATATAATATTGTGATAAAGATTGGTTGCCACATGTCACGTGACACGATAAATGCACGTGATAGCCTCATTAGCATAAATGCACCCACAGCGGAAACTGAATTGGTATCTTCAACAAATACACAGAAGACACATTTTATTCCATTTTAAAAATATAGTAATTATTTTTTTTTTACTTGAGTAGAAAGTAGTGTTTAATTTGCAGACGACTTTCAACGTAGCCCTAATATGACAATTGTTGGACAGATTTGGTTAAATAGAATAAATTCAATTATAATAATACGTATATTCAAATGTTCCTTTATTTTAGTATAAGAGGAAGAAATTGTCTCAAAATAATTATTTTTCATTTATTTATTTTAAAAAAAAATTAAAATATCGAGCAATATGCTGACAGAGTTTTAATGTCATTCTCCGAATGTTTATGGAACTAATCTCAAGGATGCAACCCAAAGTAGTAACCGCCTCGCGTGACGTTCCACCATTACTTGATACCTTGCTAATGGTTCCGTGCTTACGAAAACGGACGGTCTGGTGACGTCATAAGATCGTGATTCTTGTTCATTGGCGTCATGTGATAATAAAACACAGAAAAATATAATTATCACGTCGTGAGTCACGCACCAGAAGTGGTGCACACTTTCATTTTTTTTTGCACATGCCCAAAAAAGTTTTCGTCCGGGTCCACTGAAGGCTGGAACTGGAAGTCCTAATTACTCATTTGACTGAAGACTTCGCAGACATATTGAGCCGATTTAGGGCCGTCCGTCAAGTACGTCATGCAATGGGCGCGGGGGGTGGGTCTAAAAAATAATGACATGGGGGGGGGGGGGTCCCATCAGATTATCAGGTGTGCAACTTTTGAATGAGCCATATCTCGAAAATGTTGATCTTGGATATACGAATGAATTTGTACACTTTCATGTGTCTGTTGAAAAAAATCTATGGGCGCACAGAAGAGCTCATTCAATCTCACACAGACCAGGCCAACAAAGGGGTTAATTCCATCTCATACAGACCAGGCCAACAGAAGGGCTCATTCCATCTCATACAGACCAGGCCAACAGAAGGGCTCATTCCATCTCATACAGACCAGGTCAACAGAAGGGCTCATTCCATCTCATACAGACCAGGCCAACAGAAGGGCTCATTCCATCTCATACAGACCAGGCCAACAGAAGGGCTCATTCCATCTCATACAGACCAGGCCAACAGAAGGGCTCATTCCATCTCATACAGACCAGGCCAACAGAAGAACTTATTCCATCTCACACAGACCAGGCCAACAGAAGAACTTATTCCATCTCATACAGACCAGGTCAACAGAAGGGCTCATTCCATCTCATACAGACCAGGCCAACAGAAGAACTCATTCCATCTCATACAGACCAGGCCAACAGAAGGGCTCATTCCATCTCATACAGACCAGGCCAACAGAAGGGCTCATTCCATCTCATACAGACCAGGCCAACAGAAGAACTTATTCCATCTCACACAGACCAGGCCAACAGAAGAACTTATTCCATCTCACACAGACCAGGCCAACAGAAGAACTTATTCCATCTCATACAGACCATGTCAACAGAAGAACTTATTCCATCTCACACAGACCAGGCCAACAGAAGAACTTATTCCATCTCACACAGACCAGGCCAACAGAAGAACTTATTCCATCTCACACAGACCAGGCCAACAGAAGAACTTATTCCATCTCACACAGACCAGGTCAACAGAAGAACTTATTCCATCTCACACAGACCAGGCCAACAGAAGAACTTATTCCATCTCATACAGACCAGGTCAACAGAAGAACTTATTCAATCTCACACAGACCAGGTCAACAGAAGGGCTCATTCCATCTCATACAGACCAGGCCAACAGAAGGGCTCATTCCATCTCATACAGACCAGGCCAACAGAAGGGCTCATTCCATCTCACACAGACCAGGCCAACAGAAGAACTTATTCCATCTCACACAGACCAGGCCAACAGAAGAACTTATTCCATCTCACACAGACCAGGCCAACAGAAGAACTTATTCCATCTCACACAGACCAGGCCAACAGAAGAACTTATTCCATCTCATACAGACCATGTCAACAGAAGAACTTATTCCATCTCACACAGACCAGGCCAACAGAAGAACTTATTCCATCTCACACAGACCAGGCCAACAGAAGAACTTATTCCATCTCACACAGACCAGGCCAACAGAAGAACTTATTCCATCTCACACAGACCAGGTCAACAGAAGAACTTATTCCATCTCACACAGACCAGGCCAACAGAAGAACTTATTCCATCTCATACAGACCAGGTCAACAGAAGAACTTATTCAATCTCACACAGACCAGGTCAACAGAAGGGCTCATTCCATCTCATACAGACCAGGCCAACAGAAGGGCTCATTCCATCTCATACAGACCAGGCCAACAGAAGGGCTCATTCCATCTCATACAGACCAGGTCAACAGAAGAGCTCATTCCATCTCATACAGACCAGGTCAACAGAAGAGCTCATTCCATCTCATACAGACCAGGTCAACAGAAGAGCTCATTCCATCTCATACAGACCAGGTCAACAGAAGAACTTATTCAATCTCACACAGACCAGGTCAACAGAAGAACTCATTCCATCTCATACAGACCAGGTCAACAGAAGGGCTCATTCCATCTCATACAGACCAGGTCAACAGAAGGGCCCATTCAATGACTTGATCAACTCAAATGACTTGATGAACTCAAATGACTCAAAGGACTTTATTGACTCAAATGAATTGATTAACTCAAATGACTTGCATGACTCAAATGACTTGATTGATTCAAATACCTCAAATGATTTGATTGAGTCAAATGAATCAAATGACTTATTGACTCAATGACTCTAATGACTTGCATGACTCCAATGACTTGATTGACTCAAATGACTTGATTGACCCGCACCCCCAGGATAAAACATGCTAATTTTTAAAAAAAACAAATAAACCTGATTTTCTGGGTCTTCCCACACCACGTGACACTGCCTCCCGCACCACGTGACACTGCATCCCGTACCACGTGACACTGCCTCCCGCACCACGTGACACTGCCTCCCGCACCCAGGCGGCGCGGACACTGCTGGATAAGAGCCCTGGAATAGATCCTAGCAGAAGGCAAGGCAATGCATATCTGATGAAGCTTGAGTTGCCTTACCTTACAAAAAACACACACAAAATATACCGACACACAATTTATTTCCCACACACAATTTATTTCCCACACATAATTTATTGCCCGCACATAATTTATTGCACATACAAATTACAAAATGTATTTCCCACACAAAATGTATTTCCCTCCAAGATGTTATTTCCCCCATACAGAATTTATTGCCGGCATATAATTTATTTCCCACACAAAATGCATTTCCCCTCCAAGATTTTACTACCCACACATAATTTACCACCCACACAGAACGATTGCGAGGGAACATAGCTAGATACCTCTCGGCAGCAGCAGAGAGAGAAACAACTTAATAACGAAGAGAGAATGGCGGCCATTGGGTCATCTCATCTATTCACGCATTCACTGAATCGTTGCTTGGTGCAAACTATTCTCCAGCATGAGATGAACTACGTCACATTGCGTCATGCCCATTGAGAAATCTGTTCAAATAAAGTCGGCCATTTTGTTTTACTCCATTTCTAATCTTCGATTGATGTAAGCAGGATTTTACGGGGAAAACATTTTTTTAATATATCGGAAGACAAGGTCAATAGTCTGTCTTTAATAAGTGTAATGCGATACTTAGTTAAATAAGGTTTCTTTTACTGGATCTCATCCTCAGGAAACTGGGACACAAGGGCACGATAACATAGGGGCACGGGGACATATGGACACAGGGGCAAGTGGATATAGGTGCACGGGGACATAGGTGCACGAGGACAGATGGACACAGGGGCACTGGGGCATAGGTGCACAGGGACATAGGTGCACGGGGACATAGGTGCACGGGGACATAGGTGCACCGAGCATAGGGGCACGGGGACATAGGGGCACCGAGCATAGGGGCACGGGGACATAGGGGCAAGGAGACACATGGAAATAGGGGCACGGGGACACGTGGACACAGGAAGACAGGGACACGGGGACACATGGAAACAGGGACACGGTGACATAGGGGCAAGGGGACACATGGACATAGGAGCACTGGAACACATGGAAATAGGGGCACGGGGACATGTGTGCACGGAGACATAGGGGCACGGGGACTCATGGACGTTATATTATATATAGATGCATATACTGCTGTGCAGGTGCGTCCCAAGGATGGACATAACAAATTGAAATTAAAGAGATTTACTGAACCTGACTAATAATAAACCACGCACTCAATGATGAACTACTTAGGAGTACTTTGCTGAGAACGGAGACACTTTTAAGTGTTTGCATACTGAATTTCTCTGACAACCTAAAAGGCACTGAAATTCTTTGACAACCCAAAAGGCACTAAAGTTCTCTGACAACCAAAAGGCACTGAAGTTCTTTGACAACCAAAAGGCACTGAAGTTCTCTGACAACCCAAAAGGCACTGAAGTTCTCTGACAACCCAAAAGGCACTGAAGTTCTATGACAACCCAAAAGGCAAGTCTGTCTGAATCGCTTTTAAGATTAATTAGAAACTGTAGTGGAATTTTTTGAAGACGTGAATGTTTCTGGAAGTGATATCCTCAAATACATAAAAGACGCCATTTCTTATTTATCAGATACATTAGCCAGATTCAAAGAAAAGAATTTACAGTCACGGTTACAGCTACGGGGGGAATATGATTCAACTTATCAAAACCAGATCAACGGTCTCTTCATTTATATCTAAATTAATTCTGTTCAAACTCAAGATTGGCCAGCCGTGAGTTATCCCAGTGTCCAGGCCTGTCTGAGCTACAAGTCAAAGGTGGGATACCAGATAAGTATCCCCATTTAAAATATGTGAACGTGGGATCGTAAAATCAAGAATATCAATTCTATGCTACATTTTTTTTTTTTTAATTTTAAAAAAAAATTGTTTTCCTTATACTTATAGAATTGTTCAAAACTACTATTATGAACATTTTTGTTAACTGGATATGATAAGAGGGCGGTATGGATGTGAGAACCACAATTTCAGATCTTTGTAATGAGCAGCTTTCAAATTATTTTTTTCTTCAACTTTTGTATTAATTTTTTTTTTTTTTAAATAACACAATTGCTATTTTTTCAACTATTTTTAATGTGTTAATTAAATATTGATAAGACCAATGAAACAACGACTAATAATATATTATATCAGGTCTGTTATGAAGGGGAACAAAAGAAAGAAAAATAACATAGCTATTAATTAATTCCTTTTGCAGTTCATCACATGGGTGGGGCTGCAGCTGCCCAATGAAACAACGACTAATAATTAATAATATATTATATCAGGTCTGTTATGAAGGGGAACAAAAGAAAGAAAAATAACATAGCTATTAATTAATTCCTTTTGCAGTTCATCAAATGGGTGGGGCTGCAGCTGCCCAATGAAACAACGACTAATAATATATTATATCAGGTCTGTTATGAAGGGGAACAAAAGAAAGAAAAATAACATAACTATTAATTAATTCCTTTTGCAGTTCATCAAATGGGTGGGGCTGCAGCTGCCCTATGTGTGGATTTGGCGAATGTCAAATATAGCATACACTCCTTAGCTTTTTTTAATTTATTTTTTTTTAATTTATTTTTTTTAAAAGAAGAAAAAACATTTTAAACTCTCATCTTTCTTATAAGATAAACTAGTTTAGTTCTTTGTATCTAAGCATTAAATGCAGGAAATAATAAACTACCTTAAAGTTTAAACTTTTTTTTTTTTTTTTTTAAAATGCTAAAAGCGGTCGTTAATGCAAAGAACGGGTTTTTAATTATTTAAATGACACCACGGAGGGAATACCTTTGATCTGCTCAAGTGTTAGCTCAAACAGGGTTTCTGGAATATAAAGTGGTGTCTCATTTTCGTTTATCGGTGAAATCAAATGGATTGTTGAATACGTTATTCGCAACTGATCCTCTTATTTGAAACGATTCTAATTTAAACTGTATTTCATTTTATCATTTTAAAAAAAATAATAATAACACTGACAATTGTTTCAAAAGATGTTGTTTTTTTAATTAATGAATTTTAATGTGGACGATTATCTAAGGAAATCGTAAAATTTGTACACACATGACGCGTGCTAAAGGTATAGCTGTATAATTGTTGGGAAAGCTCGCGCCAATGTTGTATGTTAACAGTAGGCGTGCTTTTGTTAACAGTGTGTAGGGTAATGCAGTGACACTGTAAATTATTTATGTAAGCAAGTCATCCAAGCTAAGAAAGCATATTGCTAACAGATGTGAGGACAGACAAAATGTAAGAGGCTGATATAATGAACGGGGAGCAAATCTCTTGCTTGAAGGAAGCGGCTCAATTCACGGACAAGAACTCTAAATAACCAGACAAATATGGCGTGTTTGTTTTGTTTGTTTTGTTTTGTTTGTTTGTTTGTTTTGTTTGTTTGTTTGTTTTTTTGTTTGTTTGTTTTTTTGTTTGTTTGTTTTTTAAATTATCTTTGCCATTTCTGGATTTGAAATTTATGTGAACGCATTTCTAGCTATAGCAAAGAGTATTGTGAGTTGAAAAATATGTGTAGGCCTACATCTTTCCAGCTATAGTATTTTGAGTTGAATATATTAGTTATGTCGTTCAACACACACACACACTTGCTTTGACAATGTTAAATTTCTGTTTTCTGAAAATAGTATATAGTATATGAATCATTGAATGCTACAGTTGTCTTTCTTTGTACCCAGCATAGCAATGTGAATGTATCATATCTGTTGACAGTCTTTCTAACCGACATAGCAATGTGAATGTATCAGATCTGTTCGTCTGTCTTTCTACCCATCATAGCAATGTGAATGTATCAGATCTTTTAATTTAATTCCCCTCCAAAATTAATCATGTTTGACAGAATCAGTCGCGAGCTCTCTCCTCGCGCGCACTCAGAATGAACAACTGGCATTATTTTACTACAGTAATGAAAAAAACACGACGAGCTCCAGCCCGCCCCCCGCAAAGATCAGCACTTCTTTCTCTCCTGTCCTACTTGAAACAGCTACCGACTTTCCCACGGTCCCAGCTCGAGCATTCGACCATCTGGCGCACGCGAGCGCCATCTCCATTATCAGCTTGTCTTACTGTCCTTGCACCGCTCCCCTGGGTGGGGCTGTACCTAGGCTGCTGGGTAGAGGGGGGTGAGGAGAAAGGTGGTAGAAAGTCGTCCTCCCCCCCCCCCTCCACACTTTTATGAAATGTGAGTATGTCTGCTCTACCATCTTCTTCTTTCCCGGTGAGTCGCGTCATTGTCTGCTCCCGCTAGTTCTCTGCCCTTGTTGTGGCCAGACAACGGGATGGTTCACCTGGCAACAACACTGACCTACCTACTTTTGTGTTCACCTTCGCAGGTCAGCCAGAGTTCACTTAATTCTCAGATTGAGTTTTTTTGGAGGAGCACCTTCCAAATCTGAAAAATGAGTAGAGATTTTGTGCGCCCCTTTGGAGACTTTGAAATTGGTGCCCCAAAAGCGTAACTGTCATTCGCTGTATATCCGAGTGTCTAACTCGACTGTCACAAAAGAAGCTATCCAAACTAAACATACGCCAATAATTGTCTACAACACTGCACACGCCCTAACCAACTTACATTGTTTCCATACATTACATAACAAGTGTAACTAATTATGGCTTTTAAAAAAAATATATAGCTTGAGATCAAATTATCTGGCCAACTCGATAAAGAAAAATTTAGGGACATATTTTCCAACCACTTTAAACCGAGTATCTATTTCACCTGGTTTAAATTGAGGGATTTCATTTTCCGAAAAGAAAAGAAAATATTACGCAGCAAAGATCATTCAGCGTACTTATCGGGAATTATATTTTGCGCGCTTTCCGGAAATGGAAGCAGTCACACCACATGCAAAATATATAAGAGATTTTTTATTTTTTTTTTTTCCTTTTCAATAAATTAGCTTTTAGATATAGACCTAGATCCATTTTTTTTGAAAAATTCAAAATAAAACAACCCAAATTTGTTTTTTATGGGGTTTGTGTGTGTTTTTTTTAATAAACAAACCCACTTTAATTAGATTATTATTATTTTAAATCGCTGTCTGACTGTCTGCAGAGAGAAAAAAAAACAACAATACAATCAGACACCGTCTGACCTCTAGTGTGTCTTTAACGTAGGTAAACATTACGTTTTGGTGCGGACAGCCCAGCTACAAGTTGCCGGTTTGTTCCTGTTATTGCAATAATTACAGCAACGGGTCAAATTTCTAATATATTCAAAAAGTGGAGAATGCCAAGATCTCCTCTTCCGACCGCCCCTCTAGTAGGTGCCTCGGTCCAGCCTATCTTAAACTAATCCGACCACACCCTCATTGCGTAGCTATCCTAAATCTGACCACACAGCCGCTCGAACCTAATATATACGGATGACATATATTTTGTATATATTGAAATTATACGATTTATAATTTATTTGTTGATGTATTGATATCTAATTTTTTACTTATTTAACAAAAATTGGAATGAGCCCATAACAGCCGCCTAGGCTCTCACCCATATTGATAGCAACATGATGTCAACGGTCTTCACTATTCATTGGTTTTAAAATCTCGTCTGAGACAGATGTTTTTGTTTCTAAAAATTGAAAGAACACGGTTATTAAGATGTATGAAATTATTGCAATAATTGCCCATTTGGTTAAATGGGCGATAAGTGAAGAACTGCACCATTTTAATAGACAGAATTTGCTGGAAACTGATGAAAAGGAATTTGGCTCCTTTTAAAACTTTATAGGTTAAAGGTTACAAAGAGTTTAAAAGATATCGAATTTGTGCTTAGTTATATATTATAATGCTTCGGTTGTTTTCATTTAAAATAATAAAATTAAACAAGAATCTGGACTCGATGGAACAAAAATCAGATATTGAATGGGAAATTTCCCCAGGACCATTTAGTTGTTTCTTTTTTGTTGACACCATCTATTTCACTTTAAATTGAAGAATAGACAAAAAATTGATGAATCTTTAGTCACAAAAGTGTGAAGTTAGTTGGTGTATAATTGTACATTTATATGGCATTTATCTGTATAGTTAGACTTATTTAATGTTTACACATGAGATTTGGCCAGATTGGCATTTGCAAGAAACTTATCTAAATTATCTGGGATGAGAATATTACAGTTGTATCAACAAATCTATTACCTCTTGCTCAGCCTTCTACTGGACATGACATTGACAAATAGGCTCTTTAGCCCACTCGCAACTTTTGCCTGATGCACAGTAAAAATTGCACTAACACAAATAAAATCAACAAATAAATAGTGCACACCACGTTTGCAATAATAAAGTATAAAGTCAAGAAGACAGAATAAATTTTGTTTAATTCATCTCCTACTAATCAGCAAGAGTAGCTCATATAACAGCAAGAGTAGTTCATATAACAGCAAGAGTAGATCATATAACAGCAAGAGTAGTTCATATAACAGCAAGAGTAGTACATATAACAGAAACATTTCCTCAACTCCTGTCACCAGGGAAATATTCCATTATGTCACCACTCAACATGTGTTTGGTGAACTGGGGTGTGCATTGGGGTGAAAAAAAGGGGGGGGCGAGAGAGAAAGGGGATGGCATCAACAACATTTCATAAATATATATATCTTCAATGATTTGATACAGATGAATTGGGTTTTTTTTTACACTCACCTCAGGTGAAGCTTTCTTCAAATTGTCAAGATGAAAATAAAACTTTTTCAAAAGTGAAATATTAAATTAATAAAACTGTAAAACAGAATTTAAATACTTTACAAGAAGTATCAATGTCAATGTCAAAAGCAGCCATGCAATGTCTTTGTTAAAACAAAATACTAATGATTTACAGCAGCTCTTATATTCCAGCCGGACTGTCAAGTGGAGACAACCCATCCAACAAGTAAAATATTTCAATTTTAATTAAAGCAAACTAGAATAATATTTACAGGTAACAGCTTTCATCATAACATCACCACAACAAGCCATCCACACAACACCACACCACACCATTACAGCTAACCATCTCAAACACCATAAAAGCACACCGTCCTAACACACCATTACAGGTAACCCAACAATCTTAAAAAAACCATAACAATCCACCATCTCAACACACCATTACAATCCACCATCTCAACACACTATTACAATCCACCATCTCAACACACTATTACAATCCACCATCTCAACACACTATTACAATCCACTGTAACACATGCTAATTTTGTGTTCCCATGCTGCCAGAGCCTTTCCCTTGTCCTGGAGCTGAAATACAGTCAAATGATTGTTACAACAGCACGGTACTGTTACTAGAGATAAACCGTGTAACTTAACCATCTTTCTTCTCTGTAAAAGGGGTTGATAACCCCATGACACCTTTGCCAGGCTTGGTTTACGCAAAGCTATTTTCAGAGACATGTAGAAGATCAACAATAATAAATGACTAAAAATGTATCTACTATGGTAAGCTGGCACACTGAATGAAATACAAGTCCAACTTTGGATAAATTTGACTAAAAGGTTGCAGACCCCCCCTGGTTTATCATATTCACAAGAAACTGAAATAAAATAATATTTCTAGAAAATGTCAAAAAAATGTCACAAGAAAATGTTATAACTTTGTTAGAACTACAACAAGGTGGGTGTCAGGATGGGTATCATGGTGTAATAAAGTTCAATCAAACTGATTACTGCACCACATTTCAAAAGCTTTTAAGATAAATCTAGCTGATGGTCCTGTCTCAAATCATTTCACGACACTTTGCAAATCTTTTGTTATTCATAAGTGTTTATAATTGTATTTATGAAGTGAAGCATGAGATAAGACATTTTTTTTTATCTTGGAAATTAAAATAAATTATCATCTTATTAAATAGATGAAGATTTTGGGAAAAGTGGGGGGGAAAGGGGGGGGGGGGGGGCGAGCGTTATGGTATATTCTTGACTTATTAAATAAAATCGTTGCCAACAACCAACAGCAAAATGATGTTAAAGCATCGACAGCGAGCTATATTTTTTTCCTTTGTGTGGACATAATTTTTATTCATGGGTCCGTAACTGAAATATTTGCAATAATTTGAGCTCTTTAGAAAAACTATTGAAATAGAAATGGCAAGGTTTTCCCTACCACTGAGCTCAGCTTCAATTAATATGCAACTATTTTAATCTACTACACTTGCGAGTTTTCTGACCAATGAGAACTTAGTTAAAATTGATTAAAAATATTATCACCTTTTCCGGTAAAATTGTACCCATAGGCAGCATAAGCAGCTGTCATACCAGCATGGGCACCGGCTATCTCGGCAGCCGACATGGCTTTTTTGGCACTGCCTCTGCCCCGCGGTCGCTTGCCTACACCCGTACCTCTCGGCCTGCCTCTGCCTCTCCCTCTTTTAGGGGTCTGGATTGGTGTGCTTGTTACTTTTGGGGAAAAAATTTAATGAAATGAAAATTAAATAACTCTAAATGTTAATGTAAAATAATAAATTTCTACAAAACAATATTCCACATTAAGGCTCATGCCCCTAATTTCATGCTGATTATTTCATGGCAAGGGAGAAAACTGAACAGTTTTTAAATTTCAAAATTGGAAATAGTAACTAGAGTTTTTAAATTTCAAAAAATTGAATTTATATATATATATATATTACAAAATGTCAAATACTTGTCATTGTGCGCATTTATTCTTCATCAATCAAATATACAAATATTTGCTTTAATGTCATAAACTGATACCCAAACAGGCAGCTTTTTCTGGTTTCTGAAGTTAAAAACACAACAACAAACAAAAAAAAAACATGTTTGTTTTCTCAACAAACTGCTCTAATTGGGGTCAAAAAATCATACCTGGTGGGAACAAAGTGTGACTTCCATCATCCACAATGACCAGTCCACCATCATTGCTATCTTCCTGAGCAGGCATGAACATGGCCTCACTGCCGACTGACATCTGAAAATATAAGAAATGTATAAGGAGATATAAGCCATTTATACCAAAGTTTGTGTTTATACATAACTGTCAATGATCTCTTAACATGTATTGAGCTGGTCTCTGTTGAAAATAAAGCATTTTTCACAGGTCTGATCTAGATTTACTGTGTGGTTAATACTTAAATCATGAAAAGATAAATCCAATAAACTGTTGAGTCAAAAGCATCATTTTTTAAATTCATTATCACATTGTATTGCAGTTAAATTAATTCAGAAGGTTTATATTGGATTTCAGGAAAAAATTTAACAATATGTTTTAAAAATTCATTCTTGTGCATGCATATAATTAGATAATTGTTTACTTTCAGTAGCATTTCAATAACATTTTTTTTAATTACAAATTTGTAAAATAATTATTAGATCTAAACTCTTTATGGTGAAAGTATATTTCTCTAAATCTGGCAATATATACTAATTAAGGGCATGAAACTCATCCTTACTGGACTAGCCGGCATGGAGTCTTTGCTTGCTATAGATTCTGTATCGGGGGCAGGAATGGTCAAGTTAATTTCTTCAACAACAGATTTCTTTTTGGTACTTTCTCGTTTCTGCAAATGGAAATGAAGCAATCATTTCAAAGACAACATTTACTCTGCCACTTATAGTGAGGGTCTATTCACAATAAAATTATTACAATAGCAAGCTCATTAAGCCCTCACATATTAAATAGCATGCTCTGGTTAATGATAACAAAGGTTAACTTCTAAAACGGGTTCAAGGGGTCCCCTCTGCTCTACAGCCTTTCTAGAGAGCATATTACATGAAAAGTTGTGTTCCCAGAGAACGATTGTTTAGATAACAAATTAATTTGTTTAATTTTACAACCAATTAGAAAGGTAAAAAGTTTGAAAATTTGAATCAAGTAAAAAATGTTCACAAATAGTATCTAACCTTATATTCTCGCTTCCTCTTCCTGAATATTGTGCCCATGTTGGGATCATCTCCAACTTTTTCAAACTGTCGTGTCAGTACTGGAAGAAAAAAATAATTTTTGGCCTTGGTCAGTGAACCGAAGATAAGAAAAAATTCCATTATTGATTCAAAGAAATTAAAAGTTTTTCCATTACTTTGTATGTTTACATTATCTGCACCACTGATTTAAATGTTTGGGAAAATTGAACACGACGTTTGAACCTTTTTACCTTTTTTGCACATAAGTATTAGTTTAATTCTTCCTGAACTAAGTATGAGTTACATAAAATTGCTCTTTTGAAATGATTACATTTCAGGAATCTCATCATGCCAAATTTGAAATGGGGAAAAGCTATTGTGCTGTCATAGCATTGCTCGTTAACGCCATTGTGCTGTAATATCAAGTGCTGTCAATTAGTTCCTCAATTATTTAATTATTTATTTAATTTACATTTCTTTTCCATTTCATCATCATCAATAAGTAAAGACACAACTTCTCTTGGCTTCAATGAGTCAGGCTTGTAGCTGCCACCAGATATCACCATTTTTTGAATCTACAAAAAATAAATGGTATTTATTTGTATAAAAATATACCATTATAAATAACGAAACAAAAAATAATATTTTAAATACTATACAAGACAACACATATAAAATAGTTTTATATATTCGGCAAGAAAGCACAAATATTTTGTAGAGGAATTTCTGTATCTTTTCCAAATCTTATCATACAACTGCTCTAACACTTGAGAAAACAATTGAAATAACTTGTGATGTTACCACTCTTATAGTGCTAACACAAAGATTTAAACAGTTAAGTTTCCTACCTCACTCTTCTCTTTAGCTCGCTGTAATATCCTTTCCTCAATGGTACCTTTACATATAAGCCTATAGACTGTGACTTGCTTAGTCTGACCAAGCCTGTGAGCACGGTCCATGGCTTGTTGGTCAACTGTCGGATTCCAGTCACTGTCATAAAATATCACCTGAAATTACAAAAACCACAACTTTAAACAACATTCACACCGACTGAATATTTCTTTGTAAATAAATTGTGTATTTATTTTTGTATAACTTTTAACCCATGTAACTATTTCTTTACAACTACCTGGTTTCATTGACTGGGTCACTTACAGTATCAGCTGCTGTCAGATTTATTTATTTTATAACTTTAAACCCATGTAACTATTTCTTTACAACTACCTGGTTTCATTGACTGGGTCACTTACAGTATCAGCTGCTGTCAGATTTATTTTTGTATAACTTTTAACCCATGTAACTATTTCTTTACAACTATCTGGTTTCATTGACTGGGTCACTTACAGTATCAGCTGCTGTCAGGTTGATGCCCAAGCCACCAGCTCTTGTACTCAAGAGGAAAACAAAAATGTCTGAACGAGACTGAAAATCAGCCACCATGTCACGACGTTCAGAGATTTTGGATGATCCATCAAGCCTCATGTATGTATGCTTTCTGTACCACATGTATTCCTAGGAAGGAAAGTACGGTGAGTTCATTTAAATAAAGCTAAACAAATTTTTACAAAGTAAAACAGCTAAATAATGGAAATAATATACTATAAATGTATAATTGTATTATCCTTCTTAACTGTCACTGGCAGTGCATATTTGTTTGTTTCATCCCTTTGTTATTCAAGCTTCAACAAATCTGGTTCTGGTTATTTCTTTGAAAGCATTCTTTACAATATTATTCTTTAAAAAATAAAATTCATATTTTAGCATAACTTACACAAACGCTTTCATCCTACTCTAATTGTAAAATCAATTGTTTAATAATACCACGCCAGGCTTCCAGACATTACCTCAAGCAGATCAATCATCCTTGTCATTTGAGAGTAGATCAAAACCCTGTGGTTGTCATTTTTTAACCTCTGCAGCAAGGAGTCCAAGACAAATAGTTTTCCCGCATCACTCACCAAGGACTCTTTGTCTGTAACGGCAGATACAAAATAGATGGTTTGGGCCACTCTAACGATCAACATTTAATAAATATTTCTGTTTCACCTGTTTTATCTGCTCTACTTAAGATCATTTATTCTGTAATATGCAATACATTCTTTTGGGGGGATTTTAGTAAGGGAATGTGTTGAAGACCTGCTAGTTTAAATCACTTGTCCTATTTTAATTTAATTTAAACCAATATAACTTAAAGGTGAATCTTTGGATAAAAGGCTACAAAGTCATAACTGTTAAAAATGAACTCTGTGACAGACTTACCTGGTATCTGTACTTGCGTCCAACCGTAATATGGGCGTATGGCGGACAAGCCAGCTCTTTCAGTAGGGCTGAAACAACGGGATGCATGACAAGCATCTGTGTAAAGTTCAGGTGATCCGTACCATAATGCTTGCTTGGCTTCTGGTGAGCCCCCTTCTAGTTTCCTCAAACGATGCCATTCGGCGCTGCGATCACTGGTGTATTCAACAATACCTGGACATGTCACCTGTAAGCATATAACAAAATAGTTTCCATATTTTAAACAAACAGCTCATCTTATATTCCAAACTATACTAATCCAGAAATATGGGCAACAGCCTCCACTGGATGTTTCTGGCAGAGAATTCAACTGTAGCTACCCCTGTATGGTTAGTGTTTGATAGGCACCCCTATAGCAGACCTGTTTACTCTTACAATTTTGGCGTACAATGTATGATTTTGAAATGTATACATTATATACACAGCATGTTTATTTTTTTTACTACCCGGTATTAAGATAATGTATTGAACGATTTTGTGTTGATATTGTACAATTTTAAGAGTTTTAGGGTAAACAGGTCTGCTATAGAGCACAGTAACGGGTCAAGCATGCAGGTGCTTGTGGGTAATGTGGGGGGGGGGGGGGGGGGAATTTAACAGTGCATAACAGTGGTGGTGTTTTTCATGTTTGGTTTGGTTGAAAATTTTAAGATGCATTACAGTATTTTGGTGTTCAACAATTTTACCACAGAAGCAGAACAAAAATCTGATTCCAGAATTTTAATGAACTTCCAAAGGAGGGCTGACTGTGCTGCAATAGGTCCTAACTATTTTAACAATGTAGTACTTGTAGAGCCTTTACATTTTGAGATTTTTTAAAACTATTGCCTAGCTTTTTACATCTAATGAGGGCCTTGAACAGGTTGAGCTGCCTGGGCCTCTCTTGACCTTTGATAGGCACTGCTAGGACTCAGGTGATGGTCCTTTGTCTTTTATTTTTACAAACTGCTTTGAATGCAGAGGCATTTTTTTACTTGTGTATTATGTGGGTCTAAGCATGCCTGGCTCATCAGAAAGACATTTTTAGATAACCCATTATCTACCCAGTCATTTACCTTGACCCATGTCTCATACAAAGTTTATCAACCATTTTGCAATAAACTAAGCTATAAAATTAGACTAGCATACAAATGGGTAATATATAAACTAAGACCTACCTTAAAAACAAGCAAGAAAAAGAAGTTTGGTACATCTGTCTTAATACACTTGAAAACCCGAGGTGAACGGTACTTGTGAGGGTGGAGTGGCAAACTGATTTCTTCACTGGGACTTAGTGCTGATGTTGGACTTTTTCCTGGAGACTTGAGACAAAGACAAGAATCATTTTGGGAAAATTTGATTTTTAAAAAGTCATACATAATCTATTTCTTGGAACATAAATTTCAAATTAAGGTTCAGAAATTGTAGTCCTGATACGTAAAGTGACACACTGCTAGAAGTAATCTTCTTCTAAAAGCCTCCACCAACAAAAAGATGGGTATTTTGGGAGAAATATTAATTTTTAAAGTATATTTGAGATTACCCTACCATTGTATGTGGTATTTCAGTCAGTGACATAAAATAAACTTACCAATGGTTTGTATGGGGTATTTCAGTCAGTGACATAAAATAAACCTACCAATGGTTTGTATGGGGTATTTCAGTCAGTGACATAAAATTAACCTACCAATGGTTTGTATGGGGTATTTCAGTCAGTGACATAAAATAAACCTACCAATGGTTTGTATGGGGTATTTCAGTCAGTGACATAAAATAAACCTACCAATGGTTTGTAAGGGGTATTTCAGTCAGTGACATATAAAATAAACCTACCAATGGTTTGTATGGGGTATTTCAGTCTCAGTGACATATAAAATAAACCCTGCAAAATCTCATGGACTAGTTTTCCCAGTTAGTAAAAGTTATGAGAATTAAAATAATAAATATTACATTTTCTTCTTACTTTTGTCGGAGAATTAGGTGGGCTAAGTGGAGTTTTCTTCCCAGACAGCTGTCTCAGCCGCCGCAGCCTGATCTGTCGATGTGCAAATGTTTCTGGTATGTAATGAAGCATTGCATTTTGATAAGTGTAAAATCTGGATGTGTAACTGGTGAATACCAGGTCTTGGAGGACCGGGCTCAGTTGTATGCTAGTTATACTGGTTGTTCTGAGTGGCTCTAACTGCAGACAGCTTTTTGAGTTGAAACTAAAAAGTAAAAAACATGTTGAATAATTGTATGCATAAATAAGAAGTGTTCTTTAAATTTAATAGTGTTAAAGCCAAGTAGTTTTAAGGACATGAACTTATAAAAGATTAAAACTGCCTAAGTTAAGACTGCCTAAGTTAAGACTGCCTAAGTTAGGACTGCCTAAGTTAAGACTGCCTAAGTTAAGACTGCCTAAGTTAAGGCTGCCTAAGTTAAGACTGCCTAAGTTAAGACTGCCTAAGTTAGGACTGCCTAAGTTAAGACTGCCTAAGTTAAGGCTGCCTAAGTTAAGACTGCCTAAGTTAAGGCTGCCTAAGTTAAGACTGCCTAAGTTAAGACTGCCTCAGTTTTAGATTGCCTAAGTTAGGACTGCCTAAGTTAAGACTGCCTCAGTTTTAGATTGCCTAAGTTAAGACTGCCTAAGTTAGGACTGCCTAAGTTAAGACTGCCTAAGTTAAGACTGCCTAAGTTAAGACTGCCTAAGTTAAGACTGCCTCAGTTTTAGATTGCCTAAGTTAAGACTGCCTAAGTTAGGACTGCCTAAGTTAATACTGCCTAAGTTAAGACTGCCTAAATTAAGACTGCCTAAGTTAAGACAGCCTAAGTTAAGACTGCCTAAGTTAGGACTGCCTAAGTTAAGACTGCCTAAGTTAAGACTGCCTCAGTTTTAGACTGCCTAAGTTAAGACTGCCTAAGTTAGACTGCCTAAGTTAAGACTGCCTAAGTTAGACTGCCTAAGTTAAGACTGCCTAAGTTAAGACTGCCTAAGTTAAGACTGCCTAAGTTAGACTGCCGCCTAAAATGCTCTCTTTGAGTAAAATGAATTAGAATAAATGTACGGTTAACTTACTTGTTATCTTCACGCCAAAGGAAATGTTGATGTATCCTATAAGCTGCCTTCAATAACAAGAAGAGTCCTAGCCACCTTAAATGCAACAGTTTCAGCATGAAATACATTGCGTTATTGGAATTAAACAGCAAATTTATAAGAAAAATACATAAAGTTTTAAAGTAATTTACAATTTAATAACTGAAAGTCTTGGCTAATATATAAAGCTATAATTTATATACCTCGTTAGCAAGCCCCCATACATGTAGGCATGTAGTTCTTTAGGAGACAAGTTTATAAGGCGTGTAAAGGAAAAACAGCTGGCAGTATTGGCACCTGAGCAAGGATGAGAAATAATGATATCATAAGACATGTTTTAAAAATTAGAGAACTAAGGAAGTTTGAGAAGAGATGCTACTGTTTTTTGTTCAGCAGGCTATACTAGACTTCGTAAGTCATCTCAAGGGCCACTCCAATGGGGGTCAATTAAATACTCATTTTGTTCAGAGTTTTTAATTTTTGTCAAATTTGATGAAGAGAGTACAAGGTACAGATAAAATTGTGATCGTATTATAAACTGGTAGTGTTTCAAAGCCAATAGCTTGTCTGAAAGTACAATGCAATTCAGTGATTCTCAAAATGTGGAACATGTACCACTAGTGGTATGTTATGCTGTCCAAGGTGCTACTCAGAACCTTACAATGTTACCAAAAAATAATCTATATTAAAACATTTTTGTTTAAATGTGCCCTTGTGTAGACAAAGCCTTCTCTCCTAAGGACTTGTGGGCTTATTGTTACCTGCAGAGCAGAGGTCTCAGAAAAGTGATTGGTGTTACAAATCTTAATAACAGACAAGAGTTTAATGAGGCGGCTCTAACATATATCCTCATTTCTCTCTTTGGGCTAAATCAAACCGCTGCTCTGCAGGTTCTTCAAAATGGCATATTACAAAATATTACATTTAAGAATATGAGGACTTACCTTTTGATGAATGAAATAGATCTGAATGAATATTGTCAGGAGAAAATATGTACAATTTGTTAAAGATGATGTGTTGCAAACTCTGGAGATTCTCTAAGAAACCTAATGAAAGAGAAAATAATTCCCACTAATATTTATTTAACTTTTTTCTTCAAGCAAATATTAAGCAAATTTAAGGACATGGAGGAAGTTATCTGGAAGTCTCTGAATGTTCATGATTTTTAACACAAATGGACAAGTCCTGACACACTGACATTTGCAGTCAGAAACAAATGAGTTTAATAAACACATGCACAGTGAATGCTAACCTATTAAGATGTGAAATTAATGTATCTTCAATTTAACATTTAAATGGCATACGACCATACCTTCTCTGTAGACTAACTTGGGTACAACATAGGTATGGGAAGGGAGGTGTATGGGAGTTTTTGGTTCATTCCTCTCAAACAACTCTGGATGGTTACACACCTGCACCCAAATTTTATACATTTGTGTTTATTTGAAATGGAATTCAGAAAAAAAATAAATCAAAACAAATGCATGGAGTGTTGTACACTATCCCTGTGGAAAATTATTTTTTTTTCCTTCTAATTTTGTTGCAGTCCACTTTTTACATTTTAAAAAAACAAAAAAACAAAAAACTTTGTTAAAGTTTACAATTTTCAGTGAGAATTATTGATTGCTTAGAAATTATAAGTGTATAGCTTTTGAGTAAAACTCTTTATATGTTAAAATGAAGCAGTGTTAAATTTGCTTCTCACCTTTCTAAATTGCATGACAATGTTCATAAGGCTGCTGGTTGTTGATTGAGATGAGGATGAGCTGGAGGAGTAAAGCAGATCTTCAATGGAGATTTTGTTCTTGATGGCCTGGTACAAGCTGCGTTGGCGTGTTGTCAGTGGGCAGTACACAAGGATTTCAATCTGAGATCATGCATAAGAAACAAATGAGTCTCAATGGTCTTTTATTCGTGAAACAATGTGCCATCTAGGCTTTCTTGCCACAGCTAAAGCATTTAACCACAGTTAACAGACTACCCACAATAACTGTTAAGCTCACCTTATCAGATAATTCATTTTCCACATCTTTCTTAACTCTTCTCAACATGAAAGGTTTAAGAATCATATGCAGTCTTGACAATTGATCTATAAAGTAAGATCAAGAGAGTAAGATACAAAATAAACAATATTCCTCCCACAAATTATACATTTAAAATATTTTAAACAAATGTTTGGAGATATTTACAAACCCCCACCAAAAAATAACTTACTTTCATCAATGCCAGACTGCTTTTCAACATGGCTCTCAATATCTTTTGAGAACCATTCATTGAACTCATCATGGGAGTCAAAAAGAGTTGGCATTATGAAGTGCAGCAAAGCCCACAACTGAAATAATGTGTTGGCAAAATCATTTCAATTTCAATAATAAAATTTTTATTTAAAAGTAAATATAAAGGTTGAGTAAAAATATTATTTGAATAATAAAGCCAATGTTTGTTGTTTACAGCCTTAAATAATAGCACTTGGTAAAAGAAGAAGAAGTGTTTTTTAAGGCAGGTCGCATTTAGTATTTAAATCCTTCTATATAAATTTAAAATACTATAATTAAAGGCATATTAGTATCAGACAACTGAGACATTTATTGTTATTGTTTCCTTTATAAATTAAAACTGTTTTTTTATGAGCTGCAGGAAATCCCCTTTCACCTCAGCCATGCTGTTCTGAATGGGAGTTCCAGTCAAGAGCAGTCTGTTACGACAACTGAAGCCCAGGAGTATCTTCCATCGCACACTGTAATGCCAAACAAATATGATCACCAACATGTTGGTACTGATGTTAACAAAGTCCTCAATTTCAAACTTTGTGCATATATAAATATAATAAACAATAGCAGAATTCTCTTGCTAATGAATTTGACTCTTAAAACTCAAGCAATAATCAAGTAGATGTTTCTTTGAAAACCACATGCACTCACAACCTTCAAGTCCATACACAGCTCAGTAACATTGACAGCCCACAGGTTTGGGGAAAGGGGTTATTACGTTGGTGCACTCTGCTGAAACATAACATTCCCAAATCTGTGTATGTTGCTCTTCTAAAGTTTTATTACCAACCTAGAAGTACTTTTGATGGCCTGTGCCTCATCCAATACCATGTACTGCCACTTGATTCTTTGGAAGTACTTGACATCTTGAATGACTAGTTGGTAGGATGTGATCACCACATGAAAAGATGCATCTTCAGTGTGTAGGGATTTTTGGTCCCAAAATTTTCTTAAGATCTTTCTGTCTTGTGTGTTTCCCCAATAAGGGACTACCTAATGATGAAAATGAAGATTCCACTTGGTTAAGAGGATTTTTATAATCACACTGTTGTGCCCCTCATTAGCAGTTGTCTCACACGAACAAACTTATTTATATATTTCAAACCCGAGCATCTAAGATTGCAGTTATACCTTAAATTTTGGTGTAAACCTTGTAACTTCCTGTTGCCAATTATGTAGAGTTGAAGCAGGAGCAATTATCAGAAAAGGGCCCCATATACTCTGTACCTGTAAGAAAAAGTGTCAAAAATTTTTTTATTACTGTTGTTAAAAAATAGTATTGATTTTTAAAAAAAATTTAAGTAGCATATCATGATGAAAAATTATTTGAGTTTTGATGCATATGCAAAAAGATCTCTAAATTACCTGAGGTACTTAAGGCCAAGGAATAAATAAAAGCACTATTGCCAACAAAAATCTAAATTATTAAAAGTAGCACAGATATAAAGGATTGTGAAAAAACAAAATGAAATGAATCAATAGGAGCCATAATGATCAATAAATTGATCGTGGGCCCTTAATATATAGAAGAAGAAGAATAGTTTCAAGATCAAGCCTTCCAAACTTTTAACAGGTGAGCAACAGAAGAAAAGCCTTTGGAAACTTTGGTCTCCTTTACCTAGCTGTGTTGATAAAAATTCTTTATTTTAGCACTTACTAAACAATAATATTGTTTTCAAATTTTTATTTAAGATTACTAGCTTGAATCCATTTTTTACAAGTCCAAAAGGAGGGCTGGTACACCAAAATGGCGCACAAGTCACAAAAAGTACTTTACATACATGTTAAGTATTATATGAAAAGAGTGGCTAAAGAGTAAACTGTGGATATTGTCTCCAGTTGAGAATCTTCTGAGAAACACATTCAACAGATTGGTTGCAATATATTTTAATGCTCATGACAAAGGTTTTGATTAGTCATGAAACTAAGCTCACCTCTGCCAGATAGGCCAGGAAGGCTATACTCTGTACAGTCTTACCAAGACCCATCTCATCTGCCAGAATGCCATTTATCCCCTGGTTGTACAGGTTGGCCACCCAGTTCATGCCTTTCAGCTGGTAACCTTTAAGTTTTCCATTGAACATGTCAGGCTGTGCACTGTTATTTTCAGCACTTAGGTTAGGTTCAGACAAAACTTGGTTTACTGCAACAAGAGCAATTCATGCAGCAGAGTAAAGATAATTGTATCAAAAGATTCCACCATGACAAGCTTTAGTTCTAGATGTTTTATGCTGTTAAAGTAATTTGAAATGTTCCCTTTTACTTACATGCATCTGAATTAAAAGCTCTTCTCTGAAACAAACAAAAAACAAATTAAGCAAGACTTGTCAGCACAAAGTTTTGAAAGTTATTAACATAATGTTCTTTAAACCTACTGACATTGTTACATGTGAAAATATATCTACTTAAAAAGAAATATTCTAAAAAAATCCTTCATTCTAAAAATAATTTAATCATCTAATTTACAAAGTCACCTCCACCAGATTTTTAGTGTAAGCCGTCTCAGCATTGTCCAAAGCCACTTTCTTCATGACATCACAATCTGATAAAAAGAGAACAGTTAACGCTAAATATCCACATTCCGTCTTTTTCTCCCTATCCACACAATACAGATCAGCGTCTGTACAACGCAAAATTATAAAATAATAATATGCTTCCCTTTTATAAAATGAAGATGACTATTAGTATACTGTTAACAATGATCATGCTTGAAGAGCTTAAACAACTTGGAACACGTTCATAAAAAGCTTGTTGAGTTTAAATTTGTTCCTGATACTAAAACCTAAGTGTCAAATAATCCTTAGGTCTCCCCAGCTAGAGAACTGAATCGTCTGTCACCTGTGGCATTTCTCTATGATCACTTCCTAAAAACACTGTATGCATGCAAAAAAAAAAAAAAAAGTGACATCAATTTAAGACAGAACAAACTAGCTATTGGTCTCACCATAGTCATCATCTTGGAGTTCATCCTCTAAAACCCCATCTCTCACGTGTCTAGAGCTGTTCCCCCAACTCCTTTCATCAAGGTGAGACAATATTTTTTCCTTATGTTCGTTACCTTCACCTGTAATCTTGCGAGCCATAAAGTGTGCATACAGCTCAGTTTGTGTGATCAGGAAGTTCAGCTTCCTTTGTTGTCGCTTAGCCTAAACAAAACAGTTGAACAAATTAAATGTCACAAATTTTGTCCTTGAACATTCTAACAATAAGAGAAGTTTGAGGAGGAGCATATGGGGAAGATAATATCAAAGAATGGACGGGATTAAAACTAGGCGATGCTATGCGTAGGGCAGAAGACCGAGAGGAATGGAGAAGAATAGTGTACATGTCATCTGTGGCGCCCCAACGGTCGAAGGACTACGGGACCTGATGATGATGATATGGGCAAAAGACAAAAAGTTGGTATCACACAATTATCTGATCAAACCATGGACTTTTGAAGGCAGTAAACAAATATCCATACACAAGTTGCTATGCCTTTTTGTTGTGTTTTTATCCTGCACACATCTTCCAAACAAGATTATAAATGCTATGATTCGAGCTATGAGGCATGATTTGGACTGCTTACTTCCTTATCATTAACTAACATTTGAGTTTTTTTGTTTATCAACTGTTTGTAAGATGAAAGCTGTAAATCAAAAAACTCATTCAAGTAATTAAAGATATCAACAACATCGTTAGCCTGACCTCTCTCAGCTCAATATCCAATTTTCTTTGTTCCAAAGCTTCCTTTTCGGCACGTTTCCTGTGTTCTTTTTCTACTTTCTCAAAACGTTTCCAATAAATGAGCATTTCTCTAGTCAATCTTCGAGCTCGAGATGGTGTCTCTTTCATCGTTTTCTGTGACTGAAGAGCAGCCCGGCGACATTCACGCATTGCTTGAGTCGAGATCTGGTGGAAATCATAGAATACGCAGCTTAGCAAAAATAACTAGCAAATGTTAAACAAATCTGCTAAATTTGATTGTATACCATTGATGTTTTAAATAAGAACAGATATATCACTGTATATATGTTAAGAATGAATGTTTTAATGGACATTAGATCTGCTAAATTATATTATGCAGAATGATTACCCATATCAGTTCATGGTCAAGGCACGCTTCTGTCATCTGCGCCCTCAACTAAATAAGAGAACAGGAAATGTCGTAGCAGTAACTCTAATCCAGTCAAGATTAGATTACTGTAACATTTGTTTGTGGAAGGTACAAAATACTGCAGCACGCATTGTATCACAGATAAAGAAATCTGACCACATCACCCCAGTTCGTAGAGATCTCCATTGGCTTCCTGTGAGTGAGCGCATTGACCACAAAATTATGTCCCTGGCGTACAGCTGCAAAGAAGGCTCTGCACCAGAATGTCTTAAAGAACTGATTTATAAACACATATCTTTAAAGAACCTGCGGTCTTCAACACAGTCCTTACTGAGAGTTCCCAGTGTGGATGGACACAGAAAAAAGTCCTACGGAGTGCGTTCTTTTGAAGCGATATCGCCAAAATTATGGAACAGTTAGCCTCAAACTTTGAGGGAAAGTGAAAATGATAAAAAATCATTTAAGAAACATTTAAAGACTTTTTGCTTTAAATAGATTTAAGAACATCAGAGTGCTGTGAGCATGCTAAAGTAGCATGGATACAAGCGCTATATAAATATTCAATCAATTATATTATTTAACAATCGATGATCAAAGGAGAATTACCTTACCTTTTTCATTGTTGCCAACATTTCCTTTCTTGCTGATGCCTTCTGCTTTTGTGCCTGAAATAAGATCAGAGCATCAAAAAATTTCAGAAAGGTTAAGTAAAAAAATAAACTGTTCAATCAAAAAGGTGTTTCTCACTGAACTAGTTTCTTTTTTTGTGTTACTTCTCTCTAATAGCACCTTTGACAATACTAAATGTAGAAAAGCATATTGAAATATGATTACTTGAATGTGCTGAAACAATTGCTTCACAATCTACAGATAAATAATGGCAAACTAAAGTTAACTTTTATTAACAATTAAAAAAAGCAATCCATGTGTCTTATCATACATAAAACCAAAAGGCCTGTCTTGCAACAAACAGTGCTGGTAAAACTGTAGATAGGATTTTACTTTAAGCTTTCTCCTTTGAGAAATTTTGAAAGACAATCAAAAAATATCTGTTTTGAATGACTCCCCAAAATTGTTTCATGTCCTGATAGATAAGAAATGTTAGCAAGTTACAGATTCACAAAGAATCAATTCAAGAGGGTCTTGAAAAGTATTCATATAGTTAATTTCCTATAACCAATGTTGTTTAATTTATAAAACGTTAGGCAAGAATTCCTAGGAGCCCAGATTTGAATTTGATAGCAACTGACCCTTGGGATTTCCTTTTTAGCAATAGAAATCCATAACTTTCTTCTTTTTGCATCAGCTTGCTCAGGAGTTAATTTTTTGGGTCTTTTCTCTTTTTTTTCTTGTCGCTTGGCCAATATAGCTTGCAAAACAGCAGGATCGATTTCCTGAGATGGAATAGGCATGAAACAGAACAAATATTGACATGAAATTGTAAGCAGAACAAAAATAAATAGAAAACTTAAAAGAGCTAGTCCCATCTTTAGCTGCTCTAACAGTTATTAAGTAAAATGAGCTTCTAAGAAAGATTTATGACACTGACCTCTCCATCATCCTCCAAGTTGTGATCTTTCTTCAGTTTTTTCAACTTTGCTAACATAGAAATAAAATTACAGTATGATAAAAATATATTCCTGCATGATAGCAATAGTTTTAAAATCTTTCAAACATTCAGTTTTATAAACATATTTTTGTATAAAAGTAATTAAATAAAAGTGAAGTTTGAAACTATAAACATTAAAAATAAAAAGATTGCCTAAAAAATTAGAGGTTATAAATGGATCCTTCAAACCTCTTGCTTTCTTTTCTTGCTTTTTCTGTTCTTTTGCCATTTTCTTTTTGTGACCAACAAACATCTTACTATGTTCAGGATATCTGTCATAGTTTGAAAGGAGACCAGTGCTGCAATACTGGTACTGACGAAGCTGGTAAGGTGTAAATACATAGCTGTTGGTCTAGAATATGATTTACTATGATAACATTAAAGTAAAAGCATTATCATCATATAGTGATTCAGAAAAGTTGACAGCAGTGGGGAAAAAAATAAACTATCTCAGTATTAAAATTGGAAGTAATACAAACTATTTCAATAACAACTGGGTTCTTTGGTTTTTAGGAAAAGATGCAAGGTTTGAAAGAAAAAAAAAACAAATTTCGTTATTTATAAATGGATAATGAATTTACCTCTGGATCGTGGTAGAATCTTTTCCGGTTCTTTTTATTATGTTTATGGATGGCTAGCATAAAGTGAAGATCTTCAACTTTCATTGGTTTCTCCTCATCCTCTGACGATGAAGTGTCACTGAGTAAGATTGTCTTTTGGATATGATATAGAAACAAAAAATTATTCTACTATTCAACAAATAAATTAATTTTCCAATTATATTTTTTGTTTGCAGAAGAAAGTTTTAAGCAAATTGTTGAATGGTTTTGTTTTGTTAATTTTTCAGTCAACCCATTTCATGCTTGGCTAATCATATTATATCTACAAGATGTTTCTCTAAAAATAAAAAAGGCTTTGCTAGAAACATTTTGTCAACTATGATCCTAACAAACAAACCCCTCAGTTTCATCAGTAAATTATTTTTTTATTGCTTCAATGTTATTTTTTTATTGCTTCAATGTTATTTTTTTATTGAAAAAATTCTAAGTAACAACAGTTTAGTAACTTATCAATTGGAAAAACAGTAGTTGAGTAAAAATGAACCAATGTTCTTTTAGATATTTTTGGGGGGTTTCAGGGGAGTTTGTCAGTCAAGTGCCAATCAAATTTAACTGCTTACCCTTAACCATCTCCGACTTTTCTTGACTTGACTGAAATTGTACAATCTTGTTTTATCTGCTTTTCGTTCTGGAATTACGTATTTTTACACAATAAATACAAAACTATATTAGTTTGGGTACCTGGTTATATAATTTAACTGTAAAATTGTAATCATATATATGATGCATTGCTGAATACAGACAAAAATTCATCCTTCGCAACAGTCTCTCTTCTCTGACACTCATTAAATAACTGCTTTGAAATAATATAATGTACACAATCTAAAAATTACAATGTCAGTATGTCTAGCGTAAATAAACAGAGCTGTTTAATATGTCCTGTCCCAGTGTAAAACTAACACCAATTTCAGGTAACTAGGTACAATCATCAACAGACATAGATCTTGATCAGGTCAGGTACCTGTTTGGTGTGTAATTTTGATAATTATTTTTTTATATTGATAAATGTAAGTCTCAGTTCAGTGGCTTCTAACCTATGAACTGAATAATTATTTGCCATCATCTCACCATATTTAGAAATGGATATTCCATTTACAACTTTGCTGTTGTCATTGTCCTTCAAACTAGTCTTGAAAATGTCTGCCTCACTTTCTGATAACTCACTTTCATCCCTAATTAGGGAGAAGAAAAAAAATTAAGGAAAAAGTAACCATTTATCTATAATTGTGCAGAACAATAAATGTTATTATGAGTTGTATCTAAATTCTCTGAGATACCATCTATTAATACAGAATCTTAGCAACACAACCATATTAAATTAGCATATAGTTTATCCTCTTCAGGTTTCTGAAAACATTTTTCACACAGCTACCAAGTAATAGTCTTTAATTTTCTGTGAATTGTTCTTAATTATTTAGCTTTAAATTTTAGGCAGAAATAAGTTCTCAATCCAATGCCTATTTTTTTAAGATTTAATCTAATATATTAAGTAATCAGCCCCTAACTCTTGACTTAAAATAATTAATACATTGTTAATTAGGGATCATTCATTTATTACCTATGCAAAAATAATTACAAAGCATTCCTTAATATTTTTATAGCATTTAGAGATTTAAATAGGCTATTAATGGAATCAGAATTTCAGAAAAATTATTGCAGAATTTATGAATAAATGTAAGTACTTTCTGCTTTATACACACACACCCAACCCATAACCCCCCCCCCAAAAAAAAACCACACACATATGTGATTCAACTCCCCCCCCCCCCCCCCCCCCGTGCACACATGGTACATAATATATGGATGGCCCCATCCCTTATTTAATAAAATTGACAAATTCAATAATTTATTAACCAAGTCTAAATGGTCATATTCATATATGTACCAGCATAAGGAATGTAAAAAATTGTTTTCTACGATATATATTATATGAGGCCTTCCATAAATGACATGGAATTATGGGTGATTTTTGCCTCGCTCTTCCCCTGACTTTGTCACAAAATTTAGACATTATCATAATATAGCCTCACAAATTCATGACCTCCGCCCCCAAATGTGTGATAGTTTGGACAATTATGTATGAAGGATTACCTACGGCTACATTCAGATTAAATTAATTCTGTTACTTACAAGCTGTCAGTATTCTGAGATAAAACTGATTCCACATATTTCATGAAAGGTTCTAAATTTAAGGCGGCTTCCAATTGTTGGATATGAAGTGGCTTTGCAAGTTGACGGCCATAATTGTGCTCTAGGGCTGGGGCTTCAGTTCCTGTCATAACAGGGTCTAAGGATTAAACACATAAAGGAAAGTCATGGTATTAGAAACACATATAATTTCTAAATAGAAATGCTTCACAGAGTTTCTTTTACTTCTACTTATGACTATGTCTATGGAAATTGACATGTAGGCCTATCTGTTTGGTATTAATTTTTTTTAATTAATTAAAAAGCACACACACACACACATATATATATATTATATAACAGGCATATAGCAACAATCTATTATAATATATTATAATTTATATAGCCCTCCTGGTGCCATTTAGATATTGGGCCCTGTTTTATGCAGTGTAGTATATATATAATATGTGATAAGCCCTTTAATTATTATACACTTTATATAGCCTTAGCAATTATAGGCCTATTACTATTGGGTATAATAATAATAATAATAATATATAGGCCTATATTATATTTATAGATGCTGTTGATGCCTGTCTCTCTGGCAGTGCTGCATTGGTGTATGGAGTGCCACAGGGATCAGTTTTGGGCCCAGTTCTATTCACAATGTATACCAGGCCACTGATCCTCTTTCTCTGAAGGCATGCTGTGAAGAGTCAGTCATTCGCGGATGACACACAGCTATACAAGCATACTCATCCCTCTCTTGTCGATTCCGCTGTCCGGACTTTGCGGGAGAGCATTGGTGATGTCAAGTCATGGATGACACTCAGCAAGTTGAAGCTTAATGATGACAAAATGGAATCACTCCTTATTCACGATCACAGATTATCCTCTCACTCAGATCTCCCCACCTCTTTTCAAGTAGGTAACTCCGACATACAGTTTACATCCTCCGCTAGGAATCTTGGTTCTATTCTGTCTAACAACATGTCTCTCGATAATCATATCTCTCACATTTGTTGCTCTTCATACACCACTATCCGCCAGATCAGCTCCATCCGCCACTACCTCACAATTAGTGCAACAAAAACCCTAGTCTATGCTCTTGTTCTCTCTCGTCTTGACTATTGCAACTCTCGTCCGTCAGGTTCACCAAAACACTTCTTAGAAAAACTACAAAAGGTTCAAAACTCAGCTGCTAGGCTAGTTTTAAAGTTAAAGGGCGAAAAAATTTAATAACATCACACCAATTCATTGGCTCCCTGTACAACACTGATTGATTACAAACTCTCTGTTCTCTGCCACAACTTTTTCTCAAATTCCTGTCCTTCCTATCTAACCGAACTTCTCTCTGTCTATTCACTCCTTCGACAGCTTCGCTCCTCCGCAGACGCGCGTATTCTTTCTGTCCCCAAGACTCGCACAAAAACATATGGGGAAAGATCTTTCTCTTTCTGTGCCCTTAAATAATGGAATTCTCTTCCACTACACATCCGCAATATACCAACCATCTGTGCCTTCAAAACTGCACTCAAAACACATCTCTTTAAACTCTACTATCCTGACTGATACCCCCCTCTGACCTATAGACGATACTGCTGGGTGCTGTCCATGGTTTGACATTTAAAAAGTTATGAAGTGGTTGGGCGAATACACATTTATTTTGTTTTATTTAATTAATGTATGTTAATTTTTAAGTTCATGATTATGTTTGTTAAATTGTATGTACAGCGTGATGAGCCCAGCCCTAGGTTGGGGTACTACACTATAAAAAACAATAATAATATATATATATAATTTATATAAACTATATATATATATATATATAATTTATATAAACTATTAGAGTAGAGCCTATAAAAATAAGGTACAGGTTTAAATGTAACCTATTCCAAATTTATATATATGTATTTATGTCAGCAGTCTATATTTTTTACTATGAAACTATCATATCAGTATAGTATACTGTAGAGCCCATCTATGCTAATTTTTAACTTATGATACCAGTACCATAGTGATAGTGTAAGCATTAGGGCTCTATTAAAAATTTTTAATTTAATTTTTTTATCGGTACTGGTTTCAGTCTACTAAACTTAAGCTACTACTAGTACTAATGAATTATGAAGGTGTAGTTACAGTATGATTGAATTGATTGGTTCTGTACTGTAACTGTAGTAGTAAATTATTTACCATTTTAATTTTAATCATTTTAGTTTAGATTCAAGATCTAGCAGGGTAGGGCTATAGTAGACATTATTATTATTAAGATATTTATAATTAAAATATATTATTATATACATTAAGCAGCCCTAAACAAACCAACCACCTAGCAACTGTATGTAATTTGTATATAATATATATATATTATACAATTACTACGTAATACTGTGGCCATGACATAGTGTTAGTTTAGTGGCCTCTTGAGACTCATGTCTAGCATAATGTCTGATTAACAAGACAAGTTTAACAGTACAGTCTCATATATATATTTCTTAATTTATATTATAATTATATATATAAATTAAGAAATATAATATATATATATATGACATATGAGACTGTACTAGTACTGTTAAACTTGTCTTATAATATATTATATATATATAATATATTATTTGTAATAATACCAATTGTAATATTGTATATATATAAAATATATATATTGTGTGTGTATAATATATAATAATATATTACAATTAGTAATTGAATTACTAATTACAGTTATAGTTATAGGAATATGAACTAGCCAATTATTAGGCTCCACATGAATTTTTTATAGTAACTTATTTAAGTTTTAAGCTATACTGATACTATTTGACTGTTTTTGAGCCAGTGAGTGACACTGTAATTATTATCATATTATTAGTAATTAGTAATGAGTTGACAATCGTCCACATATATATTTGTAAATTTTGTATGAAGTATGTCTGTTTGTTTATGGTATTTATATGATTATGTTTATAGGGTAAATGTGGTAGTTTACTCTTCATTCTTTAATCATCAAGTTTAAGTTACCCAGTCTAGGACTAGGACACACTACCATAACTTTAAATCAGTAGAGTAGTCTTTGACTTTGATTAAAATTAGCTACAAATTATTAAATTACACCTCTCAATTGATGTTTATGAAAATTGAAATGTTTCTTTTAAAAAGTATTGAAATACTATCCAATATATTGTACCGAGCAAATCATTTTTACATTTAATCTCAATTCAATTACCACACATTCCAATAGTATATTTCGCCAAAGTTCAAAATAACTCGTAGCCAATATGGCGAATTTGCGGATGACTTTGCCTTCGGTTGGCAGCCACAAAACGACCGTAAGCATTTCTTTCTTTCCGCGAAACGAGGACATCGCCATCATTTTCAAATACCCTTTAAACGAAGTATAATTTTGCATGAAAATCCAGCTGATTATTTGTTTGAATTTAAATTTGCTAAGGATGCAGTCAAACTATTAAATATATTTTTTTTAAATAATTTAATTATGTTCAAATATTTCTGTATTAAAAGAATTCATAAAACTAGCTAAAAAATTTACGAGAGTATTTGAAAACAAAATTTCCGAGACACGACGGAAATAAATTAATTTTCGTAGCTGTTATTAAAGCCGGTCCGGAGATTCCGGATGACTTCCTCCTACATAAATAATTTATTTGAAGATTTGTGTTTTATAATAATAGAGGGAATAAGCTGGGCAACCAAATTTCGTAATGTTTAGTTTAATGTTATAGTTTTCTTAAAATATATTTTTTATTATGGTTGTGATCCCATTCTGCCTGGACCACAAAATGTATGGGGCATGCATAAACTGTCCCTTCAAATGTTGTCACGTGGAAGGAGACCCCGTAGAAGTCTTTTGACGGTTCTTCATTTTTAATTTATTTCTTAAATGCCTGATTGGCTTGTCATTTTTTCGTTGAGATTTTTAATTTTGTAATTCCTCCCCACTTTTTACTAAACGAATGAAGATACTATTTTTTTAATGTATAAACGAAAAAAGTACTTTGAAGTTTATCACATTTGTATCGACACAAAAATCAACAAATTATTGTATCGGTAATGCGTGAAAACAACTTAAATAAATGTGACTCATCTTTGTTCATCTTGTTAATAGCATTTGCTAGAAGCTTAAAAATAATTGTGGGAGCAACCAATCGTTAAATAAGATTAAAATGCATAACAAATTATATATTTCTAGGTATTTAATTATTACTAATCTTTCATAGAAAGGCTAATTTTTTAAAATTAATTTTATTTAAAGCATAGAAGGCTTTTATTGCAAACTTTATTAAGCTGAGCTCTGCAGGGTGGCCCAAAACAAAAGTGAGAACATCTCGTAGCAAAATTAAAATTGACATTTTTTTTTTCATTTACAGTTATATGCCATGCAATACGCTAATCTAAAGACATATTCAGCGTGCCCCCCCCCCTGCTTATCAACAACTTTATGTAAGCATTGTTGCCACTCGTTTATGCTCCTATCAATAAGGTTATCTTATCACTTTTTTAAGCATAATAAAATCATAAAACTATCCTGGTGTAATTTATTTGATATAAAAGAGGGGGGAGAGAGAGTTTGAAATCAGGCTAGGTAGAAGGAAATATGGCATGGGAAAACCTGAAAAAATTACGTAAAAAATAACAAACATGTCGGCAAGAAGACTTCTTCAGTGCAAACATAATAAGTAACACCAATATAAAAAATAAAATAATCAGCTGAAATGCAGTATTCAAAAGGACAGCAAGATGAATTTATTATTTATATTTATTTTTTTAATTTGTATGTGTAATTTTATTGGACGTAATGTCATCTGTTTTAATATTTATGTCTTAGGCTCCCCTGCGATCCCCAAAAGTCGCCACTGAAAATAATCTGAAACATCGTTTTTATTTACTTTCTTACTAAATAAGAACTTAGTATTTTTAAAATATTTTTAAAAAAATGAAAATGTCATAAAAATATTTGATAAATAACTTGATTTCAAACATGTATATTTTACTGTACTCTAAATGTAAATGATACGACCTCTACGCCAAAGAATTGTTGAACAAGATATGTTTAGGATTGAAAAAAAAGACAATGAGAATTACAAGGACGTTTCGGCTAAACGCCGTCCCACAATTATTAAAGGAAAGAAACTAAAAATGTCAACTACAGCAACCATAGACATAGAGATATAATATTATATCTCTATGACAGCAACTCGTCTATTGATTAAAAATTTAATGGTTTGGCCTTCTTTAGCGTTGAAAACTACCTGGCACGCCTCTACATAATCAGAATCCATTTTGTAGCGTCGTTTTCTCTTACATTGTTCTCAACTACATCGAAACAAGTTCTAAGACAGACCAAGAGTAAGTACTAAGTTATTTGCAATTGTAACAATTATTAGAAAAGCTTTTCTTGTTTATTGACAGTTTCCGTTGCATTGCAATCCTTAAGAATAATACGGGTTAGTCTTGATCTCAACAAAAGCCTCAAAGGAACATTGCCTCGTGCTCGCCACGCTGTTTTCTAGTCGGCGCATTTACGCATGCATAACTGTCTATTAGTTTAAGGGGTAATCAGTTAATAGTGATATATATATATAAGTGCTCTTTAAAAAAATATAAATGTAGTCGTTTTGGGTTAGCGGTAAGGCCGGCGATGTGTGCCCCTCCCAACCCTGTCTACTTTCGTTCACAGCGCCGTACTGAAACGATTTCGGTGTCTGTATTCACATACGCAAGTTCAAGTTTCGGCTAATTAAGATAGATCGTTTAGGTTAGGTTTGGGGATACATTTAGGAAATTTGTTCATAATTTTTTAACGTTTTATTTTTAATTTTACGGGTCACGGCAATCAAGTTGGCGGCCATGGTAAAAAAAATGCGGTATGATCTATTCGAATTTACCCAAGTTTCTTATAGGCCTATACTTTGGTAAAAAATTGGGGAACAATTTTTGTAAAATAAACCAATGGCATAGTTGAATAGAGCTAATTTTTAACAGAATTATAACACAAATCATATTTTTAAAGTTATGAATTTTTAAAGTACGACTTAGTTTGACATTTTTTAACATGGACCACATCGCCACATTCTGTGACCCAATTCTGCTGTTCGCGTCACGAGCTAAATAACTCGTTTTAATGATAATTTCATACAACTTTTACTTTCAAAACTAATGCTAGGTACTTTGGTAAAAAATTCAAAAATTTTGTAAAAATAAACCAATGGCATATTTGAATAGAGCTAATTTTTTACACAATTATAACACCAAAATCATATTTTTAGCTGTTGTAGTTTTAAAGTTATGAATTTTGAAAGTACGACTTCGTTTGTCCTTTTTTAACATGGACTGCATCGCCACATTCTGTGATCCAATTCAGTTGTTCGCGTCATGAGCTAAATAAATCTCGTTTTCATGTTAATTTTATACAACTTTTATTTTCAGAACTATGCTGTATTAAAAAATAATTTTATACAATTATATATAAATTATTAAATTATAATTTATCTAATTATGCACTATGTATATCAGTAAATTTAATATAATGTATTAATATAAGGCTTTTCTGTTTACCAAATCTACGGAGTCCATTGTACCGGTATATGCTATATAGTCTATATTAGGCAATGCGTCCCCTAAAATACTGTTTGGGATCTACTTATTTTGAACTTTCAACTTTGGCACATGACTAATTAATTAAAGCTTTCCCTGACCAATGTTGTGATAGTTTTTGCACACGGCAACCTTTTATGAATGAAAATGAGATAGTAGTCTACGGTATAGCCCTTTGCAAGTGACTGAATGGCTGCGCATGGCATTTTGCACACGGCAAATTATGATCATTTATAATATGGACGCTACCGTTTTTTTTAACCTCAAATTAAAATATGATTCTTTCATTAACATTTAAGTTCATTCTAAAACATAATTTATCAAATATTTTGATGTAAATAGTGGTAATAATTAAATATTTCCTAAGTATCGGCCATAGTTGCCCCTGGCAACGGTTGCACACTACTTGATCAGTGTCACTTCGTGACTTCTTCATTTCATTACTCAGCTACCACATGACCCATATATATTCAGTATGTTTATTCAATGTTATTTATTAAGTTTTTACTTTTATTTCTAGTTGCAACTCTTAATATTTGTGTTGTAATGTTAAAACAAAAACAACATAAGTGACCTGAAACTAATCTGCGTCTTCCGCCATTAAAAAGGGGGCGTGGTTACATCCTAATCGAAATTGGGCTAGTCGACCTAGGGACAATACAGGTTACGCAGACAAGCATAACTAATGTCAGACATGACCTACTTCAATGAGAATTGGCACTAAGATACTTCAATATCTACTGCTTTTCAAGATTTAATATGAAAGACCTTTTCTTTTTATTTCACAAAAAATTTTGAATGGGAAGATGACTTATATATACCAATGATTTTCAAAATAAAGGTCGATTGAAAATACAAAATAGCTGGATGGGAATGTAGGCCAATATGTCTTCCAAAGTAAAAAGGCGGAAGCGGAACTCAATTACATGTCAAAAGAACTCATTTATTAATGGATTGACACTCACATTAAAAAATTAAAAAGTCGGATTTTAATGCGCCGACGCCCATTTCCGATACAAATTTTCAAGTAGTCTCCCTTGCTTTACCGAAGTATCTACTAATGCTGTATTAAAAAATAATGTTACACAATTATATATAAATTATAATTTATCTAACTATGCTAGGTACTTTGGTAAAAAATTCAAAAATTTTGTACAAATAAACCAATGGCATATTTGAATAGAGCTAATTTTTTACACAATTATAATACCAAAATCATATTTTTAGCTGTTGTAGTTTTAAAGTTATGAATTTTGAAAGTACGACTTCATTTGTCCTTTTTTAACATGGACTGCATCGCCACATTCTGTGACCCAATTCAGTTGTTCGCGTCATGAGCTAAATAAATCTCGTTTTAATGTTAATTTTATACAACTTATTTTCAGAACTATGCTGTATTAAAAAATAATTTTATGCAATTATATATTAATTATTAAATTATAATTTATCTAATTATGCACTATGTATATCAGTAAATTTAATATTATGTATTAATATAAGGCTTTTCTGTTTACCAAATCTACGGAGTCCATTGTACCGGTATATGCTATATAGTCTATATTAGGCAATGCATCCCCTAAAATACTGTTTGGGATCTACTTATTTTGAACTTTCAACTTTTGCACATGACTAATTAATTAAAGCTTTCCCTGACCAATGTTGTGATAGTTTTTGCACACGGCAACCTTTTATGAATGAAAATGAGATAGTAGTCTACGGTATAGCCCTTTGCAAGTGACTGAATGGCTGCCCATGCGCATGGCATTTTGCACACGGCAAATTATGATCATTTATAATATGGACGCTACCGTTTTTTTTAACCTCAAATTAAAATATTATTCTTTCATTAATATTTAAGTTCATTCTAAAACATAATTTATCAAATATTTTGATGTAAATAGTGGTAATAATTAAATATTTCCTAAGTATCGGCCATAGTTGCCCCTGGCAACGGTTGCACACTACTTGATCAGTGTCACTTCGTGACTTCTTCATTTCATTACTCAGCTACCACATGACCCATATATATTCAGTATGTTTATTCAATGTTATTTATTAAGTTTTTACTGTTATTTCTAGTTGCAACTCTTAATATTTGTGTTGTAATGTTAAAGCAAAAACAACATAAGTGACCTGAAACTAATCTGCGTCTTCCGCCATTAAAAAGGGGGCGTGGTCACATCCTAATCGAAATTGTGCTAGTCGACCTAGGGACAATACAGGTTACGCAGACAAGCATAACTGTCAGACATGACCTACTTCAATGAGAATTGGCACAAAGATACATCAATATCTACTGCTTTTCAAGATTTAATATGAAAGACCTTTTCTTTTTATTTCACAAAAAATTTTGAAAGATGACTTATATATACCAATGATTTTCAAAATAAAGGTCGATTGAAAATACAAAATAGCTGGATGGGAATGTAGGCCAATATGTCTTCCAAAGTGAAAAGGCGGAAGCGGAACTCAATTACATGTCAAAAGAACTCATTTATTAATGGATTGACACTCACATTAAAAAATTAAAAAGTCGGATTTTAATGCGCCGACGCCCATTTCCGATACAAATTTTCAAGTAGTCTCCCTTGCTTTACCGAAGTATCTAAACTATGCACTTTGAATATCAGTAAATTTAATATAATGTATTATTATAATGCTTTTCTGTTTACCAAATCTACAGCGTCCATTATACCTAGGTACTTCGCCGAAGTACCTACCTATATGTTAAATTCGGTAGGGGTTCTGAGAATTTCTTTTCTTATTTTATTTAAAATGGGGAGGGGGGGGGTTCCCCAGTCCCTAAAAGATAATTCCAAATGCGGCTAATTTTGAAAGATGGGTGACTTTAGGGTTCAGGTTAGGTTTAGGGATAGATTTAGGGTCAGGGATACATTCATTTAGGAAGTTTTTTCATTATTTTTAAACAGTTTATTCTTAATTTTACGGGTCGTGTCAACCAAGATGGCGGCCATGGTAAAAAACGCGTACCCATCTCCGAAAACCGGGTATCGTGATTTTGTTGTCAAAATGGCGACCTCCACTTTTTAATTTACAGAGGGTAGCGTTGTTTCTGATTTTTTTTGCTGAAGTTAGTTTTGTTAGTAAAATCTACTTCCAGCATCAACTTAAAGCAGACATGTTTGTGTTTCATTTGACACTTTGTTTTAGAAAAAATTTGATGGTTTGACTTTGAAACGAACCCATCAGTTCCGATTTTCCGAACATATAATTTTTCATACAAAATCAAGTACGACAGGAAGTGGTGCATTTCGATGATGCCACTTCCTCTGTTTTTACACAGTGTCTACATGTCCAGCAACCGGACGAATAAGTTCTTGAGATATTCGTCAAGCTATTATATATTTGACCAAGTCTCATGACCACTGTTTATCCATCTCATTTAGCTGACCCACCTCTCGGCGCCCACACACATTACTCTGAATTTAAAAAAAAAAATTAAATTATAAAGTAAAGAAAGTTAGAAGCAAAAGCTGGTCACATTCCATTACAGGTTTTATATGTAGTTGCCTTCAGCTTCAGTATGCTGATAGTTAAGTATTATTGGCATTATGACTCCCAAATTGTCACAGTGATGTTGTACCTAAGTGAGGCTGGGATGCAAATGTAGGCCCTTGGCAAAAATTCAGATGTCGTTCCTGGGCTAGGATGCCAGACCTCTCATGATTTTGTTGTATGGTTTTGAGATGTATTTTGATTGTACGTAAGTTAGGGTTATGATCTTTTACACTGTATATAGGTAATGGAGGTTTGTGTTTACACTTCCTGTAGGTACTTTTCACAGACAATTTAAAAATTGGCTGATAGCCATAAATGAAGCCTATTATATTTCAGGGCTGGTTATAAGTAGGTACTTCGGAAAAGCAAGGGAGTCTACAACAAAAAATTATGGGCATCGGCGCAGGGAAGTTTCTAATTTTTGGATGGACGTTGGTGCTTTTTCCATAAATAAAAGGACTATTTTGTCATAAAATTGTGGTATCCTTCCACATGTGCACGATAGGGGACATCTTTACCTACAGGCTGACGTACTGTTTTGCCATTACTATAAAAATATAATTCAAAATAAAGGTATTTCATATGAAATAAAGAAAAACATGTTAAATTGATCTATCAATTGTCATTGATTTAGGTATTGTCACGACATTTGCTCCAGCCTCGCCTGTAACCCGCATTACCATGGCGTGGGCCACATCCCCGTTATAATTTTGGAAGATGTTGATTATAGTAGTTTATAATGAAATCGCTAGTTACAGCAGCAGTAATATTGGTGCAGTCGCCTTAGTGATAATTTTGTTTAATCCTTGCTTTTGTTTGCTGTGCTATATGAGATACTTTTGAACACACAAAGCAGCTGTCAGATTTTTAATACCCCCATTTGGTTCTAACACTACTCTTCCTTTCACCCATTTACAGCTTGTGTTAGTTTTATCAAACTATATGTTAATGAAATGAAGACATAATGGGTATTCTTAATATTTAGAAGAAACTTTTTCTCAAGTATAAGTACCTTGGTAAGTTTTGTAAATGTTTGAGGTCCTTATTTTTAAAAAAAAGCATTTTAACCACTTGGGCTAGATCTTCTTTTTGTGAACCATTCGATAGGCTCTAAACGGCTGTAGTATTTATAAATTTTTTAAAATGTTTCTCAGGAGTGCCTTGTTCATTCATTCTAACCAGCCACTAGGGCCTAGGGGTTTTAATGTGTAACTGGATTTCTTAGAGACCTTTATTTTTACTATCTCCCCTCCTGCTGTAGTGATGCTAACACACCCCTCCCTTGCCTATACCTTATCGTTAAGTTGTAAGATCACAAGAATTTATGTACATTGTTATTCATTACAAAATTTCCTTATTTTTCAGAATGGGTACAAGAGTTTATATTGGCCGTTTATCTTATCATGCTAGAGAAAAGGATATTGAAAGATTTTTCAGAGGATATGGACGAATAAGAGATATTATGTTAAAAAATGGATATGGGTTTGTGGTAGGTACACAGGCTAAAGAATAAATCATATTACATTTAGGTCTAGTGATCGAATATTATCTTGAAACTTTGTGCAATATTAGAAAATAGATGTAGCGTTTATTTGAAACACACAAGTTCTCTAACTCCTGTTGCCTTTCCTAAACTTGGAGCGAAGGGACATGATTCAGTTTTAAAATGTTATTTTTAACAACCATGTGACCTAGACTATTTTTTTACGATGGTTTGCTTTGCATATTTATCATTTTTTGCTAATTAAAATAGAAATTTCTTTATTTTTTAAAGGAATTTGATGATTACAGAGATGCAGATGATGCCGTCTATGAACTCAATGGAAAAGAGCTGTGTGGAGAAAGGTATGTTGCATTTTAGTTATTTATTTAATATAAAATGAGTAGGTTATTCACTCCTAATGATAGAAAATAAATTTTAAAAGTTAAATTTAATAGTCTTTTTCTTCTCAACCCTATTTCCTTTCTGTCCAATTTTGTATGGTGCTAACATATTTAAGATTCCCTGTCCTATGCTTGACCCTATTGAATATAATTTGTTGTGTTTAAGTTACACTATTGAACTATATTTTGTGTTTTTTTGTGTTTTTTTAAAATATATTTGTGAATGTTTCTGTGTTGGGTTGTGATGTGGCATTTCAGGAGTTTTGGGGAAAAGTCATTTTAATAACGGGAACCATTGGCTCAATTTGTTTTTTTACAAGTTTGACGGTCGGTTCTTTCTTTAATTTATATAATTAAAATTGGCAGCCACAATTTATATTTAATATTACTAAACCTAGTCAATAACTGTGTGGGTGCAAGACATTGTCCAATAGCAAGGGTTGAAAAACACTGGCTTACATGTTTTAGCTCTAATAAGTGCCTTATACAATTATTGCCATATACGGCACTCTTGCACATTATTGTATAATTAATTATGGGAAAAGGTTATGTTTTAGTCAGCATAAAATGTAATGTATTTAACATTTACATCTTCTTTTTCCATGTGATATTTCAAGATTAGGTTGAGATTTTTTTTTATCAACTTAAAAGCATTTCAATGGAAAGTTGAAAACCATCGTTGGTAGTTTTGCCTTTTTACCTCCCAATTAATTGAATATTCTCATTACACGCATATGCTCTTTTATTTTTCAGGGTTGTAATTGAACATGCACGCGGCTCGGGGAGACCCCCAGCTTCTAGATCTAGAGGTTCATCTGCTTGGTTAGACAAGTAAGGGTATTGCTATTATAGACTCATTTTACCCCACCTTCTTTATGCATTTTTCTGTTTCCCTTCAGAGTGAGTGTTGAGCACGCCCGAGGGCCGCGCAGTGACGACTCGTTTCGTGACCGCGGCTTTAGAGGACGCCGAGGTGGTGGTAGGCGGGACAAGTAAGCATCTTTGATGGAGACATTTTGAAATCTTGTTTTCCACATTTTAATTATGTTCAGTATATTTTTTTTTTTTTTTTTTTTTTTGCCCTCTTAAAAGTAATACTTCTCTTCCTTCCTTAACTCCTTGGACTGGGAACACAGAAAAAGGCTGTCAATCATAGGTTAACAAAGTTATTAATTTAGAAAGTACTGTAATTTACTCTCCTTTTCACATATTCTGTATTGGAAACTTTTTCACAATTATATCATTACAGCTTTAACACAAGATAAATTTTATAAAGCACAATAACTACCAGTAGTTAAAGGTTCGCAAGCCCACTTTAAAGTATTAGTCCTAAGAATATTTTTTTTAAAGAGTATATTGCAACTCTACTAAAAGTCAATTAGTGCTAATTTGAAATCTGCCTCTAATGTAATATGATGATAACCTTTTGCGTGTCATCTGACATTCCTATTAGCATTAGCAAAATGATATTTGCTATATGCTCTAAGGCATGATTTTCAATGGTTACTGATTACTGTACTTTCATTAAAATTATTTTTGTAAGGATGGTGTCTTAAATATCTTTACTAAAAGATATGGCATTACAATACTTTTTTTTTTAGGTATGGTCCACCAACCCGAACTGACCATAGGCTTATAGTTGAAAATCTTTCCTCCCGTGTCAGTTGGCAGGTAGGTTTAAATGGATTTCTTACTTTTCTGATGGGTTTCATTCATAATTAATAAAAATTTGGTCATTTTAGTTTTGACACACTTAACATATCCTTCTGAAACATGAGGTGATCACTTTTTACTGTTAGGGATTTTATATTATTGCTCAAGTTCAAGAGTAGGATTGGGTTAATTTTTTTTTTTTTTTCTTCCTTGGGACCGACTAGATTAAAACAAATAATAGCAAATTTGCAACAACCAAAAAATTTAAAAGACATATTGTTCTCATTCCCATAAGCCTCCTCTTCAATGATGAGATGAAGTAAACAAGGGCACTCTATGATGTCCGGGCTTAATAGCTCTCCTTAAGAGATGATGATGAGTCTGGCTGAGGGGATGACTCGAAGCTTTCACTCTAAACTGGCTGTGACGGGGGGGCCTTTTCATATCCTTGTCGCTTGCCTGCCAGGTCGGGCCTGGGGAATAGGGTACCATACCAGAATAACGTCCTGTGTGAGCCAGAAGAAATAGTTTGTTTTAATAATGGATTTGATCCTATGCCAACCGTCGTAAAATGTATTATGTAAAGAGTGGTACCGACATCAGTGATGTCCATTTACGGCCATCTGAAAATTGCTGTTGCCTGCTGTTGGAACACCTGGTAGTCTTTATTATGTCGATGTGTAGTTGTTAGTGATGATGAGTGAAGTGAGTCGTATGCCAAAGACGAATAGTGCACAGACGACCCCCTTGGCCTGCTTGAGTTCTTTAGGGCTCCTTAGACTGACTGACTAGGGCCATTGCTTGTTCAAAATTATAGAGGTAATCTACTTTGCACTTAAAAAGTGTTACTGGTATCTTGAAATGGGTTTGGGCACTGTATCAGCTTTTTAAGTTTTCCAATCAAAGTATATTGAAATTTTTGTGATAGGTGATTTAATTATTCACATCCCCAGACTTTCTTGTAGAATATCATACTTTTTTTTTAAAAAATGGCCCCTAGTGTCTAAAATTTAATTGGAGGCTTTTTGAATACTGTCATGCTATTTGAAACTTGCTGTTGGAATGTATTTTTTAAATATATTTATTTATTAACAGTTAAGCTATAATCCAGCTTGTAATTGAGACTACTCATCCAAAGCTGAAGCATATTTTAGGGTTAGGGGTGACAAGCATTTGATTGGAGTTTGCAGCTTGCAGTTTTTTCAATATGTTTTGTTGCTTGTACGAAAAATGGACAGCAGATTTGGGTTCGCCCAATTAATTTTTTTTGTATTGAATGCATTCTTCAACCCATTAGAATGTTCATATTATCATTTGTTTAATTTGAAGGATCTTAAGGACTACATGCGTCAAGCTGGAGAGGTAACATATGCTGATGCACATAAAAAACACAGAAATGAAGGGTGAGTTTGGTTTCCATGACTATTACAAACTGCAGCATTGTGATGTACCATCTTTCGGGGCTGACATTGATGATGCCAATCTTAACTGAATGCTGTTTTTCCTAATTTGTTTTTGTTTATATAGCTACTGTAAATTATTTTGTGAAATCCATGATGCATTGTGATCATTTTTCTATTTCGTCAAGACTTTATTTCATTCCCTACAGCAGTGCTACTTCCGTACTTCATTTTCCTGAGAAAAGTGAAGTAACTCTGTTTTGAAATTGATTTACATTTTTAAAATATTTTTTTATGCTGCTTAATATTAATAATTGTTAATGAATTAAGGACGAATGCATCAAAGAATGAATAAGGTTTCATAAAAATGTATTGGCTGCAAAAAAATAATGAACAATGGCCAAAACATCGATTTTTTGCACCTAGGACGAACACATGCTAGATATAGACGCGCCGTACTAAAGCACACATAATTAAAAGGGGAAACAAGATAAAAACATCCGGTTTTTAAATTAGAGTCACCAGAAGTCTCTATGGATACAAGATTTCATTGCTTTTTTTAACTAAAACGAGAGGTGTGTCGTTATGTGCCGGGACGCATTTGGGCGCATCCGTCGGAAACGAGTTAATAACTTTGTGTGTCACTTAAGTAAAGTGAATACAGAGGATGTTTTATTCTTAGTATATATTCTGAGTAGACTGGACAAGGAATTTAGGACAGTGAGATAGGTTAGGTGTTCATGACTTATTGTACTTATATTTTAGTCCAATGAGACATTATTGATTTCAGAGGCTAGATTGGATAAAAATTCTACAGTATCCATTGCCCACTAGCGTTTGTACTGTATCGCACACCATCGTCGGCTATATACACTTACCAAATAAATGATGTATTGGACCAGAAAACGTTTCCAACCACAGGGTCCTCACACAGTTGGGAAAACGGGAAATAGTCGGGATTTCCTTCAATTTTTTTCCCGGTCGTGAAAACCGGGAAATTGAGCATTCTAGTAAGGAAATTTTCAGGACAGTCGGGAAATTTTTTAATTCACCATTAAAAATTTTTTAATAAATATGCGAATCGCTTCAAATTATGCTTCCACTGTCATTTATAGACTGCATTTTACGGTATTAGTTTCAATTTATCTGCGCATGCGTTGAAATCTTTCTTCCGATGCCAATCTCATTTAAATTAATCAACTTCTACCACACCTTGGGAAATTTCCCAAGATCTTGGGAATTCACGACCTCCATTAGGATCTGGGGAATAATTTTGAAAATCAGGCAAAACCTTGGGATGTTACAGTAAATAGGAGGAAGATTTTTTTATATATTTCGAAAATCTCTAACATATGACAATGTGATAAAAAGTGAAATTAAAATAAAATAATTTTTAAAGAAACAAGGGGGAAAAAAATATTGTTTTAATTCTTTTCTGGTTTTATAAGTTTTAAAACCACTAATAAATAAACTCTTTTGAAATTAAAGTTAATGTTGTGAAGTATTATGAAGTTAATAATTAATGAAATTCAATTTTCTCTTTTTTTTTACAAATTACATCCAGGTGTTGAATGTTTATAAATTTGACCTTGTACAACCGTATGCATTGAACAGTTTCAACAATAAGTAAACTCATAATTACTCTTGAAATATCAAAGGAAATCAATATAGACTATTAATGTTATAGAATTTGGGGGGGGGGGGTAGGCTCGCAAACTTTATCATTAGGCTATTTAATTTTTAATGAAAAAAGCTTGAAAATCGGTCGCAATAATGTCGATAAAGCAGCATTTTATATAGTCAGGAATTTTGATTTTTCAGTTGGGAAAAAGTAAGGAATTTAGTTTTGAAAAAAATGTGAGAACCATGCTAACCAGCTATAGTTGGAAAGTAGAAAAGCTCTACTTCCTTTTCCTTTTTACGAAAATGAAATAACATTGAGAAACACGCAAGCTACTTATTTTTCAAAATCATTTAATTGAAAGCATGGCATTCCGATTTTCAGAAAGTTTGGTTTCAAGTAATTAATGAAATTGATAGTGATTCCAATGAAAGTGACATTGAAAATGGATTTGGCGAAACACCTGATGAAAGTGTTTATTATAATAAGAGTGAGAGTTCTTTTAAAAGATGCCTGTAATGCGTTATTCTGCTATAGCTTTTGACGACGCTGAGTCCCTTCAGAAGCAGACTATCATTTAACCAGTACATAAAAGGAAAGCCCCACACATCGGGTGTCAAGTCTGGTGCTGCTGTGACTCAGCGACATCGTTCCTTTAAGACTTTAACACTGGAAAATCTGACACTATGATGCCCACTGGACTATGCTTTAATGTCATCCACAAATTAGGCAACAGATATCTAGATATAAACCATCATTTGTATTTTGACAATATCTTTTCGTCTAAGCATCTGATTTGCTATCACGTGTACTCTCCAGTACAGGTGACACTGCAAATACCTGAAGGGAAAATTAACAAAAACAATTTGAAATGAGGCAGATAGGGAGTCCGGTTGCATGTTGGTGGAGGGACAACGCTTCGCCTACACAGCACTGCAACATGTTTTACAAAAGATGGCCCTGTTTATAAACAGATCCCCCCAGTCTGTACTCATCTACAATGCCAATATGGGTGGGGTGCATAGACATGTTCAGCTGAGATCATACTACCCCTTTGGCAGAAAAAGCCACAAGTGGTGGAGATGCCGTCTGTGGTTTTTGGTTGATGCGGCGGTGCTAAATGCATTTATTTTATACAAAAATAACACTCACCCAAAGCCCCCGACATCAAAGCCAGTGTGCCATTTGAATTTCCATTTGGACATTGCCTGTAGCCTTATGAAAGGTGGAGGTCCCTGCTGCTTGTGGTTTGGCTGTTCCTGGAACTTCTTCGGAGCATCACAGAATTCGGCTCTCGTGGCGTAAAAAACAATGTTTTCAGTGTCTGTAGAAAAACTTTCGCACTGAATCAAATGAAAGACTTGAAACTTTTTTTTGGGTGTGTTTTGTGTAACGCACACCTTTGTGATGAGCTCTGTTTTGCTCAGTTCCATGCCAAGCTGAACTGGGGTATTTATTTAACACTAAATTTAAAGAAATTGCCCTGGAGATTTATTTTATTTTTATTTTCTAACATTTTTTTTTATTTGTATGTACATTTTTAATACACCCATACATATTAGGAATCATCTGATGGATAATTCATGATTTGCTTTTCTTCACTTCTCAGGATTATTGAATTTGCTACGGCTTCTGACCTAAGGAATGCCATTGAAAAGTTAGATGGTACAGAGATAAATGGTCGCAAAATCAGGCTAATTGAAGACAAGCCTAGAAAACACAGGTTTGTTTTATGACACTATGCCCTCCCACCTTTTAAGAAAATTTTATAAATATCAGCATAATGATGTTCCATCTTTCGGGGCTGAATAAAATGATGCCGCAATCCCCTGAATGCTGTATACATTTTTGTGTGTCCATTGTTTTGTGATAAGTCGGTATAATATTGTTTCCGTTACATTGTTAGTTAACTCATTCCCTATGGATGTGCCCTAAAAAGCCTCTCAAATTTTATTTAGAAGGCAATGGTATCACGATTCCTTCCACACTTCTGATGAAGGCATGATTTAGATTTTGAATAACTGAATTCTTGTTTCACTTACAATTTGTGTGCTTTATTGTGGTCCTTCTATTTGGCACATTTGTCTGAAGCTGCGAAAGTTTTGTTTGTTTTGTGACACTATGCCCTCCCGCCTTATAAGAACATTTTATAGTTAACAGCATAATGATGTTCCATCTTTCGGGGCTGAAAAAAATGATGCCACAATCCCCTGAATGCTGTAGAATTTTTTGTCTATTATTTTGTGATGAGACAACATGAAATCAATTCTTTTAAACTTATATTAACTCATTCCCTGTTTCCCTATGGATGTTCCCTGACAGTAGTGTGATTTAATTTTTTTTAAATGATTTCTTGTTTGGTTTAGTGTGGTGCCCACATAAGTATTTTTTTCATTACATTTTATTATTGGTTGATATTAGCGGCTGAAAGTAAGTTTAAGAAATGTAAAACTGTTAATCAGGAATATTTATGTCTTGCAGTGTGATAGTCGTATGGAATGAGTTCGTAATCATTTTGACTCGTAAATATACTTCAGATGTTATTTATTGTCAGCCCGTAACAAAAGTCATCATAGATACCTGTAGCAAAAACATACATATCTGTACAGAAAAAGGGTCGCCATCCTCTTATGAAGTATGCAACTTAATCTTCATCAAATTATTTTATTTCTACAGCCGCTCTAGGAGTAGATCTAGATCCAGAAGTCGTCGTAGAAGTCGATCAAGGAGCGGAAGTCGGTCAAGAAGTAGAAGTCACAGTAGGTCTCGAAGTGACAGTAAAGACAAAAAATCCAAGAGCAGATCTGCAAGTCCATCCAGGAAGAAGTCGACCTCAAGATCTAGGTCGCGTTCACGTTCTAGATCGTTAGACAAGGAAAATGGAGATCAAGATGGCGATAGAATTAATGATGATTGAATGTTTGGGTAAATGGCTTGTATGTATGATTTAATCAATGGGAGTATGGAAGGTTTTTTAATGTAAAAAAAAATTATATCTTGCTCTTCATCTTTAACTGAAGAATAGACCTTCTAAAATTCATACATTTCATGAGATGGTTTTTGCATCCATTGTAATTATGTTCAAATAACGTAATCAACTTTTCTTTAGAGTGAATGTGTGTAGATATGACGGAATGATTTTATTTTTAAAATCAAATGACTCTAATTGCATAAAGTACGATAAGTGAACAGTTTCTGGGCAGCCGATGTAAGAGTTCACTACTTACAAAAATATTTGTTTCTAGTTGCTAACAGCAGGTTTATTAGTTGTATTCTTTGCTTTCCAAAGATTGATTTACATGGCACATGAAAGCTATTGTGTTGGTGTGTCTTAATTTTAATGTTTCAGTGTGTAGAAACAAGACAGTATGCTCCTTGCTAATGTTCAAATTTTAAAGACTGATTTTGTTAAATGTATTCTGGTGTTTTATTGAGCTGTAATTTGTATAGATGTTTTATGATTGTCCATGTCTTGTATATTATTTCATATGATTACATAATAAATGCATTGAGAATTGACATTGACTTATTGTCTATGTGCAGTTTGGAATCTGAAACATCCAAGGTGCCTTAATGTTATGTTCAGTGGACTGAGCTAAGTTGGGTAAAGGAGTCAAATGCTATACTGGTATAATAATATATATTGAGTAGGGTGATATTTTTTTTTTATTAAAGTAGTCTAGCTACACCAGTTTATCCACATTGGAATTAGAAAGGTTTATTAGTAATTAGTGCATTTGCAGCAAAAATAATTTTTCCTTACAATCCTAGAAAGCTATAAGTTAAACCCACCAACACACACATCTTCATCTTGTACTAATTCTGTTGATCAAATTGGAATTTGAAGTAGATTTATAACTTGATCAGGATCCTATTTGTCACATTACAGTTACAGTATCATAAAGATTGAGTGGAAAATATAGCAATTTTTTTTATTGAGAATGTCATTTTTATAAGTTACAGTACTTTCTTTCCTTCTAAATTCTAAGACTTCTTCAATGGTAGTAGCGAAGTATTAAACCACATCATTCAGATTGCCTGTCATCGAACGATAATATAACGTCTTTATTTTTGCAAAATTTCACAAATGCTACCTCGTTTGACCACCCTTATCTTTTTTTTTTTAAAAGAAGCTTACCAAGAATTCAAAAGTGATCGGGTTAGAAATTAGAAATTAATTTGCCTACTTTAGCAAGCAATGTTCTTCTAGTTCTAGGACTCCTCTCGCTCATTAAAATTAATAAAGTTTACAAGAAACCATTGAAATTCAATTTGAATACCGGTATACAATACCAGTGATTACCAACAATGCTGCTTGGACTAAATTTGCATCTTTTGAAATGAAATGAATAATTTATATTATTATAATTGCCCGGAATAGGTTTCTAGTAACACATTTACAGCTCAATTAATTCTGAATTTCAACTGATAAATGGTGGAGCGTACCGGGTATACCATTTTGTTTGAAGTTGAACTGAAGTTTTTTTGGAGGCAATTTTTTAATTGATTACATCACAAGTTTAGGTCCTTTTGAATTTCCGAGACCCATCTGGGGCCAAGGGCTCGGAGTTTAATAAGTTATAGCAATGCTAATATTAATAGTATTGTACCCGGTAGTTAAAGAGTAAAAATGTCAATTTACTGATAAAAATGTGTACTTTTACTACCGGTTCAAACATTCCTTAGATCAGTGGTTTTCAACCTTTTTTGACGGAGTACCACTTTCTAAAAACACGACAATCTAAGTACCACTTTCCGAACAACGGAGACGTTCTTCGTGCAATTCTAGGTAAATATCGTTAAATGCGAGTATTGAAGGGTTACGCAGATCTGATTGTAAGAAAAAACACATTATCCGTGCTGTTATAATTAATTTTAAATATACTAGTGTTTATTTGCCATAAATTGATAAAATAACGTCCGTATTGTTTCTCTCGTTTATGTGCAAGACACAATCATGAATGCAAACTAGCAACAAACAAACAATACTCACCCATATTATTATTAATAGGACATTTGCGCTTGCTTCTTTGGTTCTTTGACATGATCTTTGCGATCCGTGGAGAAAGGGAGTTCACTGACACGATCAAATCTTCTTACCGTTGTAGTTGTAGGCGGTTCCTTTGTTTAGTTTTTATGACCGTCATTGACGGGAAAGCCTTTTCACAAAGATACGTGGAGCCAAATGGGAGAAGAGCGGTGATTGCTTTGTTGGCGACATCAGGGTATGTCCTTTTAACTTCGCACCAAAATTGAGTTAAGGATTTCTCCTTAAACGTATCCTGAAAACTGCGATCTGATGACATGTCTATCATCAGTATTTCTTGCTGAAGGACTAGTAGGTTTGATTGCATAATATAATAATATTGTCCATTTTGAAAGGAGACATTGACATAACCCAGCTTAGTCCTTTGTCAGGTCCTGTTGTCAGGAACGGAAAGTATGATGAGAATTCGGTGTAAAGCTTCTGCAGGTGGGCCTTAACAACATTCTGTATATCTTGCATGCTAGAGAAATTTAATTCATTGCAAGAAATTCCGCCAAGTTTGAAAACATTTCCAGACTTCCACTTTCAACTCGATTCAGCCAAAATGATATTTTCTTGTGAAATGCTGTTATTTTGTCTTCCATTGTAAAAATATTGTGGTCATAGCCCTGGAGAGATAGGTTCAGTTCATTTAACTTCTTAAATATGTCTGCAAGGTATGCGAGACGGCAAATCCACGAATGATCTTCAAACTTTGCCGCCAGCGAGAACGAATCTTTGAGGAATAGGTACACTTCATTGCGAAGCTCAGAAAGTCTCATAAGATTAATAAGAACGTTTCCTCTTGACAGCCATCTGACTTCCGTATGAAAGAGCAATGCCGTATGCTCAGAGTCCAGATCTTGGCATAACATGCGAAACAGCCTTGAATTAAGTGGTCGGCTTTTAATGTGGTTGACAATATTGACAGCTTCGTTGAGAGTGCTGTGCAAAATCTCACTCATTTTCTTGGATGACAGCGCCTGCCCATGAAGAATGCAGTGCGTTGAAATTATCAAGTTGTTTTTCTGTTTGGCTCTAGAAATGAATCGCGCAGTTCTTCCCGTCATAGCCGCCGCACCATCAGAACAAATGGCAACGCACCAACTCCAGGGGATAGTATTTTCAAGAAAAAAACTTGTTAATGACATTAAAAGTGTCTTCTTCAGTCGTTCTGTCAGGTAACGACCAACAAAGCAAAATGTGTTCGATGATGTCACCAGAATCTGCAACACGAATGAAAACCACTAGCTGGGCTTCACTAGCAACATCAGTGCTCTCATCTAATTGTAATGAAAATTCCTTGGCACTAGCGATTTTCTCCAGGACTTGTTGTATCAGGTCGTCGGCCATGTCGACAATTCTTCTTTGTACCGTGTTATCGGAGCACGGGACGTTCTTCAAAGCGCTAGTCATTTTGTCATCGAACATAATGGTTACAAGTTCTATTGCCGAAGGAATCACCAGTTTTTGTACGATGGTATGGGGCTTATTTTGCTTCGCCGCCAGTAAGGACAAAGCGAATGACGCTTGCAAATATTTATCAGATACACTTGTTGATTTTCTGAAAGCAACTTGCTGCTTCAAAAATTCTTCTTTTTTGGAAAAAAATGCCAGCGATTTTCCAACATGTTCTTTATGCTTTGTGTTCAAATGCCTCTTAAGATGAGCAGGATTTTCATACAGACCACGCAAACAGTTGTTGTTGTCCTCCGAAACTGTTGTTGTTGTCCTCCGTTATCGATGAAGTGAAAACCCCAATGCAAGTAGTCCTCACTGTATTTGCGATTACATCGTGTCGTCTTTGTGTTTTTGTTAGGTTGTTCCATCGGCGCACGTTTTTCTCCAATCGGCCGAATCGACGATGTCGACGTAGAAAGGGTTGCCGGCTTTTCGACGCTTCCTTGTGAACGGTCAGCAGATGCTGGTGAAGACCGAGTCAGAAATTTTACCATCACTTCATCACAAACTCACTACCGCTTTCCGTGATTCCAAAGAAACAAACATTATTCATTATTAGAAAGGGTGTTAAATGAGACAACTTCAGACTGCAGTGAAAATCTCTCTACATTTTCTCATTTTTGGAATGTTGCTCTCAAATTTTATTCTTGGATAGTTCGATATTTTTGTAAATGAAAGTCTCCAGGACGTATGAATATAATTTATTTCGAAATTAACGAAGAATTGGTGGACTTATTCTGTGTTTTTCTATGCATCTTGGTAATATAAACAATAAAAGTCAACGCAAATAACACATACTTCCGGTTCATGAGTCGCTTGATACGCAGGAAGGGAAGGCGAGGGAGAGGGGGTGGATGGTTGACCTTGCCCGCATTTGACGCGAAAGACCATTGGTAAAATCCAAACATAACATAAATTCAATTACATTGTTTTCCCTATGACCTACGTTTACTTAAAAAAAGAAAGTTCATAGTATTTTGCGCCATCTTCAAGTACCACTGCCAGGACTTCGAAGTACCACCAGGTTGAAAACCACTGCCTTAGATTTAGATACCCGTTACGGTACAGTACATAAAATAGACTTTCGTAGCATCACGTAGTCTAAATATGATGCCGATTAGTCAATGAATCCTATCTTTATATTGTGACTTTATATAATTGTCATTTTTATTCAATTACAATATATTAGAAAATTCATAAAACAATTCTACACAACAGCACTTTGCTGTCTATTAATACTATTTACTATTATGTAACTGCCTTAAAATTAAAATTATTTTTTAACATTTTAAATAAATGCAAAAATTTAATTACCGGTACCGGTAACTATTTTGGCTAATGCGAAGAGATAGCACCGTTACTTTAGGGTTCAGGTTAGGTTTAGGGATGGATTTTGGGTTCAGGTTAGGTTTAAGGTTACAGTTAAGACATTTTTCATTATTTTTAAACGTTTTTTATTCTTAATTTTACGGGTCTTGGCAATCAAGTATGAACTAAAGAAAGTACGTAGGGCCTACATTCATTTAAAAATTCTACTATAATATCATTTTTTAACACTGACAGTCCAAAAATACAATATTTGTATCTTGAATACTGTAAAAATATCATAGTTACCCAATGCTTTGGAGGAATTATCGTCATGATGCTGCCTAGTGTTTTCACAATTTAAATAGTAATCAGTAGTAGCAGTATTTCATTATTACGTCGTTAACCCCATCTTCAATGCGCGTGTGACGTATCTCCAACCCCATTTTTTCCCGGCTATATCAGTGATCAGCGGTTCCTCAAATATTTTTTTATTCCCGACGCCTAAGCCAAATTCAGGTTTTCACCAGGCGCCTTTTGTTAATTAAAGTGAAAAAATTACATTTGGAAAAAGCGAATAAATAAATCAAATAAAAGGTTGGGTAAACATCTTGTTAATGCAAACAATAGTTACCGGTACTCAAGTGTTTGCACCACGACCGCTACACGTCACATCGGATTAGAGATGTGAAAATAAAATAATGAAAATTGTAATATTTCGAGGCCATGCCGAAGAAATGCGGCACCTGGGGTGAAGCCGGGCGGACGATCTTTTGGCACCCTTTGTCTTTTTGAAGTACCGTATATGGCATTTTACATTTTAATTCACGTTTAACGTCTTATCTAAAGACGATTTGAACGCCCGGTGTCACTGCCCCCTTTGCCCCACTCTCATGTCTCTATCTGAGGTCAGTCACGACCTACTCTAGTGGGTCATGGGTCAGTGCGGCACCCAGAGCAACGTAGCGTATATTTTGAGAACCACTGGGGTTGCCAAACCGTCGAATGTGTAAACCCGTGACAAATTTTATTATTTATGTGACGTCACAATTATCTATAAATTATTTAATTTCATTGGTGTTTTTGTGGGGGTTTTTTTGTTCTTTTTTTTGGGGGGGGGGGGGGGTGTGTCGAAAATGTGACTTTGTTGCTTACGTACTATATGGATGGCTTCTTGTCTCTCGCCCATGGAACCACTCATAAACTTTCATAAAGAACGTCATGCGTCAAAGGGAAGGAGGGGGTTCCCATTTTTTTGACCAGAAGGTGGTGGTGGTTAAGCACTGTAACTTCGCATTAGAAGCTGAACCGCTTGAAAAAAAAGGCAACTTAATAACACTATATTAAAGATATTTTTAACATTCTTTGGTAATGAAAATTATAATTATTGTATTTTTAAACTACGATCGCTGAAATAATCCGTACAGGCAGGCCTATGCAATGTCCGAGCAATGACATATAAATATAATGCTACAGAACGCCGAGGAGGAGGCGAGTCGGTGTGTAGTGACAATCAGTCGTGAGAATTTATGTGGTGACTGGAGCAGTGTTTCTTTCAATTTCCCCCGAAAAAGCGGGGGGGGGGGGGGGGGATTTTCAGATTTTTGGGTAGTAAGGGCAGTGACAGTGGCCAGAGGCGTAGCTAAGGGGGTAGAGGGGGGACAGATATCCCAATAATAGCGGGGACGCCAATATGGAGAGTGATGTTATTTAATTTAATGCATCAATATATTGTTTTCAGGGTTGAGGAAACAAAGGAAATAGTGGGCGTGAAAATGAATCTATGTCCACTGGAACCACCAAACATTCTAGCTACGCCTCTGCAAGGCAGGTGGTTTGGGTGATCAGCCCAGATGTCACTTTTTCTTTATATTAAGGGGAAGATATTATGACAATGCAGAATTTGTATTAATTGGAGCATGTCATAAATCTTAGCAAGTCTAGGGTAGCACTAACACTAGCTACTCCACTAGACTATTAGCACTAACATTAGCCACTCCCCTAGGTTGTGTATCTATTAGCACTAACACTAGCTACTTCACTAGTTAGTGTACCCGGTATCTATTATCACCAAAAATTATGACCAACGCTAGCTGTACTGTCATTTTTGTAGGGAAGAAAAGGCAGGGTACTCTTTACTCTTGAACAAACAAAAAAAAAGGGGGGGGGGGGCTAGGGAGCCTCTGCCCAGCAAATTTTGCATTATTTCAAAATCAAAAGGTGCGTTTTGGAGTATACCGGAATTCAGTGTTTCTCTTAGACTTAGACTCTTAGGATCTGGGAAAGGAATTTTTAAATCCTCAGAGTGAGACACTATTGCATAACATAAACTCAATTCACTCAGGTTGTGGTGTGCCCCAGGGTAATCATTTGGCAAAAGCTTATATTCAACCCTATACTGTAACATTGATCAGCGTGGAAGAAGGTGGTGTAGAAATTAAGGATGCTGAAGACGCACAAATTCAAAATGCAGGGGTGCATTTTGGCGCATACTTGAATATTGTTTCTTTCAGACAATGTTGAGGGGGAATTTGAGAATTTCCTGTGCGAAGCGCTAAAATTAGCCATAAATAGGAACATATCTTACTTGCTCCAGCCCAACATGAACTAAATACATTCCAATTGTGGCATCCTCGTTTTGTCACCTTGTCGATTTGTCTGGTTACCTCAGATTGTATTCTTTTAAAAACTGTTTAAAAATGACAATTTAAAAATAAATATGTTTAAAAATTAATTTAAAAAAATGAGATAATTTTTTAAAAATTAAGAATTTAACGGGTGCATTAAAAAAAAAAGTGCACATATCAATTATTATATCGAAAGCGTTTGTGTTTTCTTTTAATTTGCTACTTTCGTAACAATGTTTCCTCAATAACAGTTTAAGAGAGTTTAAAAAATACATAGTGTATCATAGCCTATATTTATTATGCCCCACCTATTGGCACGAATTTTTTAAAATTATTATTAATTTTTATGATGGGAATCTATCGGGGGGGGGGGGGGGGGAAAGAAAAAAAATTGGTGTGAATTTGATTGTCATTTCCATAAAAAAATATATGGTCTTACTGTGGTGATCTGTCTTATAATTTAGTATTGAGGAGTATCTCTCGTACGAGATATCCAATTGGCACTCAGTCTAGGGATTATTTACTTAAGCCCAATCACCACACAGACATAACACCTATCTATGTACATAGAGTATAGACTGAAACGAACTAGTTAAAGGAGAAATAAATACAAGGATTTATTGAATATGGTAATTTACAAATGTCTCCTTAATATACTCCTGGTAATTAATATATATACACAAAAGGATGTCCTATAATTAGACGAGATATTCCAATGTACTTCAATTGTCACTGACACCTTAACGTTATCAACTATTATAAATGCTCAAGATACTATGCTCATTCCGTGGGGATTTAACGTTTATATATTTCCCCGAGGATCTCGGTGGATCACGAGCGTAGATTAGTGAAGGCGGAGTTCCCTGTCAAGAGTTTCGTAGGATCTCTGCGATGGGGAAGATGACTCTCCAGCGACGAATCGTGGTAGAAAGAGTCCCTGGATCTCGAAGTCCTAGTAGCTGTCAGGTAGTTTGGTGTAGGATGTAGATCAATCCCCTAGTTCCAGCTTCAAGGTCAATCGGTCCAGTGATAGAAACCAGGCTGAATGTAGTATGATACAAAAATGGATAAGTATCCAATCGAATGGTCATACGCTGATAAGTCCCTTTCCAACAGCAAAGAATTCAGATCGAGTTATGGAAAGTGACATGGCTTGTACAATATGTGGATGGATTTATAAGTCTGATCATTGTCGGCGTAAGCATATGTTGCTTTGCGACAATGTTGGACCAGGCAAACATTTTAATTATGAAGTATGGGATATTTAATCAATTAAATTTACAGGTACATAAACATAATGCCCTCTTGTTAAAAGAGACATGAGCGAGTCGGAACAACAACCTACCATCTCTATGATGTGATGGCGGTGTGTCGTAGCTCGCGGCAAAGGGCAATAATTTCAATAATAGAATGCATAATATAAATATAAGGTAACATAGCCATTATAAGAATAATATCAAACACGATCGAATATTAGTTATATAGCTATGTGAACATTACAAGTGCAATAACATGATATCAAAATCATGGTTGCGTACTCACTAGTACTCCAGGTAGCAGTCGCAGTTAATGATCACGCTAATGAAGTCCTAAGTCTAGGTACTGCCAGCGTCCAAGGTTAAGTGATAAGATCTTAAAAGTCATATACTTGCTAATAGCCTGGGTCGCAGTTAATGATCACGCTAATGAAGTCCTAAGTCTAGGTACTGCCAGCGTCCACAGTCAAGTGATAAGATCATAAAAGACAGATTCTTGCTTGTTCTGGCTATTTATTCGAGTTGGGTGATGATTCAATTGGATGATTTAAATGTTGTATACTTTCCCATCCAATGATGTTCATTTCTGCTATTGCGGGCTTGACCTTCTACCCTCAAAGTTTATCGGTGTGTTGTACAAAATCCATATTCACGATTTTGCGTGAGCTATTTGGTTTAAGCATGCAATAACAACAAGGGACGTTACTCCTCTTTGCTGTCTCCAGGGCAATACCGAAAAAAAAAAGGGGGGGGGGGTGTTTAAGGTATTATTTTCTCAAGGTTCATCAATGATAGGAGATGAACACAAAATTCACGCTTTTGGGGTGAGTGGTCTAAGATACTGTGGGCAAAAACAAGGGGGAGGAATGGTATAATCTTACAAAGGGTTTCAGGGGCGGATTTACGATAGCAGAATTTTATAAAGTCCAGCCTCGGATCATCACACTTACTAATTTTTGTGAAAAAAAAGTATTCCTAATTCGTTCAATTTAAAGTTAATTCTGAGGATTTGGTAATAAAAAAATTTAAAAAAAAAAAAAAAGTGTTTTTTAAGTATATCTAAGAGGCTATTTGTAATGTATCTGAAAAAAGGTTATGGTGTTCTGAAATTAAAAATAAACATTTCAATCAACTGAATATTGGGAAATTTATACTTTATTTGCATACTATTTCCCTTAAATAAAATCAGACATTAATAAATGTTAAATATATAATGTTTTTTGTAAACAACTTATGTCTTCTTAAAATAGTTATGCCGTTCATAACTATTTATAAAAATGACCAGTTTTCTAAACCCATAAAAATGTATAGACCTTTCTAATTAATTTTTTTAAAACTCTGGTAAAAGTTGGAAATAATTAGAAAAGGTAGTCTAATTAATATAAGGAAGTTGTATTTTTTTAATTTGCATGCAGCATATAAAATCATGTTTGCGTTGCTTTTTAGTGATGGAACACTTTTTAATTTTTTTGTCTGGAAAATTTATTTATTAATTGTATGGCATCTTTCAGTCTACAAGAGACGATAGATTTATCTTCTCTGATTGCAGCCCTTGGTGTGGCTAGTGAGACCGATCCTCGAGTGGCAGTCTCTTTTGCAAGTCCCACACACGAATGCGGTGGAGCAGTGTTTTCTGGCCTTTCTCTGCGCTCTCTTTACAGCTGCTTCCGCCCTGTAGAGCTCCTCGGCACGTAGTGATCCTGCCTTCAAGATGCCCCGCCATGTAGATCGATCCTCCGCCAGGTCCTCCCAATTTGAGATGTTGATGTTGGCCGCCTTCATGTCTCTTTTGCATATGTCTATGTATCTGAGACGAGGCCGTCCAACTGACCTTGTCCCTGTCGCCAGCTCGCTGTACAGCACGTCCTTAGGCATGCGACCAGGTGGCATTCGCTTGACGTGCCCAAGCCAGCGGAGGTGTCTTTGGATTAAAATGGCTGGGACGCTGCACATATTTGTTTAAGACAGGACATCCGTGTTGGGGACTTTTTACTGCCATTTGATGTCAAGGATGCGGCGCAGGCATTTGAGGTGGAAGCCATTGAGCCTTTTTTCGCGTCTGGTGTATGTGATCCAAGACTCACTTTCATAGAGGAGTGTGCTCAGTACGCAGGCCTGGTATACCTGCAGCTTAGTTCTTGTTGTGAGTTTGGCATTGGACCAGACTCTTTTCTTCAATCTCGCCATGACAAGTGCGGCCTTCCCTATCCTACCACTTATCCCATCCTCCATAGAGAGGGTGCTCGAAATGTTCGACCCTATCCCATTCCTATCTCACACCGCGAAATAGGTCATCCATCCCGTCGCAGGCAATCTGACAAGCTTGACCCTTTGTTTGATCAGTTGGTCTTAGGTCATAAACCAACGCCGTCATCCCGTCGCGGGCAGTCTGACAAGATTGACCCTTTTGTTTAGACAGTACCGATGTGGGACCCCCCCCCCCACCCCTTACGGGTCGACCACAGGTCTGGACACTCCACAATATCCCCTCGCTGTTGTTCTTGAAGGCATACTGGAGTAAGATGGAGAAGAAGATTGCAAATAAAGTAGGAGCTAGCACGCAGCCTTGCTTTACTCCACTATTTACTGGAAAAGCTTCTGAGGTGGCACCGTCATAGCATACTGTGCCCTGCATGTTATCGTGGAACTGCTCGATGATGTTAAGCAGACGTGCAGGGCAGCCTATTTTTTTTAGGATCTGGAAGAGGCCGCTTCTGCTGACAAGATCAAAAGCTTTAGTGAGGTCGACAAACGCGATGTATAGAGGCATATGTTGTTCCCTGCATTTCTCATGCAGCTGGCGCAGAGAGAAGATCATGTGTATGGTTGACCTACCGGCTCGAAAGCCACATTGCGATTCTGGGAGTACACGCGATGCTAGGGTCTGCAAGCGTGTTAATGCAACTCGGGCGAAGGCCTTTCCAACTATGCTAAGAAGGGAGAGTCCACGATAGTTATTGCAGTTACTCTTGTCTCCTTTGTTCTTGTACAACGTAACAATGTTTGCATCTTTCAACTCATGTGGTAACTGTCCCTGTTCCCAGCACATAGTAAGGAGATCGTGCAAGGGCCGTAATAGAACTTCTTTTCCACATTTGAGAACTTCTGGTGGAATTCCATCATTGCCAGGGACTTTCCCACAGGCGAGACAATCGATGACTCTACGTAGCTCTTCTAGGGTGGGTAGGGTATCAAGCTCATCCATGACCGGCAGGTCTGGGATATCGTCCAGGGCAGCGGTTGAGACATGGTTCATTGTTGCTGTTGCGTGTAGTTCCAAATAATGTAAAAATTAAATAATAGCCATATTACTATTTTCAATAATATAATTTTTTTTTGCATAACACAAGCAGGTAAAGCACTTTTCCGTTTTGCCCCCCCCCCTTTTTTTCCCCTTTTTTTGCAACCCGCATTGAACTATGATAATTAAGAAAATATCCTCATGACATCTTTAAATCCCTAAAAAACCCGAGGCACTCAGCATCGTAAGGGTTGCTTGGTGCACACGATGGTTCTAAGGTTAAGTGAGACCTACATTTTTAAACTTGGATCTCTTGCGTTGCTCTCCACTTTGGTGTAGAATGTTGCAAAACTACATTCATATATTTTATAAAAATGCATTCTTGTAAGTTTAATTTATTAAAAAATTTTTATGGACTATAAAGATTTAATAGGACAGTGGTCGACAAACCGCGGCTCGTGAGCCGCGTACGGCTTTTTAGCGACCTGTGTGCGCCTCGGCCACAAATGGGTTTTGACTTCGAAAAACATGGCTCTTGATAAGTTCTTGAAAAGAAATATGGCTCTCAAAATTTGTTTAATCGTCCTGTTGCTGATTTTTTGATCTTTTGACTGAGGTTTTCTGACCACTGTTATACGCGATATTAAGCTAGTGCAAAAGCTTGCCCTCAAGGGTGTCACAACTAGAATGTATATAGTTTACATCACACTGGTGCGGAATTTAAGATGTCTTTAATCATTATTATGCATGGCTAATTTTGGCACTCGCCAACCGAAAGTTTAAAATGCAACATCAAAATTGTCTGAAAGAAACAACAAATTCTAGTATGCGCCAAAATCCACCCCTGCATTTTGAATTTGTCCGACAGTCTTTAGCACCCTAAATTTCTGCACACCTTCGCTCACGCTGATCATTGGTACAGTATGGGGTTGATTATAAGCTCGTGCCAAATGATTACACTGGGGCACGCCACAAACGGAGTGAATTCAGTTTATGTATGACACTAGACGCCATAATGCTTCTCACAAAACCTTAAAAATGTCCTTACCAGTTCAAATAGTATAATATTGAATTCAAGTAATCAAAAATACACCTCTTGATTTTGAAAGAATCAAACATTTTCTGGGGAGCAGGCTCCCCAGACCCCTCCATCGATCAAGATTCAATTTCTGCCATCCTCCCTTTCACGAAACAAACTCTGCAGTTGTCCGAAAATGCCACACCTGCATATAAAGAAAAAGTGACACCTCTGTGGACCCGCCCTATCTCAACGCCACTAGCAGGGGCGTATCTACAGTCCTTGGTTGGAGTGGGCAAGATTCATTTTTATGCCCCCCCCCCCCACAACTATGAAACTATTTGTTTCAACCATTAAATATCATCAAAGACACCCCCCCCCCTCGGCTAGTCTGGCGTCCGAGACATATGCTCTTATCTGCCACCTCTTAGCTACGCCTCTGGCCACTGGCTAATGACACAACCACCCACCCCCCCCCCCTCGAAAATTTGAAGTGCCCCCGGTGAAAAATGTCTGAAAGAAACACTGGACGGGAGTCAAAGAATTAGGGCTACCGAGTGATAAGAGATCTGTGCTGCTTAAGCGGCAGCGTCCCCAAGGTGACTTGGGGGCGTCCACATGGGGTTTTGCCTCTTCGCGGCGTGGCAGACTAGTAGGGGGGACTTGTCCACCCGAAGCTAAAAAACCCCGGCCAAAACGCATGACTCCCAACGCAACGGGAGCTGCCACTAACATGATTACTAGTTGCTGTTAATGGATATGAAACTTGGGTGGTGACTAAAACCCATGTTGATGATTTTAGCTACGCGGCCGTGAGAAAGCCGCTCCTAGGCAACCGTTTCGTCCCGCCACTACCAACGTCCCGACCGAAAGACTCCCTGGGCGGTGGGGAGTGGTAACGCAACACCAACCCCCGGAGTGGAAGCAAAGCCGTCCTGACCCACAGAGAGTTAACTGCGGACGCTTTAAACGCAGCGTCCTCGGTCGACCGGGCCTCCCCTAGGTCAAGGGGGAGGTTCCCGGCGCCCTCCCGCACGGGCTGGAGTCGGGTTAAGTCCTTCAGTGCTCTGGTTTGTGTGGGGGAGCGCCGGGGGGGGGGGCATTAAGAGCTCGCGCTCGACGGCCCACCGACTCCATCTCTTATGCGACATTTTCAGTGATAAGAGATGGAACGAAGAATGGTTGACTGGGGCAAAAAAAGGAAACGGGGGGAGGGGGTGATCTTAATAAATGTTCTAGGCAGGGATTCTTAGCCTTTTTGCAGCGCTGCATTCCTTCTCAATTATAAACATTTTCCCCGATCCCTCCACCCCGCCCTTTAGTAATAAAAATGTTAAGAGGAACATAAATAATTTAGATATTGTAGTTAATTAACCTTCTAGAAACAAGGGGGGAAATACCAATACAAGTAATACGCAAATAAATTCACCAGAATCTTGTTTACTGATGTTAATCAAAATAGATCAAACTTATTTTATTGTTGGTGCATAAGACCCATAAAATAGCAAATGCTGTCTTTGAATGAATCTTGTCCCCGGGAGCCGTCACTCCAGCTACGCCCCTGGGCCTCGGTGCATTACTCCGCACAGGGCCCGCGTTGCTGGTATTAAGACGGCCCTGAGTAGGGGTGTTTCGAGTCGGAGTTGAGTCCATTTTTATCTTAGCGCTATTATGCATGAGATTATTGAGATACGCCAGGCTGGTTTACAAATACGGTTACCGGTAACTATGTATTTTAATACCGCACTGCAGTGCATATCCACTTATTAACCGGTAACTATGTATTTTAATACCGCACTGCAGTGCATATCCACTTATTAACCGGTAACTATGTATTTTAATACCGCACTGCAGTGCATATCCACTTATTATAACTGTCGTAGAAACGTACAGTGTTTTAACTTTAAACAAAATAAATGACATAGAAATCGAACGATGTCAACAACAAAGAGAATTAATTTTTACAAACGTTTATTCATCTAAAAAAACGAAAACATGTAATTTTGAAAGTTTTTTTGGGGGGTTTGAGGGTAAAAGATATATATCGCGTAACCCTTAATGATCAAGACAACCCGTGCAATACCCCTCCCTCCAAAAACCTAAAGAAACAAAAAAGTCTGTAACAAATTTGAAAAGCCTAATACTCCCCCCCCCCCCACCTTTCCACCGATGATGCTAGATGTATGTGCCAAATGTATAGCACATATGCATATAACACGTTTATCAATTACAATTTATACCCCAAATAATATTAATAATATTACATGTGGACTATATACCTGTGAACTATATACCTGTGAACTATATACCTGTGGACTATATATCTATGGATTATATGCCTGTAGACCAGCGATTCTCAACCTGTGGGTCACGACCCCTTTGGGGGTCGAACGATCCTTTCACAGGGGTCGCCTAAGACCATCGGAAAACACGTAGTCTACAGTTATGAAGTAGCAACAAAAATAATTTTGTGGTTGGGGGTCGCCACAAAATGAGGAACTGTTTTATAGGGTCGTGGCATTAGGTAGATTGAGAACCCTTGCTGTAGATTGTAGACTATATACCTGTGGACCATATAACTTTGGACTATATACCTTGACTATATATTTTTTTATTGGATTTTTTTAAAAATCCAAACGACACGCCAAAGCTGATCTAGTTTTTTGTAATATGTCCAGGGCCTAGATCTAGTCCATTTTAATTTTAGTGGATTGGACCTAAAGCTGATCTAGTCTATATTATAATAGGTCTGGACCTAAAGTTGATCTAGTTTATAATAGTAGGTCTGGGCCAAAATTTGATTTAGTCTATTGTAGTAGGTTTAGACCAGTGGTTCTTAACCTGGGTTCCATCGAACCCTAGGGGTTCGGTGAGTCAGTCTCAGGGGTTCGGCGGAGGTCAAGACACACACCCGACTCATATGAGACACACACCCGACTCATATGATTCGCGGCGGAGGTCAAGACACACACCCGACTCATATGATTCGCGGCGGAGGTTAAAACACACACCCGACTCATATGATTCGCGGCGGAGGTTAAAACACACACCCGACTCATCTGATTCGCGATCGGATTTATATTATATTTTTCCTATTAAGAAGGGTTCGGTGCATGCGCATATGAAACTGGTGGGGTTCAGTACCTCCAACAAGGTTAAGAACCACTGGTCTAGACCTAAAGTATAACTAGTTTGTTGAATAGTGGGTCTAGACCTAAATTTTAAATAACTTATTATAGTCGGTCTGGGCCTAAAGATTATCTAGTCTATTACTATTATAGATTGGCGGGACGCTGGGCTGACCTAGATTGTTGTAGTATGTCTGGCTCATGGCATAGAAGCAACAAACACATTCTGGTACACATTGGAAACCCAGAGCCATTTATCCACAAAATTTTGACCCACTCATGAAAATCGTAAAATTTGTGCCCCCACCCCTTTTTTAGACGCGTGACGTCACTTATGGATAACAAGGCACATAATTATTTACATTTCAAATTTTGTTTTTAAGCCTTTCACTTTAAGGATATACTAGTGATGTCACTATTAGTTGCAGTTGACCTCAAAGAATCGGCTCAAGCTCTGTCATATAATCTGTATTCCCATTGGTCTATTGTACTGAAGGAACACCTACTTGTTGTCTCCTCCTCTGTGATTGGTCAGCCCCATCCGTCCTCTGTGGTTTGTCAGAAACTGTTTTAATTTCACACCGAGGCCCTTCATAAAACCTACGACAACGACACACAGGAGTGGAGACACCCCGAACATTGGTCACTTCGCAGCGTCCACCGTTTAAACAATGTTTTCCTTGGCACTGACCAGCAGCGGAGGAGCGATTAGGTCGTGATGTGGTCGTCCTCCGCTGCCTGTCAAATTCTAGCGTGACTTCCTTCATGGACTTGCCAAGTATGTTGGATGCAATGCAGACGTACCTTGCCGATGTCAGAATAGAGCTATGTTAATATCATGGATGTCCGAATGGTGCTATGTTAATATCATGGATATCAGAATGGTGCTATGTTAATATCATGGATGTCAGAATGGTGCTATGTTAATATAATGGATGTCAGAATGGTGCTATGTTAATATCATGGATGTCATAATGGAGCTATGTTAATATCACGGATGTCAGAATAGTGCTATGTTAATATCATGGATGTCAGAATGGTGCTATGTTAATATCATGGATGTCAGAATGGTGCTATGTTAATATCATGGATGTCAGAATGGTGCTATGTTAATATCACGGATGTCAGAATGGTGCTATGTTAATATCATGGATGTCAGAATGGTGCTATGTTAATATCATGGATGTCAGAATGGTGCTATGTTAATATCATGGATGTCAGAATGGTGCTATGTTAATATCATGGATGTCAGAATGGTGCTATGTTAATATCATGGATGTCAGAATGGTGCTATGTTAATATCATGGATGTCAGAATGGTGCTATGTTAATATCATGGATGTCAGAATGGTGCTATGTTAATATCATGGATGTCAGAATGGTGCTATGTTAATATCATGGATGTCAGAATGGTGCTATGCTCATATTGCAGGTTTCAAAATAACATGTGTTTAATAGTTAGCTCTAGTGATATGGTTGTGGTAGAAATGGTTGTGGTATAAATGGTTGTGGTATAAATGGTTGTGGTAGAAATGGTTGTGGTATAAATGGTTGTGGTATAAATGGTTGTGGTAGATATGGTTGTGGTAGAAATGGTTGTGGTATAAATGGTTGTGGTATAAATGGTTGTGGTAGAAATGGTTGTGGTATAAATGGTTGTGGTAGAAATGGTTGTGGTAGAAATGGTTGTGGTAGAAGATTAGTGTAACCTGGGGAGGCAGTAGCCCATACCACCGCGGGCATCAATGATAATTACTAAATGAGAGCATGAAATGAGAATTAGATAGATGCACAAACATTCACATTACAAGTAATTCTTCCGTGAAAAGGAACGATTTGATGGTTTTAAATCAGTATGTTACTGTTAACACCAATTCCATTTTATGATTTGTGTCATTGAAAGACATAACTATGCATGATCAACGCTGGCCTTATTCTCTTTGATTAGGCACCCTCGTCCATCGCCAACATATAAAAAAGTGGGGAATCAGAAGCCCCTCCCTCCAGTGGCGTAGCGAGCTTAACTCGCGCCCGGGGCACAATACCTTTTTAGCGCCCCCCAATACCTTTTTAGCGCCCCCCCCTATTCGAAAACCATACAATTTTATAGTAAAATATACCATTTGACGCCCCTTTGTGAGTAGCGCCCGGCGCATGATGCCCCCCTTGCCGCCACCCCTTCACTACGCCACTGCCTCCCTCCACCCAAACACAACTGATGGGTGACTATAGGTCCGATCTCGAGACCCCCAAAGGCAGGAGCAGTGCATTGGTGTCTTTTTCGTTAAGCACACAACCCTTGAATGGTGGGCGTAAGACTAAGAGACTCGTCAAGTTTAAATGTGTATAGAGAGCGTAACTTACTGGCCGAAATGGGCGGATGTAGTTTGTCTGATGCGTATAGTGGACGCCAGTGTTCTGTCTATGATGGTTATACCGCCTGATCCTGACGTCACGGGGAGACCATCTTTGAGCCACGTGATAGCAGGAAGTGGGTTTCCTTCCGCAACACATCGCAGTTTGGTGCTTTGGCCGATCCTCACCTTGTTGGAGACAAACACTGGCATTCCGTTAAAAGTTAAAACGTACATAGATCTTCAGACATATAATGCATTTTGTAGCCTGCGCATAACATCAGTGCATACGTTGATTGGGGTGGAGAGGCTGGAGTAGGTAAGACAGAATAACCATATGGATGGTCGGTCAAAAGCTTCACATCTTGGAAAGTTTCCCGCCGAAATTGCTGGAAGATCCCCATCAGAGGTTTCTACTTTTATTAACACGTTGTTTTTGTTTTTTTGTTTTTGTTTTTTTTTCTGGTTGTTTTGGGGGGGGGGGGGGGGGGTGTCCTTAAAATCTCTTAATTAAATTTCTCAATATTTTCATCACATGTTAATTAATAGATAATAAATCATTATCATTACTATTACTAATATACCTGAAATGTTGAATATGACAAGCTTAATTTACCCTTTCGGTTTCGATATCCTTGACTTGCGGGTGCTGGACGCAGTTCTGGCAGGTGATGCCCCTAATGACCGGTGGTTTGACACACGAATCACACAAGGATTCCATCACCTTAGCCTCGATGTCGGCCTCCATCGGAAGTGGCATGGCTGACATCTGCAGTACATGTCGCTCTCTTGATGGTTGGAGGAAGTAGATTTGCTTGGCACGTGTGTGCATTGCTTTAGAGGAGATACACAAAACAAAAACATGATGGAAATCAAACAACCAAGTGGTATTATGTAGATTCTCTTACACTTACCATTGAACATGTTACAGACCGCCAAGGGAACAGAAGGGGACAATGGGTTTTTAACCTGTAAACAGTGTTTGGTATCACTTGGAAATAACCCAAAAGCTCTTATCATGCCCATGACAACTGTGGTGTACTAAACAATTGAAAGACACTCACCGGTCTCCGGGGCGACGCATTTGTCTCTGTCTTCCAGTCCAAACTGGGACACCACAACAGTGCCACCGTCAGCCATACCCACTCCGTTTAGAATGTCCATACCCTTGTAGACTTTGCTTACAGTAATGTTGGCAGTTCTAGCAGACGATCTGTAGTGTGCTGGGCTGTTCATCTCCTTGACTGTGCCCTATTAGGGATTGGGGTATATTAAAAAAAAAAAAAACTTATATATAATCCGCTTTTACATTCACATCATACTTCAAATTTCTGAAATGTATAGCATGACGTAGTTATGAGCCGAATTATGAGTACCGTTAGGCTAAATATAGCATATTTTGTCAATGGTAAACCAATTAAATCCCACGTCGTTTATCCCCATGACACAAACACTTTTTGTTTAATCATTTATAGTAACTTTGCTCTTGTTCGTGGCTGTCAAAATGTTCCGAAGTTAAGTTCTCTGACATCTTCTATATATACAGGCCCACACCTAGGACATTCTGTTCTCTGACATCTTCTATATATACAGGCCCACACCTAGGACATTCTGTTCTCTGACATCTTCTATATATACAGGCCCACACCTAGGAAATTCTGTTCTCTGACATCTTCTATATATACAGGCCCACACCTAGGAAATTCTGTTCTCTGACATCTTCTATATATACAGGCCCACACCTAGGACATTCTGTTCTCTGACATCTTCTATATATACAGGCCCACACCTAGGAAATTCTGTTCTCTGACATCTTCTATATATACAGGCCCACACCTAGGAAATTCTGTTCTCTGACATCTTCTATATATACAGGCCCACACCTAGGAAATTCTGTTCTCTGACATCTTCTATATATACAGGCCCACACCTAGGAAATTCTGTTCTCTGACATCTTCTATATATACAGGCCCACACCTAGGAAATTCTGGGCCACAGGCAGCTGACAGAGTTCGGGCCCCTTTCGCGTTGCATACATGTGCGTATAACTCGAAAAATCGAAAAATGGATAATTGACCCACTTCCTCATGTCAATCCACTGAGCTGAAACTTGGCACATAAACTCGTTGCCGATGACAACACATTCTATAACATTTTCAGCCCAACCCTAAAAAAATCTATTTTTTAAAACTGATTATCAACGGGAAAGGGAAGGAAATATGATGGCACTGATTTCACGAAACAAAATTCCCGACTACTGCGCTAAATGAGATTCTTTTTTTTTTTAAATCGCAAGTGCGTAATATTTTATTTTGTTCTTCTGAAATAGTTGGTGACATAAATCTGTGGTATTAAAGCGAGTGGGTCATTTGATAGTAATATAGTTCTGGGGCGCGCACACAAAAAAATACGGTTGTAAGCCTTTAAAAAAATGGGGGGGGGGGGCACTAAGTGGGATTCTTATGAAGTGCGTTACTTGTATGCCTGTTTTGTCAAATTTTCAATTATGTATTTAGGGTAAGTTAACTTAATTTTTTTTAAAAAGCTTTAAGGACGGCATGGCTCTCATTAACTGCCTAGGTAGTCTTATAAAGATAAATATTAGACCGGTATGCGGCATTACCTGGAATACTACCTGCGCAAGAACAGCCCTGGACATCGGATCTGTGAACTTGGTGCCACACTCGTCTGCCGAAACCATCCGTGGTTGCCATGACAACAAGACGCAGACGACCAGCAGTGGGTGGATTGTAACAGACCGACCATCCATGGCCTTCACTGAATCGGTTCGTCTTATTTAAACTAATGTATATACATTTTTAGCGTCTGCCTGTGGACAAGTAGAGATTCAAAACAAGGTCGACGCCTACTGTAGTAATCTTATATGACGCACAAAGACAATGTTAGTTAGATTTAGACTCTGGTCCACGGATCCATATGGCGTCCGTGAAAAGGTGTCAATGAGTCCTTACGCTGCATTTCATTTTTTATTTAATTACGTATGTATGTTAACATTATATTCTAAGAAGGGGTCTGTTGTCGGACGATGGCTTTTATATGCCTGGAAAAGGGATATAAGACAAGCTGCAACATCTAAATTAAATATATAAAGACAAAATACAACTCAGTGACGACGATGTCTCAAGAACAACCACTCAATGACGACAATGTCTCAAGAACAACAACTCAATGACGACAATTTCTCAAGAACAAGCACTCAATGACGACAATCTCTCAAGAACAACCACTCAATGACGACAATGTCTCAAGAACACCCACTCAATGACGACAATGTCTCAAGAACAATCACTCAATGACGACAATGTCTCAAGAACACCCACTCAATGACGACAATGTCTCAAGAACAATCACTCAATGACGACAATGTCTCAAGAACACCCACTCAATGACGACAATGTCTCAAGAACACCCACTCAATGACGACAATGTCTCAAGAACAATCACTCAATGACGACAATGTCTCAAGAACACCCACTCAATGACGACAATGTCTCAAGAACAATCACTCAATGACGACAATGTCTCAAGAACACCCACTCAATGACGACAATGTCTCAAGAACACCCACTCAATGACGACAATGTCTCAAGAACACCCACTCAATGACGACAATGTCTCAAGAACACCCACTCAATGACGACAATGTCTCAAGAACACCCACTCAATGACGACAATGTCTCAAGAACACCCACTCAATGACGACAATGTCTCAAGAACACCCACTCAATGACGACAATGTCTCAAGAACACCCACTCAATGACGACAATGTCTCAAGAACAATCACTCAATGACGACAATGTCTCAAGAACACCCACTCAATGACGACAATGTCTCAAGAACACCCACTCAATGACGACAATGTCTCAAGAACACCCACTCAATGACGACAATGTCTCAAGAACACCCACTCAATGACGACAATGTCTATAAAAAAACACTCAATGACGACAATGTCTCAAGAACACCCACTCAATGACGACAATGTCTCAAGAACACCCACTCAATGACGACAATGTCTATAAAAAAACACTCAATGACGACAATGTCTCAAGAACACCCACTCAATGACGACAATGTCTCAAGAACACCCACTCAATGACGACAATGTCTAAAAAAAAACACTCAATGACGACAATGTCTCAAGAACAACCACTCAATGACGACAATGTCTCAAGAACATCAAGCTTTATGTAATTGACATTTATCGTATACTCTACTAGAGCACTAAGAATTAATATTATTTTAAAAATTCAGACCAAAGCCCGGATATGATTTGTTTCGTCAGTGGGTTTTTGCTTTATGTTTTGGAATATTTGGTTTGTATACCGAGAGTGTTTTGGTGTCGAGATTAATTGAGAACCTTTTTTTTTTCTCCCAACTCTGCAGAGTTCCTTCTAAGTTTAAACCCATACCAGGGATTCCATCACACAATCTCTGTCTGAAAGTTGGTACTCCAATCATTCTGCTGATGTGCAATCTAAGATTGTTAATGGCACCAAACTTCAGGTTAAAGCCTTGCTAGAAATTTCCCCACAGCATCTTCATAGGATGTGCTGTGGGACAAAATATGGTTACATCCCTGCATTCTTTCATTTTTATAAACAGAGCCAGATAGGGCCAACTAATATCATGATTTAGTGGTTTCCAAACTTTATGATACACCGTATCTTTAATTTTATTGCGCCCCCCAACATACTTCATAAAATAATAATAAATACAAGCATCTATAAACACATTTATACAAATAAAGCCCCCCCCCCCCACCGGCCCTTTTCACACCAGTTTGAAAACAGTTTGAGGTTAAATTAAGCACTTCCCGATAACGCTGACCGACCTTGCTTAGCCTGCAAGACATTGAATTAATTTTTTAAAGTGCTTAATAAGAAAACCATTTGACACACTTGAATACGACACACTATTAAATATAAAACTGAGGAAAAAAATATATATTTCTTTTACATCGGTAAAAAAAAATTATTTATAGTTGGGGTGATAAAAAAAGCAATAACCACTTTTAATTAACACAATTTATTATTATTAGGTGTTTTTTTTTTGTGGTTGAGGTGGGGGATGTGAAAATGTAAATACACAATTTTACTTGAAAACTATTAAGAAACATTTCAAAAGCCAAGATATAACGTTTTGATTTTATCTTTTATTAAAACATATGATCAGAAGAGCAGCTTTTTCAAAATTTCAAAAAATCATGTTTTAAAATAATGTAGAGAAAGGTCGATTGTTGTATAAACCACCCGCCGTTTAAATGGTCGAACGTTTTAACTCAGTGCTAATTAAGATGATATCTGCATTCGTAGCAGAGAATCAAAAGGACTGGGATGTCCACCTCCCACTGTTGACCAGTGCCTACAGAACCCATCAACACCCCAGCACAGCCCCAATTATTTAATGTTTGGGCGGGAGCTCTATCAGCCCATTCACCTGTCAATGGGGGCTCCACTACCTGACAAATGTCTCGGTCAACCCGCACCGGAGTACGTGTTGAAACTTGAACAAAAGTTGGACGATGTTTATGCCACCGCCAGGAAACATCTGAAGACAGCAGCTCAACGTCAGAAAAGAGACCACGACACTCGGGCGGCACAACATAACTTCAACGTGGGGGACGTGGTGCTGTATTTGGATCTAACTAAACAGGTGGGTCGAAACCCGAAATTAAACCCCAATAAATGGCGTGGACCATTCGTAGTCAGTCAAAAATTTAGTGATGTGTTATTTGAAATTCGAGGGGAGGGAAAGGCGAAGGCGAGAATCATTCACCACGACCGATTGAAGCCCTATTAGGACAATGATCCACCAGACTGGATTTTAAAATTACAATCAGCTTGCCTAAGAGACAATTTGATGGGAACCACTCCGAAGCTTCCACGAGTTCTTCAGGAAACGTAGAGCGTTCCGGGACATTTAGATTCATCATATGGCATGACATTCTTCTTTTATGCATAGATTTATACGGAAGTCATGTTATATTTATCTCGAAACACTTGTGGTTAATGGATTAATTTATGAATAGATAATGATCTGATCATGTCATGATTATTGTCATTATAAGTTAAAGATTGTTTAATTTTATAAAATGTTTCTTTGGTGACCATTTTTATGACCTTTAAGAATGAAGGGTTTGAGTTAGTTTAATGTGTTTTTGTAAACAACACTTATTTTTCTTGCATTGGAACTTTAGTCGGTTCTTACATTATACTTGACATGTTTTCATTATTATTTTTGATTAGATGGATAATTTAGTTTTCAACTTTATGTCATGTGTTACTGCCTGTTATTTGATTTTCTAAATGTTTAACTTTTCGTTGATTTTCTAAATTTTGTATAATTCCTTGTTCGACCATGATTGTCTGATTGTGTGAATGTAAAGATGCTCCGACGACTGCGACCAAAGCGGACTCTGTCGTTGACCAGGTAACTGCCCAACGGTTAATGTCTATTTAAACGGTGGGTGAGCGTTACAACAAATTGTAGTGTCAGTCCGGACCTATCAGAAACCGAGCAACTGAGGTAAAGCGGATGTGATTTCCCCGGTACGACGGTTGCGGTGCGGGTTATGACCAATTATACGGTGGGATAATTTAAGGGCCTGAGATTTAGGAATAAGATTAAAGCCATGGGGAAGAAATCTCTAGGGAGGCGGGACTTATAAAAGGAACAGTTGATCGGGACTGGGCAGAACTCAGCCGGGGAGGCTAGTGGCCAGACAGGAGACTCCGACGGACATGAGTAGTGAATAGACGTGAGAGAATCGAGATAGAGACGAACCGGGACAGTCGGAGTCGAGTATCAGAGAGAGAGAGAGAGAGAGAGTGAGGTTAAAGGAGGAGACAATAAAAGAGCAAAGACTATTACAAACATTGAGTTGTATTCATTGGTGCAGTACGAGTGAGCAAGGCCAAGGTTATCAACCAGATAAATTAGTCAGATAATCAGAGAAGACGCAAAGTTCTCTACAATAAGACACTTTGGAGGACAACATTGTAATCACAATATCTCCACCATCTCGTTATTTGCACAATATACTCGATCGTTTGTTCTACGGCCAACTGGCATGAGCATTTTTGTGTGTGGCTCAAATACAATGTTTGTAATTCATTTTTAAAAGTTTCGTTTCACGTCTTCTAATTAAGTATGAGTTAAATTCTCTGACATCTTCTATATATACAGGCCCACACCTAGGAAATTCTGGACCACAGGCAGCTGACAGAGTTCGGGCCCCTTTCGTGTTGCATACATGTGCGTATATTTTAAAAACTCGAAAAATGGCGCGCCCCTATCTAGCTCGGGCCCCTGACAAGTGCCATGGTTGTTCCACCCACTAGGTGCGGGCCTGATGTATAGAAGAAAAAAGATGTCGCATAGTCCACGGACATCGATATTTCAAGGTTGGTTATTTCCAGAGTCCCCTATACCAAAAAAAATCACTATATAGATTGTTTTCAAAAGGGGGTGGGGGGCAAGCCCAAAGTCCACCCCGGGTGGCCACAATGTCTCGCTACGCCTCTGCATGCACGTATTAGAGTATTCCCAGTGAGCTGCTCCCCGGCTTATCTTTACCCACTTGCAACGCCACATAAGACTCGCTCTCCGTGGGAGATGTTACCCGCCCGATGTTGGCTGATAGAATGTAAACAAAACAGAAATAAAAACTATGTTATTATGATTTGCCACTAGGCCCGTTTTATGACTTTAATAGTCCATTCATGGAAGTAAAACAAGGAATGGGGAGGGGGTTGGAAAGAGTTTGACAATTGCTGACAAAGGGGAGGGGGAGCAACATCTGGAAACAAAGAACCAAATGTGTCTTCTCAGTGGCGTAGCTGGTGGGGGGGGGGCGGACCGCAACAGGTGACACCTACCATAGCTGCGCCACTGTGTCTTCTTAAAATATTGGATTACAGGGAGTTTGGCCCCCACAATGTTAACCAATTCTAGTGATGACGCTGATTTACACATGTCTATTGGGCACTCATGAGTCACTGGATTTTTATTTTACCCCATTTTGGGGTTATTTACCCCTGTTCGCCGACCTCTATTAATAAACAGTTGCATTGTCAGATCTACGAACTGCCTCTCTCGAACTTATCAAATGTAATGTCAGCCTGACCTTGCTGTGCGGAGCTGGTTGGAAACATTCCTAATAACTAGTACCCGGTTTAAACTTCTGAAAACCGTTAATTGGCCCCCCTCCTCAACCTCCACCCCCAATTTCCTAGTTTTTGCACGGACTGTGGTCATCATGTGAGATTATTTCCCTTGGCTCAGTCTTTGTGAGGGGTTATTTCTAATTGTTTTTTTCCCTGTCATAGTATTTTAAATTGTTGCCCCCTACCAAAGAAAAGAAATCAACATATTTACTGGAGTTCAGACGTCACTCATGAAGCTCTCTGCGTGAAAGCCTTTTTTTTTTCACTCATTACTATTAACATAAAACATGTGGATTTTTAAAAAAAAAATTTAGGGTGGTGGTTGGGCGGTTTTGAAGAGGAAGCAGGACGCACCACCAGCAAAATATATATAAGAGATAAGGTGGGGTAAAGCCCCGCCCTCCCCCAGCTGATATGGCCCATTTACTCTTAAAGCCCCGCCCTCCCCCAGCTGATATAGCCCATTTACTCTTAAAGCCCCGCCCTCCCCCAGCTGATATGACCCATTTACTCTTAAAGCCCCGCCCTCCCCCAGCTGATATAGCCCATTTACTCTTAAAGCCCCGCCTTCCCCCAGCTGATATAGCCCATTTACTCTTAAAGCCCCGCCCTCCCCCAGCTGATATGGCCCATTTACTCTTAAAGCCCCGCCCTCCCCCAGCTGATATGGCCCATTTACTCTTAAAGCCCCGCCCTCCCCCCAGCTGATATGGCCCATTTACTCTTAAAGCCCCCCCTCCCCCAGCTGATATGGCCCATTTACTCTTAAAGCCCCGCCCTCCCCCAGCTGATATGGCCCATTTACTCTTAAAGCCCCGCCCTCCCCCAGCTGATATGGCCCAGTTTCTCCAAGAGCCCTACCTCAAAGAGAACACAACCGCCCCCCCCCCACTTTCCCATTTTCCCTTGGTTCACCTATAGCAGATGCTTGTTTTGTTTATAATTATTCCAGCCTGGCAAGATGCATGAGCGTCTACGTTTGTCTTTCCTTCTCTTAAGTTACTCCCACTTCATTCAGTCCCACTTTAGTTGGTGCCACTTCATTCAGTCCCACGTTAGTTGGTCCCAGTTCCGTCGGTCCCAACTTCAGACGATGCCTTTTGAGTCAGCCCACTTCATTCAATCTCCAGATCAGTCAGTCCAGGGACATCATTTGGGTGGGCAGGGTGGGGCCTTTGCCACCCCCCTTCACTGAATTAGCAGGTTTCATTTAAATGCTATGAACTGTGGCGCCTCCGGTAATAACCAACTTAACGAGCCGACCAAGTTTTGGTTTTGCACCCAACCCCCCCCCCCCCCGGCCCTGAAAAAAATTGAAACGACGCCCCTGATTCAGCCCTGCTTTGGTTAGTCCCACTCTCGTCATATTAACTGTTATTTTTATGGCAGCTAAACGCCATTTTTTTTTTAGATGTCTGCCCACTTTATAAGTTTAAGAGGAACATGATCGTCTGCCGTCACTTCACATCTTTTAGGCTAACCGAATTAATTTTCAATTTAACACCTGGTGTCTGCAGTGGCGTAGCGAGCTTAACTCGCGCCCGGGGCACAAAAAACGTTTTAGCGCCCCCATATTCGAAAACAATACAATATTATATGTAAAATATACTATTTGGCGCCCCTTTGTGCGTAGCGCCCGGGGCATGATGCCCCCCTCGCCCCCCCCCTCGCTACGCCACTGGGTGTCTGTCGTGTAAATTTTCAGTTTCTTTGTTCGAAAGTTTGTTAGGATAAAAAAACAACAACTGCAAAATAACAACTGAACATTTCAAATGAGATAACTTCAAGTGAAATGAGGAATGAATGTGAGGTTTGCAGGGAAAAGTTGAATCGCTCCATCTTTTGTACAGCGATTTCAATCTGTGTGACTCCAGCAATTTTTACAGACCTAGTGGTTATGTCAAGACTATTCTTCCCCCCCCCCCCCCCAACCACATGGGAAGGTAGGGTGCGCTTGAGAAAAGGTTGGATGCACATGAGAAGATCAGGTGCCCGTGAGAATGTCAGGTGCAGGTGAAAAGGTTATCATTTCAAGGAATTCCGAAATCATAAAACGGGGCCTAGGGGGCATATTAAAAGATAAGTGAGTAATGTTTAGATCTGTTTTGTTTACATTCTATCAGCCAACATCGGGCGGGTAATATTCCTATTGAGAGCGAGTCTTATGTGGCAGTTGAAAGTGGGTAAAGATAAGCAGGGAGCAGCTCACTGAGGTTACTTTAATATGTTCACGCAGAGGCGTAGCGAGAGATTGTGGCCACTTTAAGTTTATCAACCCCCCCCCTCCCCCCCCCCCCCCCCGAAAAAATACAACATTTAAATATTTCTAGTGATTTTTGGTACAGTGAAACATGGAAATAACGAACCTTGAAAAATCGATGTCTGTGGCATATGCGCCGGAACTGTACGGGTTGGGGGAGGGGGGCCTAGGTCATAAGTCCTAGGTCATAAGTCCTCGGTCATAAGTCCTCGGTCATAATTCCTCGGTCATAAGTCCTAGGTCATAAGTCCTCGGTAATAATTCCTCGGTCATAAGTGCTAGGTCATAAGTTCTAGGTTATGCGTCCTAGGTCATAAGTGCTAGTCATAAGTCCTATGTCATAAGTCCAAGGTCATAAGTCCTCGGTTCAAACTTCTGAAAGTCGTCTTTCTCATCTTTTGTTTTCAACTAATAATACATTTTAACTGAATTTAATGTGTTCGCGCCGAGGAAGGCTAACAGCAAAAATCTTTGTTGTTTCAGCGTATGGACACTAACAAAAAAAACAACAACAGAAAACCCAATAAACACATGGGAGAAAAAAGTTCTCAGGAAAATATATGGTTCAACAAAGGATGATTATGGTTGGAGAATATGAACCAACCACGAATTGTACAGTCTATATCAGGATCCCACGATAGTAGCAGAAATAAATGCCGGGCTGGACATTTAGAAAAAAAATCCAAATGGCAGAGGAGTGAAGAGGCGGTACCACCAAAACCCCTGAGGAAAACTGCTCAAAAGCAGAACTAGACTTAGATGGATGGATGATGTGGAGAGGGATACACAGCAGCCGGGAATCCAAGCATGGAAAAGAAAAACACCAGTTAGGTCTGAGTGGAAGGAAGTGGTGAGGCAGGCCAAAGCCATAGGGATGGCTGGAAGCGTATGCCTATATATTATCCCAACTGTCCCGTAAGACTGCAATAAGCTTGTTATTTCATATCGTCTCGTGTCATCCAAATAAAATATCTCTCAAATGCCGTTCTTTGATGTCTACCGCCCTAGTAGACGGCTTGCATTTTTCTACTACGCTCCCATGTTTTCCACCAAAAACTCTATTCAACTGGGTCAGAACAAAAGACAGGATACGCTGTGTAGGATTTAGTCCATTAGAGTTTCAGCTTCTCATATCTCATAATAATGAGTAGCAATTGATGATAAATAAAAGTATGCCTTGCATCATTGAATCCCTCAAATACCTTTATTTTCGTTGCACTTGGTGCCGCCAACCGCCCAATATGGAGAAAAAGTGCCGCCAAGGGCGGAACCCCCCCCCCCCCCCCTTTCTATGCCGCTGTGTGCATGTTAAAATGTTATCACTCTTCTGTTTATAAAGCAAATTTGATAATTATACATTATAATAATTTCTCTTGAAATATATTTTTAATTATCAAACTTGCCGCTCTCTGCAGATGGATTATTTCATACGTGCGCCAGTTACAAGCATGGGCTGCGCCAATTACACGCATGGGCTGCATCAACTGGCCTTAACCCTATCACGAGTATGTACATTACACAAATTCATGTCCAGCTTTCCGCTTCGCTAATTACTTTAATATCTGATTCTACATTGGGCACCTTAAAACGTGGTCAGCGGCGTAGCTAGAGTGTTTGGCGCCCGGTGACAAGATTCGCGCTCGGGGACAAGATTCATTTTAAAGCGCCCTCTCTTCCTTTTTTCAACTCTCAAACCCATTATTTTCAACAATAAAATAATATCAAAGCACATTTTGGCGCCCCTAACTAGCTGGTGCCAGGGTACATCTGTGCCCCCCTGCACCCCTACGCTACGCCTCTGAACGTGATGGCCAAGCCAAATACAGTAGACGCCGCCGAACTCAAACAGGAATCGGTACTTAATTCCAGCATTAGACGTCATGCATTTTTGTCGTCTTCAGTTGGAGATTGGAAATAACTGACGACATTTTGTCGCATTTCTTAATCGAGAACATTTTTTGTCGGGTTAGACTTCAAATGAAATGTTTACAATACGTTGATTCATACCTACGGCTAAAATTCAATAATAAAATGTCGTTTTTATTCTGTATAAGCTAAAAGTAACCGAATTAGTGAATTAAAAATGTCCTCTTTTAAGAGTCCACTAACGGTAATACACACCCATGACAATGTAGACACCAACTACATGCTAAAACTTACAATTAAGTTCACTATACAGTACTGGATGCATTCCTCATGAAATGAAATTAAAACCGAGAGACTTCCCAAATGAAAATTCCACTTTGTTAAAGAGCTCTTCAGTAATAAAATTGCCACGCTACACACATTACTGGAACACGCGTGCTGTTCTTGCAGCTCCCCACAGCCCGGCGTGTATAACACTAACAACCAGGACGCAACACCCATTTTTTTTTGTGTTGAGCAGATTTCTGTACGAGACCAACCTGTATGAGCAGACGGGGGCCGCGGCCTCCACACGTCTAGCGACCCCGGAGTACAGGAGACTGTCGGAGTTATGGAGACGGATCAAGTTTCACGGTTGCACATTAAATAATGTTGTGCAACTTGTGACTTTATTCTTCATAGTAATTTATATTGCATAGATTTATTGCATGTAGATTAGTGGATACATCCGTCAGTTTATTTGAAACTGAATATATATTGTGTACATTAATTTGTGACTTTATTTTTTAGTTAGGTCAATAGCTTAAATAGTAATATTGAATGTATGTTTTGTACATGGATTTCTGACTTTATTGTTTAGTTTCATTTAAATTGACGTCAGACGTCATATGTTGAAGTTGAATTCCAAATTCTTTAAAAACACACAATAACTAACAGTCATTCGCCATTTGTGGCGAACAGCTATATGCATAAGTATAAGTAGTTCAATAACTTCGTCTAGTCTAAGGTTAATTAGTAACAACACAAAGATCAATATTACATAGGGTTCTTAATTCAACATCTCCACAGCGTGCCTTCTTATTTCCACTATCTCTCTGAAACTCACTAACTTCTGAAAAACATAACAACGTCATCTCTTATACTAAAAAAAAAACATCAAAAAAACAATACAAGAAGAGTTTCCAATACGAACCACATTGCTGCTCATTGCAACAGCTACTTACACAATTAATATCGACGCCAAATTCGCTCACTAACGAATCAAGTACACACAACATCAACCAAAACACGCACTCATTGAACTACCCCGACTGATTCCCCCACATCTGACTAATAAACGATGCTGCTGGCCGCCGTCCATGGCTTGTCATGTAAAAGTTCTGGGGTGGGAGGGTTGAATATGCATTAGTTTTTGTTTTGTCTCTATACATCTGTTCTTTATTACATACATGTATTTTATTTAATTGTCACGATTATGTCTCTTTTTTCCTAATATTCTTATGTACAGCGTGGTGAGCCCAGCCCTAGGCTGGGGTACCCCGCGCTATATAAGACAACTAATAATAATAACAAAGAATTAACATTATTGTTATGTTATCCTTCACTATAGCTGACATACCCGTGTTTCATTACGGGGGGGGGGGGGGGGAATGTTACGGGTGGGGTGTAATTGAAACTGTTTGTGGAAGTTATAACGCCAGTGGCGTAGTGAGTGGGGCGCAAGGGGGGCATCATGCCCCGGGCGCTACTCACAAAGGGGCGCCAAATGGTATATTTTACTATAATATTGTATGGTTTTCGAATAGGGGGGGCGCTAAAAAGGTATTGGGGGGCGCTAAAAAGGTATTGTGCCCGGGCGCGAGTTAAGCTCGCTACGCCACTGTATAACGCCTAAACATAATATGGCAATTCACATGGTTCTCTTCAGCGTGGTAAAATGATTTTCTTCCTACTCGCATTTCCATCTTGTGGCGCGTACTTTTGTGTTGCTGTTGTTTACATGCGTGGCCATTTCGATTGTGGCTCATCGCGTCTGCTTCGTTCAGTGAACGGCGGTCTGAAGGTTTTTATTGTGCTTTGGTTCGGAAGGGCTTGCCGGCAGGGCAGGTCATACGGTAGTATTTATATTTTTCCCTAAACACATAAACGCGAAGTTGATGTAAAGGATTTAAAAACACACGCAATGATTGGTGTGCTGGTTAGGTGCGTTTGAGTTTTTCTTCCTTTATAAACTTTATTTCCTCAAAATAATAAGTAGGCTCTAAATTATAACATCGAACTACATAACTTACTGCCAGATTTCGAGGTGGTTGGGCGGGGGAGGATGCAAAGGGTGAAAACAATGTATAGATTGAGTAGACTATATAATGAACATATAGCTCACTTTTTAAAAAGTGTCACCCGGGCGGACCGAGCCCTCCTCACCCCCGTTACTCTGCCACTGCATAGATGTAAACTGACTTTGTTGATGATTCTTGACACATTTGGGTTTTTTTTTATTTTACTGAAATATAAATATCTAATTGGGAAATAGAGTCAGCGGGCCGTCGAGCTCAAGCTCTTTATGCACTCCCTGGCGCTCCCCCACACAAGCCAGGCGCCGGGTTTCCCCGACGCCGGACCGTACGGGGGAACGCCAGAGACCTCCCCGGGCGTGGACCGCCCCCACCAGCAACCGCTCGATCGGGCTTGCTGATGGAGACGCTGCGTTTAAAGCGTCCGCAGTCCACTCTCCCAGGGGTTGGGACGGGAATCTCCCCCACCCGTCCCGGGGGAGCGACGGACGCCCTCCAAGAAGGATTCTACAGTGGGTTTCCACCTCGCAACTAATTTGCGAAATAGCTGGGACGAAACGGTTGCCTAGGAGCAGCTTTCTCACGGCTGTGTATTTAGAATAATCGGCCAGAGACTTCCACCACAGCCTCTCACCTCATATCCCTTAACGGCAATTTGTAATCATGATCCCTACCCTATTTTATTTTATCTTGAATTCACTATTTTTCTCTTCTTCTTTTCCTGCCCGCCTTTACCGAGGAGCCGTCTCTTGGATGTAAAATTCACGGATTTCCCCATGGTGTGAGGTCTGCTGGAGGTTCATGTTATGGATTTTTAGGGTGTCCCTAACAGTCAATCCACTAACGGTGAATGGCTCCGAAACCCATGAGCCTGCTTTTGAAAACTGCAATGCAGGTGGGTTGACAGGAATTCTGGCCAGGTGGCCAAAACCATTAATTTGTTGTTGGGCCGCATATTGGCCGATTGCTATGGCAACAACCATTCGTCTTATTTCCTAGTTCCGAATGTGGTCACTTCTTATTTTACCAGCTGCTCCCCTTAGGCATCTCATCTCGCACGGGGGCGCCTATTAATTATGTCAACTAAATAGGAGGGGGGGGGGGGGGTTGGAAATGTTTGACAGTTTTCTCTATTACAATTTTAATATAGAAAATTAACTGGTTCTTACATTATTTTAACAATATAAGACCTAGTTAATGTTTGTCTGTCTGTGCACTGCTGATGGCTGGTCAGAATGTTAGTGCAGGAGAAGTCAAAAGTTGGCCTCTCTTCACCTGTAGATTTTGTTGGTCGCAAATGACTAGGGCGATATGTTTGCGATCATGTTGCAGGTATGGAACAAGGACACGTGTCATGTGCAGTCAAGATAAATGATATTGATAGAGTAGGAATACGATATTTTGAGAATTATGTATAGTAGGGGAAAGTAAAGTGAGTAACAAAAATAACATTGCTGTTTGAACGGATTTACAAAAGCTGTAACATCTATTTTGCATCAAAAGTAATGTTGAAAAAGCATATTCAACAGCACCGCCAATGTCCCCTTGAGAATAAGAAATTAGCACCTGCTCCTCAACAAAAAAAGGATTCGGCAAATGCGAGTAGCTGCCAGGAGACAGAGAGAGCTTATGGCAATTATTGCTCACACAGACAGTGCTTCTATTTTAAGTGCTGAATGGTTAGATGAGGACGATGTTGACTTGTCTGGTGTATCAGTTGGATGAGGATGATGTTGACTTGTCTGGTATATTAGTTCCGCAAGATGAAAATGATAAATCAGCTACCATAGACTATGCCCACCAGGGGCGTCATTTCAAGGGGGGGGGGGGCGCAAAACCAAAGCTTGGTCGGCATGTTAAATTGGTTACCGGAAATTTGATCGAAAGAATTTTCCGTCGACCAAATTTCTTTCGATCAAATTTCCGGATACGGTTAAATTGTTTATTACTGGAGGCGCCGCAGTACATGGCAATTGAAATAAAACCTGCAAAGTTAAGGGGGCGGGGGGGGGGGGTTCAATGGTCTCTGATGCCCATTGTTACGATAGAGCAACACCTGGCTACTCCATGGGAAGATAATAGCAGTTAGACATTGTACTATCTATAATTGTCAACCTTTTAATTGATTCTGCATTATAAAATTTAAGTGTAAAAACTTTTTAACTTGTTGATTAACAAGCTAAACATGTGATAAAAATTTTTCCCACAATTTTGTGTCATTAAAATACATCAGCGTAAAGTCAAATGTGTTTATAAATGTATTTATTTATAATTCATTGGGGGGGGGGGGGGTATTAAATGTTGACATAATTAAATAGGGGGGGTCGTTGAACGTTTGACGGTTGTTGACAAGGTTGGGGGGTGGGGGTGGTCAAAAATTGCTTAAAATTGTTGACGTAATTAATGGAAATATGTGAAATAGTGTTTGCACTTAAGACTTTTTATTCAGAGGTAACGTTTCAGCTGGTAGGTAAATGTTGGAATTAGAACATCAACGCCACTGAGTACAAACCAACAGGAACGTTCCATCACAAAATTATTAGAACTGACAATGTTTTACGAATGTGCCACATCACTACTTAAAATTAGTCAGAAATGCTAAAAACTAGAAAATCCAACTGTAAAACGATATTTTTTAAACCAAAATGATATTTTTAAACCATCTTCTGCCCAACTCTTCCCCACAAACTTTCTTTTTCTATTGCTTTCATCATCATCATCATCAGGTCCCGTAGTCCTTCGACCGTTGGGGCGCCACAGATGACAAGAAAACTATTCTTCTCCATTCCTCTCAGTCTTCTGCCCTACGCATAGCATCGCCTAGTTGTAATCCAGTCCATTCTTTGATATTATCTTCCCATCTTTTTCTTTGTCTTCCTCTTCTTCTCCCTCCTCTAGTAGTGCCCTGCAAGATCTCTTTGGCGAGCCCTTGTTTTCTGGTCACGTGGCCATACCACTCAAGATTGCGCTTTTTAACAGACGTCAGGAGGTCATCGTATTGCCCAATTGCCTGACGTATCCTTTCTTTTATTTGCTCATTGGTGATGTGGTCTCTATAGCAGATGCCAAGAATGCCTCTGTAACATCTCATCTCCATCGCCTTTATTTTCCTTTCAAGTTCTGCTGTTAATGTCCAGGACTCACAGGCATATAAGAAAATGGAGAGGATTAATGAGCGCATCAGCCTGATTTTGGTGCTGGGGGCTATATTTTTGTCGTTCCATATTTTCTTGAGCCTCTTTAGTGCTGTCGTGGTCTGCGCAATCCTGGCCATTAATTCGGGCCTGGAGCCTTGTTCCGATACTATTGCTCCGAGGTATTTGAAGCTGCCAACTGTCTCTAATCTTTCCTCTCCGACCTTAATTTCAGTGGTGATGCCACTAGTGTTATTCGTCATCATTTTTGTCTTTTCTGCACTGAAATGCATGCCAAAGGAGGATGAAGTCTTGTCGAGACTCTTTACTAGGTTGGCTAGCTCTTCCTCGCTTCCCGCCAGTCCGTCTATGTCATCCGCAAAACGTAGATTGGTGATCGTTCTGCCACCAATGCTGACTGTCCCTACATGCGTTTCTAGTGCATCTGACATAATTCTCTCTAAGAAGATGTTGAACAGGGTGGGGGAGAGCAAGCAGCCTTGTCGTACTCCAACCGTGGTCTTGAACCATTCTCCGATGTTATTGTTGAAGAAGACTGCACTGGTGGCCTTATCATAGAGGCTTCTTATCATTCTGGTTAAGTTTGTGTTGATGTTGTAGTGCCTCATGGTGGCCCATAAAGCAGCATGCCAAACCCTGTCGAATGCCTTCTTGAAATCCACAAAGACGTGGTATAGGTTTTGTTGGTGTTGAGCATATTTCTCACATAGTATCCGGAGGTTTAGGATCTGCTCAGTAGTGCCACGGCCTTGCCTAAAGCCCGCCTGTTCTTCAGCAATGATTCTTTCGGCATATGGTCTTAGTCTGTTCAGTATGACCTTGAGCATGACCTTGCTTGGGTGGCTTATTAGGCTAATGGTACGATAGTTTTCCCATAGCTGTAGGTTACCTTTCTTGGGGAGGGTGATGATGAGAGATTGGGTCCATGATTTGGGCCATTCCCCTGTTAGCCATATTTTGTTACAAATATTGGTTAAGGCATTTATCATTGTTTCTCCTCCTTGTTTTATTAACTCGGCAGGGATATTATTGCTTTACTTTAAAATAAAAAAATAAAAAACTCATTAACATAAATAGCAATATATATGAATCTATGAACCAGGTAGCCACTAAACGAGTTCAAAAGTAGGCTACTCAAAGACGTAGTAGTGCAAGAAAGTATACAACTACATGGCGTGAGACTTTGGTTGAGTCACATTAAATGAGAAGAATAAGTAATCCGTTGCTCGTTGCCACTATACGGAGCCGCAGTCCCTGGAAAAACTAAAAATAGTCTATAAACAGGAAGTGGTGAAATGAAACTGAATTTGCATTCTTATTACTACAGTTACAGCACTTAACTATCCTGCTATGTTTAAAAACTTGAATAGTTTATTCACTGCTGTTCATTTTGTTAGAAGTTCATCAAAAACAGTTAACAGACCTTTCTTACAGTCCGTTGGACACTACATCAAGTCGGAAATTTCATTTCATTTTCAGTCCAGAAATATGGCGGATGCTGATCAAAATAAAAATAAAATTAAAGGCAAAGGCAATGAGTTGAATGATAATATTACTAGTACTACTAGTACTAGTCCAAAAAAATCAACCAAGTCTAAAGCCAGCAAGATAAAAAATCAATCAGTCACCACTAACAATAGTGTAACTTCTAAACCTGTACAGAATTTGACTAACAAGAATTCATCAGAAGCAGATCAACTAGGACAAGGACTAGGAGTAGATGCTGGTGAAGCCAGTGCCAGTTGTACTTCAAGTCAAGAGAATGATGACAATGACAGTATTGAAAATCAACCAAGTGGCAATAGTAGTAGACGTAGCAGTAGTACTAATAGTAGTAGTAGTGATTATGATCATGGTGCGGCTGGAGATTCATTGACGTCTAAAGAGAAAGCCCAGAAAGATGATGATCTTGATGACAACATGGACATTGATAATAAAACAATGAAAAAGCATGAGTCTAATTCTAAGAAAATATTAACACGCAGTGGTCTTAAGAATAAAATGAACTTTGAGGAAGAAAAAGGTAAGACCTAATTATAATTAGTGTTGTTTTTGGTTTTTAACTTTCTTATTCTTGTCACAATATTAAGGTGACCATGTTTTTACCTGTACAGTAGACTACGGCTACGGGTTATGAGTTGTAATCAGCACTGGTATGGTAAAGACTACAAAATAAAAAATAATTAATTTAACTCAAGTAAAGTATGTTACATTACAGACATATGACTTTCATAAATAATTTATAATTACTTATTCAAATTAAATTAGTATTTATAAGTATAAGTGATAATCATGTCATGATCATATTTTTTTCAAAAGAAGGCCTATCAGTTAGTATCAGACAGAAGAGTTCTCCTTGTAACCAGAAATTAGTGTTTGTTAATGGGTTTTTTTACACTCATGGTGTTAAAAGTATTTTAAATGTCCTGGTTAAAAATTTGAAAAAAGAAACGTCACTTTGCAATAAAGGTATAGTAATACATAGGGAAAATATAACATGAAAACAAAGCCGCTTTTTTTTTTTAATCAAACAACTTCGTAGACATAACAAGTGTCTAGGTAAATCATTCCTTATTATTAATTTCTTATTCTAATGTATGTAATGTTAGCTTTTAAAATCTATAAATCTCAAAACTGGTAAATCTATGCCAAGAGGATGCAGTAATATTATTTTGATAATATAATTTAAATAAATGTCAGCAAGCATTCTGTGACTATTGCTGTTATGTACTGTTATCAAGATGGAGAAATTAATCTCTTATTTAAGTGTATGGCTAGTTCTAAAACAGTACATAACAGAAGACAATACCAAATGATAAATACAATAACAAAGAATACGATACTCAAACCAGGGCTAATTACAATTAATAAGTTTTAATGTGTTAATTATAATGAATTACAAAATCAAAAGAAAATATAATTAAAACTATTGACTTACAGTATATTGTTTAGCTGGTACCAATATGATGTTAATAAAATACAATGTGCAAAAAAGGTACAATGATGAAAAGAAATATACACACAAACAGTAAACAAAGCACTGTCTTAGTGTCTAGTAGCACAAATATAACACACGCTCCAAGTCTCGTGATAAATGATCTGCCTCCCTCTCATTCAATCTATCTGCCTTTTTATAGTCGTTTTCTACTGATGTCTCTCAAACCGCCCTACGTATTGTACTCGCTTCTGGCTTTTTGTCCAATCTTCTACAAAATTTGAATTATGAAACAGGCCATAGATTTAATTTTAGTCAAGGTCAAAGGGAGACTATTTTTTAGCTACCCACACCATAAGAATAGCGCTGTACACCTGATTGGGTCAAACAGAATTCACAGCACGAGGAAAGAATGAAGCAAACTCTTCGCCTACATAACAATTGCCTTTATTTAAACTGTGTTTTTATCCTCCCCTGGCAGATCCCAGTTTAAGAACACCTGCCATATTTCAGGATGCCTTATTCTGTTTTATTATAAATACATCTTTCTTATTTTTCTAATTTTCTTTAGTGTGTTTCCATCCCATTCTTCTGTCAATACATGCTCCATCCCCTTCCTACTGTTAGTACAATATCTGCCCCTTCCTTATCTTGTCACTTCTTTCGTTCGAGGTCTTGACCGGTGTACAATTATATCCAAGTCAATGCTATGGTGTTGCCGAATGCACACTTTGCTGAAAAACGTAGCTTTCTTTGCGCCGAGTTTACACTGCCCTTAGTGACTTTGAAGCACAGAAAAGTAATTTCAAGCTGTTTCCTAACCCATTTGTCATAGATGTGGAAACTGCACCTGTAAATTTGCAGATGGAGCTAATAGAGCTGCAGTGTAATGGGACACTAAATGCAAAGTATGACACAGTTGGGCCTGCACAGTTCACTCGTTTCATTCCTGAAGAGATGCCCCAGCTTCGTCTACATGGGGCTTGAACCTTGGGCATGTTGGGTAGCACATATATGTATGAGCAGCTGTTTTCTGTGATGAAGATTAACAAAGCATCACACAAGAGTCGTCTCACTGATGAACACTTGCAGTCCATCATGAGAATCTCAATGACACAGAAAGTTACTCCCAACATAAATGAACTTAATTGTTTTTATAAAATTTTCTGCTTATTAAATGTTTAGCCTGTTCGGCACGCAACATTACATGTGATATGAGTTTTGGCCCCCGGAGCAATTGAGTTTGACATCCCTGACCTAGTAGATTAATTAATTTAAAGACTCAAACAATTTGTATAAGGAAGTAAAGTATAGTTAGGCTTTAATGAAATGACAAAATATAAATATGCTATGTAGACTTTAGCTCTACGCACCTTCAGGAACAAAAATTACACAAATTTAAATTTTGCATAATATTAATCTACCTATTAAATAAGAAGTAAAGGCGAACAAATTATAATAAAATGGGTTGGTCATCTATGTTAAGAAATGACTTTGGGGTGAGGTACAGTTTATAACCAAACAGAAAACTATGTGGCAGCTCTGTAGCATGGTGATTTGAGTTCATGTTGTTATGGAGTCTAAGTACCAAATCTTTCAATCAATTTATATCCATATTAAATGAATTATTCCCGTGTACTCTTTGTTTACTGCAAATACAATATTCAGATATCCCAATGAGGACCGGACCAACTGTGGTTACCATTGTTGAAATGTTTAGAAGCGGGGCACAATTCCTGTTTTCTATTTTAAAATTTGTAACAGCCATTAAGGCTAATGGCATGTCTCCCCTGTATAACACTTTCTGTACTATTTTTGCCAGGGGTATTTGGTAAGTAAACCCGTTCTTGATTTGATATACAGCCAGAAGGAAGGTGATCTGCTTCACTCCAATCCTATACGGACATGAGTTACAGCAGAGTTGGCTTTTGGTGCCAAGCTGTGCTTTGATTTTAATAGCATTGAAATGGCTTCTAACAATCATGACAAATATTGACCTTCTGTCCATCTGGAATGGGAAAAGGTGTTTGTGTGTGGAACATTTTATTGGTGACGGGGGTCGGGTGAGTTCTTGATAACATCATTACCGACGATTAAGTTGTAGTGATGAAAATTTATTACATTGGACCTTGCAATAATGTACATTTCTTTAATAGCATACTCTGGTTATATATTCCATGTGTGTGAGCGTCGATCATGAAATGTTTTCAGGATATATTCAAAGCCTTTGTTTCGCCTTTCCACAACAAAAAATCGCCAACATCCCTGTAAAGTATTTTGAAGCAATTGGGAGAAAATGATGGAAACTTTGCATGATTTAGGATGGGACGAGAAGTATCGAGGAGTATGGAAACAAGATGTGACATCGGTTGTTTTATAATACCGGGTGCATGGATTGAGGGTGATGCTGTGATGTCTTCTTCTTATGCCTTTTTACCCCGTCTGGGGCATAGGCCGTCCACAAGAATTTTCCACTCATCCCGGTCCTGTGCTTTCCTTTCCAATTGCTTCCAGTTGTATCCCATATTTTGCGTGTCTGTCTCTAGTTCACGTCTCCATGTATTCTTAGGTCTTCCTCTCTTTCTTTTTCCCTGTGGATTCCATGTTAGACATTGTCTGGTGGTGCTATCTGGGGGTTTTCTCAGGGCATACTCTGTGATGTACAATCCAGTTAAATTGATGTCAATTGAAAGCGCTCCAACCATATCAACGATGCTTATGGTCATTTTTATTTCCTTTGTAGTATTCAGGGAAATGACCGTTTTAATTTTCTCTACAAATTTTTCCCGCAGTAAACCCATAAATATAAAAATAAATGCATAGCTGGGTCCCATTTTTATTCCCATAGCAAAGTCACTGATTTGATCGAAAAAATCAAACATACAATTCAAACGAGTTGAATTTTAAAAGCAACTGCGTCATTGCCGTCAAACGCGCGAGGGCACTTGTGGGAAACATTATAGGAATAAGATTCTTTTCACCTAATGGTGTACACTCTTACTACTAGTGGCTGAGACTGTGGATCAAATGACAATTAAAAAAAAGTTGAAAATAAACAAAATAAAGTAGGATAGAAACCGAAAAAAAAAAGCGCTCCTTTGTGGTCGCTTCTGTTGGCGTAAGAAAGACGGCATACTGCTTGTCTTCAGCAACGTTTCGCAGGTGTTCACTGAACCTTTCAGCAAGTTGCCGCCCTGTCTCTGAAGAAATTCAACAGGCTTGAGGAGAGGTATATAGGTGCAGCCGGTACATTGTCCCGGGGCCCCATGGAGTTCAAATGGGGTCCTTAAATAAACAATTTTTAAAAAGAAAAGCAACATTGGACATATACTTCATGTATGTGTATCGGGTATAGCAAAACTACCTTGTACTGTACCCGGTAGTCTTGTTTGACATATGCAGTCCTGCTATTTGAGGTCGTACTGGCTTTCCTAAAACAGCGCTGTTATTACAGGTTATACCCGCTATCATAAAACAGCCCTGCTATTAAAGGTCATACCGGCTTTCCTAAAACAGCCCTGCTATCATAAAACAGCCCTGCTTTTAAAGGTCATACTGGCTTTCCTAAAACAGCCCTGCTATCATAAAACAGCCCTGCTATCATAAAACAGCCCTGCTTTTAAAGGTCATACTGGCTATCCTAAAACAGTCCTGCTATTAAAAGTCATACTTTCGAAGTTTAAATGCATGGTACAAAACATGACCGAGGTATAATAGGCTTTTCTGGAGTGAAGTTAAACAAGCATTATTTTTCTTCCCTTGTGGATTATTTTGGAACACGATCTATAGCAGCATTAGCTGAGCAATTAAGACCATGCTTGCATCAACAGAAGAATGGTCAGCAGCTAAAAAAATTGCGAAATTTATGTATTCGTATCCCAGAACACGAGAGACGCCATAGTCATGGGCAGTGCTATCTGGCTTGCGGCGAGAATTAGAACGACGCCTGTCATCTGGCAAAGGCATTTACAGACTATTGTAGGCTTCACTTGAAACTGAATCTGTCAAGTGGTACAACATTATCAAACGAATCATTGATGTTGTACTATTCTTTGATGAACGGGGGCATACTGTGCGATCCGGCCCGCGAGGCCAGTTCAACCGGCCCGCCGACGGTACTTGAATTTGCTTGATAAAAACGGATGTTTACCCACAGAGAAGGAGAACTATTTGAATTTTACCGCTGCTAACCTGAGCTGATGAACCTCGGGCCTGGTATTGCATCGGTGTTTGGAACAACTTATGTCTGTGACACAGAGATTTTCACAAATGAAGTATGTGAAGTCAATACATGAAACGAGAGTGACTGATAAACATTTGAAAATAATTCTCTTGATTGAATGCAGCATTTCGAAACCAAACATTGATGAAATCTTAAAAGCCAATGTCACTTTCATAAATTTCACTAACCTTTTTCGCTGTTTTTTTTTGTGATATGTGCGCACTACGTCAGATGTAACTATCTCTTTGCTAACGTCACCTTCTTTGATAACTTTTTTGAAAATAAATATGAGAGTTGTCTTTGTTTATTTTATACATCGCACGAAACTCACCCATGACTAACATGGAACACTAAACTTAGTTTTTCGCGTTTTTCTCCCAGAGATTTCGTTCTGGCTTATAATTATTCCCCCCTTTTTTTAGTGTCACGTCACAGCTAACAAAATTCAAAACATACATAAACTAAGCTTTTTTTTTTTTTTTATTCTTTAACATTTTCCCATAAATAGATTAAGATGTATTATTATTAGAAAACTGTGACGTAAAACGCAAAACAACGAAATCCTCCTCGAGCCGAATGTACAATGGCCACAACAGTTTTTGCGTCATTTTTCGATATGCGCAACCTCTACGTCAATGTGAGCCAGGATAGTGGGTCTTAACCTAGATGAAAACGTGTTTACAACTTTATTTTAAGAAACACATTTTTACTGCTATATATACGCGGAAATACATTGTTAGACGTCAGTGGCGTAGCTAGGTAGGGTTGATGTCACCCGGTGCGATAAACTCATTGTGTCACCCCCCTTCTCCGAAGTCCACGATGTTTTTCTTCTTACTAAAATTCACAGTATAAAATGACAAGAGCAAAAACTAATTAATTGAAGGTCAGTGGGTACAAGTAAAGGTATTTTAGAACTGTAACAACGTTAATTTATAGTTATTTTTACATTAAATTACTTTATTAAAAATGTTCCTTTCCTTGTCCTCAAAGCTGCAAAACTGTCAATCATTTGATCAAAATCCATATCCTTCACCGTAACACTTTCAATTGATAGTTGAGCCAGATAGAAAGCCTTGACTGTCCCACGGTGGATCGTAAATAGTTCTTGATAAGCCTTAGTTTTGAAAAGCTCCGCTCTCATGAAGCCACAGACACACAGATCGTTAGAAACAATTGAAGGCTTATAAAAAGTATTGGAAGAGATTCTAGGAAGTCCCATTCAGTTGCAGCTATGAATTTTAAAACATCAAATACTGACCTGTCCATGACTTTAGAAAATTTCAACTGCATCTTCTGAAGCCTTGGTATAATTTGTTTAAAAAGTTCATCTTCTGAAAACTCATCATAGAAAGAGAAACTCCAGCATCTATCCACTGTTTACTTCTCACAGAGCTAGTCAAGCATCTATTCATTGTTCTCCTGCTATTCTCTTCTTAAACATTAGTCTTCTCTCTACCGAAATTCTATATCGGTCTGATTCTAAAAGTGCCCTTTAAAAGCATGTTCCACCAAGTGACAGCGCTTCTCGTGCAGATACAATATTAAGGCCTCTAGGTTCGTCACTACTTAGTCAAGAGTAAACCATTTAGTTTGCAGATACTGCCGTGTAAGATTAACTTCCCCAAGTAGATCAGTCCCAAGGTAAAGGTAGCAGATAAAAGTGAAATCACAGACAGCATGTAAAAGACCTCGTGCTGTAGGACAATTATTAAGGTAATAATATGGTAATTATATGCTCAAATATTAAGGAAGTATCGTCAAAGTGGTGTTTTTCTGACCTATTCATAGGGTCGCCTCATTTCTGGCGCATCAACCTTGACCTTTTTATACAGCATGCATTTGGATTGGTTATACATGTGTGGACAATTGACGTGTCATCGGTTATCCTTTTGTGAAATTCGTTTAGACCGAGCAGTGTGTGCTCTGTAAATATGCAATGTTTCAATTTGGTGTCACCCCCTGATATGGTGTCACCCGGTGCAGTCCGAACCCCCTAGCGAAGCCACTGAGTCCTACACCCTACATGCCGGCCTTTAAACAATATGCCTACAGACAATACTACATCCTACCCGTCGGCCTTTAAATAATAATTCTACAGATGTCCTACACCATACTCGTGGCTCTTAATGGATTATTATTATAGTCGCCTCACACAAAGAAATAATCAACCTGAACTGAGTTTAGACGTCACGCGTGAACGCTCGCTGCGTGCGTTTTTTTCCCCACTCAGTGCTATTAATATATAGTCATGGGGAGTTGGGGGAGGGCCGATTGTGATGAGGAAGCAACACATACCAGAAGCTAAATATATGGGTTATAAGAGATGCCTACACATTTATTGCCGTAATTATAAGACTAAGACGAAAATTAAAGAAACCTTATTTGTGCGTATCATTTTGTCATAATTTTGTGTGTTCCAAAACCATCTTCTCTTATATATATATGTGGTTTGACTGCTTCCATTTCCGGTTAGCGCGCAAAATATAATTCCCGATAACTATTATACGCTACATCAGTGCTACTCAAAGTGGTGGTCCGCGGACCGGTGCCGGTCCGTGGACCATCATCCGTCGGTCCGCAGAAGTTTTCAAGAAAACTCATTTCGCTACCACGTCAGTACAAGAAAAATAATGCACCGGTCCCTGGTGCAATGGAAAAATTCCTGCCGGTCCGCCATACTAAAAAGTTTGAGAAGCACTGCGCTACATGATATTTTTTTTTTAATAACGCAACCGTGTTTGGTGCGTAATATTTTCTTTTCGGAAAATTAAATTTAAATCGTATGTAATAAATATTCGGTTTAAATGTGGTTGAGACATAAGAATATTAATATAGTTCATGGGCGTGTAATAAAAAGTGTGCAGTTCAGTGACGTATCATGGGTAGAAGGGGTGTGGCAACTATTGGGATTCTTAAATCATCTTAAATGCAGTGCGGGCGCTAGACATTTTTAGGTTGGGTGAAAATAGGCAATTGCCGCCCTCTGGAAAATTATGGGAAGAGTTCAGAATTTTAATTTGCCTTGAGCTGGTACTGCATAAATGTGCGCTATTTGAGTTCATGACATGTTTTGTCAAGTAACTTTAGTAGATGGAAAGTTCACCTGGCACAAAGGAAACGCCATATTTTTTAAAGTAAAAATTTCCAATAATTAAGCCTACATTTGGCATATTCCCTTCTTATTTTCTAGTTTGCCTTTGTTGTGCACAAACAACAGGAAGTATAATTTTTTAACATCAACCAAGAGCAGTAGTAGTACAATACTTTATTTTGAAATTTAATATAATTACAACTGAAAAAGTTAAAGTTTTATGGTTCATAATAAATAATAAAATACGAAGTTTCTTTTGGATAAATTTTACGAAAATTCTCAGCCTTAGTGACTCTTAAATGATAACTAATTATTAATTCAGTTGTTTGATAAAAAAAATGGTCGACATTAAAATTGTAATATAATTATATTATTCTAATAATATTGTCTCTAAGAGTCTAAGACTGTAAGCGCTGTCTTCCCTTTTAAACTTAAAGTTTAAAAAAAAACAAATACCCAAATTAAAATTAATAAAGTTTTATTTTTTAAATAATAAAACTAAAAGTACAATAGCCAAAATCAAGCTTATAATAACTTATATAATATTTTAATTTTAAGGCATAAGTCTCATAAATTAATACTGTTTCCTATTAATATTTTATAAATATTTTTTTTAAATACCCTGCCCAAACAAAAAAAAATTTATTAATGGAATTTTAAAAAAAACATTCAAACTGAAACTGAAAATACTCACTGGTTCTCTTGTCTTTATAAGGAATAGTTATAGTTATTTTGAGTTCACATACATAAATATATAATATATTCATACATTCACAAATATGGTGATCCCTTGTCAAATGTGGGAGTTAGGGTCATCTCCCATCCATCAGCTGCCATAGATGCGTTTTCCATATGTGCAAGACTTAGTCTACTCATCTGTTGTATGCTACATATTTAATTTAGATATATTATTATTTAAATATGTACTAATTAATTTATTTTTTTTCAATTGTTCATGCTATGCTAGTAAATGCTTATTTTACCACAAAACTAATTAAAATAATAAATATATAAAAATGCCTATATACCACAAAATGCAGCGATATGGAGAAAAATCCACGATACAAAATTATAGATAAATACAAGTAAAAAATTTGCAAAAAGTAAACATGTGATAGACAAAGATCACTGTATAATATGGTGTATATATATAATTGATGGTTATTAAGATTTTTTGAATTTATTTTTCAAAAATCTTTAGATAGACTTATTGGCTTAATATATCAAATACTAACAGGAGTTATTAAGATTTATTAAATAATTTGTTCCATCTCTGAACATATTCAGAATATGATTATAATTGTGGTACAGTTACTATATACATATTTTTGCTCCAGAATGTGGAACAATTATTAAATCAAGTATGGCCTTCACAACTACCATTGAGTGCTGGTAATGAAAATCTAGTCTAGCCGGTCAACAAGAAACATCAGAAATAGTATCTGAGGACACTAGAGATGAGGATATTTGTGACATAGAAGAAAACCTGGAGAGACAAAGCAACCAAAAACATAAATATTACTGCTGTGACACAAAAAGATTGGATTAAAGAAGGCATGAAAGGGAAACTTTATAGAAACGAAAATTGGTTCTGGTGATGGACTCTCATGATATGAAATTGTTAATCATAAGATTTGCTTATCCTCTTTTAGAATTGGACTTGAAAATTAATTGGGGAAAAACTGTGCATTACAAAGAAAGTAGTTGAGGATGAATAATTAATGGCACTAGCCAATATATTGTGCATGATGGTGTCAGTAGAGAAACCACATCCGGCAGTGTCTGTAGAAATGCAATAACTAGTGGTGTAAGGAAAGAAGCTGTATTTGATAAAAGTAGAGCTGCTTTAAATAACACTACCGGTAGAGACGCCATTAAGTAATGATGTTGGCCCAGAGATACCAATTATACAAATCTTAGAGGTAGTTTTTTCATTTTAATAAGCATTTTTGGATAACAAAATTACAATGTCTAGAGCTACATCAAAGTTTATAAAGAGATCTAGTTCAAGCAATAAATCAGCAGAAGATGCTAAGTTAATGGCCATTTATACTGAAAAAGGTATGTTAGATTCTTAATATGTGAATGTCTATAGCCTTTTAAATTTTGAGTTGGAAAACTTTATTTTTTAGAAAAAAATCATTCTTGTAATTTAAACTGAAACAGTGTTATCTGTCTCTTAAACACAATTAAGCAAAAAATTTTATAGCCAGCCTTAAAAATAGTAAAAATGTGTATCAGTCAGGCTCCCTTAGCTTCTAATCTTTTCAAATAATGTTATTGAAAATTTCAAGGTAAATCTTCCTATTCCCCTGTGCAAATTAATAAAGAAACCACTTCATCATCTCTTTCTCATGACATGAACATAACCAATAACACCACCCCAACATAAACTACAACACAGAAGAATCCCACCCCCCTTCCAAACATACAAACACATTTTCAATCCGCATAATCCAAACTGAGAAACCAGAAACATAGAAACAACTATTTATTGTCATTGAAATGTAATTCCCACGGAATACATCATTAAATTGGTCTAATCAGATTTTTTAAATTAAATTATCTTTGAGATCAAAATGATTGATTAAAAAATAAATGAAATAGCGTCCCTTAATTTTGAGTTTTCAATAAATGGAAAAGTAGCTACAATTGATGCAGTTCCAAACATTAATGTAGAAAAGTTCAGACTGTAACAGGAATATTCAGGGACATTGCTATTTTTATAGTTTTATGTAGTGATTTATTGGGTCAAGAAAAATAAATGGGAAATAATTAAGACATTGCTGAAGAGCAGCTTGATTAATATTGCAATTTTGGAAATGGTCGGCTGGCCAGTTATAATAGGATAATAAATGAAGGGCTGTGTTCAAGCTATGTGGGAGCTTGAAATATAAAGACATGAAAATAAAAAGAGAATGTTCCTCCTTGTATAATTTGGAACTCCCTCGAGTACTCTCTGTTTACTTTGATTATGCTTTTGCTGTGGTCTTGATGGGAATTCCAAATTCCTACAGAGCATCACATCAATTCTTTTTTTGCACGTGTTATAATGTCTCATATTGCTAGATTGCCAGAATAATAATTGAAAAAATTTATGCTGTTTCCAGAAACTTTTTTGTCAATGCCTCGTGAAGAAAGGCGTCAGCACTATCGGTGCAAGTCCAGCTTTACTACATTTGAAGATATCCAGTTCTGGCCAGAATATTATGCAGAGCACATTAAACAAATTGATCCTCTAACTGGTAGGCAAAAACCTTTTTCATTTTGTAATATTTTGCATTGTTTATTTTGCATTGTTATCCACTCATAAGATCAGTGGTTCTCAACCTTCCTAATGTCGTGAACCTTTAATAAAGTTCCTCATGTTGTGGTGACCCCCAACCATAAAATTATTATTTTTTCTACTACATAAATATGTGTTTTCCCATGTCTTAGGCAACCCCTGTGTAACGGTCATTCAACCCCCAAAGGTTGAGAACTGCTGCATTAGAGGGTGAGGCCTTAAGATTAACCTAAACTATTTCGGGTTATGAATAGGGCATCCTCCATTACAAAATTATGAATTGTTACTGTCATTTATTTTTGCTATTTTAGATTTTTATTGTGTTTATATAAGAACTAGCAATAACCTGTTAAAAATGAATTATTTTCCTTGTATTTGCTACTTCCTCTGTGTTTGTAACATTCCTGATATGCATGTTTAGGGAATTCTGAGATATATCATAAAAACTGATGCATGTTTTCATATACTGAACATTAAGATTTCAGCTGATTATAGCTCATAATTCTCTACTCTTATTGGGAATCTCTAGCTTTTACTAGTAAAAAATGATAGGTTTTAATAAATCTTTACTACACATTACATGAAAGAAGAAAATAAATGGCCTTATGAATAATCAGTTTAAAATAAATCCATTAAATAGATTTTGACCCACTACCCATTAATTGACAGGTTCGCTTCTTAACACATAAACCTCAGTGCTTTTTACATTTTGCATCTTAGTTAAGAAGTGTTTGTAAAGTTAAAAAAGCTGGACTTTTATTTGCTTCTCTTAAGTTTTGTTTGATTGCATTGATAATCTTATTTTTTTTCTGCTGATTCATTCTTCATCCATCCATCCATTCCTGTGGCCCTACAGCCCAAATTCTTCCACTCAGACTTGATGCTTGGATTCCCGACTGCTGTACATCCCACTCCACATCATTCATCCATCTAAGTCTAGTTCTGCTTTTCAGCTGTTTTCCTCAGGGGTTTTGGTGGTGCACCCTCTTAACTCCTCTTTCATTGGGCATTCTTTCTAAATGTCCAGCCCAGCATAGCCTGCCCTTTTTTTTATTTCTGCTACTAGTGTGGGATCCTGATATAGACTTAACCATTCCTGGTTGGTTCGTATTGTCAATCCATATTCTTTCTTTGTTAGTTCATATATTTACAAGAGAACTTTTCTCTCCCATGTTTAATAAGTTTTCTGCCGTTTTTATTAGGGTCTATGTTTCATTTGCGTATGTTACAACTGGTCTGATTACAGTTTTATATATAGATTTTTTTTGTTTTTCTTTTAATGTTTTTACTTTTGAGTATTTTCCGACTACTGAAGTATGACATGTATCCAGGCTATATTCTTTCTTTTATTTCTGTAAGTAATTCATTTCTTTCATTTAATGAAGTTCCTAGGTATTTGAATTGATTTACTTTTTCAAAAGTTTGGTTTCTAATTTTGCTGATTCATTCTTTCAATGATGAAATGTTTTTTTTTACTGTAAAGCATTGAACTTTTTAGTGTCTGTATTAGAGTGTGTTAGTACTGTTATCAATATAGAGAATTCAATCTCTTATTTAAGTATATGTCTCGTTGAAAAACAGTACACAACAAAAGACGATACCATAAATGATATACAATAATAAAGAAATGAGACCCAAACTAAGGCTAATCACAATTAATAATTTTATTAAGTTAATTCTTAATTACAAAATCAAAACAAAAAAAAAAGAAATAAAGAACTAAAGCTATTGACTTACAGTATAATGATGGCTTGTACCATTACAATGTTGAAGAAGATACAATGTTGTAATAGGTACAATGTTGAAAAAGGAACATACACACACACTGTAAAATATTAGTAAACAAATCTCTATCGTAATAGTGATAGCAAAAATATCCCTCCTCCGCTCATCTCTCTAGGCATATATATATATATATATATAGCCTGTTTCAGAGACATTTCTAGAATGGGCGTACACATTGTTTTCCTTTCTTGATTAGTCTCGATTTTTCTACATAATTCTAATAATACAGACCATAGATTTTATTTAGTTATAATCCAGGTCAAAGGAGACTATTTTTAATTAGCCACACCTGAAAGTTCGGTCCGAACTTCATTCAAGAGAAAAGATGAATGAAAGTAAACGAGACGCCTGTCACAGAGTGTCAATAATTTACAGTGGGCCTACATGATTTATATTGTTTTAATTTCTTCATTGATGTTTATTTTCTTTGTCAATAAGAGGTGAAAATATAGTTTGCAAATGTCATGTACTTGAACAATAAATGTTAACTTTGTTTATTCAATTTTTTTCATAGAATATCATGAGCTTTATAAAGTGAATGCAGAATTCAACAAAAAGATGGCATTATTTAAAGGTGACATAACAACCTTGGAAATTGATGCCATTGTGAATGCTGCTAATGAATCACTGCTTGGAGGGGGTGGAGGTACATTTTTGTTTAATACTTGTATTCAGTCTAAATGCTGTATTCAACCACTGTGACTTAAAAGGATTTCTCTAATCTTTCAGCCTACTCATAAGACCTAGAACCCTGACCCTTGCTTAAGTGTAATTTAACAAGTAAATGTGAAGTTTCACACCAAAACATCATGAACATGTTTATTCCCTGCTACCATTTTCATGTGATCAATTTAATCATAATAAATCATGAATTGTTTAATTGTCACCCAATGTCAAAATTAAACAATTTAGACCATTTTCTTAGAAATTTAGATTGCAGTTGGAGTGGATGTAATGGAGGAAGTATGATGTTGCAAAAACTGAGCTGATCCCCATTGCTACCGCTCAAAAGCTAAAATCTTTAAAAAATACACCATCCTTTACTCTCTCTGGCGTGCAGATTGAGTTTGCTCAAACAGTGCGAAACCTGGGTGTCTACTTAGACAGAACACTAACTATGGAAAATCACATTAACATGATTTGCAAGGCGATTTTTCTAGAGCTGCGCAGAATTAGTCATATCAGACCTTTCTTAACGTTGAATGCATCAAAGAGGCTGATGTCTGCATTCATTCTATCACACATGGACTACTGCAATGTTCTTATGGTGGGTCTTCCATCTACGCTCCTGGATAAAATTAAAAAAGCACAGAATAATGCGGCTCGAATTGTTCTTCGTAAACTCAAATTCGACCATGCTAAAACTCTTCTGAGAGATATGCATTGGCTGCCGGTCCGCGCTCGCATAGAGTACAAAATTGCAACTCTGTGCTACCGCTGCTTGCATGACCTGGCGCTGTCCTATCTCCAAGCGCTCATGATGCCTTATGTACCCACTAGACAACTCCGCTCATCCGATAGTGGCAAACTCTCGATACCGCGTGTTCGCCTTGAGACTTACGGAAAGCGCACGTTCGCATTTGCTGACCCAACAATTTGGAACACCCTTCCTGATGCTCTCAGAAACAGCCAGATGCTGGAGTCCTTCAAAACAAATTTAAAAACTCATCTATTTCGCAAACACCTTCTTTCCAGCTAGTTATTATCTCCCAGCTTTGTTTTTGTACCGCGCTTCGAGCCTTTGGAGATGAAGCGTGATTTTTCAAATGAACTTTATTATTATTATTAATATTACCTCTGACCTGAGGTGAGAAGTGATGCAAAATAGTTTGGGGAAACACTGTTTTAGGGTAAGGGTTAAGATTTTGAAGGGGGATAAATGAATGGAATGAAAAATGGGTCAGGAATGAAAGTGAATATTTTGACAGAAATAACTCGGTCCACTACTTCAATTTTAATGGATTAGTAATGACTGACAAAGAAATCTTAAGTTGGATAGTAATAGTTCTTGCACAGTTCTGTTTGGATTCTCTTTTCAATTTGAAAATGTTAAGTACGTTTTTGACATTTTTTATTTTAGTGGATGGGGCTATTCACAGAGCGGCAGGTCCCAGTCTCTTGTCAGAATGTGAGACACTGAAAGGATGTCTCACCGGACATGCAAAAATTACTGGAGGATATCGTCTACCAGCTAATTGTAAGTACCTCTGGTTTTTACATTTTATTCTCACATAAACCTCTTGAGGCACACTGGAATTTAAAAATATACAAAGAACAAAAAAAACAGCTACCAGCACATTAACATCAATAATTTTGTTGAAAAAGATTTAAGCTCTGCATTTATTTTCAAATTATGGAAAATAATGCACGGACAATTTATTATTCATTTCTAAACGACAAATTCTTGAAACGTAGCAATAGAATTAATAAGACAGCCAAATATGGTTGACTTCAAGCCCTTAATATTTGAAATTGGCAATTCAGACTTTAGTTTTACAGATAGTTTCAAACTAAGGTTTATCTTTTAAAGGATTTAATTTTACAGGATTATATATTACAGAATTGTAAATTACTCTTTTTTATATTTAAGAATTGTGTGTTAAATTATGTTAAATGTAAATTAAAACATTCAAACTATGTTAGTACTTTGATTAAGAACATTTTGGTGCTGTTAACCATTTATTTAAGAACATTCCAGCCCTGCTAATTATTTGATTAAGAACATTCTTATTGTTTTAAACATTAATTACATATTATTCATGGAAATATCATGTGCGCCTTCTTCTCAGATGTCATTCATACAGTTGGTCCTCAAGGTGAAAACTCTGGAAAACTTCAGAGCTGTTATAAAAATTGCCTGAGTCTGCTTAAAGAGAAGAAATTAAAGTCAATAGTGAGTAAAAACCTGTCTCCTCTTTGTTCAACTTGCGTTCGAAGTTGTGTGAAGGAAATAGTGAAACAATGTATGTTGAAACTTGAAATGAAAATACAGGACAGTAAAAGGAGAAAATTTTTGCTAAATGCCTTCTTCAGCAGACAAGACAAAACAAGAAACATAAAAATGAAAATGAGTTAAAAAACTTAAGTGTCTGGAGCTTCCCACATTGCTGAAAAATTCTCCTATTATTGTCCTGTCTTTTCATTTCAAGACGCCTTTAATATCTCTATCAGGTTCCACTAACTTTATTTCATCTCAAACTCTCAGCTTTACTTTTTTTTTTTTACTGGTCCCTTGAGATATTTTTAAATACTTTTTTCCCATAATAAAAAGAAACTATTTTCATATTTCAGGCTTTCCCATGCATCTCTACTGGCATTTACGGTAAGTCATTCACTGATATATTCTTACCTTTTGAAATATGAGGTTGTCACTTTATTTGACATTTATCTATCTTTAGAGACAAGGGTGTTATCTCACCAGAACTCTCTCTCTCACTTATCTAAGCATGAGCAAGGTGTTTTATGGGTAGTCAACTGTTTGCCAATCGGTAGTTACACAAACTACACACAGCTGGTAGATCCAAAGTAATGTCGGTTGGTTGGCACAGCTTGGTACCAACGGCATCGTTTTGCCTGAATTAGTGTCGAATTATTTTATCGTATTGCTGGGGCTGGAAATCCTGCCCACTGGAATTTATGTTATGTCCTATTGTAAGAACCAGGTGCCAAGAAAAAGTGGTGCACCTCAATGAATAGTAAAAAAAATGCCATCTGATCCAGACCAGTAAAAAGATGATTTTAGGGCCCTTTTTCCTTTTGAAGTACTTTGGATTTTATCGTTTCATTCACTATAAACGTCCAATCTAAAGATGATTTTTGTGGGGCATACGCCCCTTCCCTCCAGTGTTGGGTGCCCCCCTTCCCATGGCCCTCATTAACACTCCTAACCACACAAGCTGAGGTACATAAATATTTGACCCCAGATTTTCCTAAGCTGTTGAGCTCAAACTACGAGTTTGATAAAAAAATATGTGTCTTTCTAGCTTGTATTGAACAATGATCACATTTATTCATCTGCTAAGTCTTGAGATTTGACAATTTGAGTGTGGAGATATATTTGAAGAACATTTAAAGATTTATTTTTCTCCAGGCTACCCCAATAAAAATGCTTGCAAAATTGCCTTAGAAACTATTAGAGAGTGGCTTGAAAGAGATCCTTACGCAAAAGAGGTGAGTATTTTTACATGTTAGTCATGACAAAGTTTGTATTTTAATAAGAAGACTTGTAATATTTACTGGTAGGCTGGACGGTCAGCAATGTAGTTGGTAAATAGTCCCTTACTTGATAACATGAGGACATTGAGCTGGGATTTATTTGACTTCATCAAATTTCCCCAATGGCAGACCCCAAGGATGTGTGCTGCCACTATGGTTCAAGTTTCAGGACTTCATAGTGGCATCACATGTCCCTGGAGTTTGCCATTGGGGACATTTGGTGAGGTCAAATGAAACCTTTACATGTTGCCTGCTTTCCCAAGGGACGTTTAGAAATTCTTACATTGAAGGTTATTCTCCTAAGATTAAAAAAAGCTGCTGAAAAATTATGCTGTTTTGAAGATCCCAACATTGTGGATCCAAATAAACTTTTATCTTATAAGAACCAGGGTGCCTATCTCCTATAGTTAATGGGACTGAGAATTTGCAGCTAAAATTTTAATATAAATATTAATTATTATGCCGTTGATCTATTAGTGGGACAGTAACCATGCTATTATAGAAAATTGACAAAATGGTGTGATATTTTAGTTATTTGATAGTGCCAGAAACTAAATACATGTAGAAATTATAGCCAAACATTTTTGACATGAAGTGTTCATCTACTTTCAGGTTGAGTGTATAATACTGTGCTTGTTCTTGCCTAAAGATGTCCAGATCTATCATCAGCACATGCCCATATATTTTCCAGTCCAGGAAACCTCAAGTGCAAAAGGCAGTGGTAAATTAACATAAAATATAATTGTTTTATCTCCTTTAAATAGGTGCATTGTTGTTAGTTGTTTCTAAATTTTTTATTAATTTGACCAGAATGACATCTATCTGACCCGTATGACTTGGTCTGTGAGATCAACATCTATCCAAGATGTAACCGGCCAAGTTGTTAGTCACATATAACCAGGGAGGATCCTTGGGACACTAAATAATCATTTGGCAGGAAAAGAGATAATGGTTGTTATGGGCTGTAGGGATAGTCTATCTTATTAGTGACATCTTCAGAACATGACAGTGATTGACAGGCATTTTGTGAAATGAAGAAACATTGATGACACAACAGAAAGCACCACCATTTTAAATGGTCTCAAAAAAAAGGCTTCACATTGTTTATGAGGTCATACCTGTCATGTTTATGATCTGTTGAACACTTGGGTGTTTGAACACTTGGGTACATGTAGTTTGTTTGTTGTATGTGAAGGGGTAGGCTTACGCTATTCTATATCTTATTTACCACTTGTTTAATTTATCCTGACTTTTACGAAATTAGTATACAGACATTTCACTTAAAATATTTAACCTACAACTTGTACATGTATTACTAAAAAAACAAAAAAATATAAGTTATTTTGATTATCCGAAAAAGAATTGAAAATACTTAAAAGATGCAATGTTAGGATTTTTTTTTTACAGAATGAGTCAGATGAAATATAAGTATCTTAAGGAACTGTCCACTTGCACAACTCCTTACTTTGAGTTTAGGTATAGGTGCATGTGTACAGTATGTCAAAGAATGATAAATTTCATTACTGTTGCTTTTAATAAAATGCAACTAGTCTCCCATAAATAAGTTACAGTTGAATTGGTAGGAAATAGTTTATCAAAGCAATGAAAAGGTCATGCTATTGTTGAATTTTTTTCTAATCATTTGCTTGTCTTATTAATTTAATGTTTAACCCTTTCAATTCTTGTCCAGGTCCTAGCAGTAACATCGCTTCAGAAATTACATTGAATACAAAGAAGAAGAAATCTTGAATAGATTTTAAAAACGCATCACTAAGAAGGTGAGATATGCTTGGACTTGACTGTTGTGACAGTAAGGGGCCATCCATATGCTATGTAAGCACTGAGGGGAGATTCTGCATACTGGTGTGTATGGCAGGGCTTTGGTCTCTGCAGAAAGTATGTACACTTGTGCACAAATTCTGCAATAATTACACTTAACTCTGGCAGCCTCTACTAATACCTCTAATGGAGCAGCTGTTACTGTTACTTACAAATCTGTGAAAGCCATGATTTCTATTTATTTTCAAAAAGGCTATACAAATCTCCTCACAATATTTTGTAATATCCTCTACTGTTGCCATGTGCTTTCACAAAAACTCGCTAGATAACAGTAACATTTATTCTAGTGACTTACTTTTGTCCACCGTACTTTGACATAATTTGTGACATAATAATTGGTAATTTCAGACAACTTGGTATCACTTTCCCCGTGTTGGGTACTAGGTTTTTTTTACATGAGAATGGGTTATTTTTAAAACAAAAACATATTAAAAATTGCATTTTGTGAATCTTACAGTGCATAAATATGATAATATTAAAGAACTTTCAATAATTAATTGGAAAACCAAAAAAAAATTAATAAATTTGACATTTTAAAATAGTGAAAAATTAGCAAAAAGGCTTCAAATTTAATGAAATAGTTACTGCGAAAAACCTTCAACCTAAAAATCTATCGCTCTACCTAACCTGAAACCTAAAATCCCTAACGCAAAAATCAGTCTCCTTAACACAAACCATTTAATTAAAATGTTATTTTTAAAAAAAAATTATTATAAAATAAATGTTCCCCAAAACATCAGAGTTGTTACAGAGATATTAAAAATAAGCATGGGGCGCCCATGAAATGCAATAGTATCGTATGACTTTGACAAATACAATATTAAATATTTGTCACATATGTTTTTATATTGCTGCAAGTAAGTGTTATGTGACACAATTGTTAAGCTAAAGATTATTTAAGCATAGAAATATGAGTTCTCACAACTGCCTTGAACTATGGTCCCAACAATCATGATCTTGACTAACGGAATGAATTTTAGCGATGCAAGATTTGAACCCCAAAGGTCACTCAAGGGTCAGTGGTCACTGGTGACCTACTGATCACGAAGGTTTGTATTGTCATTGGGGTTGGGTAAGTGTATAAAGTTTCAGATCATTTGGAGATCAGGAAGTGGGTCAAAATTGAGATGCAAGATTTGACCCATACACTAACCAAGGGAGAAAGCAACCTAAGAAAAAGCGTATAAAAAAGCCCCTTCCCTCTACCCCAGAGCAATTGCATATCTCAGGCTAGTGCCTTCCACAGCGGGCCAAAATGTGTGCTGCCCTATCTGCTGTTGGCTGAAAATGTCAACCTTCATATAATGGTCATAATCGTCTATAAATAAATAAATAATTTTGTAAGGGGGGGGTGAGAGCTCATTGTATTTACATTACACAAAGGGAATGCACAAAAAGTTACAGTTGCAACAAGGAGGAGGAGGTCTAAAATTTGACTTCTTTGCATACGTAATATGGTGCGATGTGACATGATTTTCACCGTAAGTTGGAACCCACCTACATAAGCACCTATGGTACTCACATGGAGCATATGACAGTACAGTAATGAAGTGAAACATAAAAAATAAAAATATTAATAATAAGGGGAAAAATTCCTTACCTTTACGCCTGCGGTAAATAAAGTAAATACAAGGAGCACATGACAATGAAGTGAAATAGTAAAAAAAAATATTTAAAAGTTATGGGAGATAGCAATGTAACTGCAAAACGCCGTAAGTCGCGTTTTACATAACCCGAGGACCCCACTGCACATAGACGGCCCCTAAACCTGTGTTTCCCAACCTTCCCCTTACCATCAGGAAGACTGAATTTTAATACTGGGGGTCTGTTTAGGTTTTGAGATTCATTATTGTAATTGTAAGATAAAATGTACAAAAACTGAAATATATTTATTTTACAACAAATGACCTTTATAACAATAGTAAATTTACAAATATAATATTGTCCTGTCTAACTATTCCCCTTCTTCCGATTGGCTCGCTGTTAGGAAACATTGCTGTAACCCAATATCATTTTCTTTAGATTTGAATTGTGAAAAATGAAATTACTTACTACTATTCTGTAAGCAAAAAAAGGACCAAATAACATAACTTTAAAGGTCAACTTAAATCTTGAAATTGGGGATATCTTTATAAAAAATTTTTTATTGTTTATATGGCAACAATTTTTTTATCACTTCAGCCATTGAGTACTGTTCATTATACATATGAATAAACAAAATATCTATTTTTTTCTTGTACAGCCCGCTAACTCAAGAAATGATGGTGAAAAACAAGAACCAAAAGTCAAAAGCCCTGATATATTTTTGCTAAAATTGCTCTAACCTCGTTCACAAGATCAGCTCCTCACTAAGTAATATCAGTAGGTTCAATGTATTATTCTTTGGAAAAATTTTGTTATTTTTTTTCATTTATAGACATATTAAAACCTTTACATTTTTTAGAAATAATGTGAAGCATTTTGCCCCAAAATCTAGGGGCTGCGATGTTTGATGACTTGTGCAGCTCCCAGTAGTCTGAGTCATAAGCCAAATAAAAAATATATTCAAACCATTTTACAGAAGATGTGGCTGAAGTTCATGTTTTTATGAGATGCACCTGTTTTGTAAAACGAGAGGGAACTGTGACGCAAGTCTTTATCTACCGGTTATTTAAATTAATGACGTAATGTCTTTTCCAGTGATTATTTTTTGGGGCAATAGACCTGCCTCATTAAATTTCTGTACATTTTAGGATCTTTAAATCTTGTTATAATAATAATGATAATAGAGGGTTATTGCTGTTTTAAAGTATATTCTTTCATTAATTGTTTATTTTAATCAACTGGCCATCCAAATTAATGGCAAAATTAATGTAGTTTTTTTTTCAAATGTTTTGATTTTTCTTATTTTGAAAGCACAGTTTTGTTCATTTCTACCAAAAACTTTAGTTACTTTAACTTTAATAGATTTTTTTATTTTTTTTTAAAAATATTTTTTCTTTCTTTTTTTTCTGAGGGGTTGTAGAGAAATAAAATAATTAATTTAGGAACATTTTAATACTTCAATTTCAGTAAGAACAGATTGTCCTGTTCAAAATAAAACAAAATATAAAAATAGTGAAATATCTGACAATGTCTTATTGGTGTGTTCAAGATTTTTTTAATATCAGTTATTGTTAGCGCTGTTATTTCATTTAATAAACACATTTCAATCTTTTTAAAAATCAGGGAGAGCATTATATCTCATTTTGGAATTGGAGAGAGCTCTATGAACCTCCACTTAGTAAAAAAGAAACTGGCTCATCTAGTAGATCTTCTCTGAGAATAGTTTTGAAAATGTTTTGTGCACAGGATGAAATATTAAATAGAAATTCCCTTTTATATAAAACAAACTGTTTTATTGTTTCAGTTCAGTAAGTAACACAAAGCAATGGAAACATTGATTTAACACGACAAACCTGAGCACAGTCACCCACTAACTTATTCCTTTTCTTTTTATTTTGAAATCCTCAAATTTCCAAATTGATTTTTAAAAAATCAGATTGCCTTTCAAAGCATTAACAATGATATGATAATTTAAGGCTAATAGAAATAATTCAAAATATTCATTGAAATAGCTTCTAAGTATCACAGTTTATTTCATCAGATTAGTACATACATTATTCTACACAAACATCTACATTAGAGAATGTTGCATTGACAAAAATTACAGCCACACTTCAAATTTAAAAATAAATTCAAATAATTACAGACATACTTTGATATACCCAAGCTACCTATTGATTTAGTACAGTGGTTCTCAACCTTTCTAATGCCGCGACCCTTTAATACAGTTCCTCATGTTGCAGCGACCCCAGCAACAAAATTATTTTTTGGTTCTACTTCATAACTGTAGAGTATATGAGTTTTCAGTTTTCTTAGGCGACCCCTGGGAAAGGGTTGCGACCCACAGGTTGAGAACTGCTGATTTAGTACTTCTATTTTGTTTTTAAAGAAATAAACACATGTTTGCAATTGTTTATTGAGATCTGAATAGATGTAAACCTTTTTAAGAGTCAAAGATCACTAATCAGTGCAATACATTGTATGGTCAATTTTGTTATTAACTTGGGGGGAAAATGTAATAAATAAAAGGCAAAGAGGGTTATTTCCCCCCCCCCCCCTTTTTTTTTTACAGTTAATTGAAGTGGGACATTTTCCAATTTGTTATATGTAATGTAATATTTAATTTAAATCTTTTTAAATAAAATTTGAAGAATTGCAAATTGTATGTTTTATACAGATCATTGAAGCTTATCTAAATCTTACCTTGGAAAAGCCTAGTCTCTGATTTCAAATGTTTTTCTCTTATAAATACTGTAGGTAAATTGTAAAATTCCTGTGACCAACTGAAAGTTCAAATACAACTAATCCATAATTAATAGAGAGTTGCTTACCCCTCTCTCTAACAAATTTTAATGTGAAAATGCTCCTCTGCCAAGTAAAGGGCAGAGCTCTATTTGAAAACAGGAAATACAATACAAAAAAATGGTATGATAAAGTTTTAATTAGTATAAAAATAATTTTTGAAAAATAATCACAATATATAAATACTTGATTTTTTATATAAAAAATTCATTTTCATAATTGAACTGCCATATGTCAGCATCAGTTTCAATATATTCTTTACTACTTCAGTCTGTTTTATAACTGCATCAACACATCAACTGAACTTGCCAATTCAGACTTTCTTTGCGTAATGCATTTTAAGAAATTGTAAATTATTTTCTACTTTTTAGTGCGCTTTAACTCCTCTCTGATAGAAAGTCTTTTCTCGATTTTTTATTTTCTACTATTTATTTATTATTAAAATTGTAATCTTTAAATTATTGACCAAAGTAGCATTATTTACTTTTTTATACATCGAATACTTAAAAAATCCCTGTTAAATTGACTTAACTCTTTACCTAGGCATAAAACTAAAAAGCAGATCTGAGCTCACCCACCAGTTCACTCAACCCCAAAGCAGACCCCATCACCCACAATAATTTGAGCAACAGTGAACACTGCATGAGAAATCTTAAAATGTCACATGTGTTTAAATCCACACATCATCAAGATCGAAATGCAATGAGAGAGAAAGTCTTTAAAAGGGCAGTATGTGGTGGGCTATACTTATACAGGGAGGTTTGGGAAATTGGAAGGGTGGTGAAGGCAGGGTTGAGTTAAAACATTAAATTGGTAGTCTTATTTTAGACTTCATTTGCCTGTTACAAAAAGGATTTTCTTAAACATAAAAATGGCTTAGTTTTCTCAGACTGGGAATCTTGAAAAAAAACTAGTATTGACTGAGCTCCGCATCCCATGCTAGGTGTGTAGCAGCATAATGCCCTAAAGGGGAGGAAAAGCACAGAATTTACTGAGGGCTCTCAAATATGTAAAATCTTTTAAGAAGGAACAAAGTTATCTGATTACCAAGCCTTCAAACATGTACATTCACAGAATATGTGCACTGGTAAATTTTGTGAGTCCCAATGACACAGATTTTCTGCCTAAAATAAAAATTACAATGTTAACAAGGATTAACCAAATTTTCAGCAGATTTTAGCATGTGATCTGTCAAAGTTTGGTAAGCTAGTAACCATGCCAAAGTTCTAACCATTTATGATAATTTAATTTCTCAGAAATTATTTTCTCTGATGTTTTAACTTGTGGTGTGCCCCAACACATTGGGCAGGGTCTATATGTTTGGTGAGTAAAATAAATTTGAGGAGCATTGAGGAGCACTGCCATTAGGATGAATCTAGAACTATAATATAGAATTTTTATTTATGGGTATTCTTAAGTAAAAAATGATTTGATCAATTACTGGGTATATCATTAAAAGGACAGGCTGGGCATTTGCCTAGGTGTCCCAAGCTTTAATCCACCAATGGTGCTTTCCTTGTTCAGACAGCTACTTTGATAATGTTTTTTTTTAAAAATATCTGACATTGCTACTTGGAAATGCTCTATTTTGAATGGTTAATTTTATTCTGGCCCCAGATCCTCGAGGCTAATTTTTTCAGGGGGATCACTAATCTGCAGCAGTGGAATGAGAGACACGGTTCCATCTCTCTCATCTTTAGTCATGGTGTTAAGTATGTCATCCACCATCGCTTTGGATGATGAATTCAGGCGTAAAATTTCAGGTGACACCTGGTTGGCCTTGTGTAATTGAAGGCGTAAAAACTCCACTTCCTTGGCCAGAAGCTGGCAATCACGACTAACTTGGCTGTATTTTGTGATGGCTTCCACCAGCTAGGATGCAAAGAAAATATGACCAATTTACCTTACAATAGAAGTTTTAATATATATCCCGAAAACTTAATTTCAAAAGTCTACCAAGCAGTAGGATTTTTCTATCATCACAGGTGGAGGTAGATATTTAAGCTTAAATCTCTTACTTAACTTTTCTTTTTTATAGTGAATAAAGTGAATCATGTTTCATAAAATGTAATTGGCTCAAGTTTTCAAAAATGCATTTATTTTATTCTAAAATATTAGAATCGAAATAATCTTCCTACAAAAATCAATAACACATGAAATTAGTAACCAAGTGGTTGAAATATTAAAATTAAATCTTCAGCCTACCTGCACCGCCTGGTTCTGACCCTGCTCATCCAGTGACCTTAACCTCTCTCTCATTTTGTCATGTACTTGGCTGTGCCTCTCTTCCTGATTTTCTAGTTCTGTTACACGCTGTGTCATACGTTCCATACGCTTCAATAACTCTGTGTTGCACTGCTGGAGCTTCCCATTCTGTGATCTGACCAATTTACCATGAAATAGTGTTGTGATTATGCACTATTTTTACCAATTAAAATTATATTTTATTAACATTAAGTCAAGATGAATTAAGTTTTATTAGATGAATAGTTGATTGTATTTTTTTGCATAGCTGCAGTGAGGGCAGGGCGATTGCCATGTGCTTTATTACTTTATTATGGTTACCTATATAAATTTAAGGTTTGTACAATGTAGATTCTTGAAGAATTCTTTTTAATCAAGCTTTCAGCCATGGATTATGATAAACTCTCGGCTTAACTTTAGGGATATATTTTCAATTAGTCTCCATTTGTGTATGCAGCAGGATATCTCTTCCAAAGAAATAACACAGGCATACAAAAAAACTTGAACATGTTGTATTTATACATTTAAATTTAAATGGATATTCCAATATCTTTCATCTTTATATTATGAACACAAGAAAGACAACTGCAGGCCAAAACTGGCACACCTCTGGTTTGATAGATTCATTATTTTATAAACATTAAAATGTATATTAATTTCAATTATTTTAACCTGTATTTTTTAACTGTCTTCTCCAAATGAAGAGCTTGTTTTTTACACTCTTCCCTGAGCTTCATAATTAATTTATTCTGTTTAAGAAGCATTGTATCCATCTCATGTGTAGCCTGATCTAAAGACAATACAAAGTAAATGTTAAAAAGTTTTATTAAGGGAAAGTGGTAAATTTATTATTACTGCCATACAGGGTGGGCTAATAAATAACAGAAAAATGATTTAAATGGCAATATCACCAAGATCAAATGGTGTCTGCAACTTTCCTTTTTAACGCAATTCTGTGCTCACATTTGGATGAAAAAGTCAACAGAAGAAATAAAAAAATTAAACTCTCATTCAATTTTAATCATGACAGGGGTAGCACTGCTAAAATTCCACAAAGCAAATATACTTTGTGATTGTCACAACAAACCATAAAAATAATGTATTTGTAATAATTTATGCAAAGAGTAAAAGTAAACCGGTTCTATTTTATAGCATTATATTTTTGCCTTTTCAAATGGCTGCTACCTTTGCACTCCCCAACCCCACACACACACAATATATTAAAACATTTCTCATGTACCTCCCCATAGAATATTTTTATAATATGCTAAAGTTCATTGTCAATATGGATAAGATAAGATAAGCTACTTTTATTGATCCAAATGAATGGAAATTTGTTTTTTTTCATTCATAGTTCATATTATTTTCAGTCTTGAAAATCCCAGTTAGTTATTCCTTAAATTTAGCCTGTGGCAAGACTTGCGTCAAATAACTGAGCTGTAAGAATAACTGAGCAGTAAGAATAACTGAGCAGTAAGAATAACTGAGCAGTAAGAATAACTGAGCAGTAAGAATAACTGTTCAGCTCCCGAGTATGAGTTGTAACAGTCTTGTTTTTTTTTTTTTGTATGAATGGTAAAATGATGTCACAGATTATCAGGTGGCTCTATCATTAAGACTAGCAGTCCCAAAGAAATACATGAGTAGTCGTTGTTTAAACAGTGTAATGACATAACATAGTAGTGGAATTTTGGTGAACTTTTAACATATCTATTTTTGGTTAAAAAAAAAACATAAAAAGATGAATGCTAACTGACCTTGTATTTATAATAAAGGTCCCTAAACATGATGACCTTGTAATTATAATGTAAGTCCCAGTATATGATGACCTTGTAATTATAATATAGGTCCCATTACATCCTGATCTTCTATTTATAATGTAGGTCATCATAATACATGCTGATCTTGTATTCTCATCTTATAATGGTACCAGAGCAAACATTTTTCAAATGTATTTGACAGAAAAAAACCAACTAAAAACAATAAATTGCTCACTGTGTCTGTCATCTGCTTCTTCCATTTTTAATAGGATCTCCTCTTCCCTGTCTTGTGCTCTCTTGCGGATAACTTTCAGATCTTCTAAGCGAGACCTCTCTATTGTGTCTCTAGCCATCTTGGCCAGATGCAGCTTGGGAATATAGATTACTAGTTTTACCACAAAATATGCATTATAAAATAAAATGTATTTTCAAAATAAAATGTATTTTCAAGTCATGAGATAGAAATAAAGGCTATTTTAAAATAAAACTAAAAAAACATATAAATATTAAAAAATGTGGGATTTGTTAGAGTTAGTTACAACACTTGATAATATTAATATTAACAATCTTTACAATTTTTAAAGGAAATCCTAAAACATCCCATTTAAAAGTAGAAATTGTTAACAGCATCAGTTTTTTTTTCTATTATAAGAACTGAGCACTGAATAACATCAAAGTTAAAATCAGTTCGCCAGGTGGATCTAAATTTCACACTTGATGAAATGGACTACCTCTCTCTCCAGTGCCTGAATGTTTGAAGTCATGTGAATGCATTCCTCTTTGGAGTTGACAAGCTCTCTTTCAGCCTTGTTTAACCTCTGTCTGAGATCATCTAGTTCAATCTTTGTTCTGCTCATCTCCTAGTCAGCAAAAAAAACTTGACATATGAATATAGCTTTTTAAAAAACATTATTTTAATATTGTATGTGATGGAATTCAATGACTGTGATTTTTAAAAAATGAAACTGTTATTGATAAAGCTGAGAACAACAGGACCCACTTGATCATAGTCGTGTTGGACTTTCTCCAGCTCAGATCTCAACCTGTTGGACTCATAAAGTGCAGAGTTGCGCTGAAGGGATGCATTTGTTGTCTCTGTTCTGTAGCTTTCAGATGTCTGGGAAGAAGGTAGTTTGGTGTATTTTACTGTGTGGTATAGGTTAAATGTGTGCCAACATGAAGACATTAAATTATTTCTAAAGTGTGAAGAACTAACAACACTATCCTACTTAGCGTAATTGTTTTTTTAAAAGATCCCCTTGTTTTTTGGAGGTTTTTAGATTCACATAAATTTGAACTGTTTTTTTTTGGGGTCTATTAGGCTGCCTCTCACACAACTTATCATAGTGACCTCTTACATGACTTACCGTATTTTATGGACTATAAGACGCTACAGACTATACGATGCTACAGACTATAAGTTATAAGATACACCTTAATTTTTAAGCAATTTTTTTTTAATAACATTTTTATATTAATTTCGAGTATATTATGCACCTGAATTTTTTAGGCAATTTTTCAAAGAAAAAAGTGTGTCTTATAGTCTGTAAAATACGGTACCACAATGACCTCTCACACAACTTACTACTGTCACTCCTCACACAACTTACCACAGTGACCTCTCACACAACTCACTACTGTCACTCCTCACACAACTTACCACAGTGACCTCTCACACAAATACTACTGTCACTCCTTACAGAACTCACCAAAATGACCTCCCACACAGCTTACCACAATGACCTCTCACAGAGTGACCTCCCACACAACTTACCACAATGACCTCTCACAGAGTGACCTCCCACATAACTTACCACAATGACCTCTCACAGAGTAACCTTTCACACTACCTACCACTGTAACCTCTCGGTTGTAGGTCCTAAGCTGAGACTTGAGTTCACTTATTTCAGTGCTCAAGCTTGCTTTATCTCGAACTTCTTTCTCATACTTGGCTTGAACCAGGGTGTAGTGCTCTCCAAGTTCTTTTAGCTGTTGTTTCAATCAAAATAATATGGCAAGAAATAAACTTAAATTGTTTATTATCCAGTATGTCACAGATTTTAACACAATTATTAAACAGCAAGAAAATGCATTATCAAAGGTTTTATTTTTTTATCATAATCAATGCGTTTGAATGCTGTACAAAGATAGACCTGATCACTGATACAGAATTTTGAAAACTGCCCTAAATATTATAACATTGACACGCTGAAATTATTTGTTTTTTAAAATCTTATAAGGTTTCATTTTTTTTAAAAACATAATTACATTGCCTTGAACCATAGATCCAAAGCATGCTTACCCTATGTCTATACCACCATCCCACTTAGTTTGGTATTCATCTTACCTTGTTATTTAAGTCCTCTATTAAAGTTTGATTTTCTCTCCTGACCGTCTCTCTCTCAGCTCTTATCAATGTTTGAGATTCTCTGACATGCTCCTCAAACCGTTGTCTTGTTCTCACTAGCTCATCACGGACCTGCTCTTTCTGCACCAAGGCCTAGCCAAGTCAAATTGTACATAGAAATAGTTGTGAGTAAAGTGGAACTTTGAATTGATTGGTTGTTTGTACGAAAATGAATTTTGGTACAGTCGTTGCCCTGAGACTTGAATTTCTGAGCTACAAATCAAATTAAGGATCTGTAACTGTTCCTATCACAGGCTATCAGTGTTCGCAGGTACTTTCTTCTCGGTTAGCTGATGCTTGAGCTGGTGTCTATAAATCTGTCTGGGAGCTCCTCTGTTGAACTACTGGAATTTAGATGACTGCTTTGGGCATACAAATGTATTCCAAGTGAGACAGATCCCCAGGCCAAAGTAGCTATAAGGAGCGTGGTCTTCATGCTCTGCTTGCCGATGTCTGCTAATGCCTCATTAACAAATCAATAGATACTTAAATGCCAGTGGTGAAGGAAGGGGTGGAATAAAATTCAAAAGCTTAATATGTGGCGTGATTCTTACTTCAGTCTGTTCCAACTGTGCCTGTTCAACAAGCTGAATTCCCTTCTTCATCTGCTGGTAAGCATCCTCTTCTCTCTGTGCCATGTCTTTAAGTTGGGCTTGTAGAGATGTTACATGATCCATCAGGTCATCGCGCTCCCTGTACAGAAGATATGCCCAAAAATATTCAAATTATTTAAGACTATAAGACTCACTTTTTTCTACGAAAAATTGTTTCCAAAATTCAGGTGCGTTTTATACTCGAAATTAATATAAAATAGGTAAAATGTTATTTTTTTTTAAAAAATTGCTTATAAATTAAGGTGCATCTTATAGTCCATAGCATCTTATTGGCCTTAAAATACAGTATGTAAAAAAAAACAAAAAAAAACACGCCTATAGTTAAAGCAGTATAATTTAAGGAACTAACTAATACCACCAAAGAATTAATTTATTTGATAACACAGAAAGGAGTTTTAAGAAACATGAAAAGTTAGTGCAGAAAGTAAATAATTGTAAGGAAGGAATGTTTTGTTCTACATTTGATTTCATAAGCTGGTGTAGCCAGTAATAAACAATGGCCATCATTTTTAACACAGATCCATGTATGAAGAAGATACAATTTTAATTAGAATCCTACTTGGTGAGCTTTTCAATTGTTCGATGAGTTATGTTTCTCTGATTCTCTGAGAGGAACACTGCACCAGCAAGTCCATTCTCGTGTGTGGGTATGGATTCCTGCATTCTGAGTTGTGACTTCAGATCTTCAACTGTCTGCTCTAGCTTCTCCACAACCAGTCTATAAGCACAAATACAGAAAATATCATCAACAATGTTTCATTGCTAATATTTAAAAGGCCAAGTGCATGCCACAGAATTTGCAGATGAAGTTACTTCAACAGTTTCAGAAAAAGTTCAATTCTTAAACATAATTATTTGAGTAATGAACCTTGAATTGCTCAACTGTGACTCCAGCCTCTCTGTTTTAGCTGCATGAAGCCTGCTTAAGCGCTCCTGAAGATAAATAACAAATAGTGGCGTGAGAGGGAATCTAATTTCATTTTCTTCTAACATTAACGGGTAATGGAATTATACCACCTAGAAAAATTAAATGCCTTCAGAAACTGTACTATTTATGTAAAATATATGTATATTTAAAAACTGTAATTTTTATAAACATTGCTAATAGATTTAAGTATGTACATAAAAACTAACATTGAGGTAACGTGTAATAGTCATGGCATTTCAAGCAAGACAATATTGCTTTAAGATTGATTATATTAAAAATTCATAATAATAGCAATTTTAAATTTGTCTATGCATCAGCGAATTTTTTTACCGCTATATATACTAAGATCATTTCAATTTGAATAAGTAAACAAACAGACTATGACAAAAAAATCTATTATCTTAACCCACAAACTGTGCTGATTACTATTCTGTACTGTGCTGAACATTTAGGGCTTTTTGGGTGCCGTTGAAAAAGGTGATTTTTCACATGCACATAATTGTGCTAGACCCCATAAAGTATATATTTATTGAATTTAGACTGATTGGGTAATTATAATGGCTATTTTGTCAATGTTATTTTATACTCTGTGATCGTGACCTTGACCTTGGAGTGGCCAAGAATAAAGAAAATAATGAAAAGTTTTCTTTTCAAGTACTTCAAACCACAATTTTTTAAAGGCATATTATTTTAATGTTTATATAATATGACAGCATTTTTATTTATCTTTCAGAAAATGTATTATTTGTATATGTTTTAATTATTAATAGATTTTTTTTTTTAATTCTTCTGATACCTATAATAATATATAATTACATTCAAGTAACGAAGCATGACATAAACAATATAAACATTACTAAATAGCAAGAAACAGATAAAATTTAAAAAGCAGCAATAAAAATATTTAATCCATAAAATGAAACATAAGAAAACATATATAGAACAACATCCAATTATTTTTTTGTTGGTACACAATCATCTGCAACATAATTTTGAACGAGTCTTGTTGTTGCGGCAACGCCTACTCTTTAGAGGCCTAGGTCTAAATCTTCCGAACTTCGCTTTCTGACCCACTAGAAAATAATTGGAACTATCATTGTCTTCGTGTGTGATCGGAAAATCATCTTCCAAATCACTTAATTTAAAGTCATTAACTGAAAAGTTATCAAAAAGATTCCTAAGTGATTTATTTTGTAAGCCAGATGGTCCAGCTATGGCCTCATCCATTTCCCGAAAATCTACTAACACAAATTTGCTTGATAAAGATCGTTGTAAAAATAACTCCCAAGTTTTAAAAAATGACACAGAAGAGCGAAAAACTGAAGTTTATTTATTTATAAAGGAAGTAGTTTTATTTAGTGTAAAATATTGGACTGGAATATGTTCTTTCAACGCAATTTTTATCAGCCGATTAAATCAGCCTATGATAAACGTGGGTTAAATAAGCATTTATCCTTTTAAGAAACCTTAAAATCCCAGATAGACTTGATAAACTAATGTACATGTCAATTAAGTAGGTGAATATCCATCAATTTGATACTAACCAATTCTACTTGCCATCTTTTGAAATCGTGACGACCCATCACATTACTGTAGGAATCGGAGAATGTTTGATCCAATGAGCCCATAAGCTGAAACATGTCGGTTATTTGTTTATTTGTCTTGAGACACAATTAATCTTTCTAATTATTACTTAAATGTGAAAGAGATGTCATTTTTCTCATTAATGCTAGAGTTCTACTTTGCAATAAACCCCCAAAAAAATAAAAAATGGAAAAACATTTTCAAACACTTTCGATTAAACTTGTTGGAAAAATAAAGCATGTCTCCGCAAAAGTTAAATATTAAACAAATCTTTGATTTTCAGCAAAACAAGCACTTAATTTAATTTATCTCATCTATTTAAAGTATTAACATTTATTATCTCCCCTCCATCTTTAAGTATATCATGAACAACTGTTGTCTTGAGTTCAGTGTGCAAAGCTCTGTTTTCTTCCAGGACCTCAGCTAATTTCATTCTTATGACAGCCATTTCCTCCTGTTGAAAAATCATTACATATAGTTTATTTTTTTGTTGCTGAAGATTATCAACAAATTTAAAGCATTTAATTTAAAAGATTAACATTGTGAAACAAATATTTAATGTTACATCAGATGCTGGTTGGATTTTTTAAGTTGCTTTAACAACATGTTTAGTCCATTTTCTAAAGTTAGCAAATCCTTTACTACACATGAATGGATAATTAGATTAAAAATTAAAAAATAAAGAGTATTCCTCAATAATAAAATGAATTAACCTTGATGTATCTAGACTCAGCCTCTAGATGGCTTGTATAAACTGCCTGATTTTTTAAGAGGGTGGCTGCTTCTTCTGGTGATGGCAGTTGTCCTTGTTTAACTGAATGTGTTTGAGATTCCTGTATGGATAAAATTTCTTTTAGCGCACTATGAAATATAGTCATATAAATTAACATTCTACTATTGTTTTTTTTAGTATTTATCAAACAAAAGTATTCAATAGAATTATAAGCTCTTATTGAATACTTTTAATAAGAAAATAGAAAATAGTAATTAAAATGATTTTTAAAATATAAAGCTTATAATTATAATAAATTAATATTTTAACAAGGAATTTTAAATAAAATAGAGATTATTTAACTAAAATTCCATCACATTTTAAGCTTTATTATTTTCTTCTGTTTTAACAACTTTAAACATCTAAAAATTGAGTAGGTCTACCTGCATTGAAAATAGTTTATTTCTGAGTTGAGCAGCAGCATCAGACTGCCTTGGTAGATATTCATTTTCATCTTCCCAGGTTAGTATTCTTGGGTGAACAGTTTTACTCAAATTATGTTTGCTGTCTCCACTATGACTATTGACAAATCCTGAAATATGGGGAGCTCCTTGCAAGTTGCTCCTCAAATCATCTAAACTTTCAGTTGCCCTTTCTGTGACCATGAGATGACATATTATAAGTACTGGTATCCCGGTACAAAAATTTATTTTTTCAAAGCTAAGGTTGAGCTATATTAATAATTAAAGTATATGCTATGACTCCTGATCATTGCAATGGGTGACATTTCCTATTCATATGAAAATAAATTAGACCAAAAGTCCTTGGCCTTGGCCAATGCCTATAAATTGTGAGCATAAGAAAAAAAAGATAGTCCTAAGTTTAAACACTTTCTTTAACTACCTGTATGTAGACCGTAGTATGCTGATATAGTGTCAGTGATGTCATACTCATTGTAAAACTCTAATAATTTGTATAGTAATAATATATATAATATATAAAAAAGGGTAACAAATAGTAGCCTATAATATAACTTTTATTTGAATAGTAAAGTAAATAGGATTTGAGGGGTGGGGAGGAAGTCATGCCTGCATCAACTTGTTACTTGTTTATGTGTTGTGTGTTTCCATTGTTGACTTGTGACTGCTCTATACTTGAATTGCAGCTTTATTGCTTACCCAGATGCATACTTAAAAATTTAGCTTGCTCTCATTACTGACATAACTATAATTTTTAACTGGGTGTTACTATGAAGACTGATGTGTCTAACTAAGTTTACTAAGTGAACTAAAAACAAAAAGGCTCGTGTACGACTACGTTTGCTTCTTTACTTACTACTTGTAGGCCTACTGTTTCAAATGTTCGTACCATTAATATTTTTTTAATAAGTTAATTTCAAAGCACCTCTTATTGGCTGTTCATAGTCTCCACTATCAGCACCCTCATTGTAATTCCTAAAGTAATACATCGCCAGAAAGAAATGTAAAGTCTGTTGTTATCGCTTGTCCACCATATTGTTTACACCTGCCCGTATCATTTTAAAAGCGCTAGTCAAATAAAAATATATACATAACTTTCTAATAAATTTATTAAAATCGATTATCTAAAATATTTCAAAATTATTGATGTAATTTATTCATATATTTTATTCGATTTTCAAAAACACCAATCCTTAAATATTAACAGAATGTGTTTTTAAAATAAAATAATTGTTGGCCAACATGGTATATTTAACTCTGCACTTTTACTTTTAAGTTGGAAATGGGAAGGTGTATTAATTTTAAAAATATTTAACTTCTTCGCAGTTTATGTATTTAATGATAATGGAAAATATAAGTGATGTAACTGTGGGTCCATGTGAAAATTCTAAATACATAGTACCTAAACGAATTCATTATACACAGGTAAGGACTAAAGGAGCAGATGTTGCTTTGACTTTGTTAAACTTTGTAAGTTTTTGACTTATGGCCTAATGCCTACTTCTAGTCACAACGCTGAAATTTATAATTTATTTTAATTTTAGAATTTTAGATAAGAATGTAATTTGTAAGCTACCCACTATGTCACTATAGTCTATACTATACTTATACTAATGGTAATTTATTTCACTTGCTTAAAATATAAAGGATTACCTATAATAACAATAGCAACTACCACTACTACTTCTACGACGGTCACCATCTAATCTTTCTTCTACCATTCCTAAAATTAAAATAATGATAATGATAGCCCAATAAGAGGAATAGGTGAGATTATGTGCTCGTCTTGACACAAATTCAGCTTATAAATTATAATGAAAAATATTAAATGTGTGATGTATGAGAATTGTGCTGGAGAAACAAAATACTTACCGTTACTTACCTTGGACAGACCTCGAGAAAAAACACTTCACCTGTAGATGAATGAGATGTTTAAGGCGAGCAGCTGGTAAAATGAGAAGTGACCAAATTTGCAACAAGGAAATAAGACAAACATTTGCTGCCTTAGCAAGCAACCAGTATATTGGTCAACAGCAATGTAATTTTGTTTGCCATCTTTTCAGAGAATGCCTGTCAATCAGAGCCGTAAAGTAACTTTGAAGACCACTTTGACATTCAAGACATGTGTTGTCAAGGTTCTATAAGTCTGGATCAGGTTGTTTTCCAAATTCACCCAGTTTGATGTGTTTGAACAAGACACAATAGTGGTGATAACAAAATCCTTTAAACCCTTGTGGTCGCTTCTAAAGTTCTATTGAAGTGTTTTGAGACATGACCCTGCTTATCTTGTGCAATATTATGGAGGTGTTCAGTACATCTGTCAGAGATAGCAGCATCCTGTCTCAGCTAGTTACGACATCTAGCAGACAGTGCAAACAACAGCATTGACAATATTGTGGCTAGTACAAAGGAAAATATTGGCAACCATTTGTCTTATTTTCTTGATTCTTGACACCTCATGGCATGAATGTCATGTTCTTATTTACTTGTTAAACCTTTTCTCCACACCTTTTTGTTACAACCAATCATGGACTTACTTTTCCTCTCTTCTGTCCAATTTTGCCCGTATTTAATCTCTCAACTACTTATGTCTTGTCACATTCCTCTCAGATTCTACATTGCAGCTAAGTGTTATTTTTATTTTATTTAGTTTTTACTATTGTTTGTTTGCTGAAGAAGGCTTCTTGGTTGCTTGTTGATTTGTTGCGTCCTTTTTTTAAAGGTTTTCCCATACTTTGATTTGCCCATTTCCTGGTGTTATACCCAGACTTATTAAAATCTAAAACATTTTTAAAATGTACATATTTCAGAATGGTGCTGCAAAGATATGGGATGTAATGAGAGTACATGATGGGTAATAATTTTTTTATTACTTATTCGTCATTAACCATAGTTGCAATATGTAATCATAATTTTTAAATGTAAAAAAAAAGATGTATCTAAAATGCTTATCTTTTCCACAGTTACAATTCTAATCTTTAACCATTTTTCACAGAGTTGCAATTCTACTCTTTAATTCTTCAAGAAATGTTTTTGTATTTGTACGACAGTTTCGTCCAGGTAGGAAGAAAACAACTGCATTTTTAAAATTAAAATTGAAACCTTGAAATTTAGTTTACTTATATTTGATGGGATGCCAGTCATTCTTTTAATTTGATTATTATGAACAGGCTATTAATGCTGGTATTTTCTGTCATTTGCTCTGGGCAAAGGTAGAATCTAGACATTTGAGGTCAACTAAAAGGCCTGCATGAGGCAAATGATAGACAGCATGGTTTCCAATTACTAATGATTTGAGAAGAAAACAGGATGGTATATCTAAATTAAAACGACAATCTTGGCTTGGCTATGGCATATCTTGTACAAATTAGCAATTTACAAAATAAAAAGCACTCTTTTATTGTAAAATTTATTATTTTTACAATATCCAATCCCTGGATGAGATCACCACATCAGAAAGTCACAAACTTGTAGTCATATACAAGCTAGGCTTTTTATTTGTGTCAGTATTGAAAAGGATGTGATTTTATTCCAATAATCAAACAAGTCATAGTCAATTAGTAAAAAGCTGAGCAAGGTCAATTCAGTTGTGCACCTTTTATGCATTTGAAAACCATTGACCATTATCTCCATTGACTTCCTGGAATGAAAGTCAGAAAAAATAATTTTTATATAACACTGAGAAGCATTTTGAAATAAGCTATTCTCTAAAATTACTAAAAAGATATTTTGAATAACTCATAGCAGGATTAAAAAGTTTGTTCTCAAAATTATTTATTTTAAAATGTTTGTTTCATTAGTATTTATTTAAATACTTCAACTGCATTTGTGTGGATGTAAGATTCAGTTGTGCAACTTCTTTAAGATCATATTATTAAAGTGATTTACTCAAAAAGGATTTTTTTTAAAGTAACATTTAATTTTCTTTGTTTTCACAGCAATCTACATCAATGTGGTAAAAACGGAAATAAATAATGGAGTTGAAACAGTTGATACCTCTAAATACCCTGGCTCTCTGGGACTTACCATAGAACTTTGTGCTGGAATTGTGGACAAAGATAAGCCAGTTCCATATATTGCTAAAGCTGAAGTTTTAGAAGAATGCGGATATGATGTGCCTCTAGAAAATATTAAAAAAATAACTACCTGCAGGTACAACAGTTCACTCAAAGTAGGGTTCTCAAATGCTTGAGATTATAATCTATTTCAATTAATCTTTAATTTTAAATTAGTAAAAAAATATTTCTGGGTTAATGCCAACCATTTAAATTACACATAGTATTTTAGTTTTAGATCATTTTAGGTTTCTGTGATAAAAATTCCATATGCAACCATATGATTTGCACAGTTTGAAAATTATTGTCACTGTGTAAGGATAAATATATGTTATTCATAAATATTAACACTAATAAATCAACTACACCACACTACAATAAAAAAAACAGAGGTAAAGAATGCTTAAAAAAATAAGAAAATTGAATATCTATCCTGTGCTTGCTGAGTTAAGGTGTAAAAATAAAAAAAAGATTTGTTGGTTTAATTAGCTGTTCTCATACTGAAGTATCAAAAGTTGGATGTTCACATGGCGAAATATTGTACAACTTATTTTGTTTATTCTAGAAATGGAGTTGGAACATCAGGAGCAACAATTCACTTATATTATGCTGAAATCACAGATTCAATGAAGGTTGGACCAGGTGGGGGGATAGCCAGTGAAGGGGAGATGATTGACATCATAGAAATGACACCAGAGGAAGCAAGGAAGCTTATGTTTGATGAGACAGTCAACAGAGTGCATGGCCTTATATTTGCTCTTTATTGGTTTTTTGAGAATATATGGAAAAAATAATATTTAAATTTCATTTAAAAATATTAATTCTTATGAAGAAACTACTTTGCACTTTGACCAGCTTAAATTAGAACTCCAATTTGCTGCAGTCAAATGACTGAAAGCTATATGTATTAATATTTATTTATTGTATTACAATATTACAATTTGTAATATTTGTAAAATGTAATGCCTCAATTAAGGCCATTTTCTTTCATATTGTTATTATAACTTTCATTTGCATTGCTTATCACTAAATGAATAAAGATTTATCTGAATAATATTTTTGAATCACTAAATAATTGTAATTGTTTAGTGTTAATTATTTGTTATATATTTGTGTCATGTTTGCCTGTCTTTTTATAGTGCATGACAAATCCATCTCTTTCTTTGCAGAATTTTGTCCCATGCAAATTTGAAAAAAATAAACAAATTATTGTATATTACTTAGCCAAACCATGGCAACCACAAATGATATGAAAGCGAAAATAATATTCACCAACACATTATCCTCTTTTCTCTCCGAAAATAAATATTTGTTTCCTCCGTGAACGTATCCCATGTAGCCAGATAATGAAATATTGTTTATTTTGTTACTCAAACCAGATATCCTACAGTGGTCACTGAGGGGGGACTTTGGGGTTTAACACTGGTGTTATCAGTTAAATTTTTTAATGACACCCTGAATAGATATCAAAACTTAATATGCTCACACAACAAAGTACAATAGGCAATAACTTTCTTTACAAGACACAGATTTGTAAAAATACAATTATTGACTTGATGGTACTTATAGTCACTATACATTTTTAAAATGTGCTTCCAGTATTAGTTGCCATTCCTGTCAGCTGGCACAGCTATACTTTTGAGATTTGCTGGCTTCCTCTCTCATGAAATAAAGTATGTCCATGTGTAAATTTGCTACGTTGTTAATAAGTTTACAACTTGGAGGCTATCAGCCAGTGAAACATTTTGTACTCAAATTTGGTTTTTGATTTATTAGAATGATGGTTTTAACCCATTTCTTGACTACTGTTGTTTTGCACAACCATTTACCATTGTGTCGTTATTTAAGCAAAATTGAGAAAGAGCTGTAAAGATAACTTAACTTGCCTAAAATTGGAAATGAGTACTCTTAGACTTTCTCAATGGTGTTTACAGATTTTTTTTGGATTAAAAATTTCCACAATAAAAACTATACAAGAATGAAGTAATGAAGAACATAAAGATGAAATAAAAATCGTGCGTTTTGTGGGGAGATTACTCTGACCCACAAGTTTGGCAAGATGGCTGCAAAAAAAGCTGCTGCAAAAATGGTAGAAAAGGTCAAACGTAAAACATTTCTAACTGCACTGATACCAGCGGGAAAAGCTACACCAGCACCTCCTTTAGGGCCCGAGCTTGGCCAGGTAAAGTCTATTAATTAATTTTTAAATATATTTTTCTCCTTTGAAGTTAATAATTATTTCAGTGTGACACTAGAAGTCACTATTCGACAACGATGTTGAGCTGTTGATTTTTTAATTTTATCATAGTGTAGTCAATATTACTATGATATGACTATATTTTATAACTAACTATAACAATATAAGCTCAATGTCAATATTAAAATTAGTAATAATGTTATCACCCGTGTGTCACAACGCAAGGGCTGGGCTCACTGTGCTGTACATACATTAGCAAAAGAGACATAATACATAATCGTGAAAATAAAATACATTTATGTAATAAAGAACAGCTGTATTCACCCACACCATAACTTTTACATGGACGGCAGCTAGCAGCATCGTTGATGGGTCTGGGTGGGGGATGGGAATCAGTCGGGGTAGTAGAGGTTAAAAAGATGTGTTTTGAGTGCAGTTTTGAAGGCCTGGGTGGTTGGTATATTGCGGATGTGTAGTGGCAGATAGTTCTATTTTTGGGGGCTCAGATAGAGAAAGATCGCTCCCCATATGTTTTAGTGTGTGTCTTGGGAATGGACAGAATACGTGTGTCCGCGGAGGAGCAAAGCTGTCGAAGGGGTGAGTAGACAGAAAGAATTTCAGTTAGATAGGAAGGGCAGGAATCCGAGAAAAAGTTGTGACAGAGAACAGACAACTTGTAATCAATGCGTGCCTGTATAGGGAGCCAATGAAGTGAGTGGAGTAACATGATCACATTTTTTTGCCTTTAGAACTAGCCTAGCAGCTGAATTTTGAACTTTTTGTAGTTTTTCTATGAAGTGTTTTGGTGAACCTGTCAGAAGAGAGTTGCAAGAGTCAAGATGAGAGAGAAGAAGAGACAGACTAGTTTTTTTGTTGCGCTAACTGTGAGGTAGTGGTGGATGGAGCTAATCTGACGGATAGCGGTGTATGCAGAATGACAAACCACAAAGAATGTGTGTACTTCACATATTAAATAAAGAGAAAGAAAACAACCAAATAAATAAATTTTAAAATAAAACATTATTTAGTCTATGTTTCTTACCAATAAAATGATCATGGGAAATGTGTCAGTTTCTTTGCTATTCTGAATCCTTAGTTTCTTGTCACTATTTTTTGGCAACCAACTGGGAATCTTTTTGCACCAAGAAACTATCAAGGGAAATTTGTCTCCCTCCCTCCCCTTTGTGTTCTTAACCCGAGGTAAATTTTGTTGGAAATTGTTGTTCGTAACCCAAATAGTTCATGACCTGAGGCGTTCGTAACCCGATGTACCACTGAAGTATTGTAGGTCTATTGTAGGTGTACTGGAGGCCTATCTATTATTTAAGTACCAGTGTGGCCTAATAATGACTCACTAATATGGGCAGGGGATAACTATACAGTAAACTGTCTTCAGCACAGGCGGCCAACCCAAAAGTTTTTGCCTCGCGAGTTAATATATTCTTAATGTACGTAATGGAATGAAAAATAAAAATAATAAACTATTTGTTTATATTTTATTTCACATATGATACATTTTAAAAATTGATTTCTTTGTCCTCGCCATTTAAAAAAAGTATCCATTTCAACAAAAGTATATTTATTGTGTGAACTGGGTATGGAGATATCCTATGGCTGACAGTAGTGTGTTTAAGTTGCTTCTTATAGCCTAATATTGATATAATATTATGCATTCTCTTTTATTGATGATAAGAAATAAGCAAGACCAAGTAACTATAAGTTTAACAAGTGAATGTTATTTTTATTGTGACACTAATTTTTAAAAGTTTAAGTTAAGATTTAAAAATGTCTTTTCTATAATAACACTGGTCAACTTTGAAATTGTTACTGACTTAAAAAGGCCCTAATCTGTATTATCTTGGTGTGCTGAACACGAATATAACCTTGAATTTTTTTAATTGGATCTCGTTTTGAATATATTTCATATGGTAATTTACATATGTGTAAATTTATCCAGTACGACTGCAACTTCTTCCTAAATAAGCCTAGATTAACCTCCAACAGAATATTCTCTTGATTCATCTGATGAGGACAAGGGTGATTTGACCTGTTCTCCTGTTCCATCAGCATGCAGTGATCCAGATATGCACACAGGAAGAACTAAATGACTTGGTTTGTGATTTGGACTTATCCAAGAACAAGGCAGAATTGTTAGGATCAAGACTTCAAAAATGGAATCTTCTTCTAGAAGATGTCACAATTACTTTATATCAAAAGCGCCACCAGCAGTTGAAGCTTTAATACAGAAAGGAAAGTAATGGTATTCTTTTCCGATGTTGAGAATCTCATGAATGCCTAAAAAATCCACTACAATGCCGTGTGACTACTGCTGGACACAATGGTCCAGTACAATGCCGTGTGACTACTGCAGGACACAATGGTCCAGTACAATGCTGTGTGACTACTGCTGTACACAATGGTCCAGTACAATGCTGTGTGACAACTGCTGGACACAATGGTCCACTACAATGATGTGTGACTACTGCTGGACACAATGGTCCACTGCAATGCGAGCTAACTACTGCTGGACACTCCCCAGAGATGCTTCCGAACAGCTGTACCAGAGACAGGCAAAAGAAATCTAAGAAATAGTCTGTGACTTGATTTTTTTACAGGTCTTACTTTAACGTAGGCTTATACTATTGGCATGCATTTTATCATGGAGTCATTAATTTATAATTGTTTGCAGATTAAAGAAAAAACTAGAGCGAAATTTGCTATTTGACTGTCATTTTCACATTGAGCAAATAAAAATTTGTTAAGAAATGACTAATTTTATTTCAGTAACATGACTTTAAAAAAAAATTGATGACCCATTTAATCTATATCATATAAGATAAAATTCTTTTATTGATTGAAATGGAATTTTTTATATTTCATTTCATTGTAATACCGGTATTCATTTTCAGAGACAATGTTTTAGAGAGGCAACAGTTTTAAATTATACTATAACAATTTATGTACTCTTTATTTAGTATTTAAATTTATCATTTAAAAAAAAAAACAAATTTCATTTTGTTACTTTAGATGCAAATCCAGATTGCTCCCTTTTGTAAAGACTTCAATGAAAAGACAGCACACATAAAGCCTGGCATTAAAATTCAAACAGAAATCACAGTTAATGTAAGTATGTTGGCAATAGCCAATAAGACCTATATGAGAGAAATCAATTTAACGATGAATTTAAATTAAAGTGGTAAAGAAACTGCTCAATTGCATATCTATTCAAGTTTTTTTTTTTTACAAGGATATAATTTAAAAAAAATCAATTTATTCATGTTTAATGAACAAAGCAATTACTAAGATTTAATTGCTTCTTATTATAAGAATACATATTTCTCTTTATCTTCATTTAGCCTGATCGCACATATAATATCAAGTTACTGAATCCCCCATCAACATATTTTTTAATGCAAGCAGCTGGTTGCCAGAAAGGCTCTTCAAAACCAGGTAGAGCAGTAATTTGTTAATTCTTGAAATTAAGATTATTTCAACCTAGTACTAGGTACCACAAACCGGCGTAAAAACGCGTTTTTGTGTCACGGAAGCCTGTATTTAGTAACTTTTCACTTAATGTTTTCTATATTAAAAATTGGTCATAAACTAATAAAAATGGTACCATTTAAAAGTACATTTTAAGCCCTCTAATTATATGTCATTTTAATTGTTGTTGAAATAACAAAGAGTATTACATTTATCGCATGAAAACTATCACCAAAGTGATTTTTTATCGAAAATCAAGCGATCATTTTTACCCCCGCGCTATTCAATCGGCGTGCCGTTTTTGGTCATTCGTAGTATTTCGTCACAAATAAGTGTATCGTGTGCAGAAATGAATGCCCTTTAGTTTCGTACCAAATATTAATGTAACGTTACAGTTTACATATTTTAAAATTTTAAAAATCAAAGAAAATGATAATTTACTATTTGATTTTGGCAAAATATGAAATTTTAACCAGCATCATTAGGAAGCTCGTCCTTTTTTCTTTTAAAATACAAAAACAACACTTCATTTCTAAGCATCAACAAAAATGGCCGAGTTAAACAAAGAACCATATAAAATTCATTCACCCCGCTTGTTCCTGATACGCGAAAATGGCTGAAAACCACGTTGACAACGCTCCAGAAGTTTTTTCTAAATTGACGGTAGCCGATTTTAAATGTTTAGTAGGTAAGTAAAATCAGTAAAAATATGTAGTTAAATGGTTTGAAACTGTGTCGGCTATGTTTTAGTTCTCTATTTTTTAAAAAATTTGTATTTATTTAGATATAAATATTTTCGTTTGTCGCTGATTATTATCGTTTTTGAGTTTTGTCAGATGACTTAAACCCCCCTCTGTTTGTAGTGAAGTCTAATTTTTTCTGATTGCTCAGTTTAAAATGTTATTGTTTTTTCTGAAAGAGGATACGTTGAAGATTAATAACTACTAATTTGTATAACTAGCAAATGATATTATCATATTTAATTTTAATAAATAAAAAAGGTCACGTGATCATAATATTTGTCGTCAATGTAAACAAACAATGAACATTAAAAGTAGAAGAACTCGTAAAGCTAAGAGATGGTCAAAGTAATGCATTATTAATAGCTTAAAGTAATTTCTGTTTTTATAGGTGGATTTATGTTAGACTGAACATTTATAATTTGTTCAATTTTGTTTTAGATGGTGAACAATTCGCCACTCTAGAGAAGACTTTTCTGGCTAAAGGGAAAGGAAGAAGGCCATCATTGCCTACTCTATTACTTCTTCAACTCTATGTTTTGAAGGAGGAAAACAAGTCATGGGAGCAGGTAACTATAAGTATATGCCTGAGATAAGTTATTCAGTGTAATAAACATATTTTGTATTCTACTTCTACTAAGTTAAACATTTTACGAATTACTAATAAAGCCTGAACATATCTTTTCAGCTCGAAACCTGGTTCTCTCAGATCAAAGTATGTACTAGTACCAGTCGCAAAGTTCAAAAGTGTGTGGAAAAAGTTCTTAGCAGTTTGAACTCCCTTTCAACTTTGGATTATTTTCATTATTTGGGTCAAGTTCTGAATTTGGATTTCATAAGCCAAAAAAAGAAGATAACCAATTTGGTGCAAAGTTACAAAAAAATGAGGCATTTAAATGTTAAAAGAAGACAACATGAACGTTTCAAAGAATTTATGAGTGTTATATTTATTGTTGATATTGTTCCTAACCCTGTCATTGTTAGTATCAACAAAGAACCATTGTCTTGTGAAGTTGATGAACTTAAATTAAAATTACAACAGGCTTTAGACAATACACAGTTACTTAGTGTACGAGTTAATGATTTAGAAATTGAAAAATTGCAGCTACAAGAAAAAATTAGTAATTTTCAAGAAGAATTAAATATGTTGAAAGTGAAAGTACAATTGGTAAATGATGAAGAAAATATAATATCATCTCTTAATAAAATTAAGCATCATAAATCAAAACTAAAGAGTGTTATTAGAAATCTTCAACAAGAAAATACAGATTTTTCTGTTCAGTTAGACCATCAGAGATTAAAGATAATGAAATTATTGAAATTAAAAGACAAAATAAAATCAATGAAAGTAAACACAGAGTCTATTTTAAATGCCAATATTAATTGTGTATGTGAAAAGCCTGTTAAAATAAAATATCCTTTAAACAATTGTTACTCCACTCCTGTTAGACAAACAGTTATTAGTTTGATGTCAGATTATGTAAATGTTTAAGGTATGCAGCGTGTTCTAATACTTAAAATAAAAATGCAGGTCACTCTAAATCTGTAAACGTTACATTTTATTAAATGTTAAAATTTTGCTTGCACTTGCACTGTTCCAGCCATGTTTGTATTGTATATGTGGCAATGTGCACACAATCTCCTCTCCACACTTTGCAACACATCAACCCGTCAACATCACTGCCCCGAGTTCACATTTCCCCTCCTTAACTAGTCACCCTGTGTCCACGTCATGAGCTGTTTTACCATTTCCCCGTGGGACAGGCATACCCAGCTCACGACGTGGATGCCTGGCAGAAAACCTCGTGTGACCCATAGGTGGCACCCTGCAACATAGGTGGATGCCACCTTATGCAAACAAATTATACATAGAAAAAGTGGCACATTGCCACATCCACCCCCACTGTTTAAATCCCAGCGTCCTCGCTGGTGCTATTACAAATAATAGCCCAGAAATTCCACCAAAAAAATCATAAAAAAATCCGGGCACATCAAGTCGATGAACCTGGAAACATACATCCCTAACTTTACACACAGTGAATATCTTGCAGCATACACATGCTTGCTAAAGAGTTACATTTAATACTTAAATGATTTCATTTACATATAATTCCGACATAATTTACAAACGATAATATAGAATTAGAAAGGACAGTCTGCAAGCATCATATTGACATGTAAGAAAATACTTAAAGACGTTCAACGTGTGTGGTACTAGTTACCCACATGTTACGCTTAAATGCAAATGCCTGAAACATTCAAAATGGGCAAGAAATTCTCTATACAATTTGACAGATACATATCGAACCTAAAAAACGTATAGGGCTACCGTCATCATATCATTATCATTATTGTTATTATATTATAATAGAGATATATAACTTAATGGAAGGAGTTTGGCCATCAGACAAAAAAAATTATCAGAGCATGATCAAAAATATTTACCAAAATAAAACATTTAGCATAAACCCAACTAATGCCTTAACATTAGAGAAAAAAAATCAACAGTACTCTATGCATACACCAGGGTATACATGTATGGGCATACTCTATGCATACACCAGGGTATACATGTATGGGCATAACACAAAAACTAGTGTCTATGTCTGCCGATTTGCAATGCGCAGTGATCGTCGTGGAATAATGGGTGGAGGTCCTACTGGCGTTGTGGTCACGTGTTTACCTCGTGCCTGTGTGGACTGTTGGGGCGCAGTAACGACAGGTCCACATGTGTCATGCTGTTTTGGTAAAACCTGTTTTGACGGGAAAGCATCTAAACTGGACACGCTTGATTTTGAAACTGGACTAAATGTCCTTGTCTGTGATGCTGAGCTAATATCTTCTAGGTGTCCGCTAGGCATTGTACTGGAAGTTTTTGATGGTGAAACCATGAAAGGGATTAAATCCACCGTTTGCTGGATTTCTTCCATTGGATCACTCTCGTTTTTTAATAAAATTTCAGATTTCTCAAAAGTTTTCAGAAGCTCTCCCTTAGAATTAAAAACGTGTGTTTTTGTTTTCAGTGTTACTATGTGGGTCATGATTACGGTTCTTCTGTCCACATCTGGGCTATCTGCCAGTTGTTTTGGTGTCACAGAATCCTCCTGTAGTAGAGTGTCAGAAAAATTTACTGTTGATCTCGTCATCTTTTGACTGTCAATATGAACAGCTGTTTTAGTCACACGTTGGGGTTGAAGTGTAGGAGTCTGATTTGTGTCTGAAATTATGGATAGCACATTCTCAGATTTAGTTCTTACAATAGGGCCAGCCTGAACAGGATCTCTTTCATATGTTGACACATTCTGGCCAGCAGTTGGCTGGTCGTGAGCAGCATCTTGGCCAAATGGTAACTTGGATTTCCTTTTTGCTCGTCGCCTCTGGGGGTGTGTTTGTACATTCCTTTGAGAAATGTAACGTTTCTTAGCACAACATTCCTGCTCCGTGTGACCTTTGCGACTACACCAAAGACATAACTCACCCGTACGTGTACGTTGTCTCTTGCGTTTATGCCGTAGCGGCTGTGTAGGCGCTGGTGTAGACTCAGTAAACAGGACGTGGCGATCCCTTCCAGGCTCACACGGTGGACGGTGATACCTTTCTGCCCATGCTGCCACTTGCTGGTCTATATGAGCGATAAGTTGTGTGGTCAGCTGGGTCAGGTCCGGTGACGGTGCTACGGAGGTAGGGGTAGCGACGGCATGAGAAAATTCCTCACGCAACAATCGTTGTGCTTCCCTGCAGACGTCATCAAATGAGAGGCCAGTGTGTAGCCTGGCGTAGGCCTTGACTTGTCCGCGTAAGGCGGGTGGTTTCAGACCTTGGATGAAACGGTCACGCAGTATGTCTCCTGCGAGAATGCCAGGTCGTGCAGAATTGGCCAGCATGAAGATGTTGTGCAATTCTTTCGCATAGTCCTCGACTGTTTCTCCCAGGTGTTGCTGCCGTCGATAGAATGCGGCAGATAGTGATAAGACGTCCCGAGGATCACCCCATTTCTGCAAAATCATATGCAGTAGTTTATCTGGAGTGTCTATAGTAGCAACAGCTTGATCCAGAATTTCCCGTCGAGCACGTCCCTCCAGAGCATCTATTATCCAGATGACCGCTGTGGGTGCTGGCATCGGCTGAAGTTGCAGGAATAGTTTCGCTTCCCTCACAAACTGCTCTACCTTGCTATCACCATTAAATTTGGACAGCTTGGGTAGAATGTTGGCTGGGTGAAACTGCTCTACGGCCCTTTGCTCCATCGGTCTGTCTATGTGTGTTCTGTCGGTCTATGATTGTGACCTTTTTAACAAGAAGCTGTTCTCAGAGGAAATCCTGCCGACAACGCCAAACTGTAGCCGGGTGGTTACAGGTTAAAACACAAACAAAAAGCAGGTCCTGAGAACTATAGCGTTGTTTAATGTAAAAGGTACAATCCGTTCACACACAATCTCCTCTCCACACTTTGCAACACATCAACCCGTCAACATCACTGCCCCGAGTTCACATTTCCCCTCCTTAACTAGTCACCCTGTGTCCACGTCATGAGCTGTTTTACCATTTCCCCGTGGGACAGGCATACCCAGCTCACGACGTGGATGCCTGGCAGAAAACCTCGTGTGACCCATAGGTGGCACCCTGCAACATAGGTGGATGCCACCTTATGCAAACAAATTATACATAGAAAAAGTGGCACATTGCCACATATATAAATAAATAATGGGCTCATTGACTGTTGAAATATGCATAGCTATAATTTTTCTGTAGTTTGGTATAATTAGCTTATCTCTTGGTAAAACTATTGATTTTATGCAATTTTTTTTTAAATGGCTGATTTCTCACTTCATGTGAACCGTGCACTTTTTTAACAGTTTTTGTATTTTCAATGCACTTATTATAGGTACATATGCTGTTTGAGTATGGTACATAGACCTTTAGTTCCCATACATTTTTATACAATTATGATGTGCTTTCAATACACCTTATAAAACAAAAAATTAAAAAAATTCTGTATGTGAACGCTTTGTAATGTATATAAATAATTAATGGCTCATTGACTGTTGAAATATGTAGAGCTATAATTTTTCTGTATTTTGGTATAATTGGCTCATCTCTTGGTTTAACGATTGATTTTTTGCAATTTTTTAAAAATGTCTGATTTTTTGCGTCTTATGAAACCTTGCCTTTTTCTAACAAATTTTTTTATTTTAAGTGTAAATTTTATGTTTACACTTGCTGTTTAATTACATAGTCCTTTAGTTACCCTTCATTTTGATATAACTACCATGAATACTTACTTATCAGTTGATTTTTTGTGATTTTTTAAACATTACCAAATTTCGCGTTTTTACCTTAGTTTTATTTTTTTCAAAATTTGATGAAATTCCATTTTCATAAAATAAAAATTTAATGAATTAATCATTTTGTACCATTGAAAAAAATTGAGTCTGTTCTCTATATATGTGGGTATGTGTTGAATGTAAGAAATTGAGTTTAAGTGATTTACTTTTACAGATATAGCCTTACCAAAATGGCACTTTCTATGGTGGCCAAAAAAAAAAAAAAAAAAAAAGGAAATTTTAAAAATTCATAACTTTTTTACTTATTGAGTTATAAGATCAAGTTTGGTATCCACGTTCTTAGAATCATGAGTTCTTGACATGACAGTATAAAATATAGCTATATGCCTGTTTTGAAAAATCGGTTTGTGGTACCTACTATTACTGCCTAACCAATTTTTGTTTGTTAACTTCCTCACATGCCTAAGCAAAGGGGCATGACTCAATTGTTATATTTTTTTCATCACTTAAACTTGCTAGTCTAGTAAACTTCACAAGCTTGCCATGTCAAATTTTGAACTCTTTAATGAAAGAAAATATATAGATAACTTTTTAAGTTGCAAGGCCCCCTAAATGAGTGCCATATGTGACATAACCATCTGGTAGGCAAGCATGGGGATTCGGGAGGATGCAAATGGGAATTAATGTCAGTAGTGGGTTAATATTCTCTTATATTATTCCAGTTTTAAATTCAATATCAACAGTGTTCCGCGTAGATATGAGTTATTCCTTTTGATTCCTGTTTTAAATACATTTTCTTTGACTTGTTAAATGTATAAAAATCATGTTATTGTCAGTTACAAAATGTAAAGGTTTGACTTTTGACATTCTTGCAGGTACAAAAGTTTCAGGTATTATTACACTGAAACATATTTATGAAATAGCCAAGGTTAAGAGCCAAGATCCTGCATTTGCATGTATGTCGCTGGAGCAAGTCTGCAAGTCAATGATCGGAAGTGCTCATTTTATTGGTATTAAGGTATTATTCCTTAATATAAAAATATTTAACACATAACACATTACTTTCAATAAATTTTGCTTAGATTTTTATGCATGTAATGTAATAAAGACTATATTTATTCATATCGACCATGAGCACCTTAATCATTGTATATGCTAATTGTGAACTTGGCTGTGGGTGCGCAGATGGTTGATGAGACTGATTCTGGCACAAAATGTAAGTAAATGCAGGGGATTGATGGGACTTCATCAGATGCAGCATGGATCCGCCCTTTTCTGGCATTTCTTTTGTGCTCTGCAGCCGGTGTTCTGTTGGATTCATGTTGTTTGGAGCTTTTGTGTACAGATGAATGCCAGGATGTTGATCCTTTGCTGATTCTTCCCATGTTTCTGTGTCTATATCAAATGATTTCACTTCCAGTGAGGCTTTTAACTTTTAGGGTTTTTTTAGGCTATGTTTTTACCTGAAAATGCATTGTCGTAAGGGGATATACAAGAACCTACCAACAGATTTTAAGATAAGACAACAGTGAAATTGTAATGGATAATCCAGAAATAAATTTTTATTCTAAGGCACAATTTTTGCATACCATTATTTTATTTTTAATGGGTTTTTCAGGTTGTTAAAGGACCTATAGATGTTGAAGAACTTCGACAGTTTCAAGTGCAAAGGGCGGAGGAATTGGCACTCGAAGAAAAAGAGCTGGAGGAATTAAGAGTATCAAAAATGCTGCGCTTGTAGTCAAGTTTGAGTGAATGTTGATGCTTTAAGAAAGAACAAAGTTAAAAAAATATTTTCACCAGATATAAATAGACAATGCTTGAGAATAGGAACACTTTCATAAGCAATAATAACTTTAAAACTTTTATTTAAAAAAACACAAACTATTATGCAGAAAACTTTTCTATGAGAAATGTGTCTCACTCTAAATATATTTGTAAATGTGTTATCTCAGCCATAAGTAAATATTTGGGATCTTTCATCTCTGTATTTTGAGGTTATTCATCATATGCTCATGTGGCATAAAAGTAGACCGAAAGAATGGATTTTGTTATGTGCATGAGATTTTACTTCAGGCCTACCGGTATCATTTTATTGAATTCATCTGAAGCCAGGACAATTTGTTATGGTTCAATAAAAGATCATGCAATTTTGAATAAATGAATTTATTTTTGTACATAGGGAAAGAGTGATAAAATTGAACATGTTTCATTATTAAATATCATGACAATAGTTTATCATGTTTTTGTTGTCATTGGTTTTTTTTTGTTGGTTTTTTTTTTCAAAATAAAATGTACCCGTACTTTTTATTTTCCAAATGACCCTGCTTTTAAATCATCAGTATGTTTGTTGAACTTCTGCTGTAAAGGCTTCACCTGATATAGCTAACCTAATATCAATCTTAGATTGTAGCGTGAAAGGTCAGTGCAGTACATACCCCTAAATAGTACTGGCATTCCTTAGATTCACATCTTGCATCAAGGGTCAAGTCCTGGGGAAAAAAGTATGGGAGCTCACCCAAGAATCACACCCCGCCCCCTATTATTTCGGAGCAAAAACAGTGCACCATTAATTATAATGTGCCAGTTTACACATATATTAAAAGAATAAAGTGGTCGTTCGCAAATTACGTCACACTCAGGGGGAGGGGGGTCAAGAATTTGTGACAGGGTAGGGGAGTCACAAATTTGTGATGTCACGTTTTTTTTTTTTTAAAACCAAAATTTTCTAATTTTGAAAAAATCTTTATTTAATTAATTTTAAAAACATATTTGAGGTTGAAATTACCTAAGGTATATAGGTACTATGAACTAAGTCACTCACACCTTTTGCGCATATTGAAAAATGACGCAAAAACTGTTGTGGCCATTTTACTTTCTGCTTGTGGATGACTTCGCTGTTTCGCGTCACAGTTTTCTAATAACACTACATCTTAATCCATTATGGGAAAATGTTAAAAAATATAATAAAACCTTAGTTTATTTATGAAAATGTTATGTATGTTTTGATTTTATTAGATGCGATGTGACATGTGGGAGAATTTGTGACGGGGGAGGGGGGGCCTAAAAGGTCATTTATTTGCGTGACGTAATTTACGAACGACCCCTAATAGAATACATGTAACAACAAAATTTTACCACTTCCAATCAGTCTATGATATCCATGTTGTCCCTACCTCCCAACTCTTGCGCTTTTTCCCCATCCCGAAAGGGCGTTAAATTAAAACAAAATCCATTGGCATGTGGGGGCCCCGCATGTAGCACTTATAACAGTGCATTCCAAAGTGTGTATCATGACACAGTAATGTGTCTCCTGCAGTGTGTAGGTATGTAATGCAAAAAAAGCAATATTAACATTCACTCATTTACACATTTTTGTGGTGCTTTTTTAGACATTAAAAGAGCCAATCAGATAATTGAAGGGTGAAAGGTTTCGCTATGACCCCACTTTTCATTTAATGAAAAAGAAAATCCTTTTCGATTTGAACTACACGTACAATATGGATTGGTATATAATAAAAAAGCTTTTGAAGATACCAATTTTGTACCCGGTACAAACAAAATGTAAGGAAAATACAGCCAGAGGTAACACCCCAAGGCTTGCACCCCCTACCACCGGCCTTGCCCTCAGCCTATCTCACTATTCATACTATCTACACCTATATCCTACCCAGTGGTGTGGTGTAGAAAGAGTGGGTATTACTTTTTGAAGGGCGTCATTTTCAGTTAATTTCATCCTAACATCCCATGTCCTCTTCCTTTCAACCATCCTAGCTGTTTCTTCTACCCTACTGCTATTACCACCTCCTTTTACCCCCTACCTCTAGCCCATCCTCTACCTTTTGCAACACTGCCTCCTACAATACAATATGGTGTACATATCCAAATTAACGTTCAACTATACTGGAGGCATTGATTGTACACTACAGCAAAATGGTGTATTAAGGGGAGGGTAGTAGAGTATTCCATGGAGAAAAGTACTGTAGTAAAAACTAATTGCATACGGTATATTTCACCTTCGAAGACCATTTTTTTAATAATAAACCTTTAACTTAATGGTACACCATAGGATGACAGGAAGTGGGTCAATTAGCCTTCCAAAGATTTTGCTACAAGAAACAGACAAACAAAAGCAGAGTTAACTTTAAGTATTTATAGTTAAACAACCTCTAAAAAAAAAGTTTTTCATATAAATTTGTTATATTCGTTTTTGTTTGCGTATGTTATTGTAGCAACTCATTTTTTATACCGGTGTGGAAATGTTTTTTTTAATCAAACTTAGTGCATGTAAAAACTAATAGACAAAGATTTATTTAATCCCAAATACAAAGCACGTAGGGACAGCTGCACAATTAATCTCCACACCAAAACATACAACTACAACCATTGAACAAAACATTAACATTCCTCCCCCCCCCCCCTGAAAAACAGATTTTTGGGGGTCAGGAGTGGGGCTGAAAATTTGAACGAATATGTTATCATCGGCAACGAGTCTAAATGCAAAGTTTCAGCTCAATAGGATGACGGAAAGTGGGTCAATGAGCCTTCCGAAGATTTTGCCACACATGATGAGAAGTGAAGTTTTTAATAAAGAATTTAAAAATGAAACAGAAATAGAAAGCAGTTAAAAAATTAAAAAAAGGACAATAGCTGCATTATTTAGCACAGTTACTGTTGTAATTACAGTGACCAGTTTTTTTTCTGGGGTAACCCCCGACTCCACAAGATCAAATTCATAACTATATTATATAATATATTAGTATACTGTATGTTATGGCATTGACGTACCGAAGACCTTATGTTGTGTTAATCAGGAATCACAGGTCAAATATTTGTAAACAATAAATTCAATAAAATAGAAAAGTACCAGACATATTTTGTGAGTAATTTCTTAATACTTTTTGAATCTGAGATTGAACATGTCACTGAAATTGCATTTGACAACGATCAAATGTTTCAATGACAATGTATCGACTTTGGTTTGCGATTTATCTGGTGTTCTTAATCAAAGAAAAGTCTACTACTAAGTACTACATTGGGAGCATTGTCCCTGTCTAAAGAAAAGTACCGGTACGCAGTTCGTCGGAAAACGCCACTGGCAGGGACATTTACTGACATTTCGGGAACGTCTGGTCACGGTATTGTGATTATTTGTCAATTATTTGTTCATTCATAAAATCAATTACTTTGGCTTTGGAGTATCTGATAATTAATAAAATGGATATGGTATTATAAATTATTTGTTCTTTTGCATTTAAAATGTGTGTCCAAGGCAACCTCCTTCTGCTCTTCCACCCAACGCCAATGTTTATTGAAACTGCACAAAAATTAAGTAGTCAAGTTCGTGGCCATTACATTAGTCATTAGGTCAAATTAAGATAAAATTGTCATTTTCACCTAGTTTTTCTTATTTGTTCTCAGCATAGTTTATTCGTGCTGGTTTTAAAGAATTTTTAGATGACGAGAATATACGGGATTTCGATTTCCAATATGGCGTTACCCATTGTTTAGTATTTAACGTACATCGACTAATTGAAATTGTTAATTATCGTTCGAGGTACGTTGCTCCATTTTACTTATTTTTAATCAATTTATCACACATCAAATGTCATCTGCACTGTATAAGTTTACTTCTGATGGTTATGTTTCATAATTTAAAATTATGTAGTTTGCATCCTCTACACTCTACACACTCGGCTGACTCGCACAGACGACTTTTGGCTTTTGGAGGACCAGAGTCCAGAGACTGTTATTGTGCAGATATTGACCATTGACGTAGTGTTGAACTAGATGAATGTATTACAATTAACTAGCACACAGTATGATACACTCGGTAATTGCACACTACTGGTACCTCCATCGCTAACCCGAACCCTAAATCTATCATAAACAAAGGGCAGTGACTCCCAATGAGGGACCACAGATAGCAATTAGCCATACACTCTTCTATTTACTGACTGTTTTAGACAGTAAATGTATACTTAGTGCTTAGACTTATTTAACTGAAGTAGTAATTTTAATTTGGGAAGCGTTATCCGCACGGACGTGAGAATAATGCCGAGCGTTATCCGCACGATTTTGGCCGTGAGAATAATGCCGAGCATTATCCGCACGATTTTGGCAGTGCGGATAATTTCTAGAAGTTATCCGCACAGCTCTGCGAAAATGCAGAGCGTTATCGGCAGACCGAAATCTTTGAATAATGCTGGGCGAATTGGGGCAGACAGAAATTATTGCATAATTACGCAACATTTCTAGAAGTAATTATGATCATATTTTAAGTGCGGGGGGGGGGGGGGGGGGGGGGGTTAGTGTGATTTTAATGAATGTGTTTTCAAAAAATAATGGCCGGCACTACCTACAACGCGGCTGTGTACCTAGCAAAACCATGGTCTTAAATTCAAGATAATTATTAATAAATATTAAATGTACGTTCGTTCTGCCGTACCCACCTCCCATCCGACAACCGCTATACGCAGCAGTATGCAAAATATCCAAAATCAACAACCTCCTCCTCATTCCACAGTGCGTAAATGGATGGACCTATATATTGCATACTTTCTATTTGTTTTCTCATTTTCTTATTATTTTAAAAATTAACATATACTTAAAATATTTCAATTGCTACAAAATATTTTTAAAATTCTCATAAAAATACTTTTACAAATGAACATAATTATTAAATATAAAATATACTTTTAATTAAAATGAAGAAGAAAAAAAAAGTAAAATTCGATTCCCAACCAGTAAATGATCACATAATATAAGTTAGCTTAGAGTCTACTCTAACACAAGACCACACAAGTTCACATCCAATAGCCTTATCTTAAAATCAGGTCAATGGTACATTTTTTCCACGATGTACGCAGGCCTAGGTCCATGGTTTTACGGAAATTTGTTCTTTTTTTATTTTCTTAATTCATTTATTAGTGAAGAAAAGAATAAATAGTTTGAGTTCTAAAATAATGCAGACAGACCAAAATCTTCGAATAACGGCGAACATTATTCGCAGAGCTGTGTGACCAGCCGCTATAATGCGCATGCGCTGAGGAGCCGTGCAGATAATGCTCGGTGTTATCATCTCAACCAAAACCGTGCGGATAACCACTCCGTTTTAATTTAGTAAATTTAGGCTTGGCTTGCTTAGGTTTTAATTTTAAAGTTAATAATGGGACACCTGGTCAGCCTGGTCCTGTGCTAGCCTAGGTTGAAGTATAAAAGTAAGTTTGAAGTAAGTAGGCCCAAATAATTAGGCTACTAAGTTTCTACTTGCGGTATATTTGTGTGAGTAGGTAATGTGAATCCAATGAGTAAACTAAGTCTAACAGTTGAGTAAGACTATGTTATACTACAACTACACCTGCGTTAATGAAATGTGATCAATAAAATATCAATTTACCACATTATTATAGTTTATAATAAAATTTAAGTTTTAATTTTCATAATGAATCATTGTCACTTTGACACCTACTTGTAGGCTATTTTTGTTTTCTATCTAAAAATCAGTAATGATAATTTAGTATTTCCTTTCTTGACTGGGTATTCAAAAAGATCAAAAATTATTACACCATTTTCATTTTCCTACTTTTTATTTTAACAGCAATGCACATCCATATAGTCTACTCAGTTCAGTACAAAATGTTGAGGCCAACTAGCCTATTGCCTATACTATGTGCAAGAAGTAGTGTTGGGGGAAATGAATGTGGATAATACTGCTTTTAACCTTTCCTTTCACTGACAAGTTTCAGCTTTAAGGTTTAACCACAAAAACATGTTTTTAAGCACACTATATACTATTATCCATGTCCCTGTGGCTGAGTCGTTCTCCATTCATTTCTTTTGTTAAAATTAAGGAGGATGTGCAAGAAAGTGTTTTGAAAAATAATTGCTTGAGCCTTGGCTGTTTTAATTGTTGCCACATTTATGCTATCAATGTGGTTTTCTTATTTGAATATGGGCTGTCTGAATAATATGCGTCTGTATTATTGTATGTATGTGTTTATGGTATTTTCATAAATTTGGATGAAGTCATTGTTTAAAAATCATACACACCTCTTAAAGTAAATAATTGTTGAAAAACTGCTATAGCTAAATAAAACTTTTTATGTCATAAGGTGTCAAAATTGCAGGAACTTATTTAGAAGAAAGTTCTGCTAGAAATAAATAATATTTTCCACTTTTAATCTAATATCATCAGATTACATTTTCTGGATCTTTGAAAGAAAGTTGATGAAACATGGATGTAAGTATGCTTGCAACAATTTTATGAATTAGTGTTTTTTAAATTAACTGTGAAAAATATTTTCCTAAGATATTGAATAATATCAATTTCTAAATTTGATTAAAATATCCTGTTTCTGTTCATTTCTTTAAATTAGTGTAAATTTTTTAATTAAATGCAACTATATCATATTATAATTTATTTTCACAGCCTTCGGAGGATCAGGATGGTAAGGCAGTTGCATTTTTCTTTAAATTGTGTCCTGTATAATTATTAATTTTTATATTATTTAGGATATATTAATGAATATTGATTTTAAGTGCTTCATTTTATGTTGTATAAAAATAAGAGTGGTATTATAATTTATTATTTATTTATTTCAATACAATAGATAAGTATTATTAAGTTATATATATCATAACTTAAATTTTTTATAAGATGACTTCAGACATGGTCAAGGAAGCCAGAACCCATTGGTGAGTAGTTTAACTCTTTAAATTTCTTTTATTTAAAGAGCATAACTTTATATATTCAGGTTATTTGGCTAATAAAATTTTGTCTATTTTATTTCTTAAAGTATTCTATATTTATTTAATCATACAATTGGAAGAAAATGTTTAAGTTTAAAATTAAAAATTGACATATTTGGATTAATTTAATCTCTTTTGCAAGTTTGAGAAATTTTGCATGCCGTAGCGAGAGTTGCCATCTTAGGCACATTTTTGTTATTTTGTTAGACACAAATCGACACAAATTTTATATCTGAATCTTCTGAGGAAGATAATTGAGAACCAGAATCAAGTGATTCAGATGCATATTTTGATGATAATCATCTATTGCAGCCCATTGAAGTTAGAATTCCAGAAGGTTAGTTTTCTAGTGTTGCATCATTCTATTTTTCTGAGTTTTATTATAATTGTTAATGTTAGTTTTTAAGCATATAAAACTATTTACTAGCCATGAAATTTCTGAAATTACATGATTTTTTAGTGTGTGAATATTTTATTACATTAGATAAAAGTGTTACTGCTTATGATGATATATTTCATCCTAAAGAACATGAAATTTGACCTCTGTGTGTTTAGTAAATAAAAATATATAATTGATAATATATTTTAAAGTCATTATGGTATTTACACAATTTTGGAAGCTATGAAAACTGGAAATGCAAGTGAAGTATTAGTATGCATAGGCCTATATACTTTTTACTTTTTATTAATTTCATCCTTTAATTAGCATATATAAAATTAGTTGTTCTTTTATATTCCCAGGTTAAACTCATATGATGTACAAGATGATGATCAACAAGTTCCAACTCCTAAGTTTCTCCCAGCCAGAAAGCCAGTGTTACATCTGAAGGAAGAAATGTCAACAAGGGATGCAGTGAGGCAATTTCCTCATCCTAAAGCCTTCTTCAAGATATTTTTCACATTTGATTTGGTTGAAACGTAGAACCTTCCATCAACAGAGATTGGTTGATATTTCAACAGATGAATTTTAAGCATTTCTTGGACCTCTAATATACATGGCAAATGTACTGGTCCACAGTGGACAAAAATGCTTGTCAACTTAAACACTGAACCATGGATTTTGGGAAAATGCCTTTATGCCCGAAAAACAGATTTATTCAAATTATGACATAATTCAAAGTTTCTAATATTGAAACAGACAATAAGGAATTTGAATGTGCAATGTGAATTTGTTGTCTGACTTTATCAAAAGAAAATGAAAAAAAAAGGATATGATATGTAATGGATAAGAGATAATGAACTTTTAACTGTTCATTAGAGAGATAATGAACTTTTAACTGTTCATTGAGAGATAATAAACAGTCTAATTTCAAATTATTTACAGCAAATAGATTTTCTTTTGTGAACAGTAGAAAAAAAACTGATGGTATAGTCAACCAAATATTGTTAAATCATACGCTTCACATTCATGTGCGGTGTTGATAATAGATAAATCACCCTAAGGAAAACAATTCAGTACTGGATAACCCCTTTTTCCATTTTGTTGGTATTGTCAGCTATAATCTCTTCAGAAGTAGAGAAAAGAATATCCTGACATTGATGAACTGAAGCTACCTAACTAGCTAATGGCCAACTCCAAATGGATTTCACAGAGGAACCTATTTGAGCATTAGGTGGATTACTTAAACTGATAATGTTGCAAGTGTCTCAAATGTAAATAACATAAATTACAATAAAAATTACACCCAATAGTTCATGAATGTACAGATTTAAAAAAGAAATTGTATAAAGTGTGCTATAAACTAGGAATGCAAAAGAAGAAAATCCACTGTTGCATGTGACACATACCTTTGTTTAAAAGAAACTGTCAAATTGAGTACCTTAAAGTTTTTTATTGTTTACTGATATTTTTTGTTCTGTGTAAATAATTTTAAATAGGTACTTAGTAAAAAATTATAACCTGAAAATTATGTGAATACTTTTGGAGAGGTGGGGAATTTTTTCCCCCCCTTTTTGACATATTTTACAAAACCTTTTATATTTTGGTCAAATTCTTGTAAAAATATTCTGATTTCTTCATATGACACAAAAATAAATATTTTGACTGAATAAACAGATTTTATGAAATAATTCCAGTTCATTATTTTTCTTCTTTGCATCTGATTACGAAAACAATTTATTACACATTTTCATTTTTTAAAAATGCATTATTTTTCTCACAACTTCTAAGTGTTAAAATTATATGTCTAGAAACAAACTTTTATAGAAGCCTCAAGCATGTCCCTACAAATTTATATATATCATCATGAACCTTCGAACATGGACTTTTTTGTAAGGTTACTAGATATCTCAAGGAAAATATAAAGAAAACATCAAATTCCGGTAATGTAAAGAGTTAATGGCCTCTAAAAATCACAGCTATTTTTTTTTACAATACATACATATTAAGAGACATATCATTTTGAAAATGTTAGATTAATTACTTACAAAATACATTAAGTTTTGTAAACATGTGCTGGCATTACTATGTGGTAGTATAAATTAAATTAACTTCTACAAATATTGTCAAAATATTATTCAAACAGGGTTCTGATGGTTCAGGCTCACAGGTAAATAACTCCTGATTATTTATACATATTCTATATTATTAGTATTAAGTGGTTTGATTGATAAAGAATCCATTTTCTTAAAATACTTAAAATTTATCGTTAAAATTTTTAAATTTTACATCCATTGCCCAAGTGTAGAATTTCTACTTAAAATTTTAGTAGCCTTTGGTATATTAATTATTATATAGGTATGACTTCATTTTTAAGACAATAAATAAGTTAACATTTTTGTAGCATCCTTATGTCATATTAGTTAACAAAAAGAAATATATTTTCACACCCTCATTAACACCTTGTACATTTTCAGACATGTCCATTCCCCCATCCATGTTCTGCATAGTACTCACTTTATGAGATCTATGATGTATATACAGTCGAACCCGCTTACCTCGACCTCGGTTAACTCGCCAACCCCGTTATGTCGACATTTTTGAAGTGGAACCACTAAATTCTCTCTTTGTCTTAGCATCTTCTCCTCGGTTATGTCGAATCTTTTATGTTGCCGAACCCTGATATCTCGAGCTCAAAGGGTGGCCAAATTTGCCACTTATTTTCGGTTATCTCGATCGCCATGACCAATCGCCGGTTTTTGAAACAAGTTTTTCATAATTAAAAATAGTTTTAGAATGAACCTAGAAGTAATTTAAACAAATATGTTTTAATTCGAGCTTTAAAAACCCGGTCGAGTCCATATTATAAATGATCATAATTTGCTGTGTGCAAAACGTTGTCATGGGCAGCCATTCATGGTCACTTGCATAATGGCTACGTCGTGGTACTACGTCAGAGTTTCATTCATAAGTGTTTGCCGTGTGCAAAAGCTATTAAACCAGGGAAAGCTCTAATTAAATAGTCATGTGCCAAAGTAGAAAATATCAAACGAACTCGCACTTTAAAAATTTGAAGCTCAAAAAGTACTCAAGTTAAATTGCTGATTCTGGTTTTATTTTTGAAATTTGCTCTAAATAATATTTAATTCATTTATTATGTATTGTTTTAACTGAAGTACCTGCATTTATTAACGCACATCATGTACATAATGAAATTTCAAGCACATGTTAATATATTGCCGCCATATTGGTTTTCGGTTATCTCGATCATCGGTTATCTCGAGGCTTTTTGGCAAACCCCAGGCCGTCGACATAACCGAGTTCGACTGTAATATACATCTAATAGTTATAGTTTATTATTTCTTTGTCAAAAAAGCAATAATAAACTTTTACTTTACTTTCAATTCTTCATTGTAAATAAGTCAGTTGGATTATAGTTTGAAAATAATTTTAATATTTCAAAAGAGTGTAGATCTGTTACAGATTTTAACTGCACAATCGTCAGATTTTTAAAAACAAATTTACATAAGTCTTAGTTATCAACACCCATAATGAAACGTTTTACACAAATGCCGTAAATAAATAAAAGGTTATCTCTTAGTGGGATCAATGCAAAATTACACCAGTGTTAGATTTCAATATGGGTTTTAATAAAAAAAATTAATAACATTCTCTTAATTTAGATTTAAATTTAAAGGTAATATTGAATTTTCTTTGCAGAGAGAAGAAAACTTTGAGTGGAAGGTAGCCATGCAGCGTCAGATGTTAGAACAACAGGAACGCCAGCAGCACATGCAGCAAGGGAATGTCCCTCAAGATGAAGATCTTATGATGAAAGTTCGTCATCAGCAGCAAATGTTAGACATGGAAAAACAAAGAGAAGCCCAGCAGAAGGTGACTTAGTATTTAGTTGAAACATTTTTTAAGAGTTTGATTATTCCCTTGTCCATTTCTTTGTAAATAAGGATTATTTTAAAAGTGAAATATCTGTATTTTCTTAATTTCTTTAATTATTGATTTGTGTTCTAGTTGATGGAACAGCAGCAGATAGCGTTAATGGAGGCTCATCAAATGGGGGAGCAGCAACAAAGAATGCTTGCTGCAAGTCAAGGTAAACCTGTCTCTTATTAAATATGCCATTTAATTTTGAACATATTATCACTTAAGCCTGAATTTGTATCACTTAAGTTAACCAATGATATTGAATTAATTTATATTTGGCTTATAAAAATGAGTTTTACTCATCAACAACTGAAGATCAGTTGTTCGCATAGTATTTATTTCATTCGTGATGTTTTTGAATTATTGATCACATATTCTTCCATGTGTAGTAAATTATACATCTATATTTAAAGACAAAAATAATTTCCTGAATGTTTAAACTGTAAAGCATAGGTTATCTATCCAAGTAGTGTGTTTTAAACAGAAAAGCTTTAAACTGCCTCCATTTCCAATACAGGCCATCCTATGGCTCCTGCAGGAATGCCACCCGCTGCTCCCATTAGAAGTTCAGGTGTTAGTATGGTGCCACCAAGAGGTCCTCCACCTCACCAAGGTAAGCTTTCAATCACCACATTCTCTTGTAATTTTATACTGTGGATCAAGAAAAGCATTAAAAAAAAATCTTGTAAAATTTTGGTTCAGAGAAAATAATCTAGTAAAATATCTGTTATGGTGTTTGTTATCATTTTAGCAATTTTTATTGTCAACAGTTTCATTACACTAATATTAATTAAAAATATCTCATCACAGGACCACATGGTCAGCCACCAATGCCCCCAACAATGATGCAGGGGGGACCACCCCCCATGCCCCCAGTTGGAGGGCCACAAATGATGCAAGGTGGGCCACCACCCATGCCCCCAGTTGGTCCACCACCAATGTTACAATCTGGCCCACCCCTTATGCCTCAAGGGGGAGGACCACCAATGATGCAGAGTGGACCACCCCCAATGTCTCAAGGTGGACCCCATTTGATGTCAGGGCCCCCACCACCTATGCCACAAGGCGGACCAAACAGTATTTTGTTACAGGGAGGAGCGATGGGGATGGGGGACCAGCAACAAATGTTGCCATCTGTGCCACCTCCACCTATGCCTCAAGATATTGGAGACAGACAATCCATGTTCCAAGGTGGTCCGAGACCTCCTCCTGGACTCATGTCTCTGAACATGAGACCAGAGAGCATAAATCCACCAGTTAGTGGTGATGGAGGACCACTGAGTCCTAATGATGAAGGTGGTCCAAGATCTGGTGCAACAAGAGGACCATACAATGGCCCAAGCACTCCAGTTGCCAGCAAGGACTCAAAGTCCCCAGTAAGTTACTAATAGAGTATTGATGCACCTTCTGTTATGCTGTATTCAACCATTAGCCTAAAAGTGTGAACTTAGTGTAGGAGTATTTATGTTAAAAATATGTCTTGTAATGTTTATTTGAAGGAAAAAAAATTGGGTTGGCCCGGGGGGGGGGGGGTTAAAGTTTTAAAGTTATTTGATTATTCCTATTATAAAAATGATTGTTTTAGTTAGATTTATTAAAATTACTTCTATTCTGGTATTATATATTCCCAGCAGTAAAAAATACATATTGACACATTTTATTTCAAATTATTGTATTTTCATATCACTCTATTTATATTTAGTAAGTGTGCTGTCCAAATTTTTGGTTAAAACATATTAAAATATCTCAATATCTAATGATTTTCTTCACTAGACTAGAGTCTAAAAAAGAAAATAGTAGCTTAAACATAATAGACTAAAAAAGTGTATAAATTATCATTTGTCTAGATACAGCCACCAATCAACCAAGGTCCTAAAGAGATGCGTTTACCTCAAGCCCTTGAGAAGATGCTTGAATTCAAATCTCAGAGAGCTACTGAGCTTGGAGTAGACCTTGACAGTATGGACAACAAAGATGGTGAGAGAATCTATTTCAGATATCCTGTTCGTACAACATAAAAATGTCATAAATTTTAAATAAAGCTTAAATTTTACTTACACTGTTTTTGCACTGGTTAAACTTTACCAAACACCTTTTTTAATTCTTGTTCTTTTTTTTATATTTCAGATGAAAAAGAAAACAATGAAAAGAATGAAGATGATAATGTGGAAGATTATGATGAAGATGATAGTGAAAACAAAGATAGAAGAATAGAAGATGTGGAGGATGAGGAAGGGGATGAAGTAATTGAAACAAATGAACAGACAAAAGAGGTAATGACCAATTTAAAGATTTAAAAATTAACTTTATCAATCAGATGCATCTCTAGATTTGGGTTTTTATAGTTACTGGGTGATAAAACAGAAAAGAATACTTACTAAAAATTATTTTTTTTGTTGTCTCTGCTTAGTCTAAAAACAAGCGCAGGAAGAAAAAGAAGAAGAAAGCCAGGAAAAATCGCTTTGAGCAACAAAAGAAAACAAAAAAGAAAGAGAAGAAAAGCAAGGCCCCTGAAGTTCAAATAGAGTAAGATTAATTTAAGATTATTTTTTTTATAAGTATACGGCCAAGGACAGTACTACTTTGTCATCAGATGTTGTCAGGTATACAATTATAAAATGTCAATGATCATAAGTTACACAAGTTACATGAGGCATTTTGGTATTTCAGGTATGTCCAAGAACAGCTTGAGCTGGACCCTAGTGATCCAAACTATCACACATTTGCTAGAATTTTTGAAGCATTCAAGGTAACAGTTCAGAACACTTTAATTAGAAAGTCATTTATTTATGCATTACAAAGTTATCTGACGAAAGAGATAGGAAATATATCTTAACATTTAAAGTTTTATATTCTTTCAAACTTTAAAACCTGCTTGCTTACAAAACACTGATAAAATTTATCCTCAATGCAGATCACAGAACCAGAAAAAATAAAAGAAATTAAACCAGAGGATAAAAGCGAGGAAATAAAAAAAGAAGTTCCTATCAAAGCCAAAGCATTCATGGACGACGATGATGATGACGACGATGATGAGGTTTGTTTGCTAAATTTTAAAGTTTTTAACATTTTTAGTGTTTCTATATGTCTTAGTTTACAGTAATTCTTTAAAATCATACCCTTTTTTTATGAGACTTATCAAATATTTTTGCTTTCTGCTTTCATACAGGAACATTAATATTGCTAAACATTTTAAATTGATTATATTTGGGAAAATAATATTTTTGTATAGAATTAGTTGGATTTTTTCTTGCAGGCTATGAAAACAGAAGAAGATGGGCCAAAAATTTCTAAGAAGAAGTTAAAAAAATTAACAAGACTTACAGTGGCTCAACTCAAACAGGTACTTTAAAAAATTTTTTTAAAATATTTTTTTTTAAATGTTTGGAAAATAAAAAATCTTATTATTATGGAAATATATATAACAATTCTTTGCACTTAGTCAGCCAAAATGATTGTTGTTAAGTTTAATAATGATAAATACATGTTATTTAATTTAACCTTATTCTAAACTTAATTAGTTATTATTCTGACCAAATTGGAAATCTTGAATTGAGAATAGGCAACTTTGTATTTGTAGCTTGTAAACAGACCTGATGTTGTAGAGATGCATGATGTCACAGCGCGAGATCCTAGGTTATTAGTACATCTAAAGGTAAGAAATGTTACTTTCAAAAATGATCAGATTTAAATAATGCCAAAGTTTTGATGGTAGTTTCTGTTTTTCAATGAAGATAAACCAACATTTTTTGTTGAAGGTTTTAAACTTTATAAAAAACAAATGATTTCCTTTTAGAAACACAATTACTTTATTCCAATTAATCAAAAGCAAATTTAATCTATTAATATGATTTTAATAGCAGTTTTTGTTTAGTAACTTATTGTTTTGTTACATATCCTTCCTTTATGTGCTATTATTGTAGGCAACGAGAAATTCTGTCCCAGTACCACGGCACTGGTGTTATAAACGCAAGTATCTCCAGGGCAAGAGAGGTATAGAGAAGACCCCTTTTGAATTGCCTGACTTTATCAAGGCTACTGGTATTGAAGAGATGAGGGCAGCTTTACAAGAAAAGGTATTTTATGGAATTAATCTCCCTTTTCACTGATCATAGAATTTTGTGTTAAATCAATATTACAAACTGCCTGATCCGGCAATTGTAATACAGCCACTAAGCTGTTTTATTAAAAAGCACCGATAATTTGTCTGCAATGCTCAAATTATAGTAAAAATTATTTTGTTACCAACACTATTTTTCTTCTTTTTGGTGTAGGAAGATCAAAAGACACTGAAGTCAAAAATGAGGGAAAAGGTCCGACCCAAAATGGGAAAGATTGATATCGACTACCAGAAGCTTCATGATGCTTTCTTCCGCTTTCAAACCAAGCCAAAGATGACAATACACGGGGACTTGTATTATGAGGCTAAAGAATTTGAAACCAAATTAAGGGAGAAAAAACCAGGAAATCTCAGTGATGATTTAAAAATGGCCCTAGGAATGCCTATTGGAAATGTAAGTCTCTCACTGTGTTGAGTCAACTGTTAAGGTTTTGAAATAGAATAAAAGGAAATTTACAATGCTAAATAATGTTAATGTTGACTTCCCTACCCTTTTCATTTAATTTTTTTCCCATTGAAATTCATCTTTGAGAAAATTAACTAGACTTATTAGTTAGTTACATTATGATTTAGTTTCTATACTTTTATATTAGCAATCATGTTAAGGTTTAATTCATAATGTTGGGAAAGATAGGTAATATGTACACAAATAATTGATTTTGTTAATAAAAATTAAATGGAAACAACTTCTGAATGGCTTGGCTAGTTATAACATTTTAACTCTGACTGTCTTATAAACTATATGTTTTTTAGATATTCATTTTCTTTGTCCTTCCCAATGATGTTCTTCTTTTCCTGTTAATAATGCGTATAAAATTTTTAAACTCTAGAATTCTGAAAAAGTCCCTCCACCATGGTTGATTGCCATGCAGAGGTATGGACCTCCTCCATCCTACCCAAACCTGAAGATCCCAGGACTCAATGCTCCAATACCTGATGTAAGTAAATATTTATATTTTATCAAACTGTCACTGCAGATTAGAAAACCGCTGATAAAATGTGGGGGACAAGTCACTGTAGAGTAGATTACAGATTTTTAGAAACATTGTTGGATGACACAGTGATGAATTTAGGAGAGCAGGTCAAAAAACAAAACAGAAAAAGATGGTCAAGGAAAATTAATATAATTTATCTATACTGATGTGTTGTGGAAGCTTTTCATTGGTGTTTGGGTGGCATCTGAAATTATTATTGTTTTCCAATGCAGTTTAATAACCTTTGATGTGGATTAGTTCATATTAAGTTTCATAAAATTGAAACACCATGGTATGGTAAACTACACAATGGCAGACCTGCCAACCCTTCCGATTTTGTCGGAATTATACGGATTTTTTACCCCTACTTCCGACCTTCCGACAAACCCATTAAAATTCCGATTTTCCGAACATTATAATTTTTCACCCGTCATAAAAATCCGAAAGCGAAAAAAAAAAGTAAAAAATCGGATACGTCAGGAAGTGGTGAATTCCTTTATTTTTACATAGTGTTTACATGTCCGGAGACCGGACGAATAAGTTCTCGAGATATTCACCCGGTTATTACTATTATATATTTGATCAAGTCACATGACCACCGTAACAGAGTTGCGCGAGATATTTGTCCGTCAGCCTTGTCACGTGACTGCTAATAGTCAAACAGTCCAGTTGCCGGATGTGTAGACACTGCCTTGTTTTTATCGAAGCTAGCCGCGATCTCCAAATCATTCTTCAATCATCAATTGATCTTATCGCGATTCATCTTTTTACTAGGCTAAAAAATAATTTAGTTTTGTTGTGACGTTTTGCGTTTTTAAAATGTTTTGGCTAATTCCTATATGTGGTCCCTCGATTTCATTTGCGTGTTTATTGGGAGTCACTGCCCTTTGTTTATGTTTTGAGATTTAGGGTTCAGGTTAGGGTGAGGGATAGATTTAGGGTTCAGGTTAGGGTGAGGGATAGATTTAGTGTTCAGGTTAGGGTGAGGGATAGATTTGAATCGTCTCAACCAAGATGGCGGCCATAGTAAAATGCGAGGTACCAGTAGTGTGCAATTACCAAAGTTTTTCTTAATTAAATTTAAATGGATAAATCTATTGAAAGTGGTAGGCACAATGATATTAATAAACATATTTTAACACACAAAAATAACAACGTAACGACATACAACTGAAACATCAGCTTATAGCAGTGAATATACGACATCCATGTCTAATTTCTTTGCTAAGGAATCTGAAGTTTTATTGACCTCCTCGCTTATTGTAGGAAATATTTCTCCAGCCAACTCCGATCGTTGTAATGCCAGAGGCAAAGAAATGTTTCCACACTCGCAGATTGCTAGAACTAGAAGATTGTGAAGAAAAATTACAACGAAACAAGGGGAAGCATGAAAGTTTATCTTTCTAACTTGCTTGTATCTAAAATCAGTTGCAATGGTAATTTCCATTTGTCCAAAGAGTTGTTGGACAAATGCAAAAAGGCCACTAGGGATAGGCAGGAAAGCTGAACTCTTAGCAGCCTGTGTACATATGTAAATAAAATGGATCTTCTGTCCTGTGTCTGTACTACTATATATATCAGAATCTGTATATAAACATTTCCAGTAACTTTTTCTCATGTTGTAGACTCTTCAAAGGCAATGGAGGTAACTTTATATTTCTTTATTTACTAAAAGAGGCTTGTGCATTAGTTTACAGATCTTAAACCAACGCCCCCCCCCCCCCCCACGGTCGGCGACCCTTGGGGGGCAGCAGCCCCATTTTCCCCCGTATGCACCACCCCTACAGCTTTTTTTCTTGGAAAGTTGGCAGGTCTGCAATGGAATATGCTGAATTTTATTATATTTTATTTTATTGCCTCTGACCCCTTACTATTTGTTTAATTACGATATCTTTACAGGCTCTTACTTAAAACATAAAAATTAAGAATTTTTAAAGATACTTGTAATATCACATACATTATTTCTTTGGCAAAATCTTGACAGCAGTCTATTGTACAATATATTTAAATGATTATTTAAAAATATTTATTGTAAATGTTTCAGGGTTGTATGTTTGGTTATCATGCTGGTGGGTGGGGAAAACCTCCAGTAGATGAACATGGGAAACCTCTGTATGGAGATGTCTTTGGAACACAAAGTGCAGAGTTCAAGGTATGTACTAGATTTAAATTTATTTTTTTAACCTCACTAACTGAATCATTAGTTATTTCCTGCTAATCATATGATATCAGTTCAGTAATATAACCTTAAATTTTACTATTAGAGTTTGTAAAAATCATTAACTCGATTTACTTTAATATGATATAGATCAGTCAAATTAGTTAAAAGTGATGATGATTACACTTACAGTTTAATTGCTACATCCACTCAAAAAAGATATTAATTTGCAGCATGTTGTATTGAAGTTTAAATTCAAGTATATTAATTAGCAAGCTATGTTCAATACTTTTTTGATATTATTTAACCCATTTTAAAAATAAAGTTACATATTTTTAATAAATTCAATAACTTGAAATTTAATGGGAATAGTAATTTCAGATTATGATGCTCTCATTTATTTATTAAATAATTAATTTGGTTATTCCTATCATATATCCAATGTTTTGTCACTTAACAGAATGAAGTTGAAGAGGAGGAAATAGACAAGACACAATGGGGAGAGCTAGAATCAGAGTCAGAATCAGAGGAGGAGTCAGAGGAAGAAGAGGAGGAAGACAAGGATGAAACTGGATTGATAACCCCAGCTGAAGGGTCAGTTTATAGTTTGTTTACCAATTCTACATACCTAAACCACACATGTAAATTTTGTCCATTGTTTTAATGTAATTTGTAGCTAGTGTAGATCCCCCAACCCTTTTATAAGTTGTTTTTAAATATGATTTTCTTTTTACTGTATAGCATATGATCATTAGGTTATCTTTTTAAAAAAAAAAAAGGTTGAAGACGTAAACAGAAACACAATATTTTGTATTATTTAAGAGAATAACTTAATACTTCATTTATGATCACAATACTAATAAAATACTACCAACCATTAGATTCTTCTCATTTTGCCAAATACTACAGGGTATTAAACAAATGTACTTATACTTATAATAAAGTTTTACAGTTAGAAAGGTTTAAATTAAGATATATTAATTTCTTGAAACCTGCTTTTATTGTTTCAGCTTAATGACACCTGGTGGAATCACATCTGTACCTCTTGGCATGGAAACACCAGATCAAATTGAGTTGAGGAAAAGGAGGATAGAGGATGCCATGGACCAGGGAGGAGACACACCTGCACTCTATCAAGTTTTGCCAGAAAAGAAAACAACAGTGGGAGGTGCCATGATGGGATCAGCTCATGTGTATGATATATCTGCTGTAAGTAGGGCTCAAAATTCTGCATCGGTCACTCAAAAAACCCCAAACATTTCACTTAGTTAACCAATTAAAAAAATTTCTTATATCTGTCTGTGCCAACTTAGTTGTGAAAATACATCATTTAAATATTTTTCAAAGCAAAAAAATTTTTTAAGAAGAAGACTTTATTCATAAAATCAAAGCTTTATCTTAATCACTTCTTTATTAAAATATATATTTTAGTTTAGAACTCTGGAAAATTCACCAGGTTAGAGCATCCTTTTTTTTTTTTTACTTTGTGGTTGACTAATAGCCCAAAGTTTTGGAAATAACTGAGTAGATAATTTTTCTTTCTTGCAGGTTCAGAAAAAACCTGGTGAGAAAGTTGCAGCTGAAGCTGTTGAAGTATCTTTGAACCCTGAAGAGCTTGACCTTGACACTGCAGCCATGCAGGCCAAGTATGAGCAAACAGTACGTGAGCAGCAGTCCCAACTTGAGAAGGAAGATCTCAGTGACATGGTAGCTGCCCATGCAGCTAAACAGAGAGTAAGTACTAACAAGGGATCCTTTGGTCTTGTGTGTACACCACAATGCTATATCTTCTCAGTTACCGGTGGGTTAGGTTAAAATAATTTTTTGAAATTATCACTTTTTTATCTTTTAACATCTATTAAAATTGAAATATTAATATAAGTTTTTAAAAATATAAATTTTCTCCTTTCCAGTGTTTTTGAATAGTTTTTTCTTGTATTTTCAATCTTTTTAAAATTATGAATTTATACATTATTTGTATTTTCAGAAAAGAAAAAAGGCACAGCAAGACACAGGGAAGGGAGCTAAGAAATACAAAGACTTCAAATTTTAAGTTGTATTTTTTGTTTCATATTAAATAATGACAGACAGGTTTTAAATTTCACATGGTTCCTTTTACTTGGGGCCAACTTAAAAAACTTTTATTTGTATAAATTAAAGTGCTGCAATAATTAGGAGATGAAGGGGTCAGCCAGAAAACATTGTAGTGTTGTTCATTTGCTCAACTATGAGTGTGGTTGGGTGAGGATTGACTGACTTAACAGGTACACTGGTACTACATTATCAAGTTCTGCTATCCTGTTGTTGGCTCCGCAACATTTTAGGAGTGTTTTTGTCAAACAATTTTCAGAGATTACACATTTATCAGCAAAGAAAAAGTTGAAATTTTATAGTGTTCATGTACTGTATCAATGATTGTTATTAAATTTATAATTGAAAAAAAACAATATTCGCTGTCATTGTTTTTATTGTGACAAAGTTGTGTTTTTAACATAAATTATGTATCCAGATATTTTACTTGTAGTATGTCAAAGTTAAAATATATAATAAAGGGAGGTTATAAAGAAGGAGTATTAAAACTAGAATGTATCTTGGTAATTCACTCCTTTTTACTTTCACGATATTGGAAATGTCTTGTAAGTTAGTTGGTTTTCATATTGTGTTTTAACTCTGCATAGTGCTACAATCCCTTGAAATTACTTATTTAGATAAATCCTGACCTGGTTTGCCATTTTTTAAAATTTCACTAGACTACAGGAACAAAAACATGTCCACTGAATCTCTACCGGGTATAACTTAATGTATTCTGTAAATCATCCAAACAAGCATTACTTAGTTAATTGAAAAAATAATATATATATATATTTTTAAAAAATACTGCACTTAGTTAATTTAATGAAGTAGACCAGTAGCAGATGGACGCAGTCAGGGGTGGATCGACAATTTAGCAAAATAATCGAAAAGAAAAAAAAAAAGGCATGCGATTGGGCCAAGGCTTAGCCGGGCATCCACTACAGTGAAAAAAATGGAGTGGGGCCTTATTTTACATGACAATGGACAACATGTTCATAAATTATTTATAAAACTCTGATATGAAAAAGTATAAAATAATTATATTTTAATTATAATAAGGGGGGGGGGGGGGAGAGACATTCTTCATTTAACGAATACATAACTCGAAAGACATGTCAAATTTGTAGTAGAAGAATCGATTATTGATCCATGTGTACGGTGAAAGTAAATTGACCAAGCTAAGTGCACTTCAGCGGAGCGAAGGCCTTTCATTGGCCCTTTTGGATAAATGCTGACCAAAGCTTCCTTCAAATTTTAGGCACCCTCTGATCTGACAAATAATTCATTATGATTATTTTATAATCTGCCGACCTCACCAACTGCCAACAGCAGTCCTGACAGAGTCAGAGCGTAGCACTGCAATTCGGAATTTAATAATCATTGAACTTATTTTTATTATAATAAGCATGTGCTAGTTATTTATTTGGGTCTAAAATATATAGGCCTACTGACATTGTTGAACTTGTCATTTCTAATTGGGAAAGTGATTATTTTTAAAATAGGAAAAATAGCATTTTATTAGGCCTACTGACCTACTGCATAGACCGATAGATGGTCTTTTTTTGTAGTTAGATATTTGTTCCTTCCCTTTTTGTTGGATATTGTTTTACTATGAATATGAAAAGGAAATCATTCACCGAATCTCGCCGTTGTTTTACACAACAATAATAATATTAATATTCACTCAATTGAGACGGTACTAATAATAATAATAGTAAAACACTTGTTACTAAATAATTTGTAAAATTTATTGTTTATATTTTTGCTATAAGGCATGAGCTAATACTTGACTTATTGACCCGTGTGTTAAGTTAGTGGTTGCTTTTCGACTTTTCGGGTCAGTGATTAAAAAAAAAGTGTTGAAATTATTCTGTGTGCTCATTCTCTATTCTCAAGTCTCCAGTCAAAGTAGTCAACTCAAAAATACGCTATCACCCTAACTTTTAAAATTGAGTTAGGCCAGTTTAGGGGTTTCGCTTAAAATTTAATTCTTAAAATAACAGACTTCCTTCTCTAAGTAGGCTTAGCGGCTTAGTCTGATTTAAGTGACTTAAGCCTTAAGCAGTGGTGTCCATACAGGAGGATGTAGGCCTAGACGTAGAAGACATGTAGAAGAAACACACCTTGTTACTTGTACTACAGGTGGTGGTTAAGCTAGTCAACTAGTACTACTACTCTTACCTTGCTATGCCCATATCTTTGGAAATATAAGCAAATCCTAAACTTAAACTCTTGAATTTACACACATGACATTTTATTATTTTGTTTCTGAACCTGAACATATTTATAAGAGCATTGCCTTTTACTTTTTACACTGTACTATACAACAGGGGTCCTCAAACTTTTTAATCGGGGGACTGGTTTAGACAAATAAGATTTTTTTTTTGGGGGGGGGGGGGGGTGTCACTGTTCATCAGACACTATATCAGACTATTTTTTGAGAGGTTAGTAAGGGGAGAGACTGCAATCAGGCTAGCACAATAGGAAATTAGTAAAACAGAGTAAGGTTAAACCTGAAAAAAGGAATGCAACAAAACAACGAACGTTTCGGCAGGAAGCCTTTGTCAGCAAACAAACAGAAAAAACAGAATATTAAAAAATAGCACTTAGCTGAGAAGTAGTATCCAAGAGGGCACATTTCATTTACTGCCCTCTTGGATACTACTTCTCAGCTAAGTGCTATTTTTTAATATGCTGTTTTTTCTGTTTGTTCGCTGACTGGGGCCATAGTTTGAGGGCCCCTGCTATACAGGCTTCAAAAAGACCCATTCTGTGAGGCTTAGTCAGATTAGTGGTCCTTGGCCAGGCCAAGCTAAACTAAGTAAATTTCATTAGTGACCAGATAAAGTTGTGCTAAGGTGCAATGGCTAACACATTACTTTCTAGTTGATTCTCCTTACAATATCACAATGCTATAACTATATTAATAGACTGTTTAATAATATAATTTCTATGTTTTTCAATCTAAAGAGCATACATCTTATTAATAAAAAATCCAACATTTAAATGATGATACTTCATTATAAAGTTAATTGATAATGTGATGAACTACTTAAATTGCATTAGTCTTCAAAGAAAGATAGAAGGAGAAGTTCTATGAGCTACTCAGAGATGTCTCAGTCACCCAACTTACCAGCTTCCAAAAATACTCTCAAAGCAGGAAAGTCCTTTTCTGATACATCAGTTTTATCTAAAGGGCTGACTCATTCAAAAGCTGTATCAACACACAGATTAGGCCATCAACAGCAAGCAACAAATACATCTCTCATACAGACAAGTGATTCCTCAGGAGTCCGTGACTCTGAAAGTGACACTGATGCTAGCAGTTTAAAAAGTACCTCACAGTCATCATTTGAGAATAGAGAACTCAGCTTAAAACAATGTCAAGCTCCAAAAAAAGTGCAAAATACAGAGCTTTCAAAAGCAACAAATTTAAGACGCAGAAATGTAATTCAGAAGTTTCATGACAAGACTGTGAAATCCACTGCCGTTCAACATGAAGTGGGCACACACAATAGTGCTAATGAAAATTCTGAGAGTGAGGATGAAAGTTGGAGTAATATCTCTGATGAAGAACAGACATGGAAAGAGACCAAAGCATATTATTTATGCTGGTTTATTCTTTTACTCATTTCTTTAATTACAAGAATGTATAATATCGAATTGCCTGCACATGTTTGGTAAGATTAAAAAAAAATTTTAAAATAATTTTTATTTGATAAGTTATAGATGTAATTTTATAAATATTATTGTCATTGAAGAGGAAGAAAACTATCTTCACTTTTCAAAGACTTGTTCTTTAGTGTCAAACTGAAATTATTTTTAACTTCAATGTTATTTTTATTATGTTTAATTGTAAAGATCTCTTAAAATGTTACCAGTTTGTTGTTAATTTAAGTTTTGGAGCTTAATGCTAAGATAAATGTGGTAAACACTTATTTGAAATGAATTATTTTTTCATGTTTCAGTTGGGATGAAACTCATTTTGGGAAAATGGGCAGTTGGTACATTAACCGGACATTTTTCTTTGACGTTCATCCACCCTTAGGCAAGGTATACTAAAGTTTCATTTTATTTCAAGTTGGAGTTGTTGAGGGTTAAAGGGCTGATTGCTTTGTTTATCATGAAAACAAGTGCAAACAACCAGATATTTCAAGTAATATATAAATTAATTTTTGCTACCATGAGGATCAGTTATAACAGTTACATTAAATCTGCTGTACATTAATGGTGAAAAAGTGCTAATACAATAGGAAAATTTGAAAAGTTTTTTTTTCTTACCCAGCACTCATATTTTGATTTCTGTTTTTGTTATGGGCCAGATGCTTATTGGCTTGGCTGGAGTGATGACAGGTTATGATGGGAGCTTTCCATTTCACAAGCCTGGAGACCAGTATCCAGATTCTAGTTATGTTGGCATGAGAGTGGTAAGCTCAAGAACAGGTCTGACTTTAAATGAACCAATAATTATACAAAGTAGTTATAAGACCATTGAAGTGTCAATAAGTATTTTGTTTGAGTTTTAAAGTGTTTATTTATGAGTGAATTTGTGGAGGTTACTGAATTGCATGTGAAGAAAATCCTGGTTGACACCCCAAGAATGTCATGTTTGCTTGACCCTCTTCCAGCAGAAAACGAATGCTTGGATGAAATAGTCCCTATCATAAGTGGTATCATAAATCAGCCTTTGACAACTGGTATTGTTCCATCCTCTTTCAAAGAGGGGGTTGTAACTCCACTGTTAAAGAAAGCAAATCTTGACCCAAATGTGTTGGAAAATTATCGCCCTGTCGCTAATCTACCGCTTGTATCCAAAATCTTAGAGAAAGTTGTTCTCTGCCAACTTCTGGATCACCTCACTCAGTGTGACTCAATGTGACCTGCTTGAGCCTTTCCAGTCAGAATAAGGGCGCATCACTCTACTGAGACACCCCTGTTGTGCATCTTAAACAACCTTCTGTCATCTTGTGATGAGGGCCAGGTATCACTTTTGTTGTCACTTGATCTATCGGCAGCTTTCCATACGCTTGAGCACGGCAAATTTCTCCAACATCTACAAAAACGTTCGGTTTCACTGATACCATACTGAGATGGTTCCAATCATATCTGACAAATTGGGTTCAATCAGTTGTCGCAAATGGCTTGACCTTGAAGCAATCTATTATCGAATTCGGAGTACCCCAGGGCTCGGTCCTAGGCCCAGTGCTTTTCACCATGTACGTTCATCCTCTGGGTGCAGTGATCAAGCAGTTTGACATGCTATATCACATGTTCGCGGATGATACCCAACTTCAGGAGTCCGTGATCCCCTCTCAGTTCCCTCAGCTTCTTAGTAGGACACAGAATGCAGTGGAGTCAGTTAAGCACTGGATGGCCTTAAACAAACTCAAATTGGATGATGAAAAGACTGAACTGATCCCCATTGCTACTGCTAAAAAAAATATGTAAATAACACACCATCCCTTACTCTCAGGTGTGCAGATTGAGTTTGCTCTAACAGTGCGAAACCTGGGTGTCTACCTAGACAGAACACTAACTATGAAAAATCACATTAACATGCTTTGCAAGGCGATTTTTCTAGAGCTGCGCAGAATTAGTCATATCAGACCTTTTTTAACGTTTGATGCATCAAAGAGGCTGATATCTGCATTCATGCTATCACACATGGACTATTGCAATGCTCTCATGGTGGGTCTTCCAGCTACGTTCCTGGATAAAATTAAAAAAAGCACAGAATAATGCGTCTTGCATTGTTCTGCGCAAACGTAAATTTGACTATGGTAAAACACTTCTGAGAGAGCTGCATTTGGCTGCTGGACCACGCTCGCATAGAGTACAAAATTGCAACTCTGTGCTATCGCTGCTTGAATACAAAATTGCAACTCTGTGCTATCGCTGCTTGCATGACCTGGCGCCATCCTATCTCAAAGTGCTCACGGCGCCATACGTACTCACTAGATCACTCCGATCATACCATAGTGGCAAACTCTGGATACCGCGTGTTCGCCTTGAGACATACAGAAGGCGCACTTTAGCTTTTGCTGGCCCAAGAATCTGGAACGCCCTTTCTGTCGCTCTCAGAAACTGCCAGACACAGCAGTCTTTTAAAACTGAGTTGAATATACATCTTTTTCTTAGTCACCTGCTAGGGTGATGTAGTCTACCTCCTTGTTTTCAGCTTGCTTATAAATCCTTGTCGTGTATTGGCTTGTATTGTCCATTGCTGCAGGTAATGAAAGACTTTGACTGGTTATGCTTGTATGTAGATTTTTTATTGTTGCTTTTTGAATTATAATGGGGAAAAAATATATTGTTATATAAGTTGACTTGTACCGCGCTTCGAGCCTTAAATAGGGATGAAGCGTGTTTTTGAAATGAACTTTATTATTATTATTATTATTAATTTAAAATTTATGGTAATATTCATTTCAGAATGTGACAGAGATTGACATAAAAGGAAATTACATTTTTTTTAAATTGTTTAGATCATTGAAAAAAGTGGTAAAACTAGTTACATAAAGCTTATAGGTCTTTAAACACATCAGGAACTAGGCAACAATATTAATAAATAGCAAGGCATGGAGTATATGGTTACACAAGAGTCCCATGTATATTGGTTTTACTCTGGTACCAATAATTTTAATTTATCGGTTCAATAATGTTTAAAATAAAGAATGTTTCCTTATGTTTAGTTTTGTGCAGTTCTGGGTTCATTTCTCATCACACTGGCATACCAGTGTGTCTGGCTACTCACACATTCGATATTGGCATCTATCTTAGCTGCTGCACTTATTTTATTTGGTAAGTTTTCATGAGTTTATAGATTATTAAAAACCAGTTTATTTTATGTTTAACTGCTATTTGTTAGTCTTTGTTTAATATTAATTTTTAAATCAGATTTAATTAGTTCAGTTTAAATCAGTTAATCTCAAATTTTAATATTTTACAATATTTTTGTCATAATCCTATAGTTGAACATGCACTTAAATAGCAGAATTTTGTTAAATATTTAATACAAACATGTTGTTAGCATAATTTTTAGAATTTAATCATTTGATGCATTGGTCTAATTTGTTTTGGAGATCAGTAATTATGGGTACATCTTTCCCAATTTGAGAATGTCTTTTATGTGGGAATGATATAGCTATGCTATGGGGCCAAATGTCTTATTTCAATTAGTACCGCTTTATTTACTTTAGACACAGGGACCTTGGCATTATCCAGACATATTTTATTGGATCCCATTCTTATGTTCTTTATCATGTCTTCAACTTACAACTGCCTCAAGTTTCTCACATTCAGAAACAGGTTAGTAAATGACAACACTACAACATAATGATTTAAATTCATATAATCTTACTATTCAACTAAAACTTGAAAGTTTCTGTTTATTATCTGTAATTGTTTCACTACACACTGTTCATCATGCATACTTGAATCATTTTAACATGGCCATTTTTTCTTGGTTAAAAAATATAAAAAATAACACATTTTGAAACCCTTTTATAAATGATTGATTTTCATTGTTGACTTAAAACATTCTAAATATCCTCTTTTGCTATGTTCAGGCCATTTTCATTACCATGGTGGATTTGGCTAACTGCCACAGGAGTTTCGTTGGCTTCCGCTATTGGGTAATTATAAAATCTTTTATATATATTTACAAAGTAATTTAGTAGTTAATATAATTTTTCATAATCATATTTTTTTCCCACACATACAGGTTTGTCTCTCTATATATTATTCATCTTATTACTTGACAACATTTCATCAGATGAAAATAACTAATATGAAAATATTTCATCTTATGATAATATCCCATCACATGACAACATCTTATGTCTATGAACATCTTATATAAAACTGTTTTTACTATACTGGAGCAAACTTTGGCTGATAGATGAAAATAAATGAATTATGAAAAGAGAACTCTCAATATAACATCACAGTCCATTTATCAATATTGTCTAATTTTCACAGTGTCAAATTTGTTGGTTTGTTTGTGATTTTGCTTGTTGGCTACACCACAGCTAAAGATTTGTGGAACCTTTTGGGAGATTTGTCCATGCCATTGGTAAGACCATTTATTCTCTTACCTGGCAAGGTAGTTTTTATTTTATTAGAATTAGGAAATCAATGTCCCTTTTATTTGTAAAAGTTAAATAACTTATCACATATGATTTCTTGATTTTATTTCTGAGCACACCAAAATAACATACAATTTTTTAAGTTTAAAAAAAAAATTGTATTTCAGATTTAAACATACTTTTAATGTCTTTTATTCTTACATACAATTTTTAATTAAAATTTTTATGAAGAGAAAGGTTTAAGTTTTAAGCAGTGTCAGTCCTAGATGGTGTGATCAAACCGAGGGGGGGGGGGGGGCATTTTAGAGCAGTGCCATAATCCAAAATGAATAACACTTAAAAGATTATTAGTCATTTTGGTAACTCATTCAGGAGATTTCACACCACCTAGAAAATTATTTTGTTGGACCTGATGCTGGTTACAAGTATTTCAATTTTGTTTACTATTTCTAAATTTCTCATCGCCAGGTGACATTATTTCAACATATAACGGCCAGGGTCATGTGCCTGATTGCAGTTCCTGCTATAGTGTACAGTTTGTTATTTGTGATTCATTTCCAAGTTCTAGACCACAGGTAAAAACTGATGCTACATATTTGAACTTTGAATTACATTGTCAAGAAGTGTTCCAAAACTTTATTTGTTGACCCAGTCACCCCTGCTGCTCTAAGGTAATGGTTTCTAATGCATCCAGTGTCATACCCAGCTGTGGGTGTGTACAATGGATTCATTACCTTGACTCTTTTGGTGGAGAAGTAAAAAAACAAATTCAACCACCAGTATCAGAAGACAGCAGCCAACTTGGCGAGTGATTGAAAATTTTGAAATTTAGCTAAATCCTTATGTGTTGATTAAGTTAAAATTTTTTCAATAAATTCAAAACATACCTAAAAAAATATTTAATTGTGGGGTAGACCAATTCTTGATTATAATTTTTTCTTGTGAAATAACAAACTACCTGAATTTAAATATTTATAATACTTTGCATTTAGTTAAATGTAATATCAACTTTTTCAGTGGTAATGGCGATGGCTTCTTCAGTTCTGGGTTTCAGTCACAACTCATTGGCAACAGACTGTACAATGTCAGCATGCCCCAGTGTAAGTAATCTCTGGTCATAATTTGTTTCTTATGTATGGGAGAGAAGCTTCTCTGTTCCAATGTAAACTTTAAAACACCAATATTGTGAATGATTTTGCCCTATACAAGAAATGTGCAAAATTGACATAAATCCTTGCCCCATTCATGAACTGGGTACTTAAAAAAATCAAGAAAGCTACTACTGCCTGTTGCAGTTCATTAAGTGCACACTTTAAAGACATTGTCATCTCAACCATTACAATGATAAATAAATTGAGCAAACAAAAGCTCTGTGGGAGCTTGTCATTTTTTGAATGTACTTGATTAACAAAATCATGTTTGTTAAAATGTGTTATTAATCTTTCATATAATTTTACTGCACTCTTGAATCAAAGAGATATTGCTCTTGTTAATAATTTTTTTCTTGTGAATTCTCTCAAAAAGTATTCTTGTTATGGCTTGTTGTTCTTGTTCTAATCTGACAAATTCATTCAAAATAAATATTATCTAATTTTTTTTTGTAATAGATTCGTAAGCTAGGTTTATTTATTTTTCCTTCAAAGTTACCTTTCATTTTTGTACTTGTCATGATTTGTTGCTCAATGAAGAATGCTTTTTGGTGACATGTTGGTTGCTTTGTTTTGTCTTTTATCAAGTTTTCACTTACCGTGTGCTCCTTATTTCCTACTATTGTTACAGATAGAGCTTACTATTATTGCTACAGATAGGGCTTACTATTATTGTTACAGATAGAGCTTACTATTACTGTTTCAGATATAGCTTACTATTACTGTTTCAGATATAGCTTACTATTATTGTTTCAGATAGAGCTTACTATTATTGTTACAGATAGAGCTTACTATTATTGTTACAGATAGAGCTTACTATTATTGTTACAGATAGAGCTTACTATTATTGTTACAGATAGAGCTTACTACTATTATTGTTACAGATAGAGCTTACTACTATTATTGTTACAGATAGAGCTTACTATTATTGTTACAGATAGAGCTTACTATTATTGTTACAGATAGAGCTTACTACTATTATTGTTACAGATAGAGCTTACTATTATTGTTACAGATAGAGCTTACTATTATTGTTACAGATAGAGCTTACTATTATTGTTACAGATAGAGCTTACTATTATTGTTACAGGTAGAGCTTACTATTATTGTTACAGATAGAGCTTACTATTATTGTTACAGATAGAGCTTACTACTATTATTGTTACAGATAGAGCTTACTACTATTATTGTTACAGATAGAGCTTACTACTATTATTGTTACAGATAGAGCTTACTATTATTGTTACAGATAGAGCTTACTATTATTGTTACAGATAGAGCTTACTATTATTGTTACAGGTAGAGCTTACTATTATTGTTACAGATAGAGCTTACTACTATTATTGTTACAGATAGAGCTTACTATTATTGTTACAGATAGAGCTTACTACTATTATTGTTACAGATAGAGCTTACTATTATTGTTACAGATAGAGCTTACTATTATTGTTACAGATAGAGCTTACTACTATTATTGTTACAGATAGAGCTTACTACTATTATTGTTACAGATAGAGCTTACTATTATTGTTACAGATAGAGCTTACTATTATTGTTACAGATAGAGCTTACTATTATTGTTACAGATATAGCTTATGGGAGTGAAATTACTCTCAAACAGAGGAGAACAGGAGGTGCTTACCTTCACTCACATCCTCACCTCTATCCTGAAGAGCATCCTCCCAAACAACAACAAGTCAGTGCAAAAAAGTTTTATTAATTGGACAGAAATATCTTTATCGAATATGTTCTTTAAAAATTAATGAAGTTTTGCATTTGAAAAAGTGTTTAATACAAAGTTTAGCTATAAACAGACCTGGTTACTCTTACGATTTTGGTGTACAATATATGAATTTGGTGTACAATATATGAAATGCAGACGAGATTGTCATTCCAGGATTGGCCTAGTGAGCCACTCGTCGAAGTGTGGGACTAAAATATAGCTACTCCATCATCTCGTGAAGATGGAAGGATGCCATACAATATGAATTTAAGATGCTTTTTTACAATTGTACGTTGAAAGCTGTCAGAACTACATTTTAAGAGACCAAGCTAAAAAATTTATGCGTGTAGTTATTATCATTTAAAAAAAAAAACCCCACCTTTTTCGGTTGTTAGTTTTACCTCCTTTCTACATCCGGTGACTGAGAAATAGGATTGGTTGGGGAGAGGGGTTGGTGTGGACGAAGGAGTGTACTGGTGTGCGTGGGAGAGGACAAGGGATAGGTGTCTAAATATTATTAAAGACTACCACTCTTGATAGTGATGGTGATGATCGTCATATTGTTGCTTTGTGTGTTCACAATGAACTCGCTATGTACAGCAACAGTAATATTTAGTGTAGTCACCCGAATGACAAAGTTAGTCAACATTTGCTTTTGTTTGCTTCAGTGCTGTATGAAGTAAGTTTGCGACATAAATATTTCGTTCTTCGTCTCAGCGCGATTACAAAAATGGAGAAAACTTCGTTAAAATTTTTTTTTATTAATGCATTCTCAACTGCTTCACACAGCAGCATTAGATTTGATACATTTTATAAGATATAGGAAGCGGCATTTGAAATCTATTTTTAGAAGTCACTAAGCAGCTGTACAATTTTAATACTTCAGTTTGGTTCAAGATCAAGCACTCCTCTCCCCTTCTCCAAATACAGCTTGCTGTGCTAATTAGACTTTAATTTGTCAGCGGAAAATAAAATCAGGCTCTTAGGTTTAACGCAGGGGTGGCCACTGGCTGTAAAAAAATGCACTTAAATACACACATTTTCAAATTAAATTGGTTGTAGAATTTTAAATAAAAATATTTATATTCTAGGTGACCTCGTACAGCCACAAGGATGAAAACAACAAGTGGAGAATCAAACCACATGATCGAGAGCCAGGCCCAAATGATGAGCTCATATATGTACATAGCGGAGACTTGGTGCGACTTGAACACATAGCGTAAGTCACATCTGCCACACCTTCTCTTGAACATCAGTTTATATTCAATGTCATCCAAATGTCACATGTTTTCTTGTATGTCAGATGTTTTCTTGTATGTCAGATGTTTTATCCATCCTTATGAAATAGTCAATCTTTTTAATGTTATTACTATGAGCATTAAAGATTGTTCTATGACCTAATGAAATGCCCTAGGTTAACTTATTGTTCTATGACCTAATGAAATGCCCTAGGTTAACTTATTGTTCTATGACCTAATGAAATGCCCTAGGTTAACTTATTGTTCTATGACCTAATGGAATGCCCTAGGTTAACTTATTGTTCTATGACCTAATGAAATGCCCTAGGTTACCTTATTGTTCTATGACCTAATGAAATGCCCAAGGTTAACTTATTGTTCTATGACCTAATGAAATGTCCTAGGTTAACTTATTGTCCTATGACCTAATGTGATTGGCTTGTTTATCCCTAACTTTGCTTTTCTGAATGTGACAATAACTGTTTCATCTCCAGGACACGTCGCAACCTGCACAGCCACAGAGAACCGGCTCCACTGAGCAAACATCATTTCCAGATTTCTGGGTATGGCCAGGTAAGCATTTTCATTCCAATTTGCGTCCTGTTTACAGCTTATGGTATAAATGTTTAACAATTCAAAAAAAACCTTTCCAGTAAGTATCAGTTAAGTTTATCTCCAAAGGTGTACAAAAAGTGGGAATTAATTTTTTTACATCAGTTTTCAAGAGTTTTGTTGAAACTTCATTAACATATCAAATGCGCTATCACATATTTTTGGATTCCATTTTAGGACAAAGTTAAAATCCCTGTTTTTATAACACTTTTTTTTATTAATGATTATAACCTTTGTGTTATGGGTTTCAATATTATATTTCAGAATGGAACTGGAGATGCTAATGATATCTGGCAAGTTGAGGTTGAAAGTGCCAGCAGAGGTGACCTAATTCAAACTGTTAGATCAAAGATCAAATTTATTCACTACCACGTCAGATGTCTGTTACATTCTCATGATAAAAAGCTACCAAAATGGTGAGAGGAATGTTGATGAGAAATGGTGAAGGAAAATAGTGAGAAAGTAGAAGAGGTGAAATAGAGAAATGTTGAGGGTACAAAGTGAGAGAAATGTTGAGAGTAAAAAGTGAGAGAAATGTTGAGTGGAAGTTGTGAAGAAAATTGCAGAAATAACCATCTTTATTCTGTAAGTAAGTCTCCATAGCTAAAGAAGCTTTTAGAGCCACAGAGTCCCTCGTACCATAGCAAAATAGTTTATCATTGTGACACAAATGTATGTTCCAGGGGTTGGGAACAGTTGGAGGTGACATGTCAACCTAACCTAAGAGATTCAACGTCAGCCTGGAGTGTTGAGGAAGTCACGGATGCTAGATGTAAGTATCGACAGATAAACAATAAAGTCTACATGACTGTGTTCAGCTATTTGCCTGTCTCACAAACTAATGAAACAAATAATCCTGTTGCCATAGAAATGGGGAGCTCAGATAATAAATAATTTGTTCAGGAGACCAAAGCTGTTTGTCTCACTTAAAATTTTAAAGTTTTTAGATGGGAAAGTAAATTCTAAAGATGGCCTTCTATAATTATGACTTATATATGATGTGATATTTTCATGATGTCATTTCAAGTGATTTGAGAACATCTTCCTCCAGTTATTATTAGTCCCTTTTGTGCATCTGTTTCTTGCAGTGCCCAATGTCAGTTTTGAAGTGTATTCACCATCTTTTGTGGAGAAACTGCTGGAGAGCCATGCAGTGATGACACAGGGGAACAGTGGACTCAAGCCTAAGGAGGGAGAGTTGACCTCCAGGCCTTGGCAGTGGCCGATAGATTACAGGGTGAGTCAACATGCCCATTTTATAGCTGGGGATAGGTTACAGGGTGAGTCAACATGCCCATTTTATAACTAGGGATAGGGATAGTTTACATGTGAGTCAACATGCCCATTTTATAACTAGGGATAGGGATAGGTTACAGGGTGAGTCAACATGCCCATTTTATAGCTGGGGATAGGTTACAGTGTAAATCTGAATGAGCATTTTAATAATTTTATAACAAGGATAAGTTAACCAAAAAAACACCCCACAAAAACTAGTAATCAGATAAAAGACCATGGATTTATGGTAATTTTTCAGGGTCAAGTGTTTTCAGGTCAAGACCATCGAATCTACATGTTGGGCAATCCCGTGATCTTCTGGTCATTGCTTGCGCTCAAGGTCATTTTTCTGATCCTGTGGACAGGCTATGCTATATGTCGCAAGAGGAATGTACCCATTAATAAAAATTTGAGAAGTAAATATTTTCTTTCTTTAAATCATCTAATAATACCGTAGTTCACACTCAAGGATGCTATGTCACAATGTGATGAGGGAGGAGACAACCTAGTAAAGGGAGACAAAAAAAAAACAGCAGAGAGCTTTCATTAACGGGAAATTTGGAAAAATAATATTTGGAATAGGCAAAAATATAAATAAGAAAAAATTAACATGAATAAATTATTAGCTTGCAGCTGAGAACTTTATATTCCTGTTGAGCTTAATTTAAAAAAAAAATATTTTAACATCGTGGCTTAAGTACACTCAGTTTTTGCAACATTATTGCCTCGTGACATCATAATAACACCTCCTGCTGTTGCTACAAGACAATATCCTGTATAGCTGTGGTTCTCAACCTTCAAAATACCGCGACCCTTTAATACAGTTCCTCGTGTTGTGCGACCCCCAACAGCGAAATTGATTTTCGTTGCTTCTTCATAACTGTAGAGTATATGTGTTTTCCGATGGACTTAGGCGACCCCTGGGAAAGGGTCATTCGACCCCCAAAGGGGTCGTGACCCACAAGTTGAGAACCACTGTTTTATAGTATTACTAAGACCTGACTTGATCACACTGCACCATGACAAGTGAACTAATTTATTGACAGGTTACTGTGAGAAAACATTTAAAGTTTGCTGGTGGCTGCTCCTTGCCTGGTTCCTGCACTACGCACCTTTCTGGGGAATGGCGAGAGTCTTGTACTTCCATCATTATTTCCCTGCATTCCTCTACAGTGCCATGTTTGGAGGTAGGATTTGGTTAGCTGATGTGACTAGACCGCTGGTTGTATATCTGTGACTCCAGAGCAGCACATCAAGGAATAGATGGGTTCCTTGTTATATTCATTTACAATGCCTGTGGCTTCCAAAATATTTTTTTTAATATATAAATATTTTAAAAAGTTGCCAACCCCTGGGATGGACTAATGTCATTTGGTTAATAAATCTCTTTGAAAGCAAATGTCTCTCAAGCAGAATTCTTCCCCCCCCCCCCTTCCCCAAAAGGTCTTAGATTTGATACTGTAAATTAAAGTCGCAGAAATTTTATTAGACAATTGTTGAATATAATTGTTTTTAATCATGCAAACAGGTATATGATGTTCATGGGTTGTGTGTAAGATAATTTGTAATCAATAGATGGTGATCTCAAATTTACTCTTAAAATAATTGTTGAAGCTGAATTGGTGCGGGGGGGGGGGGGGGGCTTGTTTTCTCAAGTGCGGTTGCATTATACACAATAGTTGAAGAACATTTGATCCCATCATTATACCCCCATGTACAAGCTGCTGGTACTACTTCCAGGTGTGATGCTGGACTTCCTTGTCACACTCAGCTGTGTCTGTGTACCAGAGAGTGTAGCCATCAAAGTTTTCCACCTCTGTTTGTTTGTAGTGGCTGTTGTTATCTTATGGAGGTTAGTGGTCCTTATAACTTGTGTTACTGTAATCACCTTATTAAAAGAACATTAATTTCTAATGAATTAAGGTTTTTATTTGATCTTTCTTTATTGTTAAATAGCTTCATCATTATTTTTTTAGCATAGTTAGCTCAGTCACAGCAGCCTCATATTACAGGGAATCCTGGTTGAGAACCTCCGATTAAGACATTTATATTCTCAAGATGAAAGATGTGACATGGTCAAACTTGAGTGTAGAGTTGAAATGGGGTTCTGTTTCTTTGTTCTCAGCTTCTACTTATTTCATCCACTTGCCTATGGAATGTCAGGACCTACGGCATCAGAAGAGGGAAGTATGATGTACAAGGTCAAGTGGATGGAGTCATGGGACATTTAAGTCACAGCTAGGAATTAGTCCAAGTAATGGAATATATGAATGGTTGATGGTGAATTCATTGTACCTTATCATCTCTAAATGTAAATAAAATAATTGTAAAAACCTGCGTGGATTAAAATAACTCCACACAAATCTGGTTTTGTATTACACTTGCTGTATTTAAAAGAAGACATTGGAGTATTTTTATTACTCTTTATTTCATTTCAGTCTTTGATGAGATGATCTTTACAACCAATAGGATCTTTACAAGTCTTGACAACAAATGAGACCTTTACAACCAACAAGACCTTTAAAACCAATGAGACCTTTACAAGTCTTTACAACCATGTTCTCCTGTACTGGGCATATTTTTTGTGTAAGAAGTGCCTAACATTCCGACCATCAGATCTGCTAATGATTAAAATCAAAATTTTCTAAGGAATATTTGATCTAAGTCTTTGACAATTGATAATAATTATTCATATATAAGTTTTTTTATTCAATGTTATTTATTGTGGCAATTTAAGTCCTATAATAATATTAATGGAGAAATTTATTCATGTTATCACTTGGGTGCCTTTTTATTGATTTTATTTGTATAGAGCTCCTTACCTGTATTATTTCTTTTCTACCCTTTTATTTTAAATTTTATTGTTTTTTTGCAGTCTTTAGAATTATTTGGAAATTCACTTAGAAATAGATTCTTGGTCAAAACTACTTAGAAATAGATTCTTGGTAAAAATTACTTAGAAATAGATTCTTGGTCAAAACTACTCAGAAACACATTCTTGGTAAAAACTACTTAGAAATAGATTCTTGGTAAAAACTACTTAGAAATAGAATCTTGGTAAAAACTACTTAGAAATAGATTCATGGTAAAAACTACTTAGAAAAACATTCTTGGTAAAAACTACTTAGAAATAGATTCTTGGTAAAACTACTTTTACCAATAAATTTTTGGTAAAAACTAACATAAATTCACTTAGAAATAGATTCTTGGTAAAAACTAACATACATTCAATTAGGAATAGATTCTTGGTAAAAACTAACATAAATTCACTTAGAAAATAGATTCTTGGTAAAAAAAATAACATTTATTTTTTTTATTCAGATGACAAAAAATTTAAATTTAATATTAAATTTGATTTAATCAATACATATTTTAAATGGGTACTATTTAATGAAATCAGTTCACACTATGATTTGAACATTAGAATTTCATCACATCCTAAATTTAGACTTTTTATAATCTCACTTCCATCTACATCTACAGTGTTTTACAGCATTGGGATAGGACTATTTAAGATTATTAACATATGATGGCAATTAATTAAGTCTTATGTTTGCTAGTTAACATATGATTGCATTTATTTAAGTCTTGTGTTCGCTACTGCCTTGCTGGCTCACAGCTGTATTGTCTATTCCTGCTACATTGCTGGAGATGATAAAAATTATCACTTCCAAGCCATGTGTTTCTATGTTATCTCATCTCGCTCAGTACAAACAAATATTCCTCAACTGCCCTTCAAGGGAGAGAGCCTATTATTTTCCTAAATGATATTAGAAATGTAATTATTCTTAAAATGTTATTTTAATTCATTTTTATCATACCATGAATTAACTTATTTAATAATCACTATAGAAATTATGATTCAATCAGTTTGCAAACAATCTTTAAGTCTAACTCATGCGACACAATTTTTAGTAAATTAATATTATTTTGTTGGTCTTCTGTGTGCCATTGAATATTGCTGTCTGTGCCTCGTCTGGCATGCCATTTGTAGCAGACCCCTGAGCTAGAGTACCAGTTTATGGTTATCAGTCTGCCAAAAACAATGAACATGTAAGAGGAGGTTTTACTTAAGCTTTCGGTATCCCATGTACTGACATTTTAAATTATAGCTATCAACTGTGTTTCACTCACATACATAATTACAGCTTATCAATACATTTTTTCTAAAAAAAAAGGTTTTTTGTCGTGTCGTCCGCCCCCCACCCTTTCCACTGAATATATTTTATTTTTTGGTCTACTCTATGATGTAATAAAATATCACTTATGAATTTTATTTCCCTTTGACTTTTGCATCTGAAACTTATGAATGAAATGAAAGTGAATGATGGATATTTTCAAAAGTAAAATACAACATAATTTTGTACCCCGCTTTTAGATCAAAACATAAAATTGGGCCATTGGCCAGAGTTTAAACCATGCTTATAGATCATTGTTCCCAAAATGGTGGTACTGTTCCGCGAGACTTACATTGCTGGTTCACACAAAATGAATGTTTATGGCCATAAATCTGTCACTGTTGACTTTTCAAAACTTATCCACTGGTCTGTCCGCCGAACTTAAACGTTTCTGAAATGCTGCTATAGATGATGTTCCGCTAAGGCTACTATCACACTGACTCAGTATTTCACAAGACATCCAAGATCGATCTTTCAGTAGGCATTTGACATTGTGATCAAAATAGAAAACGATCACATCCGAATCTTCCTGTTTGTCATGACAATGGACTTGACCTTTTATGACTAGTATTAAGCCGGTAATCAAACTGATTTATGGTAGCAAACTAAACTAATTAACTTTTTAATAACTACCAATTTTTTTCTCCTGCAAATTACAATCACAAATTATAGCTGTAAATTGTAAATACAATGTTGAAAGTTTCTACAATGAAATTCTGTAATTAACAATTGAATCAAACTGCCTTTTTTTTGGCTTTCAAAGCTTCAATAGGACAATTCTATTAAAAAAAAAATACAATCATTTGATTTCAACTGGGGTCATTGATGGAGCAGGCCATGACTAAATTTGAAGAAGCTGCTGTGGAATCTCCAAATTTTTTTCCCTACTAAATTTGGTCTTGAATTTCAATATAAAATTTCAATGAAATATGGAGCAAGTGTGATTGTAGCCTAAGTACTTATTTTCTGGTGAATATAAATTTTAAATGACCATTCCATGTCATGTTTTGAAGTTTTAAAATATAATAATTTGTGTTGAATTATGGCAAATGGCCCAGGCCAATTAGATTTAGTGAAAGGAATGCTATACTGAAGTCAATAAATCAAAACTAAGCGGAGACTAGGCTGTGAATCACTATGATTTTGGAAATCAAAACAATTATGGGCTCAAATAACTCTAGTAAAGTCCAATAAAAGAGGATAAATGATTGAATAGCATTGCACCAGTTAAAAGACATAATGCATGCATTCAAATTGTTAGTTTATTTGATTCATGTTCTTGGAGGCACTACACAAGAGTTCCCAAAGTGGGTGATACCAAAGAGGGGAGGGGGTTAGCAAATTTTTTTTATATCCTAAATGTTTAAAATATGGGGGGGCAACAAGGATGAGTTAAAAGCACCCAGCCAGAAAAAAAACTTCAAAAGAACCATTTAATATATTATAATAGAGAACACATTTTTGTTAACACAGAAAGCAATTAAAGCCATTATGGATTGGTAAAAGTTCATTTATTAACAAACTGGAAAAATAGATAATTGAATGAATGTTAATATTGTTTGTGCATTCATACTCAAGTCTTGTGTGACACATACTTTTGTGGTCCTGTAACTACACATACTACTATTGTGGTCATGTTTGAGGCACAGTTATCTGTTAATTTTACTGGTGGCATAAAACTTTAGTATGAAATAATGAAACACAAGGATAACCATAGAAGATTTCTAAGCCTAAGATTTCTCTTCATTAAAGGCTAAGATTTCTCTTCATTAAATGCTAAGATTACTAAATTACTTGCACATTTTGTGCAACAGAGAAAAGAGCAACCTTGGATGTACATTTCTTTGATATTACAACAAAACCTGAATTAGAATTTCTCTGGGCCGCTAAACTTGAGAAACCCTGTTTAATTATAGGATCATTCAACAACAAAACAAGTCATTCATTTATAAAATCTGAAGATGGGTTCAGGCATAATTCTACACACAACTCATTCAGATCATACAAGTTACCTGCTAGTACACATTAGTTACCTGCTATGCAACACAAACAACGTACATACAATTTACCTGTCACATCCTGTTACACAATGCATTCCAATGGTGAGTTACAATAATAGATGGAATTCATAGAATAGCTTTTTGTTTGTCATTGCCAGACTGTCTTAATGCTCATTTCAGAAGTCCCATATCACCCTTCACCGAATGAAAGCCCATTCGAGAAACTACACAACAGCTGACACCAAAGTGAGTCACAGTGATGGCTCATGGTCAATAATCACAGATCACAAAAACTTATCTCGTCATATGAGGGACTTTATATAGCAGTTTGGTTGTAGAAGAAGGTGGATTTTAACATAAAATCATAGTTGGGTTATTGAATATTATGGTTATGTAAGAGAGGAATGGTTGTTAAATTAAGACAACAGTAAGTTATTTGATAACTATTAAACATATTGCATTGTCAGGTTTCATGGTAAGGGTAATTGTAAAGTTGAATAAATGCCCACTCACTCAGAATCTCAATTTCTACTGATCACATAGTAAACATTACCTAGTATTACTAGTATTATAAATAGACAAATGCCATCATTACCAGTCGCACATTGACCCGATACATCTTCAGGTATTAATAACCTCACATTTAGGAACTGATGATTGCATTCTATCAGGTCTATCAGAAAAAATTTAAAAGTTAAGGAAATGTGTCAACATGTAAGACAAGTTTGAAAATGAAATGCATAAATGTTCCAAGACATGTAATAATTTGTATGACAAATACAAAATTAAAAAAATTAGCTTTTTTTTTCTTTTTAAATTGATCCAGACAAAATTAATCTCCTCTGTTTGTTATTCCAGACACTGAGCCCCCCCCCCCTGCGGCATACAAACACACGACACTGAGCAAACAATTATTTCTACTTGAAGAGCTTGTACACCTCCCTTATAAAGGGAATTATCTTGATACAATGTTTAAAAATGTAATAGGCAGCCATTTAAGTCCTGGTTGGCTCTACGGCCTTACAGTGCAGGCAGTGAGCATAATCAGACACACAGACAAAAATTTATACCAATGGGAAATATTTGGCATGTGAAATTTAAGTTAAATCAGACAAATTCTTCAAATAAAATGAAAGGAATCATCATTAAGAATTTTGGGGGAGAAAAACAACATAAATGTAGTCTCACATATAAGTCAATTAAGATATGTACCAGCATGTAAATTATTCAAAAGTAAGTTTTGAAAGCTCATTAATAAACATCTAAGGCACTGAATTAAAAGAAATGATTTTACTTTAGGCAAGTTTATATGACTTTACTTTAGGCCTTTTAATGGAAGTTTATATTTTCCGGTAACTTCTCAAAGCAGAGCCTAAATATTTTTGCAGGGAACAAAATAAAATTTTAAAAGTGTGATTAGAAACAATTATTATTTAGTTGAAATATGTGAAATACCCGTTTCTTTTTAGCATATTAATAAATTATGTTGAGAAAACCTCAATCACATAATGCTGAACCTGGTATGAACATCAACCTGTTGCTTTGAATGCCATCAATTAACTTGCTTAGTAATGCCCATTTGACATCAATCCCCTAATGCAGGCCTGCACAAAATACAGCCCGCCTGCACCCACTTGGCGGCCCGCGAAGTAACGAAATATTTGTTATTATTATTATTTTCTTAATAACCCCCCCCCCCCCCCCCATCATCTTTTGGCCCGCACAAGCTTTTCATAAAGTATTACGGCCCGCCTTACATTTTGAGTTGTGCAGGCCTGCCCTAATGTCATCAATCACCATTTACCATCAATCCCCTGTCATCAATCACCATTTGCCATCTTCACAAGATCTGGAATTCATGATATCCTGGACAGACTTTAGGTGTTGACTTTCTGAATCACTCGGAGAGTTGTCACTGTTAATGCTGCTGTCAGGGACGTCTAGAGTCACATGTTTTCTCAATGTCTTAAGTTCTATCAACTTTTTTGGTTTCTTTGCCTCCGCAGCGGGCAGTCCCTGGTCACACACAGTCACACCGTCCATAGGTGAAAGTTTTTTGCCTTTGCTTTTCTTCTTGAAAGTCTCTGTGTCTAAAACAATGGGTCTCTGTTTGTCAGTTTTAGCTGGCAGCTGGTCTCCTGTGGCTATGGCCAGGATGTTCTGGTGGACAATGACCTCCGCCAGCATGCGCCTGTTGAGTTCCATGTTGTACTCGGCAACGTCGGGCGTGAAATGGTCTTCTGAGAGAATGTACTCGTCTGAACCCCTGTTGGTGTGACCCAGTTCCAGACATATGCTGTCAGTGTCGTCCACCTCATCCATCTTCTTGTGAGGGACCTCAGCCACCTGATAGGATGCCACAAAGTCATGGTACAGCTGCACGGATGTCAGCAAGCACTGAAGTAGAAGTGTCAAAGCCAGGAACCAAGAGGATACCTTTAAAAAAGAAACAACAAACAATGGGTTAGTACTTTGTTTAGGATCATAATCATTTGGGGAGAAAATACAGACAACTTTAAGACTGTACATTATCATAAAAACTAATCATTTTGTTTCATAAATTTATAAAAATAGGTCAACCACATCTCAGCGCAAAATAGGTCAAACCACATCTCAGTGCAAAATAGTTAAAAATAGGTCAAACACATCTCAGTGCAAAATTAAAAAAATTAACATACTCATACGTCAGTCCTTGAAATTGGCAACTATGGAGAAAAAAAAAGTACAATCATATCTGAAAAACATAGGATTAATTACCTCTGCTACTGTAGAGTTTGTATAGACAGAGGACTTGTCTAACTTGTCTGTGGAAACCCAAATAATTTTTTCAAACTCTTTACATGTCAACCTAGGGAAAAAAAAACTGCTTTCATTTCTCATCAAAATTAAATTTCCAGTTGGATAAGCACTCAGTGACAGCTGTCACGTTGTGGATAACATATGTGTTGTCACAAAAAAGAAAACTGTATGTGCATCAGGTGAAAGAAGAAATAAAATGCTTACAGTTTGCCCAGCGTCGAGGGGTTGTTGTAAACAATGTTAGAACACCAGGTGTTGAAACCAGTGGAGATCCTAGAACTAGAGACCAGGATGCAGATGAACATTCCAAAGTTGACCAGGAGAACGGGCAGCTGGAGCTTCACTTCAGAGCTGGACAACAAGATTCAATCTTAGCTTCAATAATCAGATTTGTCAGTATTTAATAAAAAGGTAATTGGATTTAGTTTTCTCACTACAATTATAACATTATTATAACTGGTGCACCATCAACAGATTTATTAATTTTCTCAATACAATTTTAACATTCCCAAGGCCAAGTCTGACCTTTTATCCCCACTATTTATCACCAGAACATCTCTGTTGCCCGTTAGCTCCAATATGTTTTCAGGACAACTTTGACAATATTTAGGACTGAACTAAACTGACACGGTTTAAGTGTTACTTCTGGTGACATGAACTGATGGGTTCCTCTGGATCAGTTGCCAATAAGCCTGATTTAATTGGATGCTTTACTTCCTAGTGAACAACATTTTCATCAGCAAGAACTGAAGAAAATATTTTTATAAAACAGAAAGTTTCATACATTTTGGGAAAATACACCTGAGCCAATAATCCACTTAAGGCAAACTTTGACAAGTGAACAGGTTTGGGTCAGACAATAGAGAGGATAGAGTTAGACAAGTGAACAGGTTTGGTTCAGACAATAGAGAGGATAGAGTTTGACAAGTGAACATGTTTGGGTCAGACAATAGAGAGGATAGAGTTTGACAAGTGAACATGTTTGGGTCAGACAATAGAGAGGATAGAGTTTGACAAGTGAACATGTTTGGGTCAGACAATAGAGAGGATAGAGTAAGACAAGTGAACCGGTTTGGGTCAGACTATAGAGAGGATAGAATAAGACAAGTGAACAGGTTTGGGTCAGACAATAGAGAGGATAGAGTTAGACAAGTGAACAGGTTTGGGTCAGACAATAGAGAGGATAGAGTTTGACAAGTGAAGAGGTTTGGGTCAGACAATAGAGAGGATAGAGTTAGACAAGTGAAGAGGTTTGGGTCAGACAATAGAGAGGATAGAGTTAGACAAGTGAACAGGTTTGGGTCAGACAATAGAGAGGATAGAGTTAGACAAGTGAACAGGTTTGGGTCAGACAATTGAGAGGATAGAGTTAGACAAGTGAAGAGGTTTGGGTCAGACAATAGAGAGGATAGAGTTAGACAAGTGAACAGGTTTGGGTCAGACAATAGAGAGGATAGAGTTAGACAAGTGAACAGGTTTGGGTCAGACAATAGAGAGGATAGAGTTAGACAAGTGAACAGGTTTGGGTCAGACAATAGAGAGGATAGAGTTAGACAAGTGAACAGGTTTGGGTCAGACAATAGAGAACTTAAAGTTAGATTAAAGCTGGAATGAAAGTGGTTTAAAATGACTCACTGCTCTGTGTTCTCTTCACTCTTAGCATGAATGAAGAACCATATAAAGATGACACTAGCAATAGCCACAACAACATTGATGAATGTGGTGTAGTTACAGTAATCCTGGTCACCAAATGAAGTCAGCTCTAGATTGATACTGGCAGCCGTCTCATTTATCCTGTAGGGTTACATACAATTAATACACATGATATTACTTTGAGTTGAACTATTTAAAGACTAAATTAAGGTCGCAATTTTATAATTACTAAACATAACAGGAGTAGACTTGGTGGAAACTGGAAGATCTGGTGGACAGGGGGAGATCTGGTGGACTTCGGGAAGATCTAGTGAGCAGGGGAAGATCTGGTGGACAGGGGGAGATCTGGTGGACAGGGGGAGATCTGGTGGGCAGGGGAAGATCTGGTGGACAGGGGGAGATCTGGTGGACAGGGGGAGATCTGGTGGACAGGGGAGATCTGGTGGGCAGGGGAAGATTGGGATCAATAAAGTAATCTTAATTTGAATACAGATTATGATTAGTTAAAAAAGCAATTTTTCATTGTAATAATATATCCTCTAAGCCACCGCACTCTCATCTCATCCCTGCTCCATAACTTCTTCCCAGACCAGATCTCACAACTTCACTCTCCCCAGGGTGACATGTGGTGAACAAATAGGTTATTGATCCCTGTATTTGTATGATATCAAGTCAATTTCACATTTGCCACATTGCGTGTCTCTCTTTGACTGATCAGTTGCTTTAAAACTCTGGCAATCTCTCTTCTAGGTTAACACTTTCACTACAGACCATATGTATCAATGATGTAACATTACCATGTCAGGTAGATATCAGAGTACAGCAGACACTGATCATTGAAGTTCCTGTAGTTGAAGCCCAATGGGAAGAAGACCATGGCAGATAGCACCACAATGATTAAACTCATGATGATTTGAACAGTGTGCAATTGGCCCAGGAGCTTCTGCTTGGCCATCTTGAAAAAACCAACACCTTTCTGAAACATTCAAAGTACATGTAGATACTAAACCATAAGAGATCTTGGTTGATCTTTGAGCATCTGTCAAATGTGAGGAATGGTTATTGAGGTTTTTATTAAAAGCAGCTGAAAGAACATGTATTATGTCTACCAAAAGCATTTATAAGAAACATTACTGGAAAAAAAAAAGGGGGGGGGGTGTGTGTGACACTATTGCTGGAGGAAACATTAATGGTGGAGATGACATTAGTGGTGATGACATTAGTGGCGGAGATGACATTATTGGTGGAGATGACATTAGTGGCGGATATGACATTAGTGGTGGAGATGACATTAGTGGTGGAGATGACACTATTGCTGGAGGAAACATTAGTGGTGGAGGTAACTTTACTAGTAGAGTTATCATAAATGAAATAAGAGTAAGTGTTGAAATGCATGCTATGCTCAGTTCATAGGATCAAATGTTCGTCAAATTTGCTTCACATTTCTTTTTGAATGCACTATTTAGTCAAACAAAACTGTGCCTGCAAAAAGTAATTGGAAGCAAATCTGCCTAGACCTACGGTTTAATATCACTATATTCATATCATTAAAATATAAGAAATACAATTCTAAAGGAAACTTATATTAGGCTATATCTATAATTTATAGCATTGAAGCAAAGAAATAAATAGCTGTTGTTCAGCGTCCTGAAAATAAATTGGCTGAGGGTAGTTAAAATGGGAATGTCTTGGCCTTGCCTCCATTCATAGCTACTTTAAGACATCGGTGTAGATACTGTAGACCTACTTAAGACATCGATGTAGAGACTGTAAACCTACTTAAGACATCAGTGTAGAGACTGTAGACCAACTTGAGAATCATATTTCGTAAAAAAAAATATTTATATAGTAGGCCTAAAGCAGGTTTCTTAAAAAAATATATTGTTGTATAATATACAAAAAATACGCGAGTCATAGTCACATGACAGCTAGTTTTTAAAAGATTGTATTACATACAGTGGCGCAGCTAGGATTAGTGCCACCCGGGGCGGGCCAAACTGCATCACACATTTTTATGAGTTGTAAATGGAATGAGCTAGGTTTAATCTGATAGCTAAAATCTTCGCTTTAATTTTTTTAAAATGTTTTCCTTCTAAATGATAAATACAACCCACGCATTTCTAATATCAAATTGTCTACATAAAAGAGTAGAATTCGATGCCTACATGGAGACAAGAGGCATTAAGAAAGTCAACTAAAGTAAAGATTAGAAGAAGACAAACTAGACATGTGTCTCTCCTTATCGGTTCACAGAAGCTCTTTCCCTCTCTCCAGCATGTCAATAAAAACTGACCTCATTATACATTCACCGAGTGTAGATCTCTGTGACATGAATTATGTAAACATGGCCAGAGGCTGGGGTAGTTTGACACAGACCCCCGCTGCATGAGATTACACAAGTTCAAAACCCCTCTCCACCACTCAATAGGGACAACAAAACTCAGCGCAAGAAGGCTGATAGCAACTAATTAAAGCTAACATAATCTTTTTTTTATTATTATTATTAGTTGTCTTATATAGCGCGGTACCCCAGCCTAGGGCTAGGCTCACCGTGCTATACATAAAAATATTAGCAAAAGAGACATAACGAAGATATGCCCCCCCCCCCCCGAGCTGCCGCGTGACTTCTTGGTTTTACGCCCCCTGCATTCAGAGTTTATAATTTAATTGTGTTACACATCACAACTTTGGGCCCCTTATGTATCGAGCCCCCCCCCCCCCCCCCTTTTCAGCGGCAGAGGCTGCAGGGCCTACGCGATGGCTTTGCATAAACTTAAGACGGCATGTGAAGGCCTGAATAACGACAAAAGACAATCATTTCAAAGAGGCGTTAAGACTCAATGGCGTCATCAGCAAACACTTTTATGAACACACGGGTAAAGTATTTTTTAATAGAGTCTATCACTAGGGTATCCTTTGACAGTCCTAAATACCTGCCCAGGTACCCGTTGACAGTCCTAAATACCTGCCCGGGTACCCTTTGACAGTCCTAAATACCTTCCCGTGTACCCGTTGACAGTCCTAAATACCTTCCCGTGTACCCTTTGACAGTCCCAAATACATGCCCAGGTACTATTTGACAGCCCTAAATACCTTCCAGTGTACCATTTGACAGTCCTAAATACCTGCCCAGGTACCCATTGACAGTCCTAAATACTTTCCCGTGTACCCTTTGACAGTCCCAAATACCTGCCCAGGTACCCTTTGACAGTCCCAAATACCTGCCCATGTACCCGTTGACAGTCCTAAATACCTGCCCAGGTACCAATTGACAGTCCTTAATACCTGCCCAGGCACCCGTTGACAGTCCTAAATACCTGCCCAGGTACCCGTTGACAGTCCTAAATACCCGCCCAGGTACCAGTTGACAGTCCTAAACACCTGCCCAGGTACCCCTTGACAGTCCTAAACACCTGCCCAGGTATCCTTTGACAGTCCTAAACACCTGCCCGGGTACCCTTTGACAGCCCTATTTATCACACATCATTAGAACTTGTTACAAATGTGTTACTGGCAACCATAACGGGGCGACTACATGCAGCGCCTATTGCAGTGTGCAAAGATATCTATTGTTATAATGATAAACATGAATAGTGTTGATCTGAGAGACCACCAACAATAGCAGCAGTAATAAGAGGTCTATACTCTAAAAACTAAACTGTTCCATTTACGCGAGTGCTTCATTTCATAACTGGTTGGCACTTCATGCAGTGCTGATCAATCTCAGTGATCGCTACTCCTTGCAAATAGGAATGTAGCGAAGCAGTGTAATGGACGTCACAGGGCGTTACACAGTGAGTTCCACGTAACTATGAGACTAACTGTAATGCAGGGCACAGAAAGTGGATATTTGCGACGTTACCAATAATCTGACCTTTAAGCTGAACATAACACCATGTACATTCATCGGATAGACAAGACGACAAGTGTTACAAGATCAAAACTAATTTACAACGTACCAAAACATTCATAGATTAGCAGATATCCAATTACAAACTCAGATAGCGGCAATCCAATCACCATCCAATTCATCTGTATCCTGATCACCATACCTTTCATCCATATCCTTCCTGCATACTATCACCGACAATTATTATGACAGTATTGTTAATTACGCAATATTAAAATGGACCAGCCTTAGCCATGGGAGGGAATGGGGGATTTGGGGTGGGGGGTGGGGGTATGGGTTAACAATGCAGATGTCTAATCGTCAGAACCGATGCTATTCTATGCAGGAATATTCACGAAATGCATTTAGTTTAGACTTTTTTGTGTTGGTTTGTTGTGGAAATGTATATGGTCGTAACAGTACTTCATACAGAGACCATTAGAGAATGGAAATGTATATTGTCGTAACAGCACTTCATCCAGAGACCATTAGAGAATGGAAATGTATATTGTCGTAACAGCACTTCATCCAGAGACCATTAGAGAATGGAAATGTATATTGTCGTAACAGCACTTCATCCAGAGACCATTAGAGAATGGAAATGTATATGGTCGTAACAGTACTTCATCCAGAGACCATTAGAGAAAAACTCATATAATGGGGGGGGGGGGCGCAGCATTTTGTTTAAAAATATGAAAATGTCCCATGCCCATGCCACGTATGTTGAATGTATGGAGAGATTTGATGAACTGCTATCATCCCAATGTCAAGCACAGGTCGCCGGACTGATGATAAGTAAACACCGATACACTCCATGCTTAATTGGTTAATGACAGCACAGTGGGGGGAAATGATAACACCCGTGTGGGGAACACCTTTCCGAAGCACACCAGGCTTTAACATTAGCAGTGTGTCGTCACCAGCACACCAGGCTTTAACTTTAGCAGTGTGTCGTGACAAAAAATTGGCCAACACAGTATCACGTGGAAAGGGAACACCTTTCCGAAGCACACCAGGCTTTAACATTAGCAGTGTGTCGTCACCAGCACACCAGGCTTTAACTTTAGCAGTGTGTCGTGACAAAAAATTGGCCAACACAGTATCACGTGGAAAGTGAACAGCCTTTTGTTGTGCTGAATGGGTTGGCCTATTTCGGCGCGGGACGTCCACCAGAGTAGGAAACAACTGTAAGATGTATTCTGCGCGTGTGCGTTAATATTTTGGGTTCATGTACTATTGTAACACGGCCAAGCCAATGACCGCCTACAAAAAAACCACATTAACACATTTTAAAATTATTTTAAAAGGCTAATACAACCATCACGACAATATTTCGTAGTTATGGCGTATACTGTTGCTGTGTGTTTTCACAATCAATGACCTAAGGTAGTAGAGGCAGATGCGCAGTTAAAGTTTATAGCGCCCGTTTACAATATTATTTTTTCGCCACCCCCTCAACTCCCATACCTATCAATTTACTCAAAAAAAATACAACCAAAGCCCATTTAGGCGGCTCTCACTAGCCTGGCACCCGAGGAGATATGCCCCCTGCCCCCTTAGCTTTGTCTGAGTCCATGTCGCAACATTGATATTACTTTAGCATTTGTGACAACTTTAGTCCACCTTTTCATTTGATATGGCTCCATGCAGCGCGTGACGTAACTTGCGACACAATTATTTAGTTCGGATGAACCAAACGGGAGTTGTTTTTTTTAGTTGGAAAAAAAGGGAGAGCGGGTGAGAAGCTCGTTTGTACATACGTATAGAAGGAGGGGGGTGCACAGCACGGTGGTCTTCAAGTGTAAAGTGTGTATGGTAGCGTCACATGCCATCGTTATGTAAGTGTATGGTAGCGTCACGTCACAATTTAACCGTTTCAAAATCCCATTAAAAATCAAGTTGAGCTACTTACTGCGTGGGTTCTGTTCGGCTCGTGCTGTAAATATCACAATTAGAAATGATTTTGCTTTCATTTAAATTACAGTAAAATAAAAGATATATTAATATTACATGTGTATAGAAATATTTTTTATAAGACAGAAAAAAAGGGGAAAATCCCATTGTCTTTATCATCGCAGTACACCTGAGAGTTGGTAAATAAAGGCGTGGGTCGCTACAATTGAAAACAAAAGGACTATACGAAATGGCTTTTCAAATCTTCTCAACCTACAATGTGCACTCGATTTATAGACAATTTTAAGTGTGCTTGTGAAAGATACAAGTTGCTGACACTAGATTAAAAAAATAAAGATTAGTCTACTAATCTTTATTAACCTTTATATACCCTTCTTAACGTTGGATGCATCAAAGAGGCTGATGTCTGCATTCGTGCTATCACGCATGGACTACTGCAATGCTCTCATGGTGGGTCTTCCAGCTACGCTCCTTGATAAAATTAAAAAAGCACAGAATAATGCGGCTCGAATTGTTCTTCGTAAACGCAAATTCGACAATGCTAAAACTCTTCTGATAGAATTGCATTGGCTGCCGGTCCGCGCTCGTATAGAGTACAAAATCGCAACTCTGTGCTACCGCTGCTTGCATGACCTGGCGCCGTCCTATCTCCAAGCGCTCATGACGCCTTATGTACCCACTAGACAACTCCGCTCATCCGATAGTGGCAAACTCTCGATACCGCGTGTTCGCCTTGAAACTTACGGAAAGCGCACGTTCGCATTTGCTGGCCCAACCATTTGGAACACCCTTCCTGACGCTCTCAAAAAAACAGCCAGACGCTGGAGTCCTTCAAGACAAATTTAAAAACTCATCTATTTCGCAAACACCTGCTGGAATGATGTTGTCTACCATCTTTTCCAGCTTGTTATTATCTCCCAGCTTATTAGTTTTTGTACCGCGCTTCGAGCCTTTGGGGATGAAGCGTGATTTTTCAAATGAACTTTATTATTATTATTATTATTACTATGTGTTAATTATTTGACATGACTTAATAAATGAATCAAGCCTATGTGTGGAACGATTTTTAGTGGAATAAGAAGAAAAAAAAAGAAGAAAAAAAAAGAAGAAGAAAAAAAAAAAGGGGGGGGGGGGAGGGGTTTGTGTGTTAAGATTTAAAAAAAAAAAAAAAAGTTCATCTAGGTGTAAGCTCATAGGTTACGACCCACTGAACAAACTCAGGAAGGTGAGAAGGGTAGCGTTTATTTATACAAGAAAACCAAAACCCAACCAGCCAATTAGTGCGGCTAGTGCCGCAACTTATAAATGAAACACTGTTGTCTCGACATTTCACTAGCACTCCAGTCAACTGGACAACTCATCTAAAAACGGGGAGTCCACTCTACAAAAAGGAGGGCCAGCAAAACAAAAACACACATTCACACTGACGAAACAAACTTTAAAATCCACACTGACGAAACAAACTTTAAAAGGCCACTGGCCTACATAGGGTTCACACAAAAAAAAATCGTTTAACAATAATAATAATTTTTTTTTTTTTTTTTCATTCCAGTTTCAATTAAGATATTCAGAAGCTTTTCTGTTCAAAGTAGTGATGTGCTATATATATATAAAACATTGTCGGTTCTAATAAGTTTGTGATAGCTTCGTTCCGGTTGATTGGTACAAAGTGACGTTGAAGTTTGTGTTCGGTCGTCAGCAGTGTTCGGATTCGGAGTGTTCTATTCGGGGTTAGTTCGATTCCCATCTGATCTCAAAGGCAGACTCGTGGAACGAAAGCAAAATACCAAAATACCGGGTTGCAAATTTTTAATATATTTTTATAAACTCGATTTTGGTTTTACCCGACCCCAACCAGTTATCTCATTGAGTTTAACTGCAAGTGTTGTGTGTGTGTGTGTGTGTGAAAGAGAGAGAGAGAGAGTGCATATTTTTTTTGGCCTGAACTGATTAGATTTAATTGGACTAATTTGGGTAATAAAAGTAAAAGATCCGGAACACAGTAATATGCCAATTAAAAAAAGAGATGATTAAACCAGTCTAAAGCATCGTGAGATGGACATTTTCTCTGGGCGTTCAGACTGAAAACCTGTGTAAAGGCTGCTTATGAAATAGGATTAGTTGCTGAAACTGGCCAATCTCACAATGTCCGAGTATTCAAGACGCATAAAGCACTGAAAATGTAAGGACATTCACATTTATTTTGGCTTACCTATACTATACATACATATATGTTCTAAGTTGGTCTGCTCAAACTACAGAGGACTCTCCCACCTTAATGTAATGTACAAAATGCTCACAAAACGTATAGTAGGAAAACTGGAAAAGTAGCGTGAACAGATCCTAGGGGACTACCAATGCGGATTGCGGCAGCATAGGTCAATCACAGATCATATTTTTACTATTAGATGTCTCCTGGAGACATGTTACGAATATAACATCGAAATACACCAATTATATGTGGATTACAAAACAGCATACGATAGCATAGACAGGAATGACGTATAAAATGCTCTACAAGAACTTGGAGTCCCTAAAAAGATTACTAGGCTCATACATATGACGATGGCTAACTCTAAAAGTAGAATCAAGGTTCAGGGAGAATACTCAAGGGAGTTCCCAGTTAATCGGGGCCTCAGACAGAAAGACTCACTATCATTTATCCTGTTTAACATCACGCTAGAAAAAGTTATTAGAAGCATACACTTTAGCACCATGAACCATAACAAGCTACTTCCAGAGAGGTATTATAGAACAACAGCCATCAGGAACTTTATATAGCCAGCCATTGTAGTACCTGGCATACGCAGACGATATAGAAATGACATAATTAAAGCATTCAGGGAGCTTGAAGATGCCTCAGTCAAAGCTGGTCTTGATGTAAATGAAGCGAAGACAAAATATATGATAATGTCACGAAACCCGCACGCTGATGACAACATCAATATAAACAACCACAAATTTGAGAGAGTGGCCACATTCAAATATCTAGGGGCAACTATAAACGAGCACAATGAAATAATGTCGGAGGTGAAAGAAAGGATAGTAGCAGGCAACCGGTCCTAGTTCAGCCTATATATATACAAAAGCTACTGGGAAGCAAAAATCTCTCATTGGAACGAAGAAGACAATATGCACCACTATCATAAGACAAGAAGTAACTTACGCTAGAGAGTTGGACACTTAACAAAAATGCAGAGAACCTTCTCAATACATGGGAGAGGAAAATCCTCAGGAAAGTAAATGGCCCAGTGATGGAAAATGATATCTGGAGAATGCGTACAAACCAAGAGCTATACCAATTGCGCAATGACCCACCCATAGTCGCAACAACAACAACAACAAAAAGGCAGGATATATTGAAAGGATGCCGGAACGTAGAGCAGCAAAAGTGATATGCAGGCAGAAACCTAGGAGCAGACGACTCACCGGTCGCCTAAGGCTGAGATGGATCGACAATGTAGAGAAGGATTTACACCAGTTGAGCGTTCGCGCGTATATATATATATATATATATATACTATCTGGGGTAAAATACGGATGATGTGCATAATCTTTAACTATAAAAATCATGCGCTTGATCATCTACGTACCAAAAGCACACGTTCGTTATCCGACGTGAGGTGTGCCGACTTGTGGTTGCTCTATTAAGCATTGATGGATTTACGGAGAGCCATGTGGAATCCCACACCCAACCCATCCCGAAACGCTAATAGTGCATTACAAAATAAAGAATATATTGTTGATCAGTTTAAAGAAAATTAGCTATATCATCCCGGACCTCCACACTGTACATATCATTTTCCGTGCTTTGCCAATAATGGGACCATGAGCAGAGATGTAAAAACCAGGAATTTTTACACCCAGTTCGAGTATTTTGAGATCATACCCGGCGGGTACAAGTCCGAGTATTACAATTCAGAAATTATCTTTAGAATATTAGAAATGTGTTCCACCCAATGGGGAGAAGTGAAAAGTGCATGGATCGAATCAGCAGCGGTCACGATTGCATCAAAGTGGACCCCCAAGGGGGGGGGGTAGCGACCAAAAGTTGAGAACCACTGCCCTTTACTCATAAAGATAACAAAAATCAAACATTGTCACGGAGAGGAGCCTCGCTATATCTGTCTATCACTGTTAGTGTTGCTAATATTGGTGGTCGCTGTTGTCAGTGTTGCTAATATTGGTGGTCGCTGTTGTCTGTTAGTGTTGCTAATATTGGTGGTCGCTGTTGTCTGTTAGTGTTGCTAATATTGGTGGTCCCTGTTGTCTGTTAGTGTTGCTAATATTGGTGGTCGCTGTTGTCTGTTAGTGTTGCTAATATTGGTGGTCGCTGTTGTCTGTTAGTGTTGCTAATATTGGTGGTCGCTGTTGTCTGTTAGTGTTGCTAATATTGGTGGTCGCTGTTGTCTGTTAGTGCTGCTAATATTGGTGGTCGCTGGTTGGCAACAGTTTTTAGTTTGCTGATATTAACATATTCATATTATTTTAACAAATATTTATATCATCCCTATGGGCATGGGCGGAGATATCATCTTAGCCATCCTTCAGTTGAGTCGATGGCTCCACTTAGTAATTGCGTGTTAAATTACATTACTATTGTTAAAAAGACTTAACATAATGTTTACAAAAATATGTTAAAACAAATGTGGCATTAACGGAACCGTTTCCGTTTTTTGCCGGGTCTGGGTATGTTAATACTCGGCTATTTCAGGTATCCGGGTATGTACCCAGCTCAGCCCTAGAAAACGTGTATAACTCAACAAAAAGTATAAATTTAACACCCTGTTGCAAGACAGACTAGATAATTTAGACTAGCTATTCCCAGCATAGAAAATGAACACGCTAAGCAAGTGGACGTTATTCAATTCAGTATCTTACCAGAGAAGCCGTGCGGGGGAAAGACATTCTGACCTTATAGCAATTTGATAACATTGTTAAAGCTATTGAAATATCACATTAGGAAATGGCATCAGCGGGCCGTCGAGCATTCGCTCATTATGCCCTCCCCAAAGCACCCCTTAAGCCTGAGTATCAGGCCGCGAAGCGGCACGTTGGAGATGTCTCTTTGCCAGGACAGCCCCCACCCGAATCCGCTCGATCGGGTTTCCGCTGGAGGCCGCCCCAACCCAAGGTTCTACAGTGGGTTTCCACCCCGCAACTAGTTTGCGAAGTAGCTGGGACGAAACGCTTGCCTGTGAGCAGCTTTCTCAGGGCTGCATATCTAGAATCATCGACCAGAGACGTCCACCTTAACCTCTAGCCTCATATCTATTAACGGCAACTTTTAATCCTGAACCCTACCTTGTAGCTGCCTTTACTTCCAACAGTAAAACGTCACAGTTGGCAGCCCTATAGGTGCTGATTTAAGGTAACATTCACGTCCCATGTCTGCCCACACATGACAACTCAATGGTGGTCTTGTCTGCCCACACAGGACAACTCAATGGTTGTCTTGTCTGCCCACACAGGACAACTCAATGTTAGTCTTGTCTGCCCACACATGACAACTCAATGGTGGTCTTTTCTGCCCACACAGGACAACTCAATGTTAGTCTTCTCTGTCCACACAGGACAACTCAATGGTGGTCTTGTCTGCCCACACAGGACAACTCAATGTTAGTGTTGTTCTCCGGGTAACGCCGAGGGGGTCCGGTGGCCGGCGCCTCCTAATCGGCAAGCCACCACAGACCTTATCAACCGGAGCCCCGGGGAATTTCAAAGCTTCTCATATATATTTTGCTTCCGGTGTGTCCTTCTTCCTCTTCACAACTTGCCATCTCCCAACTCCACATGTTTTATACAATAGAACTGACTGGAAAACAAAACTGTCAGGCAGCGAGAAGTCAGAACTCCGTTCAGGTGGATTTTGTTTGTCTTTAAGGCGAGGCGACAATTATGTTAATCGGGAGTCACGGGTATGGTGTAGGATTGTCTGTAGGACTATTGTTTAGTGGCCGGTGGGTGGCTTTTTTTGTAGGCCTGTTGTTGAAAGGCCGGCAGTCAGGGGTAGGACTGTCTATAGGCCTACTGTTGAAAGGCCGGCATATATTACAGAAAACGAGATGTTAACTATCTTTGTAGCACTTTTTAAAATAGCCGGATAAAAAAAAAACTAAAAAAAACTGCACTCGGTTAAGCCCTAGTAGTAATCAATTCCAATATTGCTATGACGATTAGATCTTGTTCTGTTCAACTAGCTGTGACGTGACCATTATGTGGCCCGTGGTGAGATAGGCTAGTTACACCATGATCTCAATTTCATTATTGTGAACTAAGCACACATTTTTGTTAAAAATTCTGAAATAGAGCTCGGTTCTTTTTCTTTTCAAATATGATGCGATAGAAATGTTTCTAAACCTATCACCGTAGCCATGGCCTGTCTTTCCATTCATTGTAACACCACCCGGATTTTTTCTTTTCAGAAAATGATGCGAGTCATGTTAAAAACTTCCTTATTTTTTTTTTTAAACCTCAAATAAAGAAAAGAAGGTGATCTGATTACAATACGTAATTTCAATAAAAACAAGTACATATTGTATTACAATTCAAATTCACTTACTTGATATATATTTATTTTAACTGACATTGTTTGAGCCAAACATGTTTACTTAGTTTTTATCTTATTACTTTAAAGCTTCATTGTGTGTTGTTTGTTTTTTTTACTCGGATATTATCTGTAGTTGGAGATGTGTACACATATAATAATGTGTTATCACTAGACATGGCCCTGAAACACATACATTGGTAATTATTCTACTAAAAATTTGCCCCACGTAAATGAACAAGATGATACTTTGTCACAGAAGTAGAAGTCAGCATAATTTACACAATGTTAAGAATCCATTTGTATTTTAGCAATGAATGGAAAGACAGGCCATGGAGCAAAGGAATAAGATACTTGGAGCCCTGACACAAGAAAGGTGAGAGCAGTGATAAAAGTTTAAACAAGTAACTCAGAGCCTAGGAAAGCTTTGGTTTGCATTTCTACACTAAAAACACAACTATCGTCGTCATGTTAGATCAACTCATGCACAAGTTCCACAAAATGCCAAAAAGGAGACGTTTGTTTTGCTTAGGACATTCCTGTTACATTTTTGGTTCATTCATGCGATTTTGTATGGTTAATGACATATTGATGTATTGGCAGTTTATAACATGCCACTGACAATGACAAAGTAGTAACAAGACATAGTGGCTTCCAGTGGCGTAACAACGGCTTGGCATTGGGGCAGTTGCCAAGGGCGCTGGCCTGCGCCAGTTCAAAAGGGCACCGCTAAATTTCTAATTTTTTATTTTAACATCAAGGGCGCCAAAATAAATTAGCCAAGGGCGTCAAATACCCAGTTATGCCTCTGGTGGCTTCTGTACTCAACCCATCACAGAGGCAAGTAGCAGTTGAACAGCACAAAAAAATCTAAACTATAAGTAGCCTAGGGTTAGTAATATATAAGATTAAATTTGCACAAAAGAACCAAAAGTTAAAACAGACCAACCTCATCTCTACCGCTACACAGGCAAGAACAGCAGACACAACAACAGGGCCCCGGGCAGTTCCGACACCACATGCAGAACAAAGTAGACCGGAAACTTTTCTTACTCTGCTTCGGTTGACTGAGTGAGCGGAACAGCATGGCAGTGTCTTGCTCGAATCTGTCAACCCTGTGGTTGAATGTCCCGTGGTAATCAAAATCTTGGAAGCCTTGGTTGATGTTTGAACTTGATGAAAAGGAAGCGCTCCCCGGACTTGGAGAAATAGTGCTACGAGCTTCGGGTGATGAACGACTACCTCTGTGGAGTTTCAAGCTTTTAGGACGCTTCCACCAATGAGATCTGAAACTCTTTGATAAAGTGGAACCTGAGTTATGATAAATAACCCTACCATCTGTTTCGTCCATGACAAGTGCTTCACCATCAGGTGAAGTTGCACCAGGTGAATGGAGGTCACCCCAAGCATTTTCATCAATGGGGAAATATAGGTGCCCCTCCCCTTCATAACCCTCATTGATGGCATTGTTCTCTGGAGTCTGGATGGAGTACTCATGATGAGGAGAAGTACAGGAGCCACTCCATGCTCCCTCATCAACAGGGAACAGCACATCATTTGGAGATGGGAACATTTCTGTTGGAACCTTGTCGGGTGACAGCAGCCTGCTGTACACATTCCCAAACAGCTGGTGGGTGTCTGGTACATGGAAGGTGACCATAGGTATTGAATCTACATCTTCGTCCGCTGCTGTATCAGCTATCAGGCATGTAGTTTCCATCTGCCCTAGTCACACTCATGAGCACCATGAGCCTCATCGCCACCTATCTCTGCCAGTGAGGTAATAAGATAATAGCTGAGACTCATCATCGGCCACCACTGGCAATGACACAAAACCTGACATTTAATTTTTAGAAGTCAATTGGTGAGTCCCATTCAAACGGCTTAAGAAAGAAAAATATGCATCACAAACTTTTCCACAACTCATAGAAATAATCATCTAGTCTTCACCAATTAAAAAAAAATAACACCACTTATCAAAAGACACAAAAAATAGCATTGTGCAAGGCTTACACAAATCATCTGCAGGGCAGAGAACAAAACAGATTAAAAAAAATAAGAGCACATCAATTATTAAAGCGACCTATCTGCCTACCACAATCACTGAACCAATAATGCTGAGATATGCCTAAAGGAATGTCTTATCTCAAGAATTGGGACACTCAAGTTTAATATACAAGACTATATTATAATTTGCATTCATGTGACCCCTACAGTTAAGTGGGGAGCAATAATACTTTTCTGTTTATGTCTGCAATGATCCACTTCTTTTAAATATGACAGTTTGGCTTAGACTACATGTGCTTCATTACACGGATATGAGTGAATAATTATAAAATAGACAGCTCCTTGATATATTTATAGCACTTTTAAAGTAGGATATTCATGATATTCTAATAAGAAATTATCCTCTCTTAATACTCCTACTCCTATCATTTCCAATGAGCCATTGCAATTTGAATAACATCTACACAAACATCAAATCCGGTAGAACTTGCATTCCTTAAGCACAACTGATAAAAAAATGATACCATTTTATTTACACTCTCAGGCCTAACCCAACCAGACCAGTAGAATCCTTAACAAGTCTCACTATATTCACTCCCCCCACCCCCAACTCAGAGGTTGCCAAACAACACAGGAGGCTGTGCTTATTTTGGGCATTAACACAGGAGATGACTGACACACTGAATATGCACAGGACAGGTAGAAGAACTGTCATTTCTTCAGTAACTTGTAACAGCTGGTGCTGAAGTCACACACCATTTTCAGTGACCCCAAATCATATCCTAGTACAGTATCAGTATAAAAGCAACTACTTCACTACCGTGTCTACACTACACAGCTCTGAAGAATGATTTTGAAGCATATCAAATGAAATTGTTTAGTAGCCTAGCCTACTGTCACTGAACTAGAATGTAGCCTTGAAGATTCATCCCTATTTGAATTTGAACATTAATGGTTAACTTGTTTTTGTTAAACTTTTCTCTCAAACAAAAAATAACATTTAAAAAATAACCTCAATACTACAAAACAAATGTCAATAGTTTAGCCTTATTCAGTATATATGCTACTATTGACAATTGAGTCTATATATTATATAGCCTTTGACCACTAGGTAAATTAAATTGAAATGCCTTTCTTGGTAAATTAAATGCAGATGGTGATGGCAACAGGACATACCTTAAAAAATATTTAATATTATTTATTATTCAAAATCAAAACTATTCAAACTCCTTTTTCCTTGCTAAAACTAAAAAAAAGTTTTAGGCTAATCAACATGAGCAATTTTTTTTTTATTAAGTTTAAGAATTAATCATAAACTATGATAAACATAAATTTATTATAATTAATAATTATAATATAGTGAGTGTACGCTAATATTAATATTACTAATAAATAAATAATGACGACTAATTTATAATTTGGTTATCTATCTTAATTAGCCCTTATTCTTTCTATTCCTATCTATCTATCTATATAGAATCTATATCTGGTATTTACTATCTCATGTCCATGTCTATATTGCAACATAATTATTTAAATCATTCAAAGGTCTAAGTGAGAGTCTCTACTTAAGTTGACGACTTAAGTTTAAGTTCAAGTGAACAAAAACTGCAAAGTCTCTAGTCTCTAGTAAGTCTAAGTGAAAGTGTAGTCATATAATATGAATATGACGTGTAAATATTCTTTGGCCAATCAATCCATCATAATCATGCACTTAAAAAAATATCCAACGAGTAAATGCAATCTTCTTAAGTTCACTTCGAAAAAAAAAAAAATCAACGCGAATCCAAAATTTCAGAACACAAAAACGTCCCACATGAAATAAAAAAACGTGTTTGTTGAAGTTGCTGTACCTATCCTGAGTACATCGCTAGCTTTTTGCCGACTAATGCTGGTGAATTTGGAATAAGAATGAAAACAAGGCGCGCGCTGCTTTAAAGAAAGGCTACTCTTAATTTAAATTGGTTGTTTTATATTTCATAAAACTGACTATTTTCCCTTTATCCAATTACTACGTCGTGCATAAAAATCATCAGTGAGGGCATTTCAGTATAATTTACGTATTTATTTTTTAAACATTTATTTAAGTTACGCTTTCAATATTCTTAAAAAGTATCTTTAAACAAAGTATAACAAATTTTTTTACAGTATGCGTTGCCTGATTTGCACAGTAGGCCTATCAGATAGTAATTGGTTCAGTATTCTAATTTGTGTGCAAGATTCAATTTTATTTTAGTGTGCCCTTTATTTGCTTTGAAAATAATGAAAAGCAAAAAAAAAAAAAAAAGGTTTGAAAGTGAGATAACCATTTGAACCCGGAATTTGCAAAACTTCCAACTGAGTCCTGATATGCCCCAACAGACCTTTCCTCACTCCAACCATGATTTTTTTCCTCCATCAACTGAAGCTGATTTCACCGAAGTTTGTACAAAAGTTTTTGCACTTCCTTGAAAATTTCTTTTCCAGCTGTTGTTCCATGCATGCTGCAAACGGATGCCAACTTTTCCGTTATCTGAAAGTCTGAATTGACACCACAAATAAAAACGAGAAGTTGTGACGTACTCGAGAGATCAGTAGACTCACCCAATGCCAGAGAATACCACAGCAAGTTCCTAACTTTCTCACGTGTCTGTAGCACTATGTTCTCTCCAAATTCTTCTGCTCTCTGCACAGCTGAACTTGCCGGAAGGCTGATAGTTCCAAGAGCGATTACGATTTTTAATGTCCCCGTATGTCTCCAACACTCCTCTTCATTTCACTACAGTTTGTGGTAGTCATCAGACTATAATTTATTAGCGTATCCGGAAATTTGATCGAAAGAAATTTGGTCGATGGAAAATTGATCGACGGAAATTTGATCGAACGGAAATTTTGTCGAATCGTTTTTTAATTTTATACGTTAAAATATTGCGTCAAATTTCTTTTTGAACGCATTATTATGTTTTACGATATAGTATAGTGCGTTCAAAAAGAAATTTGACGAAAATTTTAACGCCTCGACTGAAAAAAAGATTCGACCAAATTTCCGTTCGATCAAATTACCGTCGATCAATTTTCCGTCGACGAAATTTCTTTCGATCAAATTTCCGGTAACCGTTTATTAGCGAAAATAGGCTTAATGGATATTGATTCCTATTTAAAAAAAAAAAAAAAAAAAACTTTTCCGTAAAAAAAACCCACAACAACTCGAGTTACTAGGTAGGTTTTTTAAAATGATGTCATCATTTCTTAATAAATTCATTTAAATACATCTTGTTTTATACATATTGTTTTATATTGATCTGACTTGGAGTTTAAACCATGTCAAATGTCACCAGTAACCCGTATTTTTTACCAGAGACAGACTGTGATCTCTACGTCCACTAAAACATAAATTAATATCTATAGCAAATACACGTATGCAAAACAAAGCGAGCGCAGATTGTATTATAAACGTCGGTCATCTACCTTAAGTAGTTAACGTTTTAACGCCAGTTTAAATCGACCCCAATATGCACTGCGATGTGAGTAGTTCATATAATATACTATATTTTATGAATACAATTTTTTAAAATATACTATTAATATTCCGCCTTGCTCGATTTTGAGACGATATTGTACGATTTTAAGAGTTCGAGGGTAAACAGGTCTGTAATAAAAAAAATCTAGATACGATAATTTAAAATGGCAAATTAAGGCGCATAGCAGCCAGGAGGTCTCCGCACGTTTGAAGATCTCCTAGTATTTTAAACATAATATTGAAATTTAAATTGTATCGCAACATCTCGTGTTCCATACGTTTTATCAATCAAAGTCAAGTACCGTCGGCCGGCCGGATGAACTCGCCTCGCGGGCCGGATCCGGGCCGCGGGCCGTAGTTTGGTGACTTCTACCTTATCTTAAAATGTAATTGTTGCATGTTAAACTTGCAGGTACGGTGGTGGAGGATTATCCGAGTAAGGACTGCAAAGTTGGGGGGGGGGGGGGGTTTGGGGTGGTGGAAAGGGGGGGGGGTGTTTCATGTGCAAAATGTACATTTTTTCTTATTGGAATTTTTATTTTAAAATTTAAATATTATTTACAGTGACCGGACTAAGTTCGTAATATTACTACACTCTGACTACACTACAGCTACATACAATACACAAAACATATGATTTATTCGGTAGAGGTCAGCAGCTAATTAATCAGAAATATTTTGGCAGTTTCTTTTTATTACTTAAAACTGACTTTATATTATTTTGATTTTACTTTTTTCTTTCTTGTTTTTTTAAAAATTATTTTTTTTGCCTGAACATTAAAATAAAAGTACATATAATATTATAAGTGAATTAATAAAAAGAAATTCTGTTGATTGACTTACAGAGCCCCCTCTACAGAGCCCTCGATTGCCCTCATTTCTGTTCTACTCCGGCCACGATCAAACTTACAGTATTTAAACCTTTTTTTTCAACAAAAAGCTCTGACACCCCCCCCCCCCAACCTCTCTCAACATCTGATTCTCAATTTCAAGCTATAATTCTGGTTGTTGGTCGCGAAACTCGACCAACGTTATAATGGGGTCGTGGCACTAAAAAGGTTGAGAGCCGCTGGGTTGGGATAAAATTATTAATTAAGCCACTAGAAATAACCCGCCAAACAATGGCGGCGGCAATGCGTTAACTTCCCATCTACTGAGGTCACTTGACGAAATATGCATCAAGTAACGCCCTTTATAACAATGCGTTAACTTCCCATCTACTGAGGTCACTTGACGAAATATGCATCAAGTAACTCCCTTTATAACAATGCGTTAACTTCCCATCTACTGAGGTCACTTGACGAAATATGCATCAAGTAACGCCCTTTATAACAATGCGTTAACTTCCCATCTACTGAGGTCACTTGACGAAATATGCATCAAGTAACGCCCTTTATAACAATGCGTTAACTTCCCATCTACTGAGGTCACTTGACGAAATATGCATCAAGTAACGCCCTTTATAACAATGCGTTAACTTCCCATCTACTGAGGTCACTTGACGAAATATGCATCAAGTAACGCCCTTTATAACAATGCGTTAACTTCCCATCTACTGAGGTCACTTGACGAAATATGCATCAAGTAACGCCCTTTATAACAATGCGTTAACTTCCCATCTACTGAGGTCACTTGACGAAATATGCATCAAGTAACGCCCTTTATAACAATGCGTTAACTTCCCATCTACTGAGGTCACTTGACGAAATATGCATCAAGTAACGCCCTTTATAACAATGCGTTAACTTCCCATCTACTGAGGTCACTTGACGAAATATGCATCAAGTAACGCCCTTTATAACAATGCGTTAACTTCCCATCTACTGAGGTCACTTGACGAAATATGCATCAAGTAACGCCCTTTATAACAATGCGTTAACTTCCCATCTACTGAGGTCACTTGACGAAATATGCATCAAGTAACGCCCTTTATAACAATGCGTTAACTTCCCATCTACTGAGGTCACTTGACGAAATATGCATCAAGTAACGCCCTTTATAACAATGCGTTAACTTCCCATCTACTGAGGTCACTTGACGAAATATGCATCAAGTTACGCCCTTTATAACAATGCGTTAACTTCCCATCTACTGAGGTCACTTGACGAAATATGCATCAAGTAACGCCCTTTATAACAATGCGTTAACTTCCCATCTACTGAGGTCACTTGACGAAATATGCATCAAGTAACGCCCTTTATAACAATGCGTTAACTTCCCATCTACTGAGGTCACTTGACGAAATATGCATCAAGTAACGCCCTTTATAACAATGCGTTAACTTCCCATCTACTGAGGTCACTTGACGAAATATGCATCAAGTAACGCCCTTTATAACAATGCGTTAACTTCCCATCTACTGAGGTCACTTGACGAAATATGCATCAAGTTACGCCCTTTATAACAATCCCAATAATTAGAACTTCCGGGAGTTTGATTTGGCGCGCATATTGAACACAGCGTTACAGCCAAACATACGTACGTGCCTAGAGAATTATTATTTGGGATTCGTGTTTTGAAGCCTTCAACTTTGATGGCTTCGTGATCGCTGCTGGTTCTATACATGCACTTTTTCACGTCTCCCCGCTGGGTTGAACACATTATAAAAATATGAGAAGAAAACTTTTTTTTGTTGTTGGTGTTAACACCCGGACATTCCGCCGGGTATTTTTATCCAAATAAACGGATCCGGACCGGATGTAAAAAAAAAAAAACAACTTCACCCGGCTCATCCCAAATGATTAGCCATGAGTCAGCCATGAGTCAGCCATGAATCAGCGATGAATCAGCCATGAATCAGGCGTCACTAGTTTATAGAGACAAAATTATTTGCTCTGCTACTTTAAATAGTACTTGTTCAAATGATAGCTGATATACATAGTCCGCAACTCACGTGATCCGAGGATGTCCAGTTAGTATAGTCCACAACTCACGTGATCCGAGGATGTCCAGTTAGTATAGTCCACAACTCACGTGATCCGAGGATGTCCAGTTAGTATAGTCCGCAACTCACGTGATCCGAGGATGCCCAGTTAGTATAGTCCGCAACTCACGTGATCCAAGGATACCCAGTTAGTACAGCACACAACTCACGTGATCATTCAGATAATGTCCACTTAACATGGTCTACAACTCACTTGATCAGATAATGTCCACTTAACATGGTCTACAACTCACTTGATCAGATAATGTCCACTTAACATGGCCTACAAATCACTTGATCAGATAATGTCCACTTAACATGGCCTACAACTCACTTGATCAGATAATGTCCACTTAACATGGTCTACAACTCACTTGATCAGATAATGTCCACTTAACATGGTCTACAACTCACTTGATCAGATAATGTCCACTTAACATGGCCCACAACTCACTTGATCAGATAATGTCCACTTATCAAAGTCCACAACTCACGTGCTCAGAGAGTGTCCAAAAGAAGAGACTGTCCCAGTCTTAAATACCACTGTGTACAGGATAATGCCTTTTGATCACGTGACAGGGACGTTTCGTATTGTAACTTAATTCCACCTCCACAGACGCCCCTCTCTACAGTTACGAGGAATACCGCGGCTGTCAGGCGTCGCTCTTCTCTGTCACCTACCACGTCCAAGATAGAGAATGTTTCCACAGCAGACGACAGGACGTCTAGATGATACTCTATTGGACAATGCCACAGAATATAACACATCATCGTATGTGATACTTAATAGCATTTTTATGACACCTTAAATATATGACACTCCGAGAAAGGGGTTCTTTACCTGTTTGCAGCGCCCCCCTCTTGCTCCCCCCAACACGCCCCACACCTTTCCCGCACCCCAACTAGCTTTGAAAACATATATCCCGTACCCCCCCCCCCCCCGCGATTAAAAAATGCTATAGAAAAAAAAGTTTTTAGAGTGTCCCCCCCCCCCCCTTTGATTATTCCTCATGTACCCCTAAAGGTGCGGGCCCCCTTGTTGAGAGCCCTCGTTTTTAAATGTATCGGGGTTGGCAGCGTACGCACGCGTACCAAAACTGTGTACCATAGTGTACGCAGACACTAGTCATCTGGAGACGGTTCTGTCCGGTTCGGACTAACCAGTTATAAAATTGTAACAACTCTACGGAACCGGTTGTAAAAAATGTCAAAACAATTTAAAAAAATAAAAATCACATACATTTTATATAAAAACGATGACATTTTTTCCTATAACGCGGGAAAAGGAAAAGACTTTAAAAAAATGCGTCTTACAATTTGACTTGTTGGCACGAAGCATGAATACCAAATCCTACCTTGGCACGATATTACCAAAAGATCTCCGATCCCCTGCTTTGCAACATTTGACACCACGCAGCTGAACATCATCCTCACCCACCTGCACAATGCTACAGCCACTGTGTTAATAGGAACTTATAAAACCGTAACATTGGGGCGTCCCAGGGCAGACAGCTTCCCCCCAAAAAACAAGCGTCATCAACAGTGGCGGATACGGTCCCAAAACAGTTGTCATCGACGGTGGCGGATACGGAAAGAACATGATTGAAAGAAACAAACACGGAAGGTCGGCCAATCAAAACAAACAAAATAAAATGTTCTACTCTCTTTCTTAGGTGCGAGGCGCACAGAGCGCGCTATGCGTATCCACCCGGTAGTTACGCTATTGCCCCCATATAGTCTTTTATCGTAGAATATAATATATATGCATAATGTTATAGTTTAGGATATTGTGCCCTCGAATCACCCCCCCCCCATTTTTTGCCCCCCCCCCATTATTTTTGTTCTTCCCCCCACCTTCCCGTAATTCTGCCATCAACAGTGGCTATCGGAGCACCCGTACCTTGGTCCTGTATTGTGTTGATCATTGTCTTGCTGTGGTATCACATGGGGCGTGTGATACGTAGAGTTTGATTTGATGGCTATGTCCCCTTCCCCGACACACACCACACACACATACACACACACCACACCGCACACACAAACACACCTGGAAAAAAAAAAATCAATACTATTGCCTCTTGCAAAAATATTTGCTCCGTTTAAAATAAATGAATGTTTGCATTCGATCTCAATGAATTATAAGATAGTTTATATAGAAATAAATAGAATTTCTTTGCATAGAATATAACATTAATTTAAATATTGCTTTAAATTTATTTACATAAACCTATCCATACTTTTTCGCGTTTAATTATTTAATTTCTCTATCTTTTTCGCGTTTAATTATTTAATTTCTCTATCTTTTTCGCGTTTAATTATTTAATTTCTCTTTATGGCGTTTAATTATTTAATTTCCTTATCTTTTTCGCGTTTAATTATTTAATTTCTCCTTTTGGCGTTTAAATAGTTCACGAGAAAAGATTGCGCAATGTAAATAGTACAAAGCCATCGATAATTTCCTCAAGACGGATAAGGTATCGCATTGCGTCCACACAATTCGTTTAAAGCTATTGTAAATACTGAAGAACAATATTAGCATTTGATCGTCAGATTTATCGACATATTGTATCTACGGTGACCAGATGTTTCTGAAGACCCGGACCTCTTAGGGGACATTACCCCCCCCCCCCCCCCCCCCAAAAAAAAAGTCAAAAACGGTTCGTGAAAATTTACGGAGTGACATGCTTTCACGAAGAGGAAAATTTTTTAAAATTAAAAAATATATATATTAGAGTACATTATATAACATACTGTATGCGATGGACGTACCGAAACCGTACGTTGTGTTAATCAGGAATCGCATGTGAAATATTTCATTTATTAACAATTAAGTGTAGAAAAGTAACAGAACGGGTTTTCTGAGGAATGTATTAATACTTTCTGAGTCTGAGATTGAACATGTCCCTTTTTTTTGTCAATGTTTATAAAATAACAAAAAAAAACTGTGAGTATAACTAACTACTAACAATAACAATTGACATGTTAAAAAAAATAATAACTTGACACAACCGACGTATGTCAGAATATGAATTATCAACAGGTGAATTGTAGTTATTACGTTTCATAATCGTGACAAAGTCATATTTATGATACGAGGGAATAGCTCCCAAAGCTTTAGGATTTTTTAAAATAACATATCATAAAACTTGTCACATGCATTACTGAAAATATATTTGACAACCAGCATATGTTCAATGTATTGCCTTTAACAACCAGAAAAGTTTTCAATGTATTGACTTTGACAACCATCATATGTTCCAATGCATTGACTTTGAGTTGCCATTTATCTGGTGGCCACACGTTGTTAGCGTGGGCCTACGGCAGCGTTTCTCAACCTGTGGGTCGCGACCCCTTTTGGGGTCGAACGACTCTTTCCCCAGGGGTCGCCTAAAACTATCGGAAAACACAAATACTCTACAGTTATGGAGAAGAAACGAAAATAATTTTGTGGTACGGGTTCGCCACAAATGAGCTGTATTAAGGGGTCGAGGCATTAGGAAGGTTGAGAACCACTGGCTTAAGGGCAAATCTAGTGTACGAGTACAAATCTGTCTTATCACACGTATAAACGTACGAATCTGGACGATACGGCGTCCAATGCATGGCCACGGCACGACCGATACCATCCAACGATCTGTCAGCTCCCTTCTAAGGGCCGTCTTCCGTGCATTTCCGTCTTCCGTGCATTTCCGTCTTCCGGACATTTCCGTCTTCCGAACATTTCCGTCTTCCGTACATTTCCACACTGGGGCACCATTAGACGCCAGACTCAGAAGAAGGTCGGCTAAACGTCTGACGTCATGATAGGAATCAGAATGGGTCCAGGCCAGGCCTGCACAACTCAAAATGTAAGGTGGACCATAATACTTTATTAAAAACTGGTGCGGGCCAAAAGATAATAGGACAGGGGCTAAAGCTATTATGAAACTAATAATAAAAAAGAATAGTTCGTTACTTCGCGGGCCGCCAAGTGAGTGCTGGCGGGCCGCATGTGGCCCTCGGGCCGTATGTTGTGCAAACTCATTAGCTAAAAGAGCCAAAAATCATCAGCGGGACGATTAAATTTTTTTTTGAGATCCACATTTCTTTTCAAGGACTTGTCAAGAACATTGTTTTTCGGAGTCAAAACCTATTTGTGGCCGACTGGCAGAGCCGCACTCAAGTCGCTCACGAGCCACGATTTGCCGACCACTGGTCTAGGGGAATGTACGCATTTCGTCGGATAACCCCACAGGTCCAGGACATATCCTGACCATTCGGGGACGCCGGGACGAGTGATATGAAACTAAGGACCGCGTGTGTGTGTATGTGCGTGCGTGAGTGCGTAAGTGGATGTGAAATTTAACGGACATGTTCCATGAATTTCGTCAGTGTCGAAACTCAGTTTAAGCAGCAAAATTTATGAAAAAGTCTTGGCACATGCAGCTTCAGTTAACACTGAGATGAAGAGCCCTCGTATCTGTAGACTTGGCTCTTGCAGCTTTAGTTAACACTGAGATGAAGAGCCCTCGTATCTGCGGACGACATGCACCAGGCACCATGCACCAGGCATTATGCACCAGGCACCAATCATAGAAAGTGAAGACAGAGTTTACCCAGAAGGTAATTGACATATTTGGAAAGGATAAACGCCGACTTCGATCCACCTTTCAAGATTAAAAAATAAGACAATCAATACATTTGAGAGTCTATTAGTTGTATAGATTATATTATAGGCTTACTAATTTCACTGTATATATATTTTCAAAATGACTGTTGTGTGTTTAAAAAAACAACAACTCTAATTTAAAATGTAGGCTACTATTAAAACATAGTCCTATAAGCTCTTTAGCTTTATATTATATATATATATTATATGAGTATATTATGTGTATATTATATGTGTATATTGTATGAGTATATTATGAACAAGAATGCCCGAAGTTTTTTTTATTCCCCCCCCCCCCCCACCTCCTCAGAAAATTCCAGCGGGCGTCCATGTGTGCGTGTATGCAACAGGTCTAAGAGTATTTGATAATGTGAGCATGTACGCGTACCACATGTTGGGAACCGCTGTTGTAAAAACTTTACTGTAGGTTAACACGATGTTGATATAATGTTGTTATAACGTCGATGTGTTAGAGATTTTTGTTAATGTGATGAGAAAACTTGGACTTTTTATTCTTTTTCGGTGTCACACACATTTTGTAACACATATTACTCGACAAGTTTGGAATCCTCTGCACTAACAAATTTAAAATAAAACACAATACTATAGATCTAGAACGTCTTCAATTTTTGCTGTTCGTTTCATGATCTTTAAACATACGATAGCATCCTCGGATACACATTGCTACAACGAATCAAGAGTTCTGACAGAACCGTGAAACACATTGGATTTGTTTTAATGGATGTGGTAATGGATGTGGTAATGGATGTGGTAATGGATTTGACATCTCGGAATTGCCGAGACTTTACGAAGGGTTGGACACGCGTTTGGTGAACTAGTGATCACTGGACTGAAAGTGGTCTCTAGGTCAGCCATGAAGTTAAATCAGCGGTTCTCAACCTTTCTCATGCCGCGACCCCTTAATGCAGTTCCTCATGTTGTGGCGACCCCCAACCATAAACTTATGTTCGTTGATACTTCTTAACTGTTATGTTGCTTCTGTTATGTATAGTAATGAAAATATCTGATATGCAGGATTTATTTCCATGGTTACAAATTGAACATAATTCAAACATGGTGATTAATCACAAAAAACAATATATAATTATAAATTGTGAACTATTTATTTCTAACAACAAATAAATGAGATTTTGTCTTGAAGCACGGTGTAGCATGGGTAACAGTCTTAACATAACTGCAGTAAACTACATTGCTACATTTTACGACAGTATGCGTAAAAAGCCAACGTCAGTGCGAAGGTTGAGATTGCTTCTTTTTTACCAGATCAGAAATGCTCGGGGCAGTTTTTGCAATCGCACAACGAAGATCATATTCCAGAACAATTCTACTTCTGTATTTAGACTTGATTACCATGTCATCTATTCTTCTGCGGACAATGTCGTTGGATAAAGGAAATTGTACTCCATTTCGTAACAAATTTATCTCCGATCATAACGCGAACAATGTCTTTGGTCGCTGGCAGCAATAAATCTTCAGCAATGGTGTGAGGTTTCATAGCTCTGGCGATTCTGAGTGCCTCCAAATATGAAGCTTCAACGGATGCTACGTTTTGTTTTCGGTACTTGCCTCCAGTTTCAAGTCTGGCTTTCTGGAGTCCATCAGCTTTACTTCTAAAATAGTTGATATCCTTGCCGGCAAAGCTTGGATGCTTGCAATCAAAATGGCTTTTAGTTTGTTCGGCTTCACAGATTCGGCTGATAGAACTTCAAAACAAATAACACATTGCGGTTTCTCAATCCCTGTTGTAATTATTGAGGTAAAACCATACTGCAAATAATCCTCACTGTATTTTATTTTCTTAACGTTCTTCTCTACACGATTCATTGTCATGGGATGGTTTGCTAAAAGATGGTATATTGAAGATCTCAATGTAAAAAATAGACATGTAACATTTTGAAGAGTTTGAGAAAAGGAGATTTTAAAGTTTGAAAGTATCCAACATATTCTCAAGTAAAAATACAATTCTATAATTTGCCTCTATTTAGTGATACCATTTTATTTTTAAAATATATCAGTTACTAGGTATTTTGTGACAGATTTTTACAGTTTATTATCAGACTGACTCAATATTGTGACGTGTCAACTTTTCCCACTGAAAATTGAAATTTATTAATTTAACTTTATTTTATGGTTTTTTAAAAGCCAATGACGTCATCTCTTCTTCATCTAAATAAGAAAACAAATTGTGGCCGAAATAAAAAAACAATTATTTTTTTAAAAATCGTAAATATTTTTTTTATCTGAAGCAGTGTACAAGCCACTGAGATCTTGTACAGGAGGTGTAATTTCCGTGTAATGACTTAATGATAATGTAATAAATTATATCAAGTTTATACTTTCACAGTGCCATTATCATTCAGCTTATTATAAATTATAAGCGACATATATAAGTAATATGACTCATTATGACCTTGAACTGGTACTTAAATTTATGGAATAGGCTTATGTTATGCTATTTTACACATACACATCAGTCATTACTTAATTCACTGTAAGACTTTGATTAATAACATAAAAGATAATGGCCTGCATTTTCAATAACAATGAAAACATAGAGATATTTGATAACGCGTTTAACAGCTTGTAATCAGCTGAGACTAAATACAACTGTTTAAAATGATTGACAATGACTATGTTGTAAATCATTGTAATGCTCTCATCACTCAATGGTCAGATTCAAAAGAAGGCGTGAAGCTGTAGACGAGAATACTTTTTATTTTGCGTTTTATTTTTATTTTTTGCCTTTATAAGGCAATCGTCGTTCATCAGGGGCGATTTTTAACAGAGACGTAACTTAGTAGGACAGCATGTTGAGCTTGGGAAAAATAGTACTGACTGCAGGTGAGGGCTACTGAAACTGATTAAAATTAATCCTAAATTTTCCTCTCAGTCTCAGTACACTGCTTCTAATCACATACAACTTGAACAGTAACTATCTTTACCCCATGTATTATGACTAGAAATACTCTGCTTCCTCAATCGATATTTACTTTTGCCTTTAAATGTTCACTTTAAATTCATCGTAGAAAACAATACTAGCATTTATTGTTCGGTGTAATTTCAGCATCTGACATTTGACCAATATTCTTTATTTATTTACGTTTTCTTTACCTGCCATTGGTTAAGCGCATCACTTGATATTAAAGGAGGTAACTTTCAGTTTTTTCTTCTACATTTTCACTGGACTTGTCAGATTCGTCTATTGTATGCCCTATTTATAATCCGCGATTACCCGTAAAGGAGCTGCTTTGTGCAGTAGTTTTCACTGTAGGTTTAAGCTTTATTATGGGGTGAATAGTTCAAAGGGGGATATCTAACAAATGAAAATTGGTGACATTTCTGGTTTTTCAGCTGGACCAAATCAATCGGTTTCTAAGAAAATCATCACCGGAAATGTGTGTTTTCCAATGGTCATTGGCGACCCCCGCGAAAGGGTCTCGCGACCCACAGGTTGAGAACCGCTGAGTTAAATGGACCTGGACGTTATGGACCAGGGGGACGGGAGTAGTGACCTTGACCTTGTTTGGAAGGTGAATCTTGAAAATTAAAACGTTCATATTCTACGGACCAGTGAAGCGCCCAAAGTGTCATGGAATTACACATCCATGTTACGGAAGCCCACATCCATGATACCGAACTACACAGCCATGTTACGGAAGCACACATCCATGAAACGGAACTCCACAGCCATGCCACGGAAGTAGACATCCGTTATACGGAAGTGCACGTCCATGATACGGAACTACACAGCCATTTTACGAAAGCACACATCCATGATACGGAAGTACACAGCCATGTTACTGAAGAACACAGCCATGTTATGGAAGTAAACAATTGAAACGGATTTTGATGGAATGATACTTTATTTTTAATGACAATTTATAAATTACGGTACATGAATGAAATAAGGACGAAGCTAGCAACACTTCATCTGTCGTTTTGCCGTCGACCTTTTGGTGGGTTTTATTTTGTCAACATCTCCCTTATCCCGCGTTGCTTGCATGCTAGACTTCACAGCGGTAGAGGTTTCAAAGACAGCGATAGAGGTTTCAAAGAAAGCGGTAGAGGTTGCAGAGACAACGGTAGAGGTTGAAAAGACAGCAGTAGAGGTTGCAGAGACAACGGTAGAGGTTGAAAAGACAGCGGTAGAGGTTTCAAAGACAGCGGTAGAGGTTTGAAAGACAGCGGTAGAGGTTGCAGAGATAACGGTAGAGGTTGAAAAGAAAGCAGTAGAGGTTGCAGAGACAGTGGTAGGGGACAGCGGTAGAGGTTGCAAAGACAGCGTTAGAGGTTGCACAGACAGCTGTGGAGGTTGCAAAGACAATGGTAGAAATTTCAAAGACAAAGGTAGAGGTTGCAAAGACAGCGTTAGAGGTTTCAAAGACAGCTGTGGAGGTTTCAAAGACAACGGTAGAGGTTGCAAAGACAGCGTTACAGATTTCAAAGACATAATCAGGATTAACCTATGCTGAACATCATGAAGTAAACGAATGTAAATAAAGAGATCATCAATATTTAAATAGAAAATGTCTTCGTTACGTTTGGCTAAAAGATTTCAGTCTTTCTCAAGACACGGACATTGATGGTCTAAAAAGTGCAGCATTATATCCAATATTTGGTTCAGTTCAAGGACATCGCAAGGACATGATGATCACGTGCTAGCCTCCTGTTCGGCCAGATTGGCTCCAATTTGATCAAATAACGGTCCTGGCAAATGAAATTCTGCACCCGAGACTTTGGAAACATTGCAAGCGTCACCACGCACGGCCGCTCAGCCTCACTAGAGTAATGAGTGCGTGGGTGTTTAGGGAATTGTGTGAGAGTGAGAGTATGCGTTGTGTGAGGGTATGGCGCTGGGAGATGACGCACTGGCTATTCAAGGGATGCTGTCTGGGGCTGTGTGAAGATACGACAGAGAGAAAAGACGCGCCGTGACGTGTGTGGTTGTAGTTGCGTGGCGATGCGTGCAATGGAAAGACTGCGTTTAAATTGTATCGGATAAGAAAAAAAAAACACAACCGACCAATGATGGAAACCATTACGGCTACTTTCTTTCTTGGAAACCATCACGGCTACTTTCTTTCTTGGAAACCATCACGGCTACTTTCTTTCTTGGAAACCATCACGGCTACTTTCTTTCTTGGAAACCATCACGGCTACTTTCTTTCTTGGAAACCATCACAGCTACTTTCTTTCTTGGAAACCATCACAGCTACTTTCTTTCTTGGAAACCATCACGGCTACTTTCTTTCTTGGAAACCATCACGGCTACTTTCTTTCTTGGAAACCATCACGGCTACTTTCTTTCTTGGAAACCATCACGGCTACTTTCTTTCTTGGAAACCATCACGGCTACTTTCTTTCTTGGAAACCATCACGGCTACTTTCTTTCTTGGAAACAATCACGGCTACTTTCTTTCTTGGAAACCATCACAGCTACTTTCTTTCTTGGAAACCATCACAGCTACTTTCTTTCTTGGAAACCATCACAGCTACTTTCTTTCTTGGAAACCATCACGGCTACTTTCTTTCTTGGAAACCATCACGGCTACTTTCTTTCTTGGAAACCATCACGGCTACTTTCTTTCTTGGAAACCATCACGGCTACTTTCTTTCTTGGAAACCATCACGGCTACTTTCTTTCTTGGAAACCATCACGGATACTTTCCTTATTGGAAACCATCACGGCTACTTTCTTTCTTGGAAACCATCACGGCTACTTTCTTTCTTGGAAACCATCACAGCTACTTTCTTTCTTGGAAACCATCACGGCTACTTTCTTTCTTGGAAACCATCACAGCTACTTTCTTTCTTGGAAACCACCACAGCTACTTTCTTTCTTGGAAACCATCACGGCTACTTTCTTTCTTGGAAACCATCACGGCTACTTTCTTTCTTGGAAACCATCACGGCTACTTTCTTTCTTGGAAACCATCACGGCTACTTTCTTTCTTGGAAACCATCACGGCTACTTTCTTTCTTGGAAACCATCACGGCTACTTTCTTTCTTGGAAACCATCACGGATACTTTCTTTATTGGAAACCATCACGGCTACTTTCTTTCTTGGAAACCATCACGGCTACTTTCTTTCTTGGAAACCATCACAGCTACTTTCTTTCTTGGAAACCATCACGGCTACTTTCTTTCTTGGAAATCATCACGGCTACTTTCTTCTTATAAACCATCACGGCCATACTTTCTTTCTTGGAAACCATCACGACTACTTTCTTTCCAGGAAACCTGATGGATAATTCCTTTCCAGGAAACCTGATGGATACACACTCGTCTATATTCTAGAGTTTAATTGAAACAAATCCATCGAGTTAAAGGGCAACCACCGTGTCTGGTCTTTTGAGTTACCCTGAGGGTGGACCATCGAGTACTTGTGAATAATAACACAAAGTACTGCTGTGTACTGGGTGATAAAGTGCTTGTCACAAAGAGTGCTAAAATTTGAACTGGGTGATAAAGTACTTGTCACAAAGAGTGCTAGTATGAACTGGGTGATAAAGTACTTGTCACAAACATTGCTACTATGAACTGGGTGATAAAGTACTTGTCAAAAAGATTGCTACTATGAACTGGGTGATAAAGTACTTGTCACAAAGATTGCTGATAAAGTACTTGTCACAAAGAGCGCTACTATGAACTGGGTGATAAAGTACTTGTCACAAAGATTGCTACTATGAACTGGGTGATAAAGTACTTGTCACAAAGATTGCTACTATGAACTGGGTGACAAAGTACTTGTCACAAAGATTGCTACTATGAACTGGGCGATAAAGTACTTGTCACAAAGAGGGCTACCCCGAACTGAGTAATAAAGTACATATTACAATATATACATATATTACTATGCCAGACCAAAAATCTAATTACAAAGAGTGTAACTGTGTGGGCGACTTTCAAACTCTTGGTTTATCTTCCCCAATGAGCTGATCAATGCGGACAGTTTAAATTAATCATGAGATACCGTGTCCAGGTCATTGCTCAAACTTGAAGCTATAGAATAGCTATTACCGGTTTTAATTGTGATGAAGTAATGTGGAAATAATGGGGGCAGGAATGTGATAGATATGAATAAGTAATATGTGATCTTTGTTGAAGTAATGGGGAAGTGCTTTGGCGGTAATGTTGCTGTGATGTGAAAGTCTGCTAAACGGAAACAAAGTCTGTGCTCGAAAAGAAATACTTGACGGAAAGAAAGGCTGTATAGATGAAAATTATGCTTTGAACGAATGTCTGTCAATCGGAAGTCTATATTTAAAGAAATTCTGCGACTTAAATGAAACTGTGCAAAAGAAAGTCTGCATAGTAATAAGTCTGTTTTGAAAGGAAGTTTATAATGGAAAGATATTCTATGAAAAAATGAAGTCTGTGTGGGGTAAAAAATAAAATCTTATTAAAGTAGATAAGAGAGATGAGAAAGATGAGAATGATAACTTTGCGAATATTGTCCCCAACATTTGTATAGAAGTCCATTAGTAGGTGAGTATGCTGCAGACTAATTGAGTGAATAGACTGTGTAGGTTGAGTAGACTGTGTAGACCGAGTAGACTAAATCAAAACTTACCCCTACCGGTTCGTCCATTGGAAGAGAAATTTGACGATGTCTTTATCCAATACGATATTGACAGTACACATATACTCTTGAGGTTAGTATGCAATACGAATATAGTATTATTAGTATTTTAAGCACTAGCTGGATGACAAGCTATACTGCAGCAAAAAATCCTGCAACACAAGCAATATCACAGCCCATAATCCTCGATCGCAGCAACACATTTATAGAAAAAAATAATGTGGCTGTGTGTGACATGTTAAGTCCAAACAATGTTTCTTGTTGGCGTGTGCTCTAAGATTACATTTCAAGTCATCTATTGGTCTGTGTTCAAATCTTGATAAGAGGCATATCTGATAGGTGACCTAGTCGGTGAATTGCAAGAAGCGGACCGCAGACCCCACTAAGGTGTAGAACCCAATCAGGCACAGACCCCAATAAGGCGTAGACCCCAATCAGGTACAGACCCCAATCAGGCACAGACCCCAATCAGGCAAAGACCCCAATAAGGCGTAGATCCCAATCAGGCACAGACCCCAATCAGGCAAAGACCCCAATAAGGCGTAGATCCCAATCAGGCACAGACCCCAATCAGGCAAAGACCCCCAATAAGGCGTAGATCCCAACCAGGCACAGGCCCCAATCAGGCACAGACCCCAATCAGGCACAGATCCCAATAAGGCGTAGATCCCAATCAGGCACAGACCCCAATCATGCACAGACCCCATAAGGCGTAGATCCCAATCAGGCACAGACCCCAATCAGGCACAGACCCCAATAAGGCGTAGATCCCAATCAGGCAAAGACCCCAATAAGGCGTAGATCCCAATCAGGCACAGACCCCAATCAGGCACAGACCCCAATCAGTCACAGACCCCAATCAGGCACAGACCCCAATCAGGCAAAGACCCCAATAAGGCGTAGATCCCAATAAGGCGTAGATCCCAATCAGGCACAGATCCCAATCAGGCACAGACCCCAATAAGGCACAGACCCCAATAAGGCACAGACCCCAATAAGACGGGGTTTTAAGTTCACAGATGAAGCACTTCTTTTATTTCATTTATAATTATTTTGCAAACATTTAATTTGTGAACTGTAGCTAAAAATATTATGACGTTTACGCATGTCAAAAAAGAAGAAAACAATTGTGAAATTGATGAAATCATGGAACTGATGATAGGTAATAAACGCCTTCATGGAACTGATGATAGGTAATAAACGCCTTCATGGAACTGATGATAGGTAATAAACGTCTTCATGGAACTGATGATAGGTAATAAACGTCTTCATGGAACTTATGATAGGTAATAAACGCCTTCATGGAACTGATGATAGGTAATAAACGTCTTCATGGAACTGATGATAGGTAATAAACGTCTTCATGGAACTTATGATAGGTAATAAACGTCTTCATGGAACTAAATAAATGATTTTAACAAACGGAATGCCGAGTAGTCGGGGACTAGTGGATCTCAAAATGAAAAACAAATACGGTATCCGGTATAAGACAGTGTCTTTCAATTTTGGTAAGAAATATGTAGCACCCTGCTCCTACCCCACCACATCAACCCCACCACCCCAATCCCCACCACCCCAATCCCCACCACCCAAATCCCCACCACCTCAATCCCCACCACATCAATCCCCACCACATCAGTCCCCACAACCTCAATCCCCACCACATCAATCCCCACCACCACCTCAATCCCCACCACCTCAATCCCCACCACACCAATCCCCACCACCCAATCCCCACCACCTCAATCCCCAACCACCTCAATCCCCACCACCTCAATCCCCACCAACCCAATCCCACCACCCCAATCCCCACCACCCCAATCCCCACCACCCCAATCAGAACAGAGGAGTACACAAACATATGCCATTAACAGAACAGAGGAGTACACAACCGTATGCCATTAACAGAACAGAGGAGTACACAAACATATGCCATTAACAGAACAGAGGAGTACACAAACATATGCCATTAACAGAACAGAGGAGTACACAAACATATGCCATTAACAGAACAGAGGAGTACACAAACATATGCCATTAACAGAACAGAGGAGTACACAACCGTATGCCATTAACAGAACAGAGGAGTACACAAACATATGCCATTAACAGAACAGAGGAGTACACAACCGTATGCCATTAACAGAACAGAGGAGTACACAAACATATGCCATTAACAGAACAGAGGAGTACACAAACATATGCCATTAACAGAACAGAGGAGTACACAAACATATGCCATTAACAGAACAGAGGAGTACACAACCGTATGCCATTAACAGAACAGAGGAGTACACAACCGTATGCTATTAACAGAACAGAGGAGTACACAACCGTATGCTATTAACAGAACAGAGGAGTACACAACCGTATGCTATTAACAGAACAGAGGAGTACACAACCGTATGCTATTAACAGAACAGAGGAGTACACAACCGTATGCTATTAACAGAACAGAGGAGTACACAACCGTATGCTATTAACAGAACAGAGGAGTACACAACCGTATGCTATTAACAGAACAGAGAACAAAACCATATGCTATTAACAGAACAGAGAACAAAACCATATGCTATTAACAGAACAGAGAACAAAACCATATGCTATTAACAGAACAGAGAACAAAACCATATGCTATTAACATAACAGAGAACAAAACCATATGCTATTAACAGAACAGAGAACAAAACCATATGCTATTAACAGAACAGAGAACAAAACCATATGCTATTAACAGAACAGAGAACAAAACCATATGCTATTAACAGAACAGAGAGGAACACAACCATATGCTATTAAAAGAACAGGGGGGGACAAAACCATATGCTATTAACAGAACTGAGGGGAACACAAACATATGCCATTAACAGAACAGAGGGGAACAAAACCATATGCCATTAACAGAACAGAGGGGAAAAAAGCCATATGCTATTAACAGAACAGAGGGGAACAAAACCAAACGCTATTAACAGAACAGAGGGGAACAAAACCATATGCTGTTAAAAGTACAGGGGGAACAAAACCATATGCTATTAACAGAACTGAGGGGAACAAAACCATATGCCGTTAACAGAACAGAGGGGAATAAAACTATATGCTATTAACAAAACAGAGGGGAACAAAACAATCTGCTATTAACAGAACAGAGGGGAACAAAACCATATGCTGTTAAAAGAACAGAGGGGAACAAAACCATATGCTGTTAACAGAACAGAGGGGAACAAAACCATATGCTGTTAACAGAACAGAGGGGAACACAACCATATGCCATTAACAGAACAGAGGGGAACGCAACCATATGCCACTAAAAGAACAGAGGGGGACGCAACCATATGCCACTAACAGAACAGAGGGGAACACAACCATATGCTGTTAACAGAAGTTGTTGAATGACTGAGACAGCAATTATTTAATTCAACGGGCGAGCCTGCCAGACGTTTTCACTGACCAGCACCGGTCCGCCACCAGGTCTTTAAGTTTGATGTCATACGAACACAAACACTCACTTAGATAACTACCTATGAAATTATACGGATGATAGGGCTGTGGTGGAGGTGCCAGAAAAAACAAACGAGCTTAACTGTCTATTTTTGACTCAGTCCTTGGAGTGAACTGAATGGAGCTTTTAGATTGAAACGCTTTCAAGATGAATCAACTTACAATTTGGCCGTTAATTAGATTATTAAAAATTATAATAACAGGATTGACAGTAATGATACTTTTAGAAAAACAAAAGAAAATATTACCAACCAAACGCACTTGCGATAGATAAAAATAAAAAAAAGAAAATGAAAAATTTTCAATGACTTTATAAAGACCAATAAAATCATGGAGAGTTCGGAGGAGATCTGTCATATCATAGGCATTATAGGATAACGGGAGAGTTTGGCGGAGATCTGCCATGTCATAGGCATTATAGGGAAACGGGAGAGTTTGGCGGAGATCTGCCATGTCATAGGTATTATAGGATAACGGGAGCGTTTGGCGGAGATCTGCCATGTCATAGGTATTATAGGATAACGGGAGCGCACAGAAAATCACTGGAATAAATTAATATTTAAATGAATATTTAATGCGCACGCCGTGTATACAACAGATAGCGATGGTGAGTACGGTTATTGGCTAGCTTTCTGAAGTCACTGTCTGCCTTATATACAACAGATAGCTATGGTGAGTACGGTTATTGGCTAGTCTACTTACTGAAGTCACTGTCTGCCTTATATACAACAGATAGCGATGGTGAGTACGGTTATTGGCTAGCTTACCGAAGTCACTGTCTGCCTTATATACAACAGATAGCGATGGTGAGTATGGTTATTGGCTAGTCTACTTACCGAGGTCACTGTCTGCCTTATATGCAACAGATAGAGATGCTGAGTACGGTTATGGACTTGTCTATTTACCGAAGTCTCTGTCTGCCTTATATACAACAGATAATGATGGTGAGTACGGTTATGGACTAGTCTACTTACCGAAGTCACATCTGCCTTATATACAACAGATAGCGATGGTGAGTACGGTTATTGGCTAGCTTACCGAAGTCACTGTCTGCCTTATATACAACAGATAGCGATGGTGAGTACGGTTATTGGCTAGTCTACTTACCGAAGTCACTGTCTGCCTTATATACAACAGATAGCGATGGTGAGTACGGTTATTGGCTAGTCTACTTACCGAAGTCACTGTCTGCCTTATATACAACAGATAGCGATGGTGAGTACGGTTATTGGCTAGTCTACTTACCGAAGTCACTGTCTGCCTTATATACAACAGATAGCGATGGTGAGTACGGTTATTGGCTAGTCTACTTACCGAAGTCACTGTCTGCCTTATATACAACAGATAGCGATGGTGAGTACGGTTATTGGCTAGTCTACTTACCGAAGTCACTGTCTGCCTTATATACAACATATAGCGATGGTGAGTACGGTTATTGGCTAGTCTACTTACCGAAGTCACTGTCTGCCTTATATACAACAGATAGCGATGGTGAGTACGGTTATTGGCTAGTCTACTTACCGAAGTCACTGTCTGCCTTATATACAACAGATAGCGATGGTGAGTACGGTTATTGGCTAGTCTACTTACCGAAGTCACTGTCTGCCTTATATACAACAGATAGCGATGGTGAGTACGGTTATTGGCTAGTCTACTTACCGAAGTCACTGTCTGCCTTATATACAACAGATAGCGATGGTGAGTACGGTTATTGGCTAGCTTACCGAAGTCACTGTCTGCCTTATATACAACAGATAGCGATGGTGAGTACGGTTATTGGCTAGCTTACCGAAGTCACTGTCTGCCTTATATACAACAGATAGCGATGGTGAGTACGGTTATTGGCTAGTCTACTTACCGAAGTCACTGTCTGCCTTATATACAACAGATAGCGATGGTGAGTACGGTTATTGGCTAGCTTACCGAAGTCACTGTCTGCCTTATATACAACAGATAGCGATGGTGAGTACGGTTATTGGCTAGCTTACCGAAGTCACTGTCTGCCTTATATACAACAGATAGCGATGGTGAGTACGGTTATTGGCTAGTCTACTTACCGAAGTCACATCTGCCTTATATACAACAGATAGCGATGGTGAGTACGGTTATTGGCTAGTCTACTTACCGAAGTCACTGTCTGCCTTATATACAACAGATAGCGATGGTGAGTACGGTTATTGGCTAGCTTACCGAAGTCACTGTCTGCCTTATATACAACAGATAGCGATGGTGAGTACGGTTATTGGCTAGTCTACTTACCGAAGTCACATCTGCCTTATATACAACAGATAGCGATGGTGAGTACGGTTATTGGCTAGTCTACTTACCGAAGTCACTGTCTTCTGATCCGCCGGTCCATCAGCTATTCCGATAATCACAGTTCCGTCAACTGCACCAGTAGCGTTTGTGCCTCTTGTTGGTTGAGACACCGAAAGTGGTTCTGTTGGCACATACATTGGAGGTGGTTCTGCTGATTGAGACATCGGTTGTTGTTCTGTTGGTTGACACATTTTAAGTGGTATTGACGGTTGAGACATCAGATGTGATTCTGTCGGTTGGGGTTTAGGGGGAGGGGGGGTTGTTGTTCTGTTTCCTGCGACGAAGGCTGTTATCACGATGTTTGGGCTGGAAATGTCCTGCCCTGGTCAACCATACTATCCAGCAGTTCCCCCTCAACACTGTGCTCCGTGTCAACGTCAGCTTCGGTGACCGTGTACTTTGACGCTGACACCGCAGTTACGGAGCCGCTCCCTCGATACGTCAATAAAGCAATGTGTTGAATGGCCGGGCAGATAGCATAGAAAAAAAGTTATAATAACGTCATCGTCAGATTAAGTGAACGTTGCAGCCGTGGGGCGAAGCAACCGCCCGTCAAGCGACACGGCAGCACTAACAATAAATCTCAGAGCAATGACGGACGGACGGACGGACGGACGGGGGGGGGGGGTGTGTGTTGTAACCTGGGTTAGCGACTTTCGATTTTTTTTCCCTCAGATGAAGTGTGGGAACTTTCGACATAATTACAGGTAACTGACAATTAAAACAACTCATATTTTATTGATCTGATGCACTTGATCGAATTGATCCAGGTAGATGGGTGATGAAAGTGATTTCCCGCGACAACAACGGCATTTGATGTTGAGAGCGGCCAATCAGTAGCACGTTCTCAGAAGTAGGTAGCACGAAACAGCACGTTTTAAGACGACTAATTGTTTATTTAATATTACAAGTTCACGGAAATCCAATTTTAAATCTGGGCATTAAGAATACATTGGTACCTCGAGAATTTAATTCGTTCCGTAACCTTGCTTGTATGTCAATTTGCTCGTATCTCCAAGCAATTTTCCGCATTGAAATTAATTGAAATGCCATTAATCCGTTCCAGCCCCCAAAAATGCCACCCAAGTTGTTTTTGATTAAGCACAGTACACATCGTTGAAGTGCTACGCCCGTACTGCCTCGCCAAGTCACTCGCACACCTTGCTCATGTTTTCCTATGATTTCACGCTTTAATTCAATAGACATTATCTTCTTCTGAGCACTGACCTTTCCACTCACTTTCTTTGGACCCATAGTTATAAAAAGAAACGTGATAAAGTACTGTGAATGCACAAAAAGCACAATACCCGAGCACAACTTATCAAAGATGCTTCAATACCCGAGCACAACTTATCAAAGATGCTTCAATACCCGAGCACAACTTATCAAAGATGCTTCAATACGCGAGCACAAATTCTCAAAGATGCTTCAATACGCGAGCACAACTTATCAAAGATGTTTCAATACGCGAGCACAACTTATCAAAGATGTTTCAATACGCGAGCACAACTTATCAAAGATGCTTCAATAAGCGAGCACAACTTATCAAAGATGTTTCAATACCCGAGCACAACTTATCAAAGATGTTTCAATACACGAGCACAACTTATCAAAGAAGCTTCAACACGCGAGCACAACTTATCAAAGATGCTTCAATACGCGAGCACAACTTATCAAAGATGTTTCAATACACGAGCACAACTTATCAAAGATGTTTCAATACACGAGCACAACTTATCAAAGATGCTTCGACAAGGAGGCAAACAAGAAAACTTACCGAGGCGCGGGGCATTGCGAGACGCACGAGGCACGACTGGTGGGTCGTGTGCAGCCGGCCGACCCGCTGACCCAGCTCCTCGTATCTCAAATTTTTCTCGTATCTCAAAGCAAAACATCGCTCGCTCGACGGCTCGTATCTCAATAATCTCGTATGTCAGGGAACTCGTATGTCGAGGTACCACTGTTCTGGACTGAGGTCATCTCTGTTTTCTACTACTTGCAGTGAATAGCGAGAGGTGATTACAATGGGGTTGGGGGGGGGGGAATTACAACAAGAGGGAATTACAATAAGAGGGAATTACATGAGGGAATTAAAACAAGAGGGGGAATTACTCCAAATGACACAAAATATGGAAAGCATTGTCGCAGTTGTCATCCCAACCCACAAACAAACACCCAAAGCTAAATATTCTAGCTGCCTTACAAGGAATGTCTTAAGCTCCATAAAACGCCATTACAAGACTTAATTAAACTCCATACTATTTCATTAGAAGACTTAAATAAGCTCCAAATTATTTTGTTAAACTAGACTTAAGCTCCAAACTATTTTGTTAAACTAGACTTACCTCCAGAATGTGTCATTCCATCTTATTACTAGTCTGACGTCACCGACCATTTATCAAAAAAGATTTCAAATTGTTACAGTTTAAAGACACGGATTATGACTATCAATCAAATGACCATAAAAGGCAAGAGTTTCATTTCAAATTAGATTTCGGCAACGAATTCAAAAATGGAAGTAGATTTTGTAGTACAAAAATGTTCATCCCCTAAACTACAATGACAAGACTAAATACCGGTAGTGAGACAAGCACCCCGAATTAGGACGTTCTTGTGCCATGACTCCATCGTGACGCAATTGTATAAATACCGGTAGTGAGACAAGCACCCCGAATTAGGACGTTCTTGTGCCATGACTCCATCGTGACGCAACTGTATAAATACCGGTAGTGAGACAAGCACCCCGAATTAGGACGTTCTTGTGCCATGACTCCATCGTGACGCAACTGTATAAATACCGGTAGTGAGACAAGCACCCCGAATTAGGACGTTCTTGTGCCATGACTCCATCGTGACGCAACTGTATAAATACCGGTAGTGAGACAAGCACCCCGAATTAGGACGTTCTTGTGCCATGACTCCATCGTGACGCAACTGTACATGGAAGCCGCACGAGCTACACAACCTATTCAAGTGTGATCTGAAATCAAGATGTGTGTACTGAAATAAGAGACTTTCAGGCTTAAGTCACCTGACTTTAAAAGCAATAAGTCCTTCAGTCACCTGACCTTAAGAACAATAGGCCCTTCAGTCACCAGACTATAAAAACAATAGGTCCTTGAGTCACCTGACTATAAAAACAATAGGTACTTCAGTCACCAGACTATAAAAACAATAGGTCCTTGAGTCACCTGACTATAAAAACAATAGGTACTTCAGTCACCAGACTATAAAAAAAATAGGTACTTCAGTCACCAGACTATAAAAACAATAGGTCCTTGAGTCACCTGACTATAAAAATAAAAGGTACTTGAGTCACCAGACTACAAAAACAATAGGTCCTTGAGTCACCTGACTATAAAAACAATAGGTCCTTGAGTCACCTGACTATAAAAACAATAGGTCCTTGAGTCACCTGACTATAAAAACAATAGGTACTTCAGTAAACTGACTATAAAAAAAAATCCTTGAGTCACCTGACTATAAAAACAATAGGTACTTCAGTAAACTGACTATAAAAAAAATCCTTGAGTCACCTAACAGAACAAGCAAGAGCAAAAGATTACACAACACATCTCTCAGAACGGTTGCAGCAACACGTCTACATCGCCAACTGGAGACACAACATCACAAAAATCGCAGCACCGAATACGAGTGACGCATGCAAATGACGTTGATATCCATAAATTCCATTACAGAAAGCTAAACCTTTGCGTCATTATCAGCATGTCTTGTGTGTCATTATCAGCATGTCTTGTGTGTCATTGTCAGCATGTCTTGTGTGTCATTATCAGCATGTCTCGTGTAACGTGGACTTAACGGCGACACAAAAAGACCGCGGCATGTAACAACGACGCAACTATAGGACTTCTAGGCAAAGTCAACGCTTTTTAAATGTTTGACTATAGTTAACGTTCACTTGCAGATACTGCCATGAAGAAGTTCATTAATGTATGCCAGTGAATGAACAATCACTTGCGCTAAATGAATTGAATTGTGAATCAAAACGAACTCGCGAATTAGTCGGCCTTTATCATCGGACGACAGGAGGGGGGGGGGGCTGATAAAATTACAGGAAAAAACTAAGTGTGACGAGTCATAGATAACAGGATGGCTCCCTGTCCATGAATTATATTACGCCCCCCTCCCTTTCCACCTCACCCTCAAATCGACACAAACCTTCATCGTCCGATGGGCCGATTGGAGTGGCGGCGCCATGATATCAATTGTTACGAATACGATATATGGGCACTTGGGTTGAGACGTGTGCACTGCTACGGTTTGTAGATGTCAGGGGTTAGTAAAAAACGGGATGACATCAGCAGATGACGCGCACTGCACCCATCCACGTGATCAGCTGAACTTTAATGATCCTTGAAGCATTGTAACTGAAGCAACAGCGTAGAGCTGTCGCTGTCATCTCATCCGAGCATGTTAGCCTTCATGAGCATATGTGTATGCAAACTATTGGATCACATAATCGTAAGCGCAGTCACGAAGCATCTTCAAAGCAAAAATATACTCAATGACTGTCAGCATGGCTTCAGAGTAAACAGATCATATGAGACCCAGCTCCTTGAATTTGTAGAAGACTTGATGACAAATCTGGAAAACAGCAAGCAAACTGATGTGCTGGTGATGGACTTCTCAAAGGCCTTTGACCGTGTCAATCATAGTTTGCTTCTACACAAACTTCAGAGATATGGGATCCAAGGCACTACTAAAACATGGATCTCTAACTTCCTCAACAGCCGATGTCAAGAAGTAGTGGTGGACGGTATAATCTCGTCCTTTGTCAGTGTTGTCAAGGGTCCCCCATGCCTCGGTGCTAGGCCTCCTAACATACATCAATGACCTACCAGATGACATCCCAAGCAAGACTGTTCGCAGATGACACAGTCGTGTATAGGACGATCACCAACAGATCTGACCAGGACCAGCAACAACAGGATCTCAATCGGTTAGCTGAGTGGGAGGCGAGCTGGGATATGGAATTTCATCCGGCCAAGTGCCAGACACTGTCAGTCTCTAGAACTTGTACTCATCTAAACTACCAATATGAATTACATGGCCATTAACTTGAGTCAGTTTCCTCCGTAAGGTACCTGGGTGTTACCATTCAAAGAGAGGTCTCCTGGGACGAGCATATTAACAATGTGTGCAACCAGGCAAACAAGACCCTGGGGTTCTTAAGGCGTAATCTAAAGATCAGCAACTCCAGTGTGAAAGAAAGAGCCTATAAAACCTTTGTCCGGCCGCTTTTAGATTATGCATCTTCGGTCTGGGACCCATTCACCCAGAAGAGCATTGACAGGTTGGAGGCAGTACAGCGACGGGCAGCATGCTTTGTCCTGAACCGCTAAAAGAATACCTCTAGTGTTGGCAGCATGCTAAAAACACTGGGCTGGTCACTATTGGAGGAACGACGACGACTATCCAGGCTCTCCATGATTTACAAGATAAATAATGGGCTAGTCCACTGCTCTGGCATTAAACAGAAACTCGTCCCTCTCCCCCATAGACAGCGACGACGCCATGACAGGCAGTTCCGGCTCATACCAGCGAGAAGCCAGTATAGGAACTGCACATTCCTGCCAAAGATAATCATGGACTGGAACAAGCTTTCAAAAGGAACAGTTGAGGCGACTCATTTGCGTCTATTGCCTCAGGCCTTCCAACCCTCAGTGCATGATACCCTCACTCAGTTTCTCTTGTAACCAGTGAAATATCCTCATCAACACCAGGCACAGAGACATTGCAAATCCCATCTACATTCATAGGAGCCATAATGATCTATAAATTGATCGTGGGTCCTTAATATATAGAAGGAGAAGAACTATGTTTACAAAGTACATAATATGTGTATCATGTAAATGTGTGTTCAAGTAATATGTGTACCGAGTAATGTGTCCTGAGTAAATATGTGTACCAAGGAGATATGTGTACCAAGTAGATATGAGTACCAAGTAATGTGTTCCAACATAGATCAGTGGCGTAGCTAGGGTAAGTGCCGCCCGGGGCTAGCCCAGATTTTTTCCCCGTCATCCTGCTACCAAAAAAAACTGAACTATGCAGTTTGCTGAAAAGTCCGTCTCTCAATATAAAGAAAAAAGTGCCCCCCCCCCCACGGGGCAGACCGACCCCCTCCTACGCGCCTGACAGGAGATGAAAGGTAGGTCTCTCACAAAGTCCAATGAGATCAACATCCCACTCTTTGTTTTGGTGTAAACGACCAGCTAACCACGCGTCATCAGGACACGCCCACGTCACGTCCTCCATCATTGATGAGGCCTGACCATTATCGTGATTATCTGACTGTAAGTGCAAGAACATGGGCGTTGACACGGTCTCGTTTCTGATACGTACTTTAGGGGCAATACAAACTAGATGGCGCAATGAATCTCAGAGGGTGTGACCAAGACAAGGAGGCACGTGCCGTGGGTGCCACTTGAAACGAGTGGAGTCGGGGGCGGGGGGGGGGGCAAAAAAAAAATCAGCAAGCTATAAAAATAATAGATATACCAGAAATTTTTCGTTTGTTTTTGCTTACAAGAATACATCTTTATCTCTGTCAGTAACTATGTGTACACTGATTTGTATGGTCCATCTACTCTTACAATGACCAACATTGCATAAACCATGTTAACCATCACACGAATAAGGCAAAAACTAACCGCAATACTATGAAAGAAAGAAGTCACGTGTGTCAGAGAGCTGTCTCTGAATACGCAGCTTATTCTGAAATAAGGATTTTTTTTTAAAGTTAAAAAACAAAAAAGGACAGCTCGACTTTTTAATAAAAGTCATAACTAAGAAACATGCAGTAGAACATATAGATCACGTGCTCGCTTCTCGCGTCTTACTAGAACAGCGGTTCTCAACCTGCGGGTCGCGACCCCTTTGGGGGTCGAATGACCCTTTCCCAGGGGGTCGCCTAAGACCATCGGAAAACACACAAACTATACAAGTATGAAGTACAAAAGAAGATAATTTTGTGGTTGGGGGTCGCCACAACAAAAAAAACTGTACAAAAGGGTCGGGGCATTGGAAAGGTTGAGAACCACTGTACTAGAAGAACTTTCCAAAAATAGATTACTACAGCTTGAACTACGTGCTCGCGGATATTCTGCTAGCGATATCAGTGAATAACTTTTCAGTGCAGATTGCACTGTCGCAGTTTGGTGACTGGTTACAAAATAAGTCAAGCGGAGAGTTGCTTTGGCCGTTTTAAAAAATGGATTTCAGCTGCTGTTTTCGATCCTATAAAATATGTCAATATAACCTTTTTATGTGGAACATTAGGGAATAGACAGCGAAAAACCAACAAACCGGTTAGATATGGATTCGTAAAACCGTAACAACGGGTTTCCTCAAAAATATTGATTAAAAAAACCTACAACCTCACGTTATCAATACCCTTGTCTGAAATGGCAAGGCTGTTGTAAAGGTTGGCTAAGGCTGTTGTAAAGGTTGGCTAAAGCTGTTGCAAAGGTTGTCTAAGGCTGCTGTAAATGTGATCTAATCATCATCATCATGATCATCATGTCCCGTAGTCCTTCGACCGTTGGGGCGCCACAGATGACATAAAAACTATTCTTCTCCATTCCTCTCGGTCTTCTGCCCTATGCATAGCATCGCCTAGTTTTAATCCCGTCCAATTTTTAATGTTGTCTTCCCATCTTTTTTCTATTTCTTCCTCTTCTTCTTCCTCCTCTAGTAGTGCCCTGCATGCTTTCTTTGGCGAGCCCTTGTTTTCTTGTCACTAGACCATACCACTCAAGTTTGCGCTTTTTACAGACGTCAAGAGGTCATCGTACTGCCCAGTTGCTTGACGAATCCTTTCTTTTTTTACTTGTTCATTGGTGATATGGTCTCTATAGCAGATGCCAAGAATGCCTCTGAAACATCTCATCTCCTTCGCCTTTATGTTCTTTTCAAGTTCTGCTGTTAATGTCCAGGACTCACAGACATATAAGAAAATGGAGAGGATTAATGAGCGCATCAGCCTGATTTTGGTGCGGGGGCTATATTTTTGTCGTTCCATATTTTCGTGAGCCTCTTTAGTGCTGTTATGGTCTGCGCAATCCTGGACATCAATTCGGGCTTGTAGCCTTCTTCCGAAACTATTGCTCCGAGGTACTTGAAACTGCCAACTGTCTCTAATCTTTCCTCCCCGACATTAATTTCAGTGGCGATGCCAATGGTGCTATTCGTCATAATCTTTGTCTTTTCTGCACTGATTTACATGCCAAAGGACGATGAAGTCTTGTCGAGACGCTTTACCAGGTTGGCTAGCTCTTCTTCGCTTCCAGCCAGTCCGCCTAAGTCATCCGCAAAGCGTAGGTTGGTGTTTGTTCTGCCACCAATGCTGACTGTCCCTACATGCGATTCCAGTGCATCTGGCATTTTTCTCTCTAAGCAGATGTTGAACAGGGTGGGGGAGAGCAAGCAGCCTTGTCGTACTCCAACCGTGGTCTTGAACCATTCTCCGATGTTATTGTTGAAGAAGACTGCGCTGGTGGCCTTATCATAGAGGCTGCTTATCATTCTGGTTAAGTTTGTGTTGATGTTGTAGTGTCTCATGGTGGCCCATAAAGCAGCATGCCAAACCCTGTCGAATGCCTTCTTGAAATCCACAAAGACGTGGTATAGGTTTTGTTGATGTTGAGCATATTTCTCACATAGTATCCGGAGGTTTAGGATCTGCTCAGTAGTGTCACGTCGTTGCCTGAAGCACGCCCGTTCTTCAGCTATGATACTGTCAGCATATGCTCTTAGTCGGTTCAGTATGACTTTTAGCATAACCTTGCCTGGGTGGCTTATTAGGCTAATGGTGCGATAGTTTTGGCATAGTTGTAGGTTACCTTTCTTGGGAGGATGATGATGAGCGATTGGGTCCATGATTTGGGCCATTCCCCTGTCAGACATATTTTGTTACAAATATTGATTAGGCCATTTATCATTGCTTCTCCTCCTCATCACCAATTCGGCAGGGATATTATCCACTCCTGCGGCCTTTCCTATTTGGAGTGCTTGGACTGCTGCTTCTACTTCTGCGCGGAGAATATGGAAGCTTTCATTGTCCGTTGCTGGGGGAGACATTAAGGATCTCAGGGTCTATCTTTATATTTTCATTATACAGCTCTGAGCAGTATTCAGTCCATCTTTTCAGGATATCATTTTCCTCGGTCAAACATTTACCATTTTTATCTTGTATGGTAGTACTACGCCATTGCTTTGCAGTGGTTGCTTCTTTCACTAACTGGTATGCCTTCCAAGCAATGATAGGATGAAAATTTGCAGCGCTTAACATTATAGACGCAGATTGTTCAGACATGGACACACTGATTGATAACTTTAACACAGCTGTGACGGACACAGCCCATGGCATCCTTGGTAAACATCGACCAACACAAAAACTATGAGTGACAGCTGACATCCTCGATCAGTGTGATAAACGGAGGCAGTTAAACTTAAAGAAAACAAAGGTGGTAGATACAGGGGGGCCCGATAAATATAGAAAGATTAACCAAACCATCAAAAAAGGTATGAGAATGGCAAAGAAGAACTGGATTGAAGAGCAATGCTACGACATTGAAAATTGCTTGAAGAAACACAATGTGGTCTAAGGCTGTTGTAAAGATTGTCTAAGGCTGTTGTAAAGGTTGGCTAAGGCTGTTGTAAAGGGTGGCTAAGGCTGTTGTAAATGTGGTCTAAGGCTTTTGTAAAGCTTGACTAAGGCTTTTGTAAAGCTTGACTAAGGCTGTTGTAAATGTGGTCTAAGGCTTTTGTAAAGCTTGACTAAGGCTGTTATAAAGGTTGTCTGAGGCTGCTGTAAAGCTTGGCTAAGGCTGTTGTAAAGGTTGGCTAAGGATGTTGTAAAGGTTGTCTAAGGCTGTTATAAAGGTTGGCTAAGGCTGTTGTAAAGGCTGGCTAAGGATATTGTAAAGGTAATCTAAGGCTGTTGTAAAGGTTGTCTAAGGTTAATGTAAAAATTTTCTAAAGCTGTTGTAAAGGTTTTTTCAAGGCTGTTGTAAAGTTTTCTAAGGCTGTTGTGAAGGTTTTTTCAAGGCTGTTGTAAAGTTTTCTAAGGCTGCTGTGAAGGTTTTTTCATGCTGTTGTAAAGTTTTCTAAGGCTGTTGTAAAGGTTTTTTCAAGGCTGTTGTAAAGTTTTCTAAGGCTGTTGTGAAGGTTTTTTCAAGGCTGTTGTAAGGTTTTCTAAGGCTGTTGTAAAGGTTTTTTCAAGGCTGTTGTTAAGTTTTCTAAGGCTGTTGTAAAGGTTTTTTCAAGGCTGTTAAGTTTTCTAAGGCTGTTGTAAAGGTTTTTTCAAGGCTGTTGTAAAGTTTTCTAAGGCTGTTGTAAAGGTTTTTTCAAGGCTGTTGTAAAGGTTGTCTTTCTAAGCGTTATATACAGACATTGACATAAGAAGGGGATTATAATTATGAAATTATATCCGAGGTCTGCTCACATTTCAGAATGTTCTATCGGGCCACAAGACCAGGAGACAGCAACTTCCTGCACTGTGTCCAGTTTATGCACTATTGTCTATGCACAGCCCATATAAGGTTAATGAATTCCACCTTCATATCGACGTACCGTAGTATTTATGTATCCAGGAAACAATATTGAATTATTCAAACATTGGAACTGACAAGGGCGGCTCCATAAACATGACAGAAAAGGTGGGTAGAACATTTGGGGGAGCTGAACGGACAAAGATAACAAATTGTGATGAAATTGCAATTTATTATAGTTGTCCTACATTTGATGATGTTCTTTGAACAATAGCAGCTGGGAGGAATCTATGGCTCCCCAACTCTGTCTTAACAACCACGGCTGGGAGGAATCTATGGCTCTCCACCTCTGTCTTAACAACCACGGCTGTGAGTAATCCATGGCTCTCCACCTCTGTCTTAACAACCACGGCTGGAAGTAATCTATGGCTCTCCACCTCTGCCTCAACAACCACGGCTGTGATGTATCTATGGCTCTCCGCCTCTGTCTTAACAACCACGGCTGGAAGTAATCTATGGCTCTCCACCTCTGCCTCAAAAACCACGGCCGTGATGTATCAATGGCTCTCCACCTCTGTCTTAACAACCACGGCTGTGAAACCCAAGGCCCGAGGCCTACATGCGGCCCCATGAAATATTTAAAAGATAATATACGAAGTACTGTGTTCAAGCCATGTAAAGTGGAAAATGGTGGAACATGTATGTTTAAGCTTGAAAATACCAGACAAGACAATTAAGCAGACGTTTCGGCTAGAAGACTTCTTCAGCAGACGATAAAATGAAATAAACACCAGGTACATTCAAACCAAGAATAAAGTGCATGTTTTTTCTTCAAAGCTCTGAATGTATTCACAACGTTTAATACAGCCACTAGAACTTGAGTGAACGGATTTAATCTTTTCTTAAAATGTAACAACTGTGAAGGATTCCTTGTAAAAGCTTTTGAGGATTCATGATCGCAGAGAAATATTGTCTATCTGTAATAATAATCACACAGGAAATGTATACATTGTTCCAGAGCTTATCTTCGAACTGACCTCGAACTGAATGTTTGAACTGAATGTTTGAACTGAATGTTTGAACTGAATGTTTGAAGTGAATGATTGAACTGAATGTTTGAACTGAATGTTTGAAGTGAATGATTGAAGTGAATGATTGAAGTTAATGATTGAAGTTAATGATTGAACTGAATGTTTGAAGTGAATGATTGAAGTGAATGATTGAAGTGAATGATTGAAATGAATGATTGAAGTGAATGATTGAAGTGAATGTTTGGAGTGAATTATTGAAGTAAATGTTTGAAGTGAATGATTGAAGTGAATGATTGAAGTGAATGATTGAAGTGAATATTTGAAGTGAATGATTAAAGTGAATGATTGAAGTGAATGATTGAAGTGAATGTTTGAACTGAATGTTTGAACTGAATGATTGAAGTGAATGATTGAACTGAATGATTGAAGTGAATGATTGAAGTAAATGATTGAAGTGAATGATTGAAGTGAATGATTGAAGTGAATGATTGAAATGAATGATTGAAGCCCATCTTCTGTGACTTGCATTAAAAGTAGAGCCTTTATTTATCTCGAGAATAATTGAATATTATCATGTCCCCCCCCCCCCCACCCAAAAAAAAAACAAACAAAAAAACAAAAAACAACCCACCAAAACAATAAAAATTAATTTCTTCCTTTCGGCCTTGTGAAAAAAAAAAATTAAAAATTGCCAGCACATGGACACCATTTGCACCAGTCGACATCTGGACAATATTTGCACCACCCGACATCTAGTGTTTCTAAATGTCCGTCAGCCGCCTCAATTTGGTTTGTGTCTGAATATCAATCATAGATCAAACTCTGCATAAGTCAATACATGAGTTAGTGTCAAGATGATTATCACTTTTAAAATGTGGGCGGTGATCAAGTCTTAATCGTTGTTATTAATGTTTTTATTGTACATGGTGTACGCAAATGATGTACACTCCATCGTGGACTGTTTATGTGTACAGTAACATTGGATTTTTTATGGCGTCCTTTTAAAAAAATCATTTATATTACAGCTTCGATTATGTTCGTGGCTGGCTGGTAAAATCGTCGAATGGCTAATTGCCCCACTTCCCGTCAAACTATCATGCAAAGTTTCAGCCCCATCCCCCTGCCCAAACCCCCAACAAATATTTGTTTCTCCAGTTTTTCAAAGGGAAGATGAAGGAAATAGGACGACACTGGTTTCACGAAATATAAAACCCGATTACTGCGCTAAATGGGATCATTTTTTAAAACAAATATGGCGCAGTCATTTGGGACCGAATGGTCTCGTTTTATACTAAAATAGTTGGTGAAATAAATATGCCGTGTAGAAGTGGGTGGGTCATTGGAATATACTATAAAATAATGAAATAATACAAATGCATATTGTAGAGAACCTTGCTCGTCTCTGCTCTCTAATTAATTTGCAACCTTGATCACTCTGTCTCTCGTCTGCACCAATATGACAACTCAACGATGGTTATAGTCTTTGAACATTTATTTGTCTTATCCTTTGACTTCACTTTCTCTCGCTCTCTCTGTCGTACTCAACTCCGACTGGCACGGTCCCTCTCTAACTCTTTCGTTCTCGGTTTCTCTCGTTTATTCTCTACTCCTGTCCGTCGGAGTCTCCCATCTGTCCACTAGCCTCCCCGACTGAGTTCTGCCCGGCTGAATTCTGCTTCCCCGGCTGAGTTCTCCCTAGTCCGTCCAACTGTCCCTTTTATAAGTCCCAAGTTCCCAGGGCCCCAATCCCCTTCTTATGTAACACACCGCGTAATAGGTCATAAACCAACGCCGCCATTCCGTCGCGGACAATCTGACAAGCTTGACACTTTGTTTGATGTGGGACTCCCCCACCATCCCTTACGGGTCGACTATTGTCTGGACACTCCACGGGTCGACTATTGTCTGGACACTCCAGAATATTGAGGGTTTAGGCGAAAAAAACTTTGTTTTACGTGTTGTTTAATTTAGGCCACATTATATTTAGATGACATCTGTCTATAGGTAACACCTGGTGTTGGAGTGAGACGGTGGGTGTCTTACGACACAGATAATCCAAGGCTAAAACATCTGGAAGTTTAATGAGTTATTTACTGGAATGAAAACTCCTCAGTTGTACAATTTCTTCTTCTTTTTTTTTTTTTTTACCTAACCCTTTCACCATTGGACCCCATATGTGCCAGAAGGCGTAGAAATAAGTTGAAGATGTTTTGTTTTTATAATTTTGGCGGTCGAGTTGTTGTAGAACAGGTGCAGACTCTATGGTTTTGAAGAAAGACCGGCTCTCATTTCTCACACACATTGAGGGCTTTTTGTGAATGCAATTGTTTCCTCTTGACATCTTGGCTTTTTGCATAGAGTTTATCTGTCTAAGGAAGGGGGCAGTCAAACAAATTCAAAATAAGGAATAATCATGCTGCAGATTGTACACTAAATATAAAGTATTCATTTTAACCCCCAAAACAATAGAATCCTCAAACCCAGTATCATCTTCAAGTCTTGAGCCTGTCACGTGGAGTTGCTCGTTTTTCTTTTTCCAAACCAAGAAAAATACTATTCTAGATTTAAACTAAGAAAAGAAACTCTTCACTGCTTTAAGTGGAGCATACGTGTCATCAAATACCCCCTGACCAGATTTTATTTTAGTTGCCACCTCTCCTCACCACTTCGCATTACAAAGGGATGCCTTACAAGTTTAATGACGTCATCTAATGGGATATGCTTTTCTGTTTCTTGAGTCCACTGACCCAGTGACGAAATGTGTTTAGTTACAGCAACTTTGCATCTTCGTTTCAAGCTGTGAAGGTACTGGTGGACTGTGCTGGCTGGCGTGGATTGAGAAGGCATCGGTGGACTGTGAAGACATTGGTGGATTGTGGAAAGCATTGGTGGATTGTGAAAGCATTGGTGTACTGTGGAAAACATTGGTAAATTGTGAAGGCTAAGGTGGATTGTGAAGGTACATGAGCATTGTGAAGACACACGTTGATTGTGAAGGTAGATGAGAATTGTGAAGACACACGTTGATTGTGAAGGTAGATGAGAATTGTGAAGACACACGTTGATTGTGAAGGTAGATGAGCATTGTGAAGTCACACGTTGATTGTGAAGGTGGATGAGCATTGTGAAGACACACGTTGATTGTGAAGGTAGATGAGCATTGTGAAGACACACGTTGATTGTGAAGGTAGATGAGCATTGTGAAGACACACGTTGATTGTGAAGTGGGCGAGGCAATGGTCGAGTTTGGACACTTACATTTTCTTACCCTTGTTTTAAGGAGAAAAATTAATTTAGATAAAATGAACGTTTAAATCTGACACTTTCAGTCCACAGCTTTGGCATTGGTGAATAACTTTTTTTACTGAGACATCTTTTTAACGTTAGATTTACTCTTAAATAATGGTCTCTGGCTTCGCTCAGCTTTAACATTAACTGAAACGGGATGGCCACAAGTTCAATGTTTTAAATAGCTATTTTAAATGTATCTTTACTTAGGAGAACATTTTCATTGATACTTTAGAGCGTTTTTTGTCAGTATCGTAAATTTACGTGTACGCTGATAGCGCTTTAGAATATTTTTTTCCGAAAACAAACCCGAGCAAAGCCGGGTATATCGGCTAGTATTTTTTTAAATAAAATAGAATAAACGCTTTAAGACAAATATAATTTATAAAGTACATAGCCATAAAAAAACAACTGAAGTTGTTAACACATATTCTAAAAAGCAAGCAGGAAGATAAAATAAGAACATTAAAAATGAAAACAAACTGTCGACGGGTTCCAGGCTTACCACCAGAAGGTCAAGGCCGAAATTAGAGAGCAACGTTTTGCAGTGATTACCTCCCCATGTTCACACAAACATTTAGAACCTCCCATAAAAGTCTGGCTTAATCAGGAGCAGGAAGAGTTGCGTTCTCTTTCCAGTGAGCTGTTTAAATTCTATTCGCTTAGTTCCACCATGGGAATATATTTTTCCCTGGCCACAATTCCTGGAACCAAATTCCGGAAGGTCGATGTCTTTCTTTGTGATTTAATTTGGCATTTGCAGCACCAACCATTGACTTAAATGACATGAATAACTTTGAAATATGTAAGAATGTGTAATAAGTTGATGGTGGGGTGTCTGTAAGCAATCTGTAAGTAAAGAAATGGGAAGTACAAGTGCTTTTGAAATCTTGAACAGAGAGATCCATGAACAGAGAGATCCTTGAACAGTGAGATCCATGAACAGCGATATCCATGAACAGAGACATCGATGAATAGAGACATCCATGAACAAAGAGATAAATGAACGGACACATCCATGACCAGAGAGATCCACGAATTGAACAAACGAGTCAGCTAAAACCCTTTCCCGGTATACTGAAAGAGACAAAGATTTAATAATTCAAAATACCTACAACTGTTTAGTTGCATTGTTTGGATATTTAATTTCATGACTTTGTTATTTAATTTTTGTGTATCGCTACATAGCTACATAGCTATATAGTTGTACGCAACATTGCACTGTGGCCTCCTCATGATGACAATACCTTCAAGTGGACACGTCTGGCTTGTCCCCACTGATAGTCAACCAAGTCATTTCTGGGGAAACTGGATACGTCTCGAAACAAGGACACAATTTGGTTGGACATTCGTGTCACAGACAAAAAAAACCCAAGTACAAGACACGGGGTTCTAAAAGACGCATGAGGCAGTTGTACATAATATATTATTAGAACATTTGTGTAACAGACAATACGCTCAAGTAAATGACAAAATGTTCTACAAGAAGCATGAGGCAGCTGTACATATATTATTAGAACATTTGTGTCACAGACAATAAGCTCAAGTACAAGACAAAACATACTCAAAGAAGCTTGAGGTAGGGATCTATCAATATATTGTATAATAAAATAATAAATACACTGCACTTTGGGAAAAGTAAAATAATTTTAAAGGGATGGCATCAGCTGCCATATGCCCTTCCCCCCACCCCACCTTCTTTTTGGGAATCCCTATTTCCACGAAGCGGCTCCCCCAAGATGTTTCGCTCTAATGGCGAACCGTCTCGCTACCCCAGGAACGGCGAAGGGGTGGCCTCCTTGTAATTTGGCATTACTTATTAAGGGGGTGGATTCCTACTTCTGATAACTCTGACCAGTGGATTGAGGTGGGGGTGGTCAAAATGTACTTCTTCCTACGCATATAGGGAGATCTTCACTGGAACCTTTCGAAGGTTTCCTCGGACCTGTCAGTAGATCCTAGTAGGGTTTAATGCTAAACTGGTACCGGACACTCCAGACCCATTATATCTTAGTAGGGTATAATTCTAAACTGGTACCGGACACTCCAGACCCATTAGCGTCTGGAGTAGCGTCTTATCACTATCCATGTTTTCATGGAGTAGCGCCCTATCACTGTCCATGTTTTCATGGAGTAGCGCCCTAAAACTACCCAGGTTTTAATGGAGTAGCGCCCTATCACTACCAATGTTTTAATGGAGTAGCGCCATAACACTGCCCATGTAATAGGGGCCGTCCATTAAGTACGTCACACCATATTTGGAGAACTTTGACATCCCTCCCCCCGTCACAATCTGCCATAAATCTAAGGACCGTTCCTTCTAAAGTACGTCACACTTTCAAACTAAAACACTTTTAAACAATCAACTAATTCAGATGTCATCTAAAACACACTTACTGCTTAACCGTTAAATTCATACAAGTGAACTCTACTGTCAGAATAAATATATCACAACAGAAAGTTTAACATCACTGTCAGAATACATCTATTACAACAGAAAGTTTCACATCACTGTCAGAATACATCTATAACAACAGAAAGTTTCACATCACTGTCAGAATACATCTATCACAACAGAAAGTTTAACATCACTGTCAATGTCAGGTTTAATGTGTATGATAAAAATAAAAAGACTTAAAATGTGTGAAGTCACACACGATCTTTACCCCTCCCCGTGTCACAAACTGTCACATTTTCTTAGGACCCCCATAACCCCCCTGTTGAGACCCGCTGGTCCTCACTTGTGTGAGACCCGCTGGCTCACACAACCTACCGGTCACTTGTCAGTCACTTGTCACGTGATCGACTCAATTAGGCCAGTACTGATGATAATAATGACTCATAGTCAGAAACAATGGAAGTTCCCGGTCAACCAGAAAAATGGTCAGCGTGCGACCAAGCTTGTGACCTAGGGTCAGCTGGTGAACCATTGGTTGACCAGGCGAAAAATTAGCATATAATATATTAATCATATGTATGACCCAGAGGTCACCGTTAACTGGACTTAGGTCAGCGTTAGTTCGATCCCAGTATATATAGAGTTGTAAGTCAGTTAGTCGCTCTCTCTCGTCCCTGTAATTACGGTAGTGTAATTGACAGACAAGTCTGAGCCTGGCTTATGACTATTTGCTTTTTGGAGTGTGTCCAATCAAGTGTCGTAGGGTTTGTAACATTATTATTGTTGTTAGTTTCACATATTTGTAATGTTAGCATTTTGCTAGAGGATATGTTAGGATTATAGTTAGTTATCAGGTCATTGTTAGAATACTACGTTATATGTATGATTAGTAATATTGTGATAAGACTGTAATTCTTAGTTGTAGCTTATGTTGTATCTATTATTCTCTTTACAGCCAGTTAGTAGTTAGTAGCCAGTTAGTAGTACAGTTGAAGTAGTTAGTTTAGTAAGTTACTACAGTTTGTACGTTAGCTCAGTTCAGTCAGTTGAATGAGATTAGGCTCAGGGCTATAGAGGCATATGCCATAGCAGAGCTCAGTAGACTAGAACTCAGTACTGTATAAGACGTCAGTGGTTAACAGTTTAACCCTGACGCAGTAATTGCACAAGGAAGATAATAACGAGCGAGTAACGCACTAGAGAGATAAGGTCAGCAGACGACCCAAACAGAAGTGTTGTAGAGGTAGCAGAGCGTGGCGAGCAGTTCCTCCCCCCCCCCCCTGCACAGCTGAGGGACCAGTGGCGACCCTTCCAGGGCTTTGTTGTGTGCTGTAAGAGTCTGGCAGTGTGTATAGCAGACGAGAACAGGCAAGAGAGGGCAAGCCGAGACGAACGTTCCACCGAACGTCCAGCATCATAACCTTGTATTAGTAAAGCATTGTATTTGTATCGATATTAAGTATTACTATTTGTGTGTTTCTATATGTATTTAGTATTTTAAATAATTAAAATAATTATTTGTGGCTGAACCACTGGTGTTTTTAAGTAATAGTAACGTTATTGTTATAACTGTTGATTGTAGTAATCATTCCCTAGACAGAGTCATAGTAATACTAATCAACGTATCGCTAGGGACCTTTATCTATATATATCCCCTGTTCTGAAAGTAATTATTCGTGGTTCGACATTTTGGGGACCAGAAATATATAGATAAGAATAGAATTTTCGACACCCCCCCCCCCCCCAACCTATTTTTTTTTCTTCTTCTTCTTTCTTTTTTTCTAAACGAAGCATGACGTAGTTTATGGACGACTCCTTGAGAATTATATCAACAAACATCTTTGGAGCAGCATAAAGTGAACAAATATGTTTTTTTCCACATTAAAACTAAAAATACAATTACCTGGACTCGCCCATCTGTCGAGAAAAATGTATCTTCATCATCAATAATATCAATAGAGTTGGAATTGGCAGATATAATTAGTTACACTAACAAAAATGTTTTTTTTTTTTTGAAAGAAGAGAAAAATCTGGCATTTATTTATGCAATAAGATTTTGCGAAAAAAAAAAAAAGGGTTTATTATTTGATAAACTCAATATAGAGAGGAAAACCCAAATTTTCCAATAATAATTTGTTGAATGCATCAATGAAAACAATTATTGAAAAGAAACGGACAGATAATTTGATTTATAATTGTTGAATATTGATCATTGCATTCAATAGAGAGGCAAGAGGTCAGTTTCTTTATTACGTACGGCTGACGTCACAGTGAAACTAACTGGTAGTGAGTTCAAACATGGGTTAATCTTCCCTTATCAGTTCCGTAGTTCCTAAACTGTTTGTCTCCCTTTGCATAGCGGCCGGTCGGATCAGAGTCACGTTATGTCAGGAACGCAATACTTCGGGGCTTTTATTTGTCATGTAATATTGTGACGAGGGGTGGGGTTGGTGGGGTGGGTGCGCCGTATGTAATGGACTATTGATGTATCAAATATATAAAAAACCCGGCAGGTCAGTAATGGTGCAAAATTGTATAATTTGTTTGGTCATACATATAATTCACCACCCCCCAACCCCCAAAATTTTTCGCACGGAAAGGCAGGTCAGCAATGGTACACAAACTACAATCTGAAAGGCAGGTCAGCAATGGTACACACACTACAATCTGAAAGGCAGGTCAGCAATGGTACACAAACTACAATCTGAAAGGGAGGTCATCAATGGTACACAAACTACAATCTGAAAGGCAGGTCAGCAATGGTACACAAACTACAATCTGAAAGGCAGGTCAGCAATGGTACACACACTGCAATCTGAAAGGCAGGTCAGCAATGGTACACACACTACAATCTGAAAGGCAGGTCAGCAATGGTACACAAACTACAATCTGAAAGGCAGGTCAGCAATGTACACAAACTACAATCTGAAAGGCAGGTCAGCAATGGTACACACACTACAATCTGAAAGGCAGGTCAGCAATGGTACACAAACTACAATCTGAAAGGCAGGTCAGCAATGGTACACAAACTACAATCTGAAAGGCAGGTCAGCAATGGTATACACACTACAATCTGAAAGGCAGGTCAGCAATGGTACACAAACTACACCCTGAAAGGCAGGTAAGCAACGGTACACAAACTACAATCTGAAAGGCAGGTCAGCAATGGTACACAAATTACAAACTGAAAGGTAGGTAAGCAATGGTACACAAACTACAAACTGAAAGGTAGATAAGCAATGGTACACAAACTACAAACTGGCTGACATGTCACATTACTTAAGTGCCATCTGTGTGACATGTGAACCTTTAGATTTTTATCTTAAGAAAAGTATGTAACCGTTTAGCAAAACAAATCATAATAAATTTACTCAATAGCCACCCAATAGCCACACAACAGCCACACAACAGCCACACAATAGCCACCTAAGTATCACCCATTTGCACTTAGCATCCGAGACCTTATCAAAACCCAACCAATCTTTTATGCTGAGCTAGTGCTATAAAAGAGTAAATGACACCTGTTTCTGAGAGTAAATGACACCTGTTTCTAAGAGTAAATTTTAACCAGGCTTAGACACATTTAACACCAACATTGAGTTGCCTCCCACTCAGGGCGGCCATTTTGGATAGATCTACTATACACGGTGCTCATTTACATAACGAAACCTTCATTTATTTTCGTGCGAACTTTCTTATTTAGAAACCCGTAAATCATATGTATATTAAAACATACGCCCCCCACCCGCCACCATATTTTATCTCTCTTAACGCCTTGCACCTGGCACGTGTGGTTTCCGTAGGTCTTCTTCTTCTTTTTTTTTCGTTCTTGTCTTCTTCCTTTCCTGTTGGCTAATTTAAATTGATTGAGAAAATCTAATGCTAAAGCATGTACATTAATGGAAACTTTCCAGCACCATTTCTTTAGGCTACCGACAGCAGAGCTCGGACAGCGCACAGGGATTAAACTGCGACCACAGACCACTGGGATTGGACTCATGGACCACAGATCACGGGGATTGGACTCAAGGGCCACAGACCACGGAGATTGGACTCACGGACCACAGATCACGTGGATTGGACTCACGGACCACAGACCACGGGGATTGGACTCACGGGCCACAGACCACGGGGATTGGACTCACGGGCCACAGATCACGGGGATTGGACTCACGGGCCACAGACCACGGAGATTGGACTCACGGGCCACAGATCACGTGGATTGGACTCACGGACCACAGACCACGGGGATTGGACTCACGGGCCACAGACCACGGGGATTGCCCTCAGTTCCACAGACCACGGGATTGGGTTCACGGGCCACAGACCACGGGCTTGGACTCACGGGCCACAGGAGTAGTTACAGCACAAAAAAAAAAAAAAAGGCTGCGATTACACTGGCTCCGTATTTCGCCGACGCCCAAGACTGAAGAAATACAAGACCGAATTCGGTAGAGAACAAAAACAACAAACAGATGCAAAAAAAACAAACAATGTGAAGATATTAACATTAACTCAGTCAAGATCTGTCACAGTCGGTGCTCCGCGGCAGTGTACCAACGACCGTCGGTAAAATCAAAATTTTTTTGAAGTTTCGAGAGTTTAAATAATTAAATAACATGGCGGCTCGATACGAGAGTATATTCCAGAATTTCATCTTAGAAAATTGTCAACATTGTATTTATAGCTACAATTTATCATTTTATTTTTTAGAAGAAAGAATGCGCAGCCATTAAATTGTTACTTTGTTCGGTTTGCGGCCATAAATCAGCGTTGACAGTCGCTAGACTGTTGTCATAAGAGGTCAAGGCCGTTGTCACGATAGGCAATCAAAACAGCTTCTACACTACCCGAGCAGCTTGGATTGTTCTAAAGTTTCAGAATAGCTGGGACATGTACAACGCACACATATTATATAATAAACTACCACAGTTTCTGCTTGCTATAATTTATATTATAATTTTAAAATATACATGTCAAATGTGACGGTAGTAGTATTAGGGATCGATACAACAGACCAACAACAACACAGCAGCTTCAGATAGCAAGCTCTAACTTATTATTATACCAAAAGAGATTTTTAAAAAATGGCAAAGAAAAAAAAAAGAAGAAAAAAGAGGCAAACACCCCCTTTCCCCATGCAGGGTCGGCCTTAGGCCACTGCAACCGATGCGGTCGCAATGGGCCCCGCACTTTCATAGGCCCCGCCCCGAATTTATTTTCTAATAAAAAATCTTAATTTTCACTTATTATCCTTATCCTCTACCCAGAATGGGCCCCGCGCAATCCGTTTCGCATAGGGCTTCACAATTGTTAGGGTCGGCCCTGCCCCCCCCCCCCCAACCTAATTGAAGTTGTAATTTTCGTTGTATGTTGTATCATTTCGTTCAGTCTCATAAATTATCTCTTTATGCAATCGAATCACTTTCTTTCTTTCTTAGACTTTCTAAGTTTAATTAACGCTCAATTTAAAGGTCTACCACTTCGAATATGGTTAGTAGGATTAAAATAGTGGCACATTCGCTTCAACTGTGTCATCGCACAAACTTTCAGGATTGAGCACTAGTCATAAATTGCTCAACACTAGTCATAAACAGCTTAACATTAGTCATAAATTGCTTAACACTAGTCATAAACAGCTTAACACTAGTCATACATTGCTTAACACTAGTCATAAACAGCTTAACACTAGTCATACATAGCTTAACACTAGTCATAAACAGCTTAACACTAGTCATACATAGCTTAACACTAGTCAAAAAACGCTTAACGCTAGTCATACATAGCTTAACACTAGTCATACATAGCTTAACACTAGTCATACATAGCTTAACACTAGTCATACATAGCTTAACACTAGTCATACATAGCTTAACACTAGTCATACATAGCTTAACACTAGTCATACATAGCTTAACACTAGTCATACATAGCTTAACACTAGTCATACATAGCTTAACACTAGTCATAAACAGCTTAACACTAGTCATACATAGCTTAACACTAGTCATAAAAGGTCAAGTCTGCGAACGTTTCCGATGTAAACACAATGTAGGACGGATTTCTATACCGTAAGATCGGTCTTATATTACGTCAGTCTTGGATGTCGGTAAAATATGGAGTCAGAGTAAACAAAGCCTAAGGATGTAAGGGTGATAGTATTATCATTATTATTAAAGTGGTCTTATATAGCGTGGTGCTCCAGGCCAGTGGTCTTATATAGCGTGGTGCTCCAGGCCAGTGGTCTTATATAGCGTGGTGCTCCAGGCCAGTGGTCTTATATAGCGCTGTGCCCCAGCCTAGGGCTGGGCCAGTGGTCTTATATAGCGTGGTTCTCCAGGCCAGTGGTCTTTTATAGCGCGGTGCCCCAGCCTAGGGCTGGGCCAGTGGTCTTATATAGCGTGGTGCTCCAGGCCAGTGGTCTTATATAGCGCGGTGCCCAAGCCTAGGGCTGGGCCAGTGGTCTTATATAGCGCGGTGCCCCAGCCTAGGGCTGGGCCAGTGGTCTTATATAGCGTGGTGCCCTAGCCTAGGGCTGGGCCAGTGGTCTTATATAGCGTGGTGCTCCAGGCCAGTGGTCTTATATAGCGCGGTGCCCAAGCCTAGGGCTGGGCCAGTGGTCTTATATAGCGTGGTGCCCTAGCCTAGGACTGGGCCAGTGGTCGGCAAACTCATCTGTCAAAAGAGCCCCCCCCCCCCCCCCCCAAAAAAAAATCAGTAGTAGGACGATTAAAAAATGTGTGAGAGCCAAATTATTTCTTTTCAAGAACCTGTCAAGAGCCATGTTTTTTCGGAATCGGCTTGAACTAGCTACTAGACATTACATACAAATAGATAAAATAATATTCATCTTATTCTTATTTATTGACAAAAAATACAAAACACGCATTTAATGTGAACTATGAACTTGCTTTTAATGTGAACTTCGACCTTGCATTTAATGTGAACTATGACCTTGCTTTTCCTTGGAAAGTTTTGATAAGTCTGGTTCGTATGTCGTTTTTAATTTCAAGCAGTATTCCAGATTCTCATCATTCAGAAGATTCTAAATTTACTTTTGATGAGGTTCATGCTTCAAAATGTTTGTTCACATGAATACGTAGAGCCAAAGAGCCACACTCAGGTCGCTAAAGAGTTGCATTTGGCTCGCGAGCCGCGATTTGCAGACCACTGGGCATGGCTCACCGAGCTTCACATAAAAATGAACAAAAAGAAAAAATGACATTAAAACAATTTGCATAAAATTATTCAATGTAAACTTGTAATCCTCATCTCTTTTTGCATTAATACAATATGCCTACATATTGATCGGCCTAGATCAGGGGTCTCAAACTCAAATCATCCGGGGGCCGCAGGAGGTAGGGTCTGAGTAAGACTGGGCCGCATCAAGTATTCCACACAAGAAAGCGATTAAAAATTCAATAAAGTACAACTGTTACAATCTGCTCAACCTTTATTATTAACAAATGAAACATGAAGGGTTCTCAAGGAGAGGCGTGGCTAAGGGGGCAGGAGAGGACAGATGTCGCTGCATGCCAGGCTAGTTAGTGGCGCCAAAATGGGCTTTGATATTATTTTATTGATGAAAATAGTAGGCTTGAGAGTTGAAAAAAGAAATGAATCTTGTCTCCGGGCGCCAAACACTCTAGCTACGCCTCTGTTCTCAAGAACTAGGCTTCAACACTTAATTCCTCCGACTCCTAGTTGCCAGACACCTGGAAGCGCTACTTCTTACACAGCTGAGCAACATTTGGCTTGAGTGAGGAAGCAACTGAGACCCTAAGTATAGCCTGCAGATGCACATCAGTAAGTTTGGTCCTAAACTTTAACTTGTTAGGTACTCCCAATAGGGCACACGATCCGCTTGAACAACCTGGAAATCTCAGGGAAGGTGGAGGGCTATTCTTATAAATTGTCCAAGCTTGAGTGTTTTTCCATTCACCTCCCTGAACGTAGTTTTGAGTTTAAAATTGCACTGAAGATCACTCGGCTCTACTTGAAGCGCAAAAAAGTGTGGGGCATTTTCCACATTGAAGGAGTAAAGGTCAGCAAAATTTTGAAAAGTGGCTCTGTGTGTGGTTTGAAATCTGCAAACATGTGATCAAATTCTTCCCGCTGCTTTGCAATGGCATCAATATACTTACTACTGAATGGTGTGCCCGAGTCCATGACATTAGTATACTTACTTCTGAATGGTGTGCCCGAGTCCATGACATTAGTATACTTACTACTGAATGGTGTGCCCGAGTCCATAAGTACTTTACATGTTGGGAAATCGCAGAGGTTTCTCTGAGAAAGCTAGGCTTTCTATAACACAAGTTTTGTGCAGAATGCCCTGACATTGCCATAGGCAACACTGGCAAGCTGCCCCTGGCCTTGTAACTTCTTGTTGAGTATTTCAGCTCCTGTGTAATGTCAACATCAAAAGCCAAGTCCATGAGCCTTTTGTTATCACTTCTCCATGAAGGTTTTGATTTCTACTCTCAACTCACAAAAACTTTTCAAGACGTTTCCCCTACTAAACCAACGTTCACTCGTGAAGTAGATACCATCCTCACATGGTAACCGTATGTCCCCTAAAAAGGCGCGGAGCTGCCGGTGCTCCAAGCCCGTGGATCCTGTGTCAGATTGCTACGATTCACATAATTATGGTTTTGCATTACCCACTAACTGACCTTTGAAAATCTATTGATATATTTATGTAAGAAATTCAAAGCGTGCTTTCTCAATGGGGAAACGCGCGGGCCGCATTAACACATACACTTTACCGTCAGGTATCGGGCATATCGTCAATAGATAATGATGGGCCTAGATATTGATGGACCTAGATATTGATGGGCCTATATTTTGATAGGCTTAGCTATTGATTTGCCTAAATATTTGATAGGTCACACTATTAATGGACCCTGATTTAGATGGGTCTGTGTCTGATTCAGTATATTTAACACCCTTCCAAAGTTAGAACTACATATGTATACAGCTAGCTGACAAGACAGACAGTTTTACCGACAACATGGCTACAAGGCTGGGGTACGACTTTCCATTTCTGTGTTAACTTTTTTCAAAGATCTTTTTTCCATATACAATTCTTAAAATTTAACACTTGGAAACTAGTCTCGACATCTACGTCTGCGAACACGCCGACTTCGCCAGCGAGACGTTCATTCATTTTCCCGCCATCCACCGCAGCGCGCGAGTTCATTCGCGTGTGGCATCGGCGCGAGTATTTCACAACACCCCTCTCAACCAGTGGTCATAACTGTCAGCTTTATCGTCTGCTCAAAGGGTGTGTGGGAAAAAGATGATAATTTATTCTTAATTGTAATCACAGTGTTTGAAATGTTTCGCATTATTGTTTGAACGGACGCACTTGGACACGATTGTATACATCGGTAAAAAAAAAAAACACAAAGGATTTCACGATTGAACTAAAGGTAAGTAAACACGGACATTTTAAACTATACATATTAAACACGGACATTTTAAACTATACATTTTAAACACGGACATTTTAAACTATACATTTTAAACACGAACATTCTAAACTATACATTTTAAATCATGATTATAATATGTTGTCATAAAGATGACATATATGCAGGACTCTCAAGTGGCTAAGTTTGGCATGTATTGCTCAACAGGTGTGAGGCGGTAGCACAAAGCAACAACACCAACAACAATAAGTTAATGAGAGCTTTATTGTGCTTGTGAGAAATAAAACCGGCTGGTCGTTGTAATGTTTGCGTTGGTCGTGGATGTGAACGATGATGCCGGTGACAGTGTTGATAAGGATGGTGTTGGGTTGGGGGGGGGGGGGCGTTGTGATCGGCAACGTTGATGCTAGGCGGCGGATGTGTTTTTAGTGGTGGGAGTGTTATTGAGGCTGTTGGTACGGATGCGGTATGTGCCAAAGTTCCTCAGTCCCTACAAAACTGGATAAGTCAAAGAAATATTTCCCTCCCACGTACACCTGACGTATTGGCTGGACTTGAAGCAATGTCTCTCCCATCTTGTTCTCGGGCTAAATATTGATTAATGTAAATGTTTGATTTTCACTGTCAAGAATAATGCAGAAAATATTACCCCACTAAAGCATCATCCCCACAAAAAAGCATTACCCCACTAAAACATTACCCCACTAAAACATTACCCCACTAAAGCATTACCCCAGTAAAACATTACCCCAGTAAAACATTAACCCACTAAAATATTACCCCACTAAAACATTACCCCAGTAAAACATTACCCCACTAAAACATTACCCCACTAAAACATTACCACACTAAAACATTACCCCAGTAAAACATTACCCCACTAAAACATTGCCCCACTAAAACATTACCCCAGTAAAACATTACCCCACTAAAACATTACCCCAGTAAAACATTACCACAGTAAAACATTAACCCACTAAAATATTACCCCACTAAAGCATTACCCCAGTAAAACATTACCCCAGTAAAACATTAACCCACTAAAATATTACCCCACTAAAACATTACCCCAGTAAAACATTACCCCACTAAAACATTACCCCACTAAAACATTACCACACTAAAACATTACCCCAGTAAAACATTACCCCACTAAAACATTGCCCCACTAAAACATTACCCCAGTAAAACATTACCCCACTAAAACATTACCCCAGTAAAACATTACCACAGTAAAACATTAACCCACTAAAATATTACCCCACTAAAACATTACCCCACTAAAACATTACCCCACTAAAACATTACCCCACTAAAACATTACCACACTAAAACATTACCCCAGTAAAACATTTACCCAGTAAAACATTACCTCACTAAAACGTTACCCCAGTAAAACATTACACCACTAAACATTACCCCAGTAAAGCATTACCCCAGTAAAACATTACCCCAGTAAAACATTACCCCGTAAAACATTACCCCACTAAAACATTACCCCAGTAAAACATTACTACACTAAACATTAACCCAGTAAAACATTACCCCACTAAATATTACCCCAGTAAAACATTAACCCAGTAAAGCATTACTACACTAAACATTAACCCAGTAAAACATTACCCCACTAAACATTACCCCAGTAAAACATTACCCCACTAAATATTACCCCACTAAACAGTACCCCACTAAACATAACCCCAGTAAAACATTACCCCACTAAACATTACCCCACTAAACATTACCCCACTAAACATTACCTCAGTAAAACATTACCCGACTAAAACATTACCCCACTAAAACATTACCCCACTTAAACATTACCCCACTAAACATTACCCCAGTAAAACATTACGCCAGTAAAACATTACCACACTAAAACATTACCCCACTAAAACATTACCCCACTTAAACATTACCCCACTAAACATTACCCCAGTAAAACATTACCCCAGTAAAACATTACCACACGAAAACATTACCCCACTAAACATGACCCCAGTAAAAGCTTTACCACACTTAAACATTACCCCACTAAACATTACCCCAGTAAAACATTACCCCAGTAAAACATTACCACACTAAAACATTACCCCACTAAACATGACCCCAGTAAAAGCATTACCACACTTAAACATTACCCCACTAAACATTACCCCAGTAAAGCATTACGTCTCATTTGGCGTACACAACCAACGGTCCCGCAGATAAACATACACTTATTGATGAGAAATTTATATTGTTGTTTATGAAAAAGTCAAGAAAGTTTTGTAAGTTCACACTTGTATATTTAGACTTGTATATTCAGACTTGTATGTTCAGACGTGTATATTCAGACTTGTATGTTCAGACTGAATTCCACAGAAACGGCCGAATGAAAAGTCGATAATGAGAAACTGAATTCACGGAATGTGAAACCCGATACTTATTAACCGACTACAAGGAAAATTAGGGGCGATACCGATACATCGGATCTCCTGAATGTGATGAATAACTTTAAAAAAAATAATTAAAAACACATCTTTTGAGAGTACTAATTAAGTGTATTACATGGGGAATTGTTTCCTACACACGACTGCACCGTTTTTAAACTCATTTTTGTTCAAGCGGAAGTTATATATCCATGTTTTTTTGGGGTACAGTTGACGAGGTGTGCCGCCAGGCGTGACCACCTGCTGAAGGTCAATGTTGCGGAATTTTAAGGTCTCCTTAACACAGTCGACCCAACACCGGTGACGTCATTCTCGGGACCTGGAACCGAAGTGCCTGCTATTGTCGGCCTGCAACACTGACAGGCATTCTGACCAGGTGGAGAAATCAAATTTGATGTTCTGTCACACACACAGGGGTACCTTATGGCTTTGGTCGCTATCTGTATTTTTGGGCGGTACTATTTGGTTGCGGACTGCACTTGCACTCTGAACTCTGAACTCTATCTCTCTATACATTTTCCCGTGCTCGGCAAAAGTGCTTCACATGTATTTCAACTCTTACACATATTTACACGTACATTTTAACCCCTGCGTTTATGTACATACTAGCAATTATACCCGGCGTTGCCCGGGATTGCCATTCGGAAAAAAACAACATGTAAAACAACAAAACACCCTTATAGTAAGAAAAATAATTCCTTTAAAATCCTTTCAAAAATGCCATAGATATAGCTGTTTTAAATTATCGCATTTTCTAGATCGGCCCTAAATGTGCTGGATATTATTCTCTTTGAACCACCATATTTCAATATGACTATATGAAGGGTATGGCTAAAAAGTTAGACTTAGATCTATGCCTATAGCTATTTGTATAGCTTATATTAGAAAAAATGAAATGGGGCCCCTGGCCCCAGAGGAATGGATCTTATGAACTCAGTAACCTACGTTTTTTTTAATATGGATAATTAAGTGTATGTGTATTAACTTTGGTCAATATCCATCTTTTCATGTAGGAGTATTTGTTGTTAATTTTATTGATAGAGCTCAAATAAGAAAAAACAAAAAGAGCAAAATATGATATAGTTTAATTCCTGCATTTATGTAAACATATATTTTGACCTCTGCATATATATATATATAACATATATTTTAAACCTTGCATATATGTACACACGTTTTAACTCATGCATGTATTTACATATACATTTTAACCCCTGTATATATGTGCACATATATTTTAACTCCAGCATATGTGTACACTTATATTTTAACACATGCAGATTTGTACGCAATCTGTACAAATTTGTACACAGTTTGTAAATCGAGACTCCACTTAATGTTGATTGATCCAAGCAACCTTTCGGCCATACGGTATACCCTATTTTAACTCTAGCGTTCCAAAGGTATACATTTTGGGAATCCCTGACTACACGGAAATATACACATTAATCAATAAAATATAATCATACAACTAACTAAATTTAAACTTGTTTTTTTTAATAAAAAAATAGGTTGTATCAACCCCCAGGTCCAACCGGTCCTCAAACGAAGCACCTACGTCTTTTTTGAGAAATTTAATCATAAAGAAAAATATGATGTGAAGATTCCTTTCCAATTAAAAGAACACATGAGGGGAAGCCATCATTTATTTCCGAATGTAATGTCATTCCTGACCACCCGCACATTGCAGTGGCGTAGCGAGCTTAACTCGCGCCCGTGGCACAATACCTTTTTAGCGCCCTCCCCCCATTCGAAAACCATACAATATTATATGTAAAATATACCATTTGGCGCCCCTTTGTGAGTAGCGCCCGGGGCGTGATGCCCCCCTTGCCCCCCCTCGCTACGCCACTGGCACATTGCACTGTTTGTAAATTGGTCATTATAGGACGAGATGATTTTATCGATTATTCTGCCTTCGGATGGCATTAAAAACACCCGATCTTCATTTGACCAAGTCTATTTTACTTGCGACCGTAGGTCTTTGACGCTAGAAATTGGCATCTCATTAATCAGAGAAACAAAATAAAGCTATTCCTATGGGCGTATTTTTGTCTGGACAGAGTATTTGATTGCTGTTCAACTGGGCTGTATTCGGCTTTTCAGCTGTACTTCATTAGACTGTTGGCATCCGTCCGTCACAATGTAACGATGGTGTGGACTTCGCAGGACGAGATCTACAAGGCTTTCTTCAAAGATTATAAGCTGGTTCCCAACAGCAAATTGCCTCTCTCCACGCCGCTGGATAACCCCAAGGGAACATCATGTGGATGATACAGCTTGGCACCAGTGGCGTCGCAGGAGTTGTCGGAATATTTCATTGTACCAATGTTATCCGCCTACGGGACTCCATCTCCAGGTTTGAATTCAGAGTCTCCTTCTCATTGATGAGTTGCCATCCAAGGTTAACGAGTCTCATCCACCCGTGGTGCTGGTGATGATTTTGATTGACTAGGCTTTGGTGGGGATTGAGCTCCAGACCATCAACTTAAGATTTGATCAGTTTAGACCAACTTTGCTTTGTTGGTTGACAATTTAACCATTGATGGCTGTAAATATGCAATTGCTGGTTATGCAATTATGAAATTGTTGGTTGTCTAGCTATACAGCTAATGGTCGTCCAACTAAGCAATTCTTAGTATATTCCAACTATGCAATTGTTGGTTGATGTCCATAAATTACTGATGGTTTTTAAATTAACTGTAAATCTTGTGGTGAGAAAGCTAGAGAATGGCACACCACTGGATGTAAGACTTCCAATTGTCATGCAACGGCACATCCCTTGACATCAGACTTCCCAAATGTCCTGCAATGGCATATCACTTGACGTCAGACTTGCCAGGGATCATGCAATGGCACACCCCTGGACGTCAGACTTACCAAAGGTCATGCAATGGCACACCACTGGACGTCAGACTTGCCAAAGGTCATGCAATGGCACGCGAATGGACGTCAGACTTGCCAAAGGTCATGCAAAGAAACTTGTCGCGTGGGTATAAAATAAGCGATAGAAATCTCCTAGGGAGCTGAGTGACGTCAAGTCTTTGAAACAACTGAAGCTCTAGCCCCCCAGTATCCACGTCTTTATAAATAAATAATTTTTTTACAGCTGCTAGAAGACTTTAAGTTAATCTTGGCATCATGAACGTTCTCAGCGATGTCTACATATTTTAATCGCCGATAATTTACCTGATCTTGAGTCAAATTAGCAACTTTCCTAGCCTTCACCATGATGACGTCATTAGTTATTTTTTAAAAATAAATATATCAGAGGTTTATGGTCTTAGACATCAACTGCCGCAGTTGTTAATTTGAATTTATATTCAGGCTTAATTGAATCTCCTAAAGCTTGAGTTTTTGAACATGTTATTTAATTTTTTATGTCAACGATTTGTAAAAAAGAAACGGAAACAAAGAGAACTCCTCGGTATCAAAGAAAAAATACAGACGTAATTACAGATCAAAGAGAGGAATGGAAACTTTGAAAGAAATAGGAAATTTCAAAGACAAAGTATCGAAACTCGAGCGACCAGAGACAGAGACAAACACTGAATGAAATATGTTTTGTAGAAGGCACCGGGAAACTTTTTCACCCCCCCCCCCCCCGCTCTTGCATGTGTATGATATGGACACTGACCGCCTCTCTGTCACAGCACAGGTGACTGTGATGGTTGTGAAGAACTGAAACGTCCTCACAAAATATATGTATGTTTTCACGCATATCATGCACGGTATCAGGGCTGAGGGGTCTATGGGTTCATGCATATCATGCACGGGATCAGGGCTGAGGGGTCACGATTTGGAGTCACGTTTTTTGCGGTCAGGGATGTGACGTAAAGGTTTGGGATCTGGAATGTGGTGTAAGGGTTTGCGATCAGGGTCGCTGAGGTCAAGTTTTTTTGGGATCAGGTTATGACCATTTTATAATAAACAATTCTCGTACTCCTTCATAACGTCAGTCTGTGTTGGTAAGTAGTTTGATAACAACTGAGATTAGACCCATTCGTCCCAAACATCTGCATATCGTTAGAGACTGTGAGACAGCCTGTCATTAGAACGCGTGACAGCCTGCCATTAGAACGTATGTGAAGGCTTGTCATTAGAACGCATGTGACATCCTGTCATTAGAACGTATGAGACAACCTGTCATTAGAACGTTTGTGGCAGCCTGTCATTAGAACGTATGTGACGGCGTCTCAGGAATGATGTGACTCCATATTTGGACATGCTTCATTGTCAGTACACAACAAAGGGCAGACAATCAACCACCAAACGTGTTATGATTTATTAAATGTCAATTAAAAAACAGCCACAATTTCAAAAAAAAGTTTTCACAAAAAAATAAATATTTCGATTGGCCTTTAAATGGCTACGTAGCAAATCAGTTGCCATTTTAACGTTCATCTCTGACATGTAACAAAATCTTACATTGACAACAGGCACCGGAAATAAAAAGCAACGGTGGCATGACCTCAAAGCTCCAGGTCCGTAACTGGAGTCTTGTGTTAATTCGGAATGATCAATTATCCATAAACAATCTTGTTCGCAAACCTAGGCACGAGAGCCGCCATTCCCTGGCCCACTCGTGGACACTGTTACAAAATGCATAAATAAACAGAGCTCCGTTTCTTGACAGTGTTCGCCCTTACATAGTTCCGTTTCTTGGCGATGCCAGCTCCTACAGAGCTTCCTTTCGTGACAGTGCCCGCTCCTACAGAGTTCCGTCATGGATTGTTGTAATGCAAGGTCATGGATTAATATGATGCAAGGTCATGGATTTTCGTGTTGCAAACTTTCCTCAAACCTTTGTTACAACCGATATTACAAAAAGTGTTTACATATTTAGATAATTTTTTTTTTTAAAAACCAAACAAAGTTTGTTAACATTTCCAAAATGTGATTTAATGGTATACGTCAGATAGAGGTGCTAAACTTTTTGGTCCACGGGCCAGATTTTGGTTTTGGACATGACCAGAGGTTCGGACTCACTGCCCTGGGCGATACCGCATTTACTTTTACGGCTTACGTCACCATAGCAACCAAAGGGGACCGCATGGGACCATATCATCCAAAAGGGACTAAATGGGACCATATCATCCCTAGGGGACAATAGGGGACCATAGCTTCCATAGAGGACCATAGGGTCCATAGCATTCCGAGGGAAAAATAAGGGACCATAGCATCCATAAGGGACAAAGCATCCATAGGCGTCCATATCATTCATAGGGGACCAAATTTTATTTCATAAGAAAACTTTGTCAAGTTCAGGTGACACTTGTTCATAATAACAACGGTTAGAGAAAAGTTATTTCATTGTTAGAGTTATTCCAGTAAATAACAGTACAAATTAATTGAATTGATTGAATTTGTACTCAATTTGAGCACTGCTGTAGCGCACTAAACGTATTTACAAAAGCGTTCTCCTTATTGTTTAACATGGTTGATGACTATTGTCAATAAAAACAAAGAGAAATCTTACAGACTTTAACCTCGAAAATTGGTCCGGATTCTGTTGAGCATGAAGTCAAAGCAGCTCACAGTAAATCTGTCAGATTTTGATCTGGGATCAGAAAAGTATTAAGACTGTAACTGTCAGTCTCCTTGTAGTTGGATACCATTTGTGCAACCATTTCCCAGCAGATGACTGCTACGTCTTGGCCATTAATCTTATTTTCAGATGTTCTGTTCCCTGAAATATCAGCTGTTTCAACCTGAAGAGCAGCTTGAATATGCGTGGGAGAGACAGATGTGCCCCCATCTTCCCTTTCTGAAGCACACTAAATCAATCTGGCACATAACATTGACAGTTGTGCAATATTTTTTAAAAAATGGGCATAAAAAAACTCATCTTGTAATTTGTGTGTGCATGAAGCATAAAATGAACAGTGATCTAACTTGATCCAGCTGTTCTTTTGTCACAGAATTACGGGCTGTTTGAAAATGCCACACACACACACAATTGACTTGTTTCCAAAACATGGCAAATTTGTTCAAGTTTTTTCTGAAAGTACTGGCTTTTATGTTAAAGCTCCATGACAATATTTTTGTGTATTTTGAAATAATTTTTTTTTTAAACTTTAAGTTAAATATTAAACTAATTAAGATAGCTCGTAACAAGGCAACAGTTATCATCTTGTTAACATTTGTGCATAAAATCCACAAACTACCAAGTCAGTTGACCAGCAAACTGCCCAGTCAGTTGCCAAGCAAAGTGCCCAGCAAACTGTACAGCAAACTGTCCAGCATGCTTCCCAGAAAACTGTCCAGCAAACTTCCCAGCAAAGTTCCCAGCAAACTGCCCAGAAAACTGTCCAGCAAATTGCCCTGCAAACTGTCCAGCAAACTGTCCAGCAAACTGCCCAGCAAATAACAATTTTCTGCACATGGCGTCATCTAAGACACTCTAAAAACAGACGATTGCTCCATTGTTGAATAAAGTTGCTTCTTATTAAATGCCTTACTTTCATGACTGTTGCCATGACTATTGCACACAAACTGCTCAGTTGTTAGATGAGAATTGACTGATGAATTTTAAAGTGATTTAATATCAGTTTTAGGTAAATTGAGACAATTGGTGCCATGACATATCACACGGCTGCCATTTTGGTTGCCAAGACCGTGAACTTTTATAATTCACTGCCACTAAACCTAACCTGAATCCTAAATGTATCCCTAAACCTAACCTGAACCATGTATCCCTAAACCTAACCTGAACTCTAAATGTATACCTAATGGCACAAATAGTCTGAATTAACCCAGTTCTATTTGAACTGACTTTAGGCGACCGACAAGACCAATTCCATATTTACCTACTCCACTGTGGCCACTATTCCATATTTAACTGTATCTATTGCGGCCACTATTCAATATTTACTTGTCCCGTGGTGACCACTGATCAATATTTACCCGTACTTTTCGGCCATTATTACTAACAACTTAGATGTACAAAGAGGTCGATAAAAATAACCGCTAATGAGCTGATTCTATCTAAGACACAAGTCCTCAGTTACACGGGGCCCCTAGGTGGGAAAACACTGTAACCAAAATAACATTAATTACCATCACAATCATTCATCACAATCATTAATCACAATCATTAATCACAATCATTCATCACAATCACGAACGTTTAGCTCCACATTCTCAACACCATTTTATCAGCATGCATTGCCAACCGCCTCCAACTGCCAACCTCCACCAAACTGCCAACCTCCACCAAACTGCCACCTCCACCAAACTGCCAACCTCCACCAAACTGCCAACCTCCTCATACTGCAATCCATCCCCAGCAGCCTACCAACTACCATCAACCTCCAACTGCCAACCTCCACCAAACTGCCAACCTCCACCAAACTGCCAACCTCCACCAAACTGCCAACCTCCTCATACTGCAATCCACCCCCAGCAGCCTACCAACTACCATCAACCTCCAACTGCCAACCTCCACCAAACTGCCAACCTCCTCATACTGCAATCCATCCCCAGCAGCCTACCAACTACCATCAACCTCCAACTGCCAACCTCCACCAAACTGCCAACCTCCACCAAACTGCCAACCTCCACCAAACTGCCAACCTCCTCATACTGCAATCCACCCCCAGCAGCCTACCAACTACCATCAACCTCCAACTGCCAACCTCCACCAAACTGCCAACCTCCACCAAACTGCCAACCTCCACCAAACTGCCAACCTCCTCATACTGCAATCCACCCCCAGCAGCCTACCAACTACCATCAACCTCCAACTGCCAACCACCCCATACTGCCAACCACCTCCAACAGATAACATTCAGACAATGGGAAACAAGCTCAATAATAGTTTGTGGATATTTCATATTTTTTAAGTCTTGTTTTTCGCCATTGTTTCTTTCACCACCGGAACCCTGTGACAATTAAATGCTCTCCCTTGTATTTTTAAACATTACGGTAGACTTTGCTACCATAAGATTGTTTTATTTGGACTCATTCTCTCTCCCCCCCCCGCCCCCCCCCCACCTTCATTTTTCCAGAAACATCCTGAAAATCATTCCGTGTCCTACAGGTCCTTCTTAACGAATACCCAGGGGCGTAGCCTTGACAATGTGGGCCAGTGCAGCGGACATCGAGATCGTTTTCAGATGATATCTTGTAGGAAAAATATATTTTTTAATGCTTGCAATCAGTGACAGCCCCACTATTTGACCCCGATCTGACAGGGTGCTGTTTAGTGGGGCGTCTGTTTATGTTTGCGGGAAAGGGGGGGGGGTTTATCAGGCAGCTGAGTGAAACGCCATGTGTATTTATCCAAAGGTTACTCCTTTAACCACCGTAATTAGGGCGTCCAGATGTGTGAGATATGAGCTAATGATAGAGGCGACAGACGCAAAATGTAGCGACGTTGGTGTGTTAGGCAACAATGAAACTTTTGGTTTTGTGAATTCGACAACATAGAGAAGTTGGCGTGCCGAACAACACAGAGAGGTGGGTGTGTCGGGCTACAGAGAGAGGTTGGTGTGTCGGGCTACAGATAGAGGTTGGCGTGCCGAGCAACACAGAGAGGTGGGTGTGTCGGGCTACAGAGAGAGGTTGGTATGTCGGCTACAGAGAGACGTTGGCGTGCCGAGCAACACAGAGAGGTGGGTGTGTCAGGCTACAGAGAGAGGTTGGTATGTCGGGCTACAGAGAGAGGTTGGCGTGCCGAGCAACACAGAGAGGTGGGTGTGTCGGGCTACGTGGAGAGGTTGGTGTGTCGGGCTACGTGGAGTGGTTGGTGTGTCGGACTACGTGGAGAGGTTGGTGTGTCGGGCTACAGAGAGATGTTGTTATATTACGTTCACCTTTTATCCTTTTTAAATGATTTAAACAGCTGGCTTGACTTCTTGCAACCTTCTAGTCAACTTTATAGTAGATTTCATTGCATTTAAAACCCTCTTCAGACTGTTCTAAAAAGCACAACATACGGCCCACGGGCCACATGTGGCGCGCCAGCAACAACTTTGATGTCCGCGAATTAACAAAATACTCTTTATTCTTCATAATTTTTTAATAGCTTTCCCCTGAACCTATTTTCTGTTGGCCCGCACAAGTCCTGCCCTTACATTTTTTTGGCCCGCACAAGTTTTTCATAAAGTATTACGGCCCGCCTTACATTTTGAGTTGTGCAGGCCTGATATAAAGCATATATATTGAGCACCCAGGCAAGTCAGGCGACTGATGACAAGCTATTAAAATTTGAAAGATACACGCTTATGTAATGTATTGGGTTAAAACATCTCATATTTCTAGTTTACAATTTAAGAGACATTGAAACAAAATGTTACCTCTTTGGATAATTATTTATTCCAAAGTAAAAGAAAAGAAAATATCCCATCACTAGGGACGTCATGAAGAGTCATTAGTGATAATGTACCTTTTTTTCTTCTTCATTTTTTTGGTTTGTTTTAAAGGTGAAGAATTGTGACTTAATTATGTTGACACATACTTAGAGCCGCTAGCGTGTCTGCCAAGCGCTGTGTCACAAATGACTGGGTTGGGATTGAAATATGGTGCGCCATTGATATTCATGTAACTTATAATGTGTTTTGTTCGGGACTTCCCCATATGTAGCACCACATTTATTTAATGATAAACGTGCTGAGGTGCGATTTTTGGGGGAAGTAAGGAATGTTTTGGGGGAGAGCTTATGGAGGTTGAGATTAATGGAGGTTAACGTTGCGTTTGAAAGTTGAGGAAACATTATTAGACTATATTAATCTATCAATACATTCTCTTGTTTACAATTGTTAATGAGGAATTCCTTGGTTATTCATTAACGTCTGTGTTGTCTTCGTTAAAATCCTCAACGTCTGGATACTGAACTTTCACAGAGAGGAACAGCCCCGCATTAGTCAACACCAATATTACTTGGTACGCGAAGGGCCGACACATACTTAGAGCCGCTAACGTGTCTGCCAAGCGCAGGTTAATTTATTTTCTTTCCACAACAAATTAAGTGAGTTTAATTACGAGAATCAAAGAAAGAGTTTGAACTTAGTCATATTAATTTATTAATAAGGTTATAATTGTGTCAGTATTATTAGAAATACCCCCACCCCCCTTTTTTTGTTTTGTTTTTGTCGCGCCCCCCACCACACCATCCCCAAACCGGATCATCATAATTGTACAAGGACTTCAAGAATGTTTGGTTCTAGAGAGCGAAGGGGTAGAGAAGGGGTTATAGAGTAAGGGGGTGGGGGTGGGGGGTAGAGTAGGGGTTATAGAGTATGTTGGGGTAGAGTAGGGGTTATAGAGTACGAGAGGGTAGAGTAGGCGTTATGGAGTACGAGAGGGTATAGTAGGGGCTATAGAGTACGAGAGGGTAGAGTAGTGGTTATAGAGTATGTAAAGGTAGAGTAGGGGTTATAGAACACGAGAGGGTAGAGTAGGGGTTATAGAGTATGTAGGGGTAGAGTAGGGGTTATAGAGTACGGGAGGGTAGAGCTGGGGTTATAGAGTATGTAGGGGTAGAGAAGGGGTTTTAGTTAATGCTCACCGATGGAAGACTAAATGACATTTCTAGATGTCACCTATTATTTACTCCCATAGAAGCCAGTTCGGTGGCATACAGGTCAAGGTTTCATACAGGTCAAAGTGACATGCAGGTCAAAGTGACATCCAGGTCAAAGTGACATACAGGTCAAAGTGACATACAGGTCAAAGTGACAATTTAGGCCGAAGTGACGTATATGTCAAAGTGACATACAGGTCATAGATTGTCGGTGGCAATAAGGCTTGGTGAAACTTTTTCGTGAGATCAACAAGTAATGACCACATCCGATTTCGAAATTTAAATCTTAAAATCTGGTTTTATTTATGATGTGTTTATAAAGAAGTTAATGTGTTGGTGCAACACAAGCCCCACAACAGAAGCCCCACAACAGGAGCCCCACAACAGAAGCCCAACAACAGAAGCCCCACAACAGGAGCCCCACAACAGAAGCCCCACAACAGAAGTCCGCGGTTAATGCAAAAGGAAATTATCTCGAAAGCCCTGAACATGTCGTTTGTAACTTCACTTGGAAAATGGAGGCCATGGACAAAGATCGTCAAAGACATACATGCCAAAAGTGACATACAGGTCAAAGGACCTACAGGGCAAAATGACATACAGGGCAAAGTGACATACAGGTCAAAGTTATTTACAGGTCAAAGTGACATGCATACAGGTCAAAGTGACATACAGTTCAAAATGACATACAGGTCAACGTGACATAACGGGGACAGTAACATACAGGTTAATGTGACCTACATGTCAAAGTGACGTACATGTTAAATTAGCTAAAACTTCCAAAAGTTGTATGTGGACATTATTAAAGAAACTTAACTCCTACCTCCTCCCGCTCAGGATGATCAGACAATCATCCCTTGGCTGCTACAAAGGAGGATAGTCTCAGGTGTCCTCACGTTTTCACAGTGCGTCGTTGTTCCTCGATGCACCGTGCATCTGTGGTCGCGAGGAACTGCATCTCTCGAACACAAGTCCATCTCCAATGTGATGCTTAGGGCGGGGACGAAGTGGTCGCCTAATTGAGCTCTTTGTTCATCTGCTGTGTGTTCTATCTTGGCCACTTTATAAACACCTCAGATTCATCAGCGCAAATGAAACCTTTTACTGTGTATAGATGCGACCGTTTAGAATAAAAAGGTAAATGCTTTTACGATAGTGTATTGGCTTTAAGCGTCAGCAACAAATTGAGTGGAGATTAACCTTAACCTCCTGCTCCTTCTCACGATCATAACAAAAACCTCCCGACACATCCAACTTACCCCACCCATCTCCCGACAAACACATCCAACTCACCCCACACATCCCACCAAACTCCCGATAAACACATTCAACTTACCCCACACATCCCACCCCACTCCCGATAAACACATCCAACTTACCCCACACATCCCACCGCACTCCCGATAAACACATCCAACTTACCCCACACATCCCACCCAACTTCCGATAAACACATCCAACTTACCCGACCCATCTCTCGATAAACACATCCATTTTTAACTCCACATACATCTCACCCAATAAACTTACCCCACACACCCCACCCAACTCCCGATAAACACATTCAATTTACCCAACACACCCCACCCAACTCCCGATAAACACATTCAATTTACCCCACACACCGCACCCAACTCCTGCTCACCTCCTTCACACAACAGTAACAAAACAACAGCATTGATATTTGGCGTAAATGACTTTTAATGTCACAATTGTTGTCATCAACGTGCTCGTTTTTCGTGGGCCACCAAGAGTTGTATGAGTGTTCTGTGCCACCAAGAGTTGTATGAGTGTTCTTTGTCACCAAGAGTTGTATGAGTGTTCTGTGCCACCAAGAGTTGTATGAGTGTTCTGTGCCACCAAGAGTTGTATGAGTGTTCTGTGCCACCAAGAGTTGCATGAGTGTTCTGTGCCACCAAGAGTTGTATGAGTGTTCTGTGCCACCAAGAGTTGTATGAGTGTTCTGTGTCACCAAGAGTTGTATGAGTGTTCTGTGTCACCAAGAGTTGCATGAGTGTTCTGTGCCACCAAGAGTTGTATGAGTGTTCTGTGTCACCAAGAGTTGTATGAGTGTTCTGTGCCACCAAGAGTTGTATGAGTGTTCTGTGCCACCAAGAGTTGTATGAGTGTTCTGTGCCACCAAGAGTTGTATGAGTGTTCTGTGCGTGTGTGTGTGTGTGTGTTTGTTTGTGTGTTTGTTTGTGTGTGTGTGTGCGTGTTTGCGCCCGAGTTTGTGTTAAAATTAAATTCTACTTTGATATTTTTAAAATTATACTTGAATGGCATCTGGAGGATATCCTCCCCCCTTCCGACTCCCCACCGTAACTCCATCAAGATTCAAGCGACAAAACTGCCAGTGAACGCTGGCCAGGAGTGTTTGATAGCACAGAATAACACCGGGAGGGATGGGGCCCCAACACTTAGCACGTCATCAATGTTCTGCTGCACCACTTTAAGACTTCATTACGGGAATATTCAAAAACAAAGTTGCAAATGTTTCGTGTCTTCAATCATTCAAGACGGAGCAGAAATCGGAGGTGGCACTTTGCTGGAATTGATCTAAAAAAAACTGTAGAAGAAAAACACGAACGTGCGCAGAGATTGTGAAATAAAAAGAGATATTATTAAATGAGGGGAGTGGGGTGTAAGGAGAAAGATGTGGTGCTAAATGAGGGGAGTGGGTGTAAGGAGAAAGATGTGGTGCTAAATGAGGGGAGTGGGGTGTAAGGAGAAAGATGTGGTGCTAAATGAGGGGAGTGGGCCACTAGGAAAAAGAGTTGGTGTTAAATGAGGGGAGTGGGTGTAAGGAGAAAGAGGTGGTGCTTAATGAAGGGAGTGGGCCGGTAGTAAAAAGATGTTATAAATAATGGGGGTGGGTGGAAAGAATCTACGTTTTACATTTTCTTCGAAAAAAAAAAGACTTAAATATTGTGAAAAGACTTGAAAACCGGACAAAACGAGTGAGCCACTGCTTTAATACTTAACAACAGCATCTAACGATAAAGATTAGAAAAAAAACTTATTTTCAATCAATTTTTAATTTAAAAAAACTAAATCTTGCAATTTTCAGCTAGTTTTAACACACAATCTTTCAATCATAAACTGGTTTAACACTATAATATGGCCGTCATCATCGTGCAGAGCTCCGGAACCGTTAGGTGTACCGTGACATAATTCCCATAAGAATATGAAAAACGCGTAAACTCTTTATATTGAAAGGAAAAGGACAACGATTGGCTAAATAACAGAATGTCAAATGTTTGTATTCTAACAGCACAGCACACTTGCATGTTTAAATTTAGCCGGTCACGTGACGAGTCGCTCACTATCTTATTGTGTTAATCGGCTTTCAATGAACGCTATATACACGATATATACACGCTATACACACGCTATATACACGCTATAAACACACGCTATAACACACGCTTTACACACCTTCACTGCGTGTAATACTGCGGACATGTGTTGAATGCTTGGTGTAAACAAAATGTAAACATTACGGAGATAACATTTCGTCAACGACAAATGAAAACAAACCCAACACAAACCCAACACAAACCCAACACAAATTCAACGTAATCTTGTCCAGGCTGAGATAGGTACCGTATCCAGGCTGAGATAGGTACCGTGTCCAGGCTGAGATAGGTACCGTGTCCAGGCTGAGATAGTCACCGTGTCCAGGCTGAGATAGGTACCGTGTCCAGGCTAAGATAGTCACCGTGTACAGGCTGAGATAGTCACCGTGTCCAAGTTGAGATAGGTACCGTGTCCAGGCTGAGATAGGTACCGTGTCCAGGCTGAGATATGTACCGTGTCCAGGCTGAGATAAGTACCGTGTCCAGGCTGAGATAGGAACCGTGTCCAGGCTGAGATAGGTACCGTGTCCAGGCTGAGATAGTACCGTGTCCAGGCTGAGATAGGTACCGTGTCCAGGCTGAGATAGGTACCGTGTCCAGGCTGAGATAGGTACCGTGTCCAGACTGAGATAGGTACAGTGTCCAGGCTGAGATAGGTACAGTGTCCAGGCTGAGATAGGCACCGTGTCCAGACTGAGATAGGTACAGTGTCCAGGCTGAGATAGGTACCGTGTCCAGGCTGAGATAGGTACCGTGTCCAGACTGAGATAGGTACAGTGTCCAGGCTGAGATAGGTACCGTGTCCAGGCTGAGATAGGTACCGTGTCCAGGCTGAGATAGGTACCGTGTCCAGACTGAGATAAGTACCGTGTCCAGACTGAGATAGGTACAGTGTCCAGGCTGAGATAGGCACCGTGACCTGGCAGAGATAAGTACCGTGTCCAGGCTGAGATAGGTACCGTGTCCAGGCTGAGATAGGTACCGTGTCCAGGCTGAGATATGTACCGTGTCCAGGCTGAGATAGTCACCGTGTTCATATTACGTGTTATATTATTATTAATATATTATTATTATTATTACTGCTATTGTTATTATTATAGTTATTATTATTGTGTAACTATTTTTTTTTTGGGGGGGGGGGGGCACTGAAATAAATAAGATAGCCTTACACACGGATGTCATCAGTACTTAAGTCAGTTATCTTTGTATCAAAAAACTAATTTAATTGTGTGTTTGAAAGGGAATATTTCTTATCGTAAAATCAGTATAGGTCCAGGTTTTCTGAGATCAATAATAAAATTACCAATTTAAAAATGGATTCAAGAAGTTGTGTTTAAAGAAACTGAAGACTAAGAAAAGACAATACAATCATGAATATATTCAATAGGGTTTTTCGTGTTTTGGTGATGAATGGGCCCCCAGACCTGGGTGTATAATGTATAATGAACAGATTATGTTGTTTGGTGATGAATGGGCCCCCAGACCTGGGTGTATTGTATAACTTAATGTGTTGTGCTAAGAAATTGACGTCACGAGTAACGTCCTGCTGCTCCCGTCCATTGTTGGCCCGAACTTTGTTTGCCTTGCCCACGAGGATTGTTTCCCACGAGGATTTTTTCTCCAAGAGGATTGTTACCTGATGATTGTTTCACACGAGGATTGTTTCCCCACGATGATTGTTACCAAGGGTTTTCAAGCCGGTTGTTGACTTCTCAGTGAGCCAACTGACTTGGTTGGGGATGGGGGCTTGATCGAGTGGCCAGGTTCTAAAGACTCCCCCCAAAAATTGAAATGTTACAAGTGACATTTTATTTCAACTTGTACATGTGACATGTGTAATACCCTCGTTACTGTAACATAAAAAAGGGTAAGTCTTAAATTGAATATACATTATTCAACATATTTTCCCATGTCATGTTGAGGCCCGGGGGAAAAAATATCAGACAAAATGTCAGATCCGCCTGTAGCAAATGGACGGAGTTCCTTGATGAAGCGGCCTCAGACAAAATGTGCAGTGAATCATGACGTTGGCTCAGCCAAGCACATAGACCGGATTCAAATCCACTCGGGCACGTCAATATCTAGAGCTGAGTGCACCGAACGCAAGTCAGGACCGGAAGTAAATACCATGGTCGTATTTCCAACGGAAGTAGAAGTTGATTGTGTCCGATTGAGCAGCGCCAATGCTCGTCTCTTTGACTTCATATAACTTTTATTGGCCTACATTTTATGTTTATGAAGTCGTTAACCAGGTACATCTTGTGGAGATCTGAACTTGCAGGGGAAGATTTCATAATTCATGCAGAATGTAAGATTTCAAATTCATGCAGAATGGAAGATTTCAAATTCATGCAGAATAGAAGATTTTAAATTCATGCAGAATGGAAGGTTTCAAAGTCATGCAGAACGGAAGATTTCAAATTCATGCAGTATAGAAGATTTCAAATTCATGCAGAATGGAAGATTTCAAATTCATGCAGAATAGAAGATTTCAAATTCATGCAGAATAGACGATTTCAAATTCATGCAGAATGGAAGATTTCAAATTCATGCAGAATAGAAGATTTCAAATTCATGCAGAATAGAAGATTTCAAATTCATGCAGAATAGAAGATTTCAAATTCAGGCAGAATAGAAGATTTCAAATTCATAGAGAATAGAAGATTTGAAATTCACGCAGAATGAAAGATTTCAAATTCATGGAGAATGGGAGATTTCAAATTCGTGCAGCGTGGGATAACTCTGTAATGATTCTCCTCTGTTAGGACAGTTGTTCCCAACCAAAGGGTCGCAACACCATTTCGGGGTCACGAGGTGTTATCTCTGGGGTCACGAGGGGTTATCTCTGGGGGTCACGAGGTGTTATCTCTGGGGTCACGAGGTGTTATCTCTGGGGTCACGAGGGGTTATCTCTGGGGGTCACGAGGTGTTATCTCTGGGGTCACGAGGTGTTATCTCTGGGGTCACGAGGTGTTATCTCTGGGGTCACGAGGGGTTATCTCTGGGGTCACGAGGTGTTATCTCTGGGGTCACGAGGTGTTATCTCTGGGGTCACGAGGTGTTATCTCTGGGGTCACGAGGTGTTATCTCTGGGGTCACGAGGTGTTATCTCTGGGGTCACGAGGTGTTATCTCTGGGGTCACGAGGTGTTATCTCTGGGGTCACGAGGGGTTATCTCTGGGGTCACGAGGTGTTATCTCTGGGGTCACGAGGTGTTATCTCTGGGGTCACGAGGTGTTATCTCTGGGGTCACGAGGTGTTATCTCTGGGGTCACGATGTGTTATCTCTGGGGTCACGAGGTGTTATCTCTGGGGTCACGAGGGGTTATCTCTGGGGTCACGAGGTGTTATCTCTGGGGTCACGAGGTGTTATCTCTGGGGTCACGAGGTGTTATCTCTGGGGTCACGAGGTGTTATCTCTGGGGTCACGAGGTGTTATCTCTGGGGTCACGAGGTGTTATCTCTGGGGTCACGAGGTGTTATCTCTGGGGTCACGAGGTGTTATCTCTGGGGTCACGAGGTGTTATCTCTGGGGTCACGAGGTGTTATCTCTGGGGTCACGAGGTGTTATCTCTGGGGTCACGAGGTGTTATCTCTGGGGTCACGAGGTGTTATCTCTGGGGTCACGAGGTGTTATCTCTGGGGTCACGAGGTGTTATCTCTGGGGTCACGAGGTGTTATCTCTGGGGTCACGAGGTGTTATCTCTGGGGTCACGAGGTGTTATCTCTGGGGTCACGAGGTGTTATCTCTGGGGTCACGAGGTGTTATCTCTGGGGTCACGAGGTGTTATCTCTGGGGTCACGAGGTGTTATCTCTGGGGTCACGAGGTGTTATCTCTGGGGTCACGAGGTGTTATCTCTGGGGTCACGAGGTGTTATCTCTGGGGTCACGAGGTGTTATCTCTGGGGTCACGAGGTGTTATCTCTGGGGTCACGAGGTGAAACTAAAAATGTAAAAACAAATCAATGATTATTGATCAATTAAATGCTACCATAATACTACCATAATGCTACCATAATACTACCATAATGCTACCATAATACTACCATAATACTACCATAATACTACCATAATGCTACCATAATGCTACCATAATACTACCATAATACTACCATAATACTACCATAATGCTACCATAATACTACCATAATACTGCCATAATGCTACCATAATACTACCATAATACTACCATAATACTACCATAATACTACCATAATACTACCATAATACTACCATAATACTACCATAATACTACCATAATACTACCATAATGCTACCATAATACTACCATAATACTACCATAATACTACCATAATACTACCATAATACTACCATAATACTACCATAATACTACCATAATACTACCATAATACTACCATAATGCTACCATAATACTACCATAATACTACCATAATACTACCATAATGCTACCATAATGCTACCATAATACTACCATAATACTACCATAATACTACCATAATGCTACCATAATACTACCATAATACTACCATAATGCTACCATAATACTACCATAATACTACCATAATACTACCATAATACTACCATAATACTACCATAATACTACCATAATACTACCATAATACTACCATAATACTACCATAATGCTACCATAATACTACCATAATACTACCATAATACTACCATAATGCTACCATAATACTACCATAATACTACCATAATACTACCATAATACTACCATAATACTACCATAATACTACCATAATGCTACCATAATGCTACCATAATGCTACCATAATACTACCATAATACTACCATAATACTACCATAATGCTACCATAATACTACCATAATACTACCATAATGCTACCATAATACTACCATAATACTACCATAATACTACCATAATGCTACCATAATACTACCATAATACTACCATAATGCTACCATAATACTACCATAATACTACCATAATACTACCATAATACTACCATAATACTACCATAATGCTACCATAATGCTACCATAATACTACCATAATACTACCATAATACTACCATAATACTACCATAATACTACCATAATACTACCATAATACTACCATAATACTACCATAATACTACCATAATACTACCATAATACTACCATAATACTACCATAATACTACCATAATACTACCATAATACTACCATAATGCTACCATAATACTACCATAATACTACCATAATGCTACCATAATACTACCATAATACTACCATAATACTACCATAATACTACCATAATACTACCATAATACTACCATAATACTACCATAATGCTACCATAATACTACCATAATACTACCATAATACTACCATAATGCTACCATAATACTACCATAATACTACCATAATGCTACCATAATACTACCATAATGCTACCATAATACTACCATAATACTACCATAATACTACCATAATGCTACCATAATACTACCATAATACTACCATAATACTACCATAATACTACCATAATACTACCATAATACTACCATAATACTACCATAATGCTACCATAATGCTACCATAATACTACCATAATACTACCATAATACTACCATAATGCTACCATAATACTACCATAATACTACCATAATGCTACCATAATACTACCATAATACTACCATAATACTACCATAATGCTACCATAATACTACCATAATACTACCATAATGCTACCATAATACTACCATAATACTACCATAATACTACCATAATACTACCATAATGCTACCATAATGCTACCATAATACTACCATAATACTACCATAATACTACCATAATACTACCATAATACTACCATAATACTACCATAATACTACCATAATACTACCATAATACTACCATAATACTACCATAATACTACCATAATACTACCATAATACTACCATAATACTACCATAATGCTACCATAATACTACCATAATACTACCATAATGCTACCATAATACTACCATAATACTACCATAATACTACCATAATACTACCATAATACTACCATAATACTACCATAATACTACCATAATGCTACCATAATACTACCATAATACTACCATAATACTACCATAATGCTACCATAATACTACCATAATACTACCATAATGCTACCATAATACTACCATAATACTACCATAATACTACCATAATACTACCATAATGCTACCATAATGCTACCATAATACTACCATAATACTACCATAATACTACCATAATACTACCATAATACTACCATAATACTACCATAATACTACCATAATACTACCATAATACTACCATAATACTACCATAATACTACCATAATACTACCATAATGCTACCATAATACTACCATAATACTACCATAATGCTACCATAATACTACCATAATACTACCATAATACTACCATAATACTACCATAATACTACCATAATACTACCATAATACTACCATAATACTACCATAATACTACCATAATGCTACCATAATACTACCATAATACTACCATAATACTACCATAATACTACCATAATGCTACCATAATACTACCATAATACTACCATAATACTACCATAATGCTACCATAATACTACCATAATACTACCATAATACTACCATAATACTACCATAATACTACCATAATACTACCATAATGCTACCATAATACTACCATAATACTACCATAATGCTACCATAATACTACCATAATACTACCATAATACTACCATAATGCTACCATAATACTACCATAATACTACCATAATGCTACCATAATACTACCATAATACTACCATAATACTACCATAATACTACCATAATGCTACCATAATGCTACCATAATACTACCATAATACTACCATAATACTACCATAATGCTACCATAATACTACCATAATACTACCATAATGCTACCATAATACTACCATAATACTACCATAATACTACCATAATGCTACCATAATACTACCATAATACTACCATAATGCTACCATAATACTACCATAATACTACCATAATACTACCATAATGCTACCATAATGCTACCATAATACTACCATAATACTACCATAATACTACCATAATACTACCATAATACTACCATAATACTACCATAATACTACCATAATACTACCATAATACTACCATAATACTACCATAATACTACCATAATACTACCATAATACTACCATAATGCTACCATAATGCTACCATAATACTACCATAATACTACCATAATGCTACCATAATACTACCATAATACTACCATAATACTACCATAATACTACCATAATACTACCATAATACTACCATAATACTACCATAATGCTACCATAATACTACCATAATACTACCATAATACTACCATAATGCTACCATAATACTACCATAATACTACCATAATGCTACCATAATACTACCATAATACTACCATAATACTACCATAATACTACCATAATACTACCATAATGCTACCATAATGCTACCATAATACTACCATAATACTACCATAATACTACCATAATACTACCATAATACTACCATAATACTACCATAATACTACCATAATACTACCATAATACTACCATAATACTACCATAATACTACCATAATACTACCATAATACTACCATAATGCTACCATAATACTACCATAATACTACCATAATGCTACCATAATACTACCATAATACTACCATAATACTACCATAATACTACCATAATACTACCATAATACTACCATAATACTACCATAATACTACCATAATGCTACCATAATACTACCATAATACTACCATAATACTACCATAATACTACCATAATGCTACCATAATACTACCATAATACTACCATAATACTACCATAATGCTACCATAATACTACCATAATACTACCATAATACTACCATAATACTACCATAATACTACCATAATACTACCATAATACTACCATAATACTACCATAATGCTACCATAATACTACCATAATACTACCATAATACTACCATAATGCTACCATAATACTACCATAATACTACCATAATGCTACCATAATACTACCATAATACTACCATAATACTACCATAATGCTACCATAATACTACCATAATACTACCATAATACTACCATAATACTACCATAATACTACCATAATACTACCATAATGCTACCATAATACTACCATAATACTACCATAATACTACCATAATGCTACCATAATACTACCATAATACTACCATAATACTACCATAATACTACCATAATACTACCATAATACTACCATAATACTACCATAATACTACCATAATACTACCATAATACTACCATAATACTACCATAATACTACCATAATACTACCATAATACTACCATAATACTACCATAATGCTACCATAATACTACCATAATGCTACCATAATGCTACCATAATACTACCATAATACTACCATAATGCTACCATAATACTACCATAATACTACCATAATGCTACCATAATGCTACCATAATACTACCATAATACTACCATAATGCTACCATAATACTACCATAATGCTACCATAATGCTACCATATACTACCATAATACTACAAGTTTCTTCTACACATCTGTTTCAGACATGGCTTTCCCAAATTTATAAATTTGAAAACTTATAAAATATACAACTATTAAAAACTTAATAGTTTCATGTCTTATCCAAAAAAGAAAACTCAACCGTACAATTTTTAAAATTCTTTACCAGTTACAGTCATCTTATTGAGCATGTCGTGAGTTACAATCATCTTATTGAGCATGTCGTGAGTTACAATCATCTTATGGAGCATGTCGTGAGTTACAATCATCTTATTGAGCATGTCGTGAGTAACAATCATCTTATTGAGCATGTCGTAGGTTACAATCATCTTATTGAGCATGTCGTGAGTTACAATCATCTTATTGAGCATGTCGTGAGTTACAATCATCTTATTGAGCATGTCGTGAGCTACAATCATCTTATTGAGCATGTCGTGAGTTACAATCATCTTATTGAGCATGTCGTGAGTTACAATCATCTTATTGAGCATGTCGTGAGCTACAATCATCTTATTGAGCATGTCGTGAGTTACAATCATCTTATTGAGCATGTCGTGAGTTACAATCATCTTATTGAGCATGTCGTGAGTTACAATCATCTTATTGAGCATGTCGTGAGTTACAATCATCTTATTGAGCATGTCGTGAGTTACAATCATCTTATTGAGCATGTCGTGAGTTACAATCATCTTATTGAGCATGTCGTGAGTTAAAATTATAATGAATTAAATGAAAATGAAAAAAAAAAAAACAACCTTTTCAACGTGTTATATTTGACCTATTAAAAAGCCCAATTGAATTGTTACGTAGGCAGGTGACGCAAAGATGTAAATTATAAGACTTAAGAACATACCCATTGCATCAGATAGGTTCATTTAGTTTATTGTGTTCACATTCACTTGTTTTTGTCAACGTCTTATTGTTTAATTTGTCCGATAGTTCCGCTGTGTCACGTTTTGATTGATTGATTGATTGGATATTTATATAGCGTTGGTATCCATGCTACTTTAGCATGCTCACTGCTGGTATCCATGCTACTTTAGCATGCTCACTGCTGGTATCCATGCTACTTTAGCATGCTCACTGCTGGTATCCATGCTACTTTAGCATGCTCACTGCGCTCTGCTTTTCATACATATAGTTAAACAAAAAAGTTTTTAAATGTTTCTTAAATGATTTTTTTATCCTTTTCAATACCCCTCAAAGATTGAGGCAAACTATTCCATAATTTTGGCGCCATCGCTTCAAAAGAGCGCACTCCGTACGACTTTTTTCTGTGTTCATCCACACTGGGAATTGTAAGGAATGTGTAGAAGACCTCAGTTTCTTTAAGGATACGTGTTTATGAATCAGTACGCTAGGGACAGAATTTTGTGGTTAATGCGCTCACTCACTCAATGGAGATCTCGTAAAACTGGGGTGATGTGGTCAGATTTTTTTATCCGCGATACAATGGGTGCAGTTGTAAACGGTTGATACGGTAAAGTGTTGATAGGGTAACTGGTTGATATGGTAAATGGTTAATAGGTTAAATGGTTGCTAGGTTAAATGGTTGAAAGGGTATATACTTGATAGGGTAAATATTTGATAGGGTAATTGGTTGATAGGGTAAATGGTTGATAGGGTAAATGGTTGATAGGGTAAATTGCTGATAGGCTAAATGGTTGAGAGGGTAAATTGTTGAGAGGGTAAATGGTTGAAAGGGTAAATTGTTGAAAGGCTAAATGGTTGAGAGGGTAAATGGTTGAGAGGGTAAATGGTTGAGAGGGTAAATTGTTGAAAGGCTAAATGGTTGAGAGGGTAAATTGTTGAAAGGCTAAATGGTTGAGAGGGTAAAGAGGTCCATTCTTAAGAGAACACAATAATCCGTGGTATAGTGTTGACAAACAGATATTATAACTTGTTTTCAGCTTCAAAGTGTCAACAAATTTATTATAAATTGTGTCCGGTAACACTCTTGTTGTAATTTTAGTGGAGTTTTGGAATATTTATCTGCTAATTATATTTTACAGCGTTAGCATTCCTGGCTGAGATAAATACACAGTTAACAAATCCGTTTAAAAAAATTTATTATTTACATTTCAGGTTAAAGGTCATCATAAAGGAACTGATCGTGGACAAAACTATATTGTCCAAACGGGAATCAATCAACGCAGCATTAGAACGGAGATCTCCCGGTCTGCATGGCTCCTTACTCTCTAAACAAGATGCAGAGCGTTAGCTAGCGAGTCTCTCAACCAGTACTCTCTAAACTAGATGCAAGCGCTATCTAGCGAGTCTCTCAACCAGTACTCTCTAAACTAGATGCATAGCGCTATCTAGTGAGTCTCTCAACCAGTACTCTCTAAACTAGATGCAGAGCGTTAGGTAGTGAGCCTTTCAACCAGTACTCTCTAAACTAGATGCAGAGCGTTATCTAGTGAGTCTCTCAACCAGTACTCTCTAAACTAGATGCATAGCGCTATCTAGCGAGTCTCTCAACCAGTACTCTCTAAACTAGATGCATAGCGCTATCTAGCGAGTCTCTCAACCAGTACTCTCTAAACTAGATGCGGAGCGTTAGCTAGTGAGCTTTTCAACCAGTACTTCCGTCCAGCACTGCCAATCCAGCACTTGCTTTCACTACTTCCGCCCAGCGCTTCTGTCTCAATACGCCATTACAGTACTTCCATGTTCCTAGTGAAGTTCACTTAATCTAACTGACCTTCTGCATTAAATGACGCCACACTATGACTACCACCAGCCGACCCCCCGTCGTATACGGTGCTGACACTCCGTTCAGCAGATACTCGGCAGTCAGCACCGTCGCCACCTCCGCAGCGTGCTGCTGCTGCTGTGAACGACATCATCATCATCATCACCACCACCACCACTACAACGACCCGCACGACGACATTCAGATCAACAACAACAATGACGTCGGCAGAGAGCCCCAGGCCCACCAGCAGCTTCGGGACAATGCCAGCTTCAGCCTGTCCACCACCTCCAACGGTTCTGTGGTTATTACCGACAGACGCCCCTGTGACTGTGAGCAAGAGGAGAAGGCGGACCCCAAGAAGAAGGATGACAAGGACGAAGGGATTAAGATGAAGCGGCTGTTCTTTCTCATCATTATCTTTGTCGTCTATGTTTGTATCGGCGCAGCTGTCTTCAACGCCATAGAAGCACGGGCGGAGCAGGAGAGAAAGGACGAGCTGCAGGACTACGTGGAGGAGTTTTTGGGTGAGTTGATTCAGTTTAGTGGGGTTTGATTCAGTTTATGTGAGTTGATTCAGTTTAGGAGAGTTGATTCAGTTTAGTGGGGTTTGATTCAGTTTAGGTGAGTTGATTCAGTTTAGGTGAGTTGATTCAGTTTAGTGGGGTTTGATTCAGTTTAGGTGAGTTGATTCAGTTTAGTGGGGTTTGCTTCAGTTTAGGTGAGTTGATTCAGTTTAGCGGGGTTTGCTTCAGTTTAAGTGAGTTGATTCAGTTTAGCGGGGTTTGCTTCAGTTTAGGTGAGTTGATTCAGTTTAGGAGAGTTGATTCAGTTTAAGTGAGTTGATTCAGTTTAAGGGAGTTGATTCAGTTTAGAAGAGTTGATTCAGTTTAGTGGGGTTTGATTCAGTTTAGGTGAGTTGATTCAGTTTAGTGGGGTTTGATTCAGTTTAGGTGAGTTGATTCAGTTTAAGGGAGTTTTTTCAGTTTAGGAGAGTTGATTCAGTTTAGTGGGGTTTGATTCAGTTCAGGTGAGTTGATTCAGTTTAGTGGGGTTTGATTCAGTTTAAGTGAGTTGATTCAGTTTAGCGGGGTTTGCTTCAGTTTAGGTGAGTTGATTCAGTTTAGGAGAGTTGATTCAGTTTAAGTGAGTTGATTCAGTTTAAGGGAGTTGATTCAGTTTAGGAGAGTTGATTCAGTTTAGTGGGGTTTGATTCAGTTCAGGTGAGTTGATTCAGTTTAGCGGGGTTTGCTTCAGTTTAAGTGAGTTGATTCAGTTTAAGTGAGTTGATTCAGTTTAAGGGAGTTGATTCAGTTTAGAAGAGTTGATTCAGTTTAGTGGGGTTTGATTCAGTTTAGGTGAGTTGATTCAGTTTAGTGGGGTTTGATTCAGTTTAGGTGAGTTGATTCAGTTTAAGGGAGTTTATTCAGTTTAGGAGAGTTGATTCAGTTTAAGTGAGTTGATTCAGTTTAGGAGAGTTGATTGAGTTTAAGTGAGTTGATTCAGTTTAGGAGAGTTGATTCAGTTTAGTGGGGTTTGATTCAGTTCAGGTGAGTTGATTGAGTTTAAGTGAGTTGATTCAGTTTAGGAGAGTTGATTCAGTTTAGTGGGGTTTGATTCAGTTCAGGTGAGTTGATTCAGTTTAGTGGGGTTTGATTCAGGTTAAGTGAGTTGATTCAGTTTAGGTGAGTTGATTCAGTTTAGGGGAGTTGATTCAGTTTAGAAGAGTTGATTCAGTTTAAGGGAGTTGATTCAGTTTAGAAGAGTTGATTCAGTTTAAGGGAGTTGATTCAGTTTAGGGGAGTTGATTCAATTTAGGTGAGTTGATTCAGTTTAGGTGAGTTGATTCAGTTTAGGTGAGTTGATTCAGTTTAGGTGAGTTGATTCAGTTTAGGGGTGTTGATTCAGTTTAGGTGAGTTTATTCAGTTTAGGGGATTTGATTCAGTTTAGGTGAGTTGATTCAGTTAAGGGAGGTGATTCAGGTTCATGACAAATAATTAATTCCCCTGAGATTTTTAAATTTGGTGCTATTCATAAAGTTTAGGTAATCCATAAATTTGTGCTATCCATAAAATTGGCGCTAATCCATAAAGTTGGCGCTAATCCATAAAGTTGGGGTAATCCATAAAGTTCGGGTAATCCATACATTTCTAAGTTGTCATTTATTAGAGTAGGAGTTTCAAGAGTTGTGGGGGGGGGGGGGGTAGAAGAGTGGGTGGCTCCTTAAGTAAGTTAACCTTGACCCCGTCATTACAACTGTCATCCTCAATATGGTTTACAAGATGTCTACTTCGCAAAACTGTCGATAATTTTTAAAATTACCAGCGAAGGTCACATTCTGATATCTTCCATCTTTGTGGAGCAAAAGGACAAGGAATTTAGAAGCACTTACTACGTCACCACAAAGTCATGTTGAGAGAGAAACAAAGTGGAGTCATCAGTCACTGACTGGAGTGACTCTACCCCTGGCTTTTAAAAAAAATTAATGAGAATTATCCGGCGGTAACAGATGTCCGGTGTGACATGCTTCTCTAGGAATGTTACATTGTTAACTGCTGGACGCCCCGTAACCCGACGTCACTGCCAAAATAACGGATAAATTGTTGACTGCGATCCCCCCCCCCCCCCCTAAACTGAAAACACAACAAAACAATGGATCACATCGTGCATGACGCCACCACCTGTGGACAGTTTTAAATGGTCCTGCTCTCATTGTGTCAGTTTGGCGTGCGTTTCTATGACAACCGGTAAACATCCTTAGTGGACTAGTGGTCTGAAATCGTAGCGAAAGGAGAAACGAACAGGATCACTTGCGTTTATGGCGTCGAAAATGAATGACTTAAAAAGTGTTCGCAGATTCATCGTACAAGATGTATGCCTGTTTTTTTTCCTTAATTGTTTTGTTTGTCTATTGTCTGGTGATTGTGGTCGAATGAGGACAGACACACTAATACTTTTGGTGCGTCTGTTGTCTGGTGATTGTGGTCGAATGAGGACAGACACACTAATACTTTTGGTGCGTCTGTTGTCTGGTGATTGTGGTCGAATGAGGACAGACACACTAATACTTTTGGTGCGTCTGTTGTCTGGTGATTGTGGTCGAATGAGGACAGACACACTAATACTTTTGGTGCGTCTGTTGTCTGGTGATTGTGGTCGAATGAGGACAGACACACTAATACTTTTGGTGCGTCTGTTGTCTGGTGATTGTGGTCGAATGAGGACAGACACACTAATACTTTTGGTGCGTCTGTTGTCTGGTGATTGTGGTCGAATGAGGACAGACACACTAATACTTTTGGTGCGTCTGTTGTCTGGTGATTGTGGTCGAATGAGGACAGACACACTAATACTTTTGGTGCGTCTGTTGTCTGGTGATTGTGGTCGAATGAGGACAGACACACTAATACTTTTGGTGCGTCTGTTGTCTGGTGATTGTGGTCGAATGAGGACAGACACACTAATACTTTTGGTGCGTCTGTTGTCTGGTGATTGTGGTCGAATGAGGACAGACACACTAATACTTTTGGTGCGTCTGTTGTCTGGTGATTGTGGTCGAATGAGGACAGACACACTAATACTTTTGGTGCGTCTGTTGTCTGGTGATTGTGGTCGAATGAGGACACAACCTTTAGACTTAGTCATTTCTAAACATTCAAAAGACTTTATTTCACTACAAAATATTTGTACATACTTTCTTTCATCACAAAATATATGTACATACTTTCCTTCATTACAAAATATATGTACATACTTTCTTTCATTAAAAATATATGTACATACTTTCTTTCATCACAAAATATATGTTTAAACTTTATTTCAGCACAAAGTATATGTACATACTTTCTTTCATCACAAAATATATGTACATACTTTCTTTCATTACAAAATATATGTTCATAATTTCTTTCATCACAAACTTTCTTTCATTACAAAATATATGTACATACTTTCTTTCATCACAAAATATAGGTACATACTTTCTTTCATCGCAAAATGTTGGTAAATACTTTCTTTCATCACAAAATATATATGCACCGACTTTCTTCGGAATTTCCCCAAACTGTTATCGTCTGAAAGATTTCGTGTCAAATACGGCCGCTCGAACGTACTGTGATTACGAAACACGATCTTACAAACGCCCGTGTGTTGCCAGAGCATCTCATTTCGTAGGTCAAGGTCTGCTAGACGTTTGTACACCCTCTCTGGGCACTTATCTCTCCCAGTGCAGTATGTAACTTACACTTACATAAACTGTCCTGTCAGAGATCAGTTTTCCCAGGTTCACACCCACCACGAACAGACGGTACCCTTAAAGATTAGGCGTTCACTATTTGGGTCAAGACAAAATCGTCCGGTAAAAATTATTTTAAAATTTTATGTATGGTGAAAAAAAAAGAAAAGAATTAAAAGCAAAGTCACATTAACAATTATTTCGTTATTTAAACTTTGTTTTGATATCATCAATTAAAAAAAAATAAAGTATTTTATTACAATGTAAGTAAGAGATTGAAGTGTGTGTGTGTGTTTCTTATAGTCGCTTGATTTCTACCACCACTCTTTGGTATAGTCCAGTGGTCCTCAAACTATCCGGCCCGCCAGATGACATATAGTTTGTTACAGAGAGATATAACAATACAACAAGTCACATCGGATTTCAGGATTACAAATTTAACCAAGAAATGTTTGAATAAATTAACACACACAAAAAATTCTCCAAAAATGAAAATCGTTATTGCAGTAATAGGATGTTGTGTGACATAGGTGATGAGATGTTGTGTGACATAGGTGATGAGATGTTGTGTGACATAGGTGATGAGATGTTGTGTGACATAGGTGATGAGATGTCTGTAATTATGAAGGATTTGTGAAATGTTTTTTGATAGATGTCTTCCTGAGATTGTGTAGGGTGGAAGAAACGCATTTCAGGCCATGGGAAATGCCTGGATCCGGAGATCCCATTGTTCCTTCATCCTCATTATCATCATCATCATGTCCCTTAGTCCTTGGACCGCCACAGATGACATGAAAACTATTCTTCTCCATTCCTCTCTGTCTCCTTCACTACGCATAGCATCGTCTAGTTTTAATCCCGTCCATTCTTTGATGTTATCTTCCCATCTTTTTCTCTGTCTTCCTCTTCTTCTTCCTCCTCTAGTAGTGCCCTGCAAGATTTCTTTGGCGAAACTTGTTTTTTTGTCACGTGGCCATACCATTCAAGTTTGCGCTTTTTTACAGACACCAGGAGGTCATCTTACTGCCCAGTTGCTTGACGAATCCTTTCTTTCACCTGTTCATTGGTGATATGGTTTCTACAGCAGATGCCAAGAATGCCTCTGAAACATCTCATCTCCATCGCCTTTATTTTCCTTTCAAGTTCTGCTGTTAATGTCCAGGACTCACAGACATATAAGAAAATGGAGAGGATTAATGAGCGCATCAGCCTGATTTTGGTGCTGGGGGCTATATTTTTGTCGTTCCATATTTTCTTGAGCCTCTTTTGTGCTGCTATGGTCTGCGCAATCCTGGCCATTAATTCGGGCTTGGAGCCTTCTTCCGAAGAAACTGTTGCTCCTTATATGAGTTTATAATTTATTTTATTTTTTAAAATATGATTTTGCGGTGCGACTAGGTCGGTCATGAACGTTAATGTAAGTTTTAATTGGTGCACAAAAATGAACGTCTTACCCGTGCGCGCTGCGTAGGATAACTTTGCTCATTGTATGGCATCTTTCCGTCTACGAGAGACGATAGATTATCTTGTCTGGTTGCAGCTCTTCGTGTGGCTAATGAGACCGATCCACGAATGGCAGTCTCTTGTGCATGTCCCGCACACGAATGCGGTGGAGTAGTGTTTTCTTGCCTTTCTCCGCGCTCTCTTCACAGCTGCTCCCGCCCTGTAGAGCTCCTCGGCACGTAGTGATCCTTCCTTCACGATGCCCCGCCATGTGGATCGATCCTCCGCCAGGTCCTCCCAATTTGAGATGTTGATGTTAGCCGCCTTCATATCTCTTTTGCATATGTTTATGTATCTGAGACGAGGCCGTCCAATTGACATTTTCCCTATCGCCAGCTCGCTGTACAGCACGTCCTTAGGTATGCGACCAGGTTGCATTCGCTTGACGTACCCAAGCCAGCGGAGGCGTCTTTGGATTAAAACGGCTGGGACGCTGCACATATTTGTTTGAGACAGGACATCCGTGTTGGGGACTTTTTCCTGCCATTTGATGTCAAAGATGCGGCGCAGGCATCTGAGGTGGAAGCCATTGAGCCTTTTTTCGTGCCTGTTGTATGTGGTCCAAGACTCACATCCATAGAGGAGTGTGCTCGGTACGCAGGCCTGGTATACCTGCAGCTTAGTTCTTGTGAGCTTGGCATTGGACCAGACTCTTTTCTTCAATCTCGTCATGACAGTTGCGGCCTTCCCTATCCTACCACTTATCTCATCCTCCATTACATGAAGGAAATAGCAGAACAAGGTATGGGCAAGCTTGAAATAGAAATACGTGACAATAAAAGAAGGAAGTTTCGACCAAGAGCCTTCCTGAGCAGACAGGACAAATGAAGAAAAAAAAATTATAATTTTTTTAAACTTACTATTCGGCATTAATCTTATTGCTGGAAGTTGGGCTTTTCAAAACCAAGATTGAAGGAAGTATTACTGTGAAAAATAAGATTTGAACGGACAAAAATAATTTTTTGGGAAATATGTAAAATAAAAGAAATAAGAAAAGAAACACAGGGAAATTAAGGATCACTAGTAGGTAAAATTTTTATTTAATTCCATGTGGAGATATTGTGTTGAAGATATGGGTTAATTTGTTTTCCTTTATAACACTCACTGGTGTGTTAGTGCAGGAAATCAGTGCCGTGATGGAAACATCTGATGCAACTTTGGGTTTATATCCGTTGAAATGAGACGGGGGAAAGTTTGCACTGTTCAGTCATTACACGAGAGCATTGTGTTATGTGTTAAGTTACTTGACACCTGAAAGTTGTGAAGCGTTTCAATATTGAATAATCATTCCCAGACCAACAAGGTGGGAAACCTTTTCCCCAAATAGCCACAGTTGTGGCGAATGTGAAATAAAAGTCGCCTTACTATATATAAATCATAAAAACTACTATTAAATCAAGTAAGAGTAACAACGGCCAGGGGCGGCACCTTGGCTAGTTAGATTATATACGTAAAATTATTATTTTTTCCTTCCAAATGAACATAATTCTTTAATCCCAGTAGAGGATAACTTTCTGTGTTCTCACTTCAACATACCATAGTGTACATATATCACACCAACATGCCATTGCCTACATCTGTTATACCAACCAGTTATTGTCTACATCTGTCTCTTTAAACTGTCCTAGTGCATCTGTGACACCAACCTGCCCTAGTCTACATCTGTCACACGAACACCGCTTAGCGTACATTTTTCAAATCAACCTGTCCTATAATAATGTCTTAACATCTTTACCCCATCCATTTCCTGTCCCACATCAACCCCCCCCCCCCGCCCCATTTCTCACCCCATTCATATGTTATTGTCCAATTTATTGGCTGTAAAATAATTACACAAGCAACTAGTCCCCCCAGATTTACATTTACCCCCATCAAATTCTATTGATCACCAGAGTCTTGACTTAGCCTGACATTTGTACACAGGATCCCCGCAGTAGACAGCATCGACTATGTCTCGTCACCTCGCTCCTACTTCCTGATGATTCTACCTACAACACGTGCTTGGGATTTTGGAGTCGTGCATGTATTTTAAGGTCGATACATTTGAAATAAGACGTCTACCCGAATACGGGACACATACACGAACCGATATTTTAGCAAATCAATGCACACTGTCGCGTGATTCTTGAATAAGTTGTAAATGACAACCAGCAGTTGGATTCGATTACAATAGTCACAGTGATCTAAAATGGTTTCGACTACTGAATTACTCAACAGTAAACCATCCAATGATACTAAATGATTGCAAATCGCCGAGGTAGAGGTTAGGAAGACACGTTGTTTGTCCTCAGCTAATAGCAGTAAAGATGTTTCGGTCCATACGTTTAAGTCTGCATGTGCCTCGATCTCGCGTGCCTCCGTGTCCCGTGCCTACATTTTTACGTACCTCTGTGTCACGTGCGTCAATGTCACTTGCGTCACGTTCCGCCGTCGCACGGCCACAACGCATGACATCGCAACGTGGACAAAACAGAAGATGAGCGTCGGTTGACCTTGACCCTTAGTGTGGCAAGGTGATGAGATAGACAGACCAAGTAGTATACATATTTTGACCTACTCGCAGACCAAGTAGTATGTCGACGTACTCACAGACAAAGTAGTACGTCGACCTACTCACAGACCAAGTGGAAGTGGTATGTCGACCTACTCACAGACCAATTAGTATGTCGACCTACTCACAGACCAAGTGGAAGTGGTATTTCGACCTACTCACAGACCAATTAGTATGTCGACCTACTCAAAGACTAAGTTGTCACCAGAACTGTCTTAGCATCTGTGAAAGGCATCTCATTTCTGGGAACATCATTCAAAATCTTCTCTACAGCCACCGGATACCCAGCCGACCCCCCCACCCTTCACCCTTATCTCGCTACCGATGTTTGAACGTTCCTAAAAAAGGAAAGCTACAAAGTCAAGCATGGTCCTGCGCTGTGTGCTAATTAAAGGCAGCCAGTATGGACGCAGATCGGATGGCTGGGATTAAAACTTGGGGAATTGAGGTGGAAATATAGGACAAGACACTAGGATGATGATATTTGTGCTGTTGTTAGGTCACGTCTTTGAGAGGAATAGCTTTGTGCTGGTGTTAGGACCAGCCTTTGGGAGGAATAGCTCTGGTCCTGGTGTTAGGACCAGTCTTTGAGAGGAAAAGCTTTGTCCTGCTATTAGGACCAGTCATTGAGAGGAATAGCTTTGTCTTTGGGATGTAGTTACACATATCATATGATAAAAAAACTAAACTTAAGAATAAAAAACTCACTTGAAAAATATCATGATACAATCTCATGATTCAAAATTCAATCATACAAATCACATCTTACAAAGCTCATACAAATCTCATGATAGAGGTTTCCTGATTAAAATCTCATCTTTCATATCCTATGATGCGAATCCCATGATAAAAGTCTCACGATTCAAGTACATATCGAGGAACGACACTGTGCTCGCTACAAATGTCCTCAAACTACAATACATTCCTACTCTTCATTATTTGACGTCTATACATTCCTACTTCTCATCATTTAAAGTCTATACATTCCTACGACTCATTATTTGACGTCTATACATTCCTACTTCTCCTTATTTGACGTCTATACATTCCTACTTCTCCTTATTTGACGTCTATACATTCCTACGACTCATTATTTGACGTCTATACATTCCTACTTCTCCTTATTTGACGTCTATACATTCCTACGCCTCATTATTTGACGTCTATACATTCCTACTTCTCCTTATTTGACGTCTATACATTCCTACTTCTCCTTATTTGACGTCTATACATTCCTACTTCTCCTTATTTGACGTCTATACATTCCTACGCTTCATTATTTGACGTCTATACATTCCTACTTCTCCTTATTTGACGTCTATACATTACTACTTCTCCTTATTTGACGTCTATACATTCCTACTTCTCCTTATTTGACGTCTATACATTCCTACTTCTCCTTATTTGACGTCTATACATTCCTACTTCTCATTATTTGTTGTCTATCTGCCAATGACGTCTAGCTTTTAACGCAATCATTTAAAATTTAATTAGATACGATTTCCAGATATCGACCTCTTCAAATACCTAAATTGTTCACACTGTGAAAACCTACTCACAATATAAAAAATATTTATTAAAAACAGAATCACCCCCCCCCCCCCAACCCAAAAAATCCACCAGGTATTCGCTGCGGAGATCCTCGTGTAGTCAAAGAATTCCACCATTCACCTTGCGCCTTTCTTAAGCTACGCTAGATCGATAGCGCACTCCAGATCTTGTTGACATACTAATCAGCCATCTCTGGATCGATGTGACCTCCTAGAATTATTTATACACCAACTCGAGGGAAACTATTAGTGGGGTGTGGGGGGATTACAGTTTTCATTCTTCTAGAAACTCGAAAGTTGAGAACTAAAGCAGTGGCGTAGCGAGCTTAACTCGCGCCCGGGGCATGATGCGCCCTTTGCCCCCCCTCACTACGCCACTTAACTAAAGTTAAGTTTTTAACTAGTTTCCATTTCTTGTCGTATTTTCATTTGTCCTGTCTTCTGAGAAGACTCTTAGCCGAAACGTTCATATCTTATTCCGTCTTGTCGTTTTATTCAAGCTTCCACATACATTGGTCTACTATTTACTTCACACAGCTTGAACGCAGTCCTTCGTTTGTTATAGCTGAAAACTAAACGATGGGGAGCCACCGATGGGTTCAAGTAAATATGACGTCTTGGCCTGACGGATAAATGATGAGTATATATCTTGGGCAGTTGATAGCCATGGTACAACTCAGTATCAGTTATAATCATGGTACAACTCAGTATCAGTTATAATCATGGTACAACTCACAATCAGTTATAATCATGGTACAACTCAGTATAAATAAAAGCCAATGTAAGGAGTTCATTATACTGTTCGGCACTATTAATAGCCATGGTACTATTCAGTGAATGTAAAGACAAAGCTCATTCGATCATTCTAAGGTTCGTTTGGTTGGTGCTGTCTGTAGATATGCAGATGGCTAAGACGAACCCTGGCGCGGGTACATCTATTTCCTAGGTGCAATGGAATGATACTGGCACGGGTATATCTATTGCCTAGGTGCAATGGAATGATTCTGGCGCGGGTACATCTATTGCAGTAGGTGCAAGGGAATTATATAACATCTCCAAGTGCAATGATAGTGGCCCAAGGTTTTCATTTGTTGTGTTCATTTATCGGTGAATGGCTTTTATGAACTCTAGATACTGAATTATGTATTGTGTACAGATGGTAGATGCATTGTCCTGTTGAATTATGTATTGTGTACAGATGGTAGATGCATTGTCCTGTTGAATTATGTATTGTGTACAGATGGTTGATGCATTGTCCTGTTGAATTATGTATTGTGTACAGATGGTAGATGCATTGTCCTGTTGAATTATGTATTGTGTACAGATGGTAGATGCATTGTCCTGTTGAATTATGTATTGTGTACAGATGGTTGATGCATTGTCCTGTTAAATTATATATTGTGTACAGATGGTAGATGCATTGTCCTGTTGAATTATATATTGTGTACAGATGTTAGATGCATTATCCTGTTGAATTATGTATTGTGTACAGATGTTAGATGCATTATCCTCTCACCTGATGTAAGGGAAAAGGGGGTGGGGTTTCAAAGAAATGTTTCTCAAATATTCACCTGACGGATGTGACGAGTTGTGACTTCGGGACACGGTAATCTCCTTGATCTCCATTCAACCACATCATAGCTATGAACGCTGGCCAACACTCAATAGTCTCGTACTTACCTGATGCCATTTATTGATGTAGTCGTTGGCTAGCGGCGAACCCGGTCATCTTCTGACAAGGTAGTTTTGGTTTTCAGGGCATTTATGAGTTCATTTCAAGTGGAGATCAATGCCACATACCTGCAGGAGCCTGCAGGAGGGCTGCTTAGCCAGGCTCATCAGTCATTTTAACTATATGTGTACTCTGCTAAGGGAGTTCAATGCCACATACCTGATGCACGCAGGATCGCATTCACTATCAGGGCTGCTTAGCCACGATCACCAGTCATTTTAAATATGTGTGCTCTGCTGAGGGAGGTCTTCCTGGATATGAAGGTGAGCACAGCTGCGCCTTTTATTGCATGCCTATTAAACAGTAATGACATTCCCTCGTGAATGTTTGTTTAATAGGAATATTTTGGCCTATTAACTTTTAAAAATGTTTTTCTTCTCTTTTCTATCCTGCACACATGCAGGTCTTAATGTGTGTGTATGTAATAAAATAAATAATGTTTCTCAAGGTGGGGCAATATTACGCACATGGGACCACCGAATCTTTCCTGGGGGCTACGAAAACTTTTGAACAAAGACTGTATGTTGTTTAAATTGACTTGTGAAGTGCTGTTATATTTTTGGAGTTTGATTTAACCATCTAAGCTTTGAATAACACTGTGTTTGTTTAATAAACTGTTTTTGGACGCCTATACCCAAGCTTTCATTTGTCACTGAAACGTTTGAGATTCTTTATATTCGAGGTTTTCTTAAGTAATAATAAGTCATTAATGGGAATATGAAACATTATTCATCTCATGTAGGCAAGTCTTGTGTCCATGGCATTAGTCTACATATGAGACAAAGCCATCTCATGTAGGCAAGTCTTGTGTCCATGGCATTAGTCTACATATGAAACAAAGCCATCTCATGTAGGCAAGTCTTGTGTCCATGTCATTAGTCTACATATGAAACAGCCATCTCATGTAGGCAAGTCTTGTGTCCATGTCATTAGTCTACATATGAAACAGGATGTTAGGGGAGGGGCAACCTACGGCCCGCAGGTCACATGCTGTTAATTTCCATTAACTGGATCAATCTTGTTTTAAAATGTACCAGTTTTGAATGGTTAGTGTTTAAAGCGTTGAAAATTCATAACTAGACTTTAAAAATGCTTGCATGACCTGGCGCCGTCCTATCTCCAAGCGCTCATGACGCCTTATGTACCCACTAGACAACTCCGTTCATCCGATAGTGGCAAACTCTCGATACCGCGTGTTCGCCTTGAGACTTACGGAAAGCGCACATTCGCATTTGCTGGCCCAACCATTTGGAACACCCTTCCTGACGCTCTCAGACACAGCCAGACGCTATAGTCCTTCAAGACAAATTAAAAAACTCATCTATTTCGCAAACACCTTCTGGGGTGAAGTTGTCTACCATCTTTTCCAGCTAGTTATTATCTCCCAGCTTTGTTTTTGTACCGCGCTTCGAGCCTTTGGGGATGAAGCGTGATTTTTCAAATGAACTTTATTATTATTATTATTATTATGATTGTGACACAAATGACAACTTCTACTGATCAGTAGACTTGCAGACTGACATCATTCTCGAAGAAAAATTCCAAGACATGGAATAAACCAAACAGTTTGAATCATTAATAAAAAGACGATAAGCTTCCAAATATCGAAAACTTTGACTTGTTTTACTTGGCACAATTAACATCTGTGATAAAAGTCATGCTTGAACATCGGTAGATCAAGGTCATGCTTGAACATAGGTAGATCAAGGTCATGCTTGAACATCGGTAGATCAAGGTCATGCTTGAACATCGGTAGATCAAGGTCATGCTTGAACATCGGTAGATCAAGGTCATGCTTGAACATCGGTAGATCAAGGTCATGCTTGAACATCGGTAGATCAAGGTCAAGCGTGACCATGGGTAGATCAAAGTGCAGGTCCCAGCACACAAATGTGAGATCCCATACTATGCGTAATAACTACTTTGATTCTTGATCATGGGAAGTTGATTTAAAAAAACTGTGGGCAACTACACAGATCACATTAAATAGTTCCTTTAAGCATGTAACTGAATACTAACAGACTGTCTCTATCTGAACTATCGTCTTATCAACCACCAACTAGTAATCAGATGTGATGTGTTGGTTGTACTCTATACACTATCATTATTTTAAATATATTTTAAAGTCGTTCAATTTATTGCCAAGAGCTTCAAATTCCTAGAAAATAATCACGATGGCGGCCAAAAAATATTCACGCGGGACTATCCACAAAAAAGATTGGCCACCCCTGAGCTATAAATAGCGCCTGCTGGCATTGAATGTCCCGTGTTTACACATCGACTCCAGGTGAAAAGTGATGGCGTCGTATCTCATTGTGACAAGTGATCGATACCAAAGATGTGGACGAGTGGGCAACAATAGCAAATCGATCTCCGAGTCTAAGATTCCGACTCCGCTCCGGCACAATATTTTGGTAAACATTTTAGAAATATTTGCTCATACATGTGATCACGTGATCTAAAAATGGCTCATGTTGTATTTGTACATTTTGTCCTGCACCCAGCAGTGTTGAAAGGCTCAGCTGTTGAAAGGCTCAGCTGTTGAAAGGCTCAGCTGTTGAAAGGCTCAGCTGTTGAAAGGCTCAGCTGTTGAAAGGCTCAGCACTGTTGAAAGGCTCAGCACTGTTGAAAGGCTCAGCACTGTTGAAAGGCTCAGCACTGTTGAAAGGCTCAGCAGTGTTGAAAGGCTCAGCAGTGTTGAAAGGCTCAGCTGTTGAAAGGCTCAGCACTGTTGAAAGGCTCAGCACTGTTGAAAGGCTCAGCACTGTTGAAAGGCTCAGCAGTGTTGAAAGGCTCAGCTGTTGAAAGGCTCAGCAGTGTTGAAAGGCTCAGCTGTTGAAAGGCTCAGCAGTGTTGAAAGGCTCAGCTGTTGAAAGGCTCAGCAGTGTTGAAAGGCTCAGCTGTGAACAGCTTTGATCCACATTTTGTCCTGCACTCAGCATTGTTGAAAGGCTCAGCTGTTGAAAGGCTCAGCTGTGAACAGCTTTAATCCACATCATTCCGGTGTTATGAATGGACGACAAAATTAACGGCTTTCATAATTTGAAGTGTTCTGCAATCGTCGAATGTATTCAGCTGGAATGGTCACGGTGGACGGACGTTTTAATTAAAGTCATCATGACACAGCACTCTTAACTTGTTGAAGCGTTGTTCTTGAATTGTGATGGCCATTTATATTTAAAGCCCATCATGATTGCTGAGTGGTTTAATTAAATGAGTGGTTTACATCGCAGCGGCGACAATAGACCGAGTGGATACTAAAGAATGGCTTATTCTTTTACAGAAAAGTCATTTGATCTCACTGTAAAGCGTACCCGTTGATGGACAGCTTGGCTGATTTTTTTATGGTTTAACTTCTCACAAAACTAGATGACTAATGAATGCCAAACAAGTCTGATACAACGCTTGACGTGACATTCAGCACTGGACATGACATACAGCACTGGACGTGACATACATCACTGGACATGACATCCAGCACTAGTGAACATGTTTGATACAACGCCGGACATGATATCCAGCACTAGAGCTAGCACTCTCGTGGAGATAGATCAACGAAATTGGTCAGGCATATTTAATTATCGCCTTTGGAGAAGAAAAGAAAAAACCCGCACAAAAACACACACAAATACTAATTCAAGCCACACACAAGCTGACGTCACGCACCGCAAGTTTTGCATGACATGACATTAGCCATCCTGAAATGAGTTGTAAAAAAGGAGACGATAGCATAACGTATCATTAATAATGTTGTATCGATTGTGTTGGGGGAGGGGGCATTATTTGAAGAACCCAAACCCCCGTTACTATGATCAATTCGAAACTTCAATTATTTTAAATCCAATTAGGGTAGAGCAGCAAGTTCTGAAATGTTTCTCTCTTTAACAAACAAAAATGTCCCACTGTTTACAAACAATTATTTTATCTCCAATAAAAGTTAAAATTCTGTCATTTATTCTGTCATTTATTCTGTCTTTCCTTTGAAGAGATTATTGGGCTCTATGGCAGTGGTTAGGACGATCGATAGTAGCATGTTGAGGAGAAATCGTGAAAGGAACCCATTTCTTTATACTAAATAACATTCTGTTATGGTCTACTGTATGATTCCACATAATATGCTTCCCAATAATTAACGTCCAATTAATTAAGGTCCACCCAAGTAATGTCGACTTAAATAATGTCCAGTTAAAGTCAACCTAGTCAATGTCCATTATTCCCTTGATATTTACCGTGTTATACAGGCGATAAATCAGGCAAAGAACTACTTGTAATAATTAAATGCGCATTTTCTAAACCTTTTTATTCAAAATTTCATTCACGACCACATTATGTGTGAACACCTTGTCTTCTCACCATTACAGCTATCTGGTATCCCGACACTCTTCCCCCCATATCCTCTGTTTGGTATTCCGCCAGAGGAGTGTGGTCACGCGATGAATGTTAATTTTAACCTAGTTGTCTCCCCATGTTCCTGGCAGGTGTATTACATTTATATATGATGCTTAAGGATTTTGTTGAAGGTATATTTATAACTACCAGAAAATCTCTGATCAGAGTGTAGCGGCTGGACTTTGTACCCAGAAGTCTTTTGTGTTGACCACGAGGGCATCTAATTTTGTGGTGTTTGAAACGTTAAGAGGTTCCGTGTGGTCAACAGTGGTCGACTGCGGTCAACTGTGGTCGACTGCGGTCAATTGTGGTTGACTATGGTCAACTGTGGTCAACTGTGGTCGACTGTGGTCGACTGTGGTCAACTGTGGTCGACTGTGGTCGACTGTGGTCGACTGTTGTCAACTGTGGTCGACTGTGGTCGACTATGGTCAACTGTGGTCAAATGTAGTCAACTGTGGTTAAATGTGGTCAATTGTGGTCAACTGTGGTCAACTGTGGTCAAGTGCAGTCAACTGTGGTCTATGTTTCCAAGTTATTGAAGTAACTGGTTAACAAAGGGCAATCCAATAATATTTTTATTTCACCACTGATAAGTCCTCTTTAGTCTTGATTTCACCACTGAAAAGTCCTCTTTAGTCTTGATTTCACTACTGAAAAGTCCTCTTTAGTCTTGATTTCACCACTGAAAAGTCCTCTTTAGTCTTGATTTCACTACTGAAAAGTCCTCTTTAGTCTTGATTTCACCACTGAAAAGTCTTCTTTAGTCTTGATTTCACCACTGAAAATTCCTCTTTAGTCTTGATTTCACCACTGAAAAGTCCTCTTTAGTCTTAATTTCACCACTGAAAAGTCCTCTTTAGTCTTGATTTCACCTCTGAAAAGTCCTCTTTAGTCTTGATTTCACCACTGAAAAGTCCTCTTTAGTCTTGATTTCACCACTGAAAAGTCCTCTTTAGTCTTGATTTCACCACTGAAAAGTCCTCTTTAGTCGTAACTAAGTAGATTGAACATATCGCGGATTATTGTTTTTTTTAATATGTATATATTTTGGGGGTTTTTGATGTAAATATAGTAAATATAGTAAATATAATAAATAAGAATAATTGCACGGTTACTTTCCAGTCTCCAACACATTTCCCCAACCAGAGGCGTAGCCAGTGTTTGGCAAGACATGCCACGTGGCGCATGGAGCATTTATAAAAAAAAAGTGGGGGTGCATATGTAATATATTTTGTAAAACTGGTTTTGCCTCTATTAAATAAGGTGAAATGGTGCACACCAATCTGCTAACTCTGCTGTCCGTGTTGACTTGTATGGTAGGCATAAATCTCAATGACGTAATAAAATCGGTTTCTCAAGTTTGATATGGATTTAGTTCTTATGGGTGCATTTGGCAATATGTCATCGGTAAGCCACTGTTCTCAGCACATGTGTCTAATGCATGTCGGCATATGTCTCTAACAAAGGTCTCAGCACATGTCTCTAACATTTGGAGCACCCTTCCTGACGCTGTCAGAAACATCCAGACGTTGGAGTCCTTCAAAACAAATTTAAAAACTCATCTATTTCGCAAACACCTTATGGGGTGAAGTTGTCTACCATCTTTTCCAGCTAGTTATTATCTCCCAGCTTTGTTTTTGTACCGCGCTTCGAGCCTTTGGGGATGAAGCGTGATTTTTCAAATGAACTTTATTATTATTATTATTTGCTTCAGCACATGTCTCAACGCTTGTCCCCAATAAATGTTACCACCTCTTATGTCCAACACTTGTCCCCAATACATGTCTCCACCACATGTCTCAACACTGGTCCCCAATACATGTCCCCACCACATGTCTCAACACTGGTCCCCAATGCATGTTCCCACCAGATGTCTCAACACTGGTCCCCAATACATGTCCCCACCACATGTCTCAACACTGGTCCCCAATACATGTCCCCACAACATGTCTCAACACTTGTCACAAATGCATGTCCCCACCACATGTCTCAACACTTGTTACCAATGCATGTCCCCACCACATGTCTCAACACTGGTCCCCAATACATGTCCCCACCACATGTCTCAACACTGGTCCCCATTACATGTCCCCACCACATGTCTCAACACTTGTCACCAATGCATGTCCCCACCACATGTCTCAACACTTGTCACCAATGCATGTCCCCACCACATGTCCCCAATGCATGTCCCCACCACATGTCCCCACCACATGTCTCCAACACATGTCACCAATGCATGTCCCCACCACATGTCCCCACTGCATGTCCCCACCACATGTCCCCACCACATGTCCCCACCACATGTCCCCACCACATGTCCCCACCACATGTCCCCAATGCATGTCCCCACCACATGTCCCAACCACATGTCCCCACCACATGTCCCCAATACATGTCCCCACCACATGTCCCCACCACATGTCCCCACCAGATATCACAACACTGGTCCCAAATACATGTCCCCACCAGATGTCACAACACTGGTCCCCAATACATGTCCCCACCAGATGTCACAACACTGGTCCCCAATACATGTCCCCACCAGATGTCACAACACTGGTCCCCAATACATGTCCCCGCCAGATGTCACAACACTGGTCACCAATACATGTCCCCACCAGATGTCACAACACATGTTACCAATACATGTCCCCACCACATGTCCCCACCACGTGTCTCAACACTGGTCCCCAATACATGTCCCCACCAGATCTCACAACACTGGTCACCAATACATGTCACAACACATGTCATCAATACATGTCCCCACCACATGTCTCAACACTGGTCACCAATGCATGTCCCCACCATATGTCCCCACCACATGTCTCAACACTGGTCACCAATACATGTCCCCACCACATGTCTCAACACTGGTCACCAATACATGTCCCAACCACATGTCTCAACACTGGTCCCCAATTCATGTCCCCACGACATGTCTCAACACTGGTCCCCAATACATGTCCCCACCAGATGTCTCCATAACTTGTCACCAAAACATGTCCCCACCACATGTCTCAACACTTGTCACAAATGCATGTCACCACCAGATGGCTCAACACTTGTCACCAATGCATGTCCCCACCAGATGTCTCAACACTTGTCACCAATGCATGTCACCACCACATGTCTCAACACTTGTCACCAATACATGTCCCCACCACATGTCCCCACCACATGTTCCCAATACATGTCCCCACCACATGTCTCCAACACATGTCACCAATGCATGTCCCCACCACATTCCCCCACCACATGTCCCCAATGCATGTCCCCACCACATGTCCCCAATGCATGTCCCCACCACATGTCCCCACCACATGTCCCCACCACATGTCCCCACCACATGTCCTCAATACATGTCCCCACCACATGTCCCCACCACATGTCCTGACCAGATGTCACAACACTGGTCCCCAATACATGTCCCCACCAGATGTCACAACACTGGTCCCCAAACATGTCCCCACCAGATGTCACAACACTGGTCCCCAATACATGTCCCCACCAGATGTCACAACACTGGTCCCCAATACATGTCCCCACCAGATGTCACAACACATGTCACCAATACATGTCTCAACACTGGTCCCCAATAAATGTCCCCACCAGATGTCACAACACATGTCCCCACCACATGTCACAACATTTGGTCCCAATACATGTCCCCACCACATGTCTCAACACTTGTCACCAATACATGTCCCCACCACATGTCCCCACCACATGTCACAACATTTGGTCCCAATACATGTCCCCACCACATGTCTCAACACTTGTCACCAATGCATGTCATCACCACATGTCTCAACACTGGTCCCCAATGCATGTCCCCACCACATGTCTCACCACTTGTCACCAATGCATGTCCCCACCAGATGTCTCAACACTGGTCCCCAATGCATGTCACCACCAGATGTCACAACACTGGTCCCCATGCATGTCACCACCAGATGTCTCAACACTGGTCCCCACTGCATGTCCCTACCAGATGTCACAACACTGGTCCCCAATGCATGTCACCACCATATGTCACAACACTGGTCCCCAATGCATGTCACCACCAGATGTCTCCAACACATGTCACCAATACATGTCCCCACCAGATGTCACAACACTGGTCTCCAATGCATGTCCTCACCAAATGTCTCAACACTGGTCACCAATGCATGTCCCCACCAGATGTCACAACACATGTCATCAATGCCTGCACCATACTTAGATTTTATAGCAGTAGAACAAGGAATTCAATGCTAATCTCTTATTACCCTGACAGCTGAAGATTGCGTGCCATGAATATTCACGACAGGTCAGGCGGACGACTCTCAGTGAGCTAACTGACGGAGAGTGCTGGACCATTATCAACTAAGCTAGACGTCCTCAGTTCCATCAACTAAACTAGAGGTCCTCAGTTCCATCAACTAAACTAGAGGTCCTCAGTTCCATCAACTAAACTAGAGGTCCTCAGTTCCATCAACTAAACTATAGGTCCTCAGTTCCATCAACTAAACTAGACGTCCTCAGTTCCATCAACTAAAATAGAGGTCCTCAGTTCCATCAACTAAACTAGAGGTCCTCAGTTCCATCAACTAAACTAGAGGTCCTCAGTTCCATCAACTAAACTAGAGGTTCTCAGTTCAATCAACTAAACTAGAGGTCCTCAGTTCCATCAACTAAACTAGAGGTCATCAGTTCCATCAACTAAACTAGAGGTCCTCAGTTCCAAACGAACATATGATATATCCTCTTGATGCCCAACACCGCCCCCCCACCCAATAATCTTCTACCCCATGCAGTTTAATCTTCGTTACAATGACGGGTTTTAAACTTGTTCCCATTCCAGCCAGTTACACAATAAAGTGTGGGCCAGCTTCTGGTTCGTTACAAACCCTTCCAGTCTGTATGTTTATCACCTAAAATAACTTCAGCACTTTTACTTCACACCCTGTTCATCCGTGCCGTCTAATGTCAACGACCTGTTTCATTCTATTTGGATAGAATTAAAGATTTCTTTCACCAAGCATACCACAAAGCTGGACTGAACATTAAAACACAACACAATTCAACACTACAAACAAAACCCTAGCGTTCCATATCATTATTCTGATCAAACACAATCTAAGAAATATAAACAAGTAAATTTTTTTTTTAAATCTTGAAGTGCAAATTAAAATAAAAGTTCATCGTTCAGATTTAAAGAATGTATTTTATTTAATCTAAGTCTAATGTGGTGTAAAAAGCCTTGATTTAAGACGTTACGGCTAACGCTTCGCTGCACCCATTGGCTGTCGTCATGGTAACGTGGAAGCTTCTATCGCAAAGCTGGATGTGGAGCTCTTAATGTACAAAATAATGTTTTTGTTATTTCATTTAGTTGATTATTATGATTATTTTGATCGAGACTTGGTTTTATAAATGAAGAGTAAGTGGTATACTTCATGAAAGGGAAGGGGATTAGTGTCTGGGCCAGGGTTAGAGTCAGAGAAAGGGTTAGCAGTGGCGTAGCGAGGGGTGGCAAGGGGGGCATCATGCCCCGGGCGCTACTCACAATGGGGCGCCAAATGGTATATTTTACATATAATATTGTATGGTTTTCGAATAGGGGGGGGGGCGCTAAAAAGGTATTGTGCCCCGGGCGCGAGTTAAGCTCGCTACACCACTGAGGGTTAGTGTCAAGGTGAGACTTAAAGTTAAGCTAAGAGTTAGTGTTAGGGCGGCGGTTAAAGTTGGGGAAAGAGTTAGTGTTAGGGGCAGGGTTAGAGTTAGGAATAGGATTAGTGTCTGGGCCAGGGTTAGAGTTAGGAATAGGGTTAGTGTCCGGGCCAGGGTTAGAGTTAGGAATAGGGTTAGTGTCTGGGCCAGGGTTAGAGTAAGGAATAGGGTTATTGTCTGGGCCAGGGTTAGAGTTAGGAATAGGGTTGGTGTCAAGGGCATGGTTAGAGTTAGGAATAGGGTTAGTGTCTGGGCCAGGGTTAGAGTTAGGAATAGGGTTGGTGTCAAGGGCAGGGTTAGAGTTAGGAATAAGTTTAGTGTCTCTGGGCCAGGGTTAGATTTAAGATTAGGGTTAGTGTCTGGGCCAGGGTTAGAGTTAAGAATATGGTTTGTGTATGGGGTACCGCGCTATATACGACCACTAATAATAATAATAATAATTATGTTAGGAATATGGTTAGTGCCAGGGAAGGGTTAGAGTTAGGAATAGGGTTAGTGTCTGGGCCAGGGTTATAGTTAGGAATGGGTTTGTTTCAAGGGCTGGGTTAGAGTTAGGAATGGGTTTGTTTCAGGGGCTGGGTTAGAGTTAGGAATGGGTTTGTTTCAGGGGCTGGGTTAGAGTTAGGAATGGGTTTGTTTCAGGGGCTGGGTTAGAGTTAGGAATGGGTTTGTTTCAGGGGCTGGGTTAGAGTTAGGAATGGGTTTGTTTCAGGGGCTGGGTTAGAGTTAGGAACGGGTTTGTTTCAGGGGCTGGGTTAGAGTTAGGAATGGGTTTGTTTCAAGGGCCTGGTTTAGAGTTAGGAATGGGTTTGTTTCAGGGGCTGGGTTAGAGTTAGGAATGGGTTTGTTTCAGGGGCTGGGTTAGAGTTAGATATAGGGTTATCTGCTCTAAAAAAACTTTCAATAATAAAAATCGAAGTAAAGCCATTTGTAAGGCCGCAATACATAAAGTTAACCAAAGTCTTAAACACTTACTTAAACACTGACTTTTAAACTGACTTTAAACACTGATTTGAACACTGACTTAAACACTTACTTAAACACTTACTCAAACACAGACTTTTAAACTGGCTTTAAACACTGTTTTGAACACTGACTTAAACACGGACTTAAACACTTACTTAAACACTTACTTAAACACTTACTCAAACACCGACTTTTAAACTGGCTTTAAACACTGATTTGAACACTGACTTAAACACTTACTTAAACACTTACTTAAACACTTACTTAAACACTTACTTAAACACTTACTTAAACACTGACTTTTAAACTGACTTTAAACACTGATTTGAACACTGACTTAAAACCAACTTAAACACTGACTTAAAAACTGACTTAAACATTGCAACTCAACAACATCTTTTCAATTTCCCACCCACAGAAAGCCACACCTGCGTAAACCGGTCAGAACTCTACGCCCTGCTGAGGAAGGCCGTTGTAGACAGTGAAATAGTCTACTATGTTGTGGAGAATAAAACCCACCTGGACAGATGGGACTTCAGCGGAGCCTTTGGTTTTGTCGTGTCTGTTGTGACAACTATAGGTAAGTCCTTATTTTGTTAAAAACCAAACTATTACAAATGTTAAACAGTTAATCATTTACATACTAGATAAACGTGCATATTTGAATTGACAGATTTACACGCTGAAGTAATTGTTTGCAAGTAACTTTTATACTCATGACCCCAGGGTTTCCCAAATTGGGATGCTGGTAACCCCCGGGGGTTGAGGTGGCGTTTTACGGGGTGCGAGAGACGTATGAATATACGAATGGAGGAACCATTTCCTTTTAAGTCTTAACATAAATTTGTAATGTTTTAAATTTCTTTAGTAGGGTATTAGTTTATTTGACCTCGTTCAGAGTTAAAGGTCTACATTTCGTTTTTGTAACTCTATTTAAAATGCAGTGTCACTTGTTTTAAAGGTGCGAGACTTTGTCAAACATTTCGCAAGGGGTATGGGGTATAGAAACCCTTATTTAACAACATTGGTTTGACGTTGTCAGGGTTCGGTAACTTGGCGCCATTCACCATGGAGGGCAAGGCCGTCTGTGTGGTGTACTCGCTGTTTGGGATACCGCTGACGCTGCTCGTTCTGGGAGGGATAGGAGAGAAGATGGCCAAATGTGTGTCCACGGTCAGGAACTGCAAGAACCCGTACTGTCATCACACGCCGAAGGTGAGTTGTCGTACTAGATGACTACTAGATGTCTCGTTGAGTGTTTCAAAATACACGTTTCACATTGCGTTGTCATATTAAGCTGTCGGCATGTCAAGTTGCCACACAGAGTCTATACATTTTTTCGTCATCATTATGATGTCCTATCACTTGAAAGTGGTTGTAGTCCTATGATGTCCTATCACTTGAAAGTGGTTGTAGTCCTATGATGTCCTATCACTTGAAAGTGGCTGTAGTCAAACTGTGGATATTCTGAGATCCGCGTTGAAGATACTCTGTAACCTCCGTTCTGGATCTTCAGAATTATCCACTGAAGATAATCTGTAGACCCCTTTGTGGATATTCTGATGGTAAGGCTGTGGAGTTATTGCTGTCAGTGGTTCTTTTTCAGTACACTTGAACTTGTAACTATTTGCATTAAAGTCTTCTTGTTTTTTTTTAAACAGGCATACGCAGTGCAATGCTAAATATAAAGTTAGGGTATCCGTTTTTTATGAGCATCCACCCATCTATCGATGGATCCAATCATCCATTTATCCAGCCACCTACATCACAAATATTCAATAAATACAAATATCAGCCCCGTGCCCATATATTAAATTAATTAGTTATTAGCAATCAATCAATAAAAGATCTTACATTTTAATTTTTTAAAACGTATATACTCCACTGGCTACGCTCGACTGAACTTGTAGTTCACATTTATGTCCAGTTGAGACGCTTGACTGAACTTATAGTTGACATTTGGGTTCAGTTGAGACGCTTTACTGAACATGTAGTTGACATTTGTGTTCAGTTGAGACGCTTGACTGCACTTCTAATTGACATTTGTGTTCAGTTGAGACGCTTGACTGCACTTCTAATTGACATTTGTGTTCAGTTGAGACGCTTGACTGAACTTGCAGTTGACATTTGTGTTCAGTTGAGACGCTTGACTGCACTTGCAGTTGACATTTGTGTCCAGTTGAGACGCTTGACTGCACTTGCAGTTGACATTTGTGTCCAGTTGAGACGCTTGACTGAACTTGTAGTTGACATTTGTGTTCAGTTGAGACGCTTGACTGCACTTGCAGTTGACATTTGCGTTCAGTTGAGACGCTTGTCTACTTTTATAACATGACATTTGTGTTCAGTTCAGACGCTTGACTGCACTTGTACATAACATTTGCGTTCAGTGAAGACGCTGTTATGGCAAACGCTTGCCTTCAATTGTTTACGACATGTTTCTTGTGCATCTCGTGCATGAACTCTGGGTGACCCCTAAGTTTGGCAAAACTATGAGTGGGCCCTAATTAATAATCTCCTCCCCTGACCTTGATACATGTAGACACAGGATCTAGTCGAGTTCGGTGGAACTTACGAGACGGCTCTAGGTACAAGGAGAGAACGCTGGTCGGATGGTACAAGGAGAGAACGCTGGCCGTACCCCATTTCTGGAAGTCTCTATGAGAGACTAGAAATAAGCCGTGTGAAAGAGAGTCGGGGAGACTGCGAGACAAAGAGAGAGAGACAGAGATTGCGATCACAATACGAGCCGAGAGATAATAGACCAGTGGTTCTCAACCCTTCTAATGCAGCTACCCATTAATACATTTCCTCACGTTTTGTGGCGACCCCCAACCACAACATTATTTTCGTATATGTGTTTTCAGATGGTCTTGGCCGACCCCTGTGAAAGGGTCGTGCGACCCCTCCCCCCCAAAGGAGTCGCGACCCACAGGTTGAGAATGGCTGTAATAGACTGACCTACTGCACTGTATATAGTGTATATTATATCTACTTTGTCAGGGCCGACCTTAACAATTGCGGGGCCCTATGCGAAACGGACTGCGCGGGGCCCATTCTGGGTAGAGCATAAGGATAATAAGTGAAAATTAAGATTTTGTATTAGAAAATAAATTCGGGGCGGGGCCTATGAAAGTGCGGGGCCCATTGCGGCCGCATAGGTTGCAATGGCCTAAGGCCGGCCCTGTACTTTGTATGTGTGTGCACCTTCCCAACAGTGTACCCGTACCAGTTCATTGCTTTATACCTGTAAGGGAATAGCCTTGGGTTTATTCTATAATTTGATTCTTGTATTGTGAAGTCAACTTAATAAATTGTTATTGGTAATCAGCCCTAGTTTTAGGTATCGCTCTTTATTACTGTATTTAAGTAAAAGTTTCGTCATTTGTTATGTACTTTTTTGCCGCGAGCCATAGAGTCAATTAAGAGATTAAATTCTCTACACATCATAAACGATACGTAACAACGCTTGACCGCAATACTGGACAAATTATATTCAATGTAGTAAACCAATGTTCATTGGAGCGGCTTTACTGTCCAAGCCACATCGAGTTTCATTTAAATAACCAGTTTAAGAAACTAAGTCAATAACCAGTTTAAGAAACTAAGTCAATAATCTGTTTAAGAAACTAAGTCAATAACCAGTTTAAGAAACTAAGTCAATAACCAGTTTAAGAAACTAAGTCAATAACCAGTTTAAGAAACTAAGTCAATAACCAGTTTAAGAAACTAAGTCAATAACCAGTTTAAGAAACTAAGTCAATAACCAGTTTAAGAAACTAAGTCAATAATCTGTTTAAGAAACTAAGTCAATAATCTGTTTAAGAAACTAAGTCAATAACCAGTTTAAGAAACTAAGTCAATAACCAGTTTAAGAAACTAAGTCAATAACCGGTTCAAGAAACTAAGTCAATAACCAGTTTAAGAAACTAAGTCAATAATCTGTTTAAGAAACTAAGTCAATAATCTGTTTAAGAAACTAAGTCAATAATCTGTTTAAGAAACTAAGTCAATAATCTGTTTAAGAAACTAAGTCAATAAACAGTTTAAGAAACTAAGTCAATAACCAGTTTAAGAAACTAAGTCAATAACCAGTTTAAGAAACTAAGTAAATAACCGGTTTAAGAAACCAAGTCAATAACCGGTTTAAGAAACTAAGTCAATAACCAGTTTAAGAAACTAAGTCAATAATCTGTTTAAGAAACTAAGTCAATAATCTGTTTAAGAAACTAAGTCAATAATCTGTTTAAGAAACTAAGTCAATAAACAGTTTAAGAAACTAAGTCAATAACCAGTTTAAGAAACTAAGTCAATAACCAGTTTAAGAAACTAAGTAAATAACCGGTTTAAGAAACCAAGTCAATAACCGGTTTAAGAAACTAAGTCAATAACCAGTTTAAGAAACTAAGTCAATAACCAGTTTAAGAAAATAAGTCAATAACCAGTTTAAGAAACTAAGTCAATAACCAGTTTAAGAAACTAAGTCAATAACCAGTTTAAGAAATTAATCACAAGTTTAATAAGCTAAGTCAATAACCAGCTTAATAAATTTAAGCAAATAACCAGTCTCCTTATTTGAATTAATAACTAATTTAATAAACAAAGCCAATTACCAGTTTCATTATGTAGGTCAATAACAAGTGTCACCATCGTAATAGCCAGGTTTCAATAGCACTGTGTTACAACTCCCCTACAACAGCATCGAAAAGTTCTTCAGAGAGATGAACAATTTTCTCACGTCAATGGGACGGAAGAATTCCCCACTGAATTGTATCGCTGTATCCTGGTATCAGGGAGTCATGCTTGGTTACAGGTATGAACTAACTTCCGGTTCACCTGTATTGATTTATTGAAGTACAGTCAATACTATGCACTTGGGGGGTCGTATTGCCCGCCGTCAGAGTCAGCCCTGGTGCGTTTGTCTGAGTTGTTTCATTGGCTTCTTAGTACAGGATTCTCGCGTGGATTACTAATTAATTATGTAAATACATACAAAATAGCATACAACAGAGTCCCGATTATCCGATCCCCCGATTATCCGATCCCCGATTATCCGAAAAGTCGATAATCGGAAATGCCCAAGTCTGTTATCATTATCATTATTATTAGTATTATCATCATTATTATTATCGTTCGCAATGCGCATGGCATAGGACTTTTGGTACAAACTATTCCGACCTTAGTCGCACAATCCCCAGGTCAAATCAGGCTACGTTTACTGTACACGTATTGACCGACTTGTTAATCTAAACTAGAGCGCTAAAGTTTGCCCCAAGAAACTCTGCAATACAGCATGCAGGTCAACTGTATGGTAAGAAGATTTTGGTTTTGTTCGTACCAACTTGTACAGTGCAACCTTTCCGTGGCAGCTTTCGGGCATCCGAAAAAATGTATTATCTTAAAACACGACCCGGTCTCCATGGGTTCGGATAACCGAGGCTCTAATCTTGAGATATTAAATTGATGAAAGTCGCGTGAGCGTTAAGTCATTTATCATGTGGATATTATCAGTCACGTGATATGTTGTCGGTCACGTGGCGTGTTGTCAGTCACGTGCCATGTTGTCAGTCACGTATCATGTTGTCAGTCACGTACCATGTAGTCAGTCACGTGACATGTTGTCAGTCACGTGTCATGTTGTCAGTCACGTGCCATGTTGTCAGTCACGTCCAACTAGACAAGTCCATTTGATGGATGTAACTTCACTAATTTACGCTTTGATGAATACAACTTCCCCAATTTACATTTTGACAGATACAACTTCCCCAATTTACATTTTGACAGATACAACCTTACAAATGTACACTTTGATAGATAAAAGGGCATCTTTTGTCCTGTTGTATACAAATTATGCACCAATATTTCCGTTGATAAATACTAATTCACCAATAGTCACGTTGATAAATACTAATTTAGAAATAGTCCCATGGATTCGTGGTAGTTAACCAATAGTCCTGTAGCAACAAGATGACTAAAAATAGTTCCGTTATTTGAGCAGCTATGTGTCCCGTCTCCGCCATCGAGTCCTACAAAACTATGGTGAAAATCTTTGTATTATTGACTCGGTCGGCTACTAACAGTGCACTTCAAGGGCGGTAATCTAATGGTGCATAGACGGAGTAATATTTGTGATAGGGGGACAAGTCAATAACCATTTTTATTGTTTAAGTCAATAATCAGTTTAATAAGCATGGATGGGGTGCGATGCTATGGGGTGGGATATGATCGGGTGGGTAATTATGGGATGGGTTGTGATGGAGTGGGCAGTCATGGGATGGGGTGGGATTGAACGGGCAGTGATGGGTTGGGATGTGATGGGCATGACAGTGATGCAATGGGCAGTGATCGGGTGGGAAATGAAATTGGGAAAAAAAGGGGGGGGGGCAATTATATGAGATTCACAACTTGCTTGGATGAAAGAACAAAACAGACTCGTCACCATAAAATATTGTAGCACAACTCAAATTGGAGGGCCGGGGGGGGGGGAGGCGGGCGGTCGCATTTCCACAGTTGTGGCCTGTTTTAAAATACCCCTCAATCCCTGGTCCTGTTGACATCGCGCAGGGCTAAAGTGTCAAGGGTTGGAGAATCACTGTTGTTATGTGTCGGACCCCTCCGTCCCTGGTCCTGTTTACATCGTGTAGGGCTACCGTGTCAACGGTAGGAGAATCACTTTTGTTATGTGTCGGACCCCTCAATCCCTGGTCCTGTTGACATCGTGTAGGGCTACAGTGTCAACGGTAGGAGAATCACTGTTGTTATGTGTCGGACCCCTCCGTCCCTGGTCCTGTTGACATCGTGTAGGGCTACCGTGTCAACGGTAGGAGAATCACTGTTGTTATGTGTCGGACCCTTCAATCCCTGGTCCTGTTGACATCATGTATAGGCCTACAGTGTCAATGGTAGGAGAATCCCTGTTGTTATGTGTCGGACCCTTCAATCCCTGGTCCTGTTGACATCATGTATAGGCCTACAGTGTCAATGGTAGGAGAATCACTGTTGTTATGTGTCGGACCCTTCAATCCCTGGTCCTGTTGACATCATGTATAGGCCTACAGTGTCAACGGTAGGAGAATCCCTGTTGTTATGTGTTGGGATAGAGTAAGTTGTGTTCACCTGAAGGAGTGCACGTATGAGTGTACAAAGCGTAAGATTGTCGATGATGATTGATGAGAGGGTGTATAGTGTATATACATGTATATATAATCTAGTGTTTCAGGAGAGAGAGACGGCTAGAGAGTGGGATGTGTACAAGGAGTAGTGTTAGATAGGGGATTACTTCAAAAGGATTATTGGTGCCCGTTGCTAATAAGGATTTTATTATTGACTGTAGCACTTCGAAAAGGATTGTTAGTGACTTTTTTGGTATGCGATTGTTCGGATAATAAGAGTCCGTTACAGAGGCGTAGCGTAAAGGGGACAGGGGGTACAGATGTACCCGGGCGCCAGCTGGTTAGAGGCGCCAAAATGTGCTTTGGTATTATTTTATTGATGAAAATAATCGGTTTGAGAGTTGAAAAAAGGAAAAGAGGGCGCTTTAAAATGAATCTTGTCCCCGGGCGCGAATCTTCTCCCCGGGCGCCAAACACTCTAGCTACGCCTCTGGTCCGTTACTTGACTCAAGACTTGTGCGACTTGTGGCGCATGGCCGTCATCTCAGTACGGAGTACCAGCGCGTAATTGTGCGATTGTATTACATAATCCACCATAATTGTACGTAGCTGTAATGGTAGGAGCCCCTAAACTCAACATACAGTTATGTATGCATAGCATTCAAGGTAATAGAAACAAGAACAATCACATTTTGAAAAATGAAGCAGAGTTTTTTGCCCTGGCTAACCTTATCTGTGTTTTCAACACTGTACTTGAGTGAATGTAGTGTTTCTGTAAATGTAGTGTTTCTGTAAATGTAGTGTTTCTGTAAATGTAGTGTTTCTGTAAATGTACTGTTTCTGTAAATGTAGTGTTTCTGTAAATGTAGTGTTTCTGTAAATGTAGTGTTTCTGTAAATGTAGTGATTCTGTAAATGTAGTGTTTCTGTAAATGCAGTGTTTCTGTAAATGTAGTGTTTCTGTAAATGTAGTGTTTCTGTAAATGAAGTGTTTCTGTAAATGTAGTGATTCTGTAAATGTAGTGTTTCTGTAAATGCAGTGTTTCTGTAAATGTACTGTTTCTGTAAATGTAGTGTTTCTGTAAATGCAGTGTTTCTGTAAATGTACTGTTTCTGTAAATGTAGTGTTTCTGTAAATATAGTGTTTCTTTAAACGTAGTTGTTTTTTTCCCCAACGTTTTCCGACTTCGAAGCATAAATTATACAGTGGGTATGGACTGAAACTGAATCAAATTAGACGCTACGTAAGGACATGACAATTAATTTGAAAAGTTTGATATGAAACCTGAGCAGTTGGGGGAAATGTCTGTAATGACGTCTATCTTAGCAACATGGTACGGGATAGAAAATATCAAACTTTATCAGGGAACATGACATTGAAAAATCTCTGTTTGAAAATCTTAAAATATTTAAAAACAGATCTGGTCTGATCGTGCATAGTACGCATCAATTATTATAAAATGTTTATGGGTAAATAATTTATACCCCCCCCCCCCCTTTTGTTTTGTTTTTTTTAAATTTTGAGGCAGTCACCAGACGAGAATACAGCGTGAGATGTAATCTATTTTATTGTTTGTGAGATACCATAAAAAATCCCTCATAAGTGATAGATTTCCCAGTTGAAATCCAGGTATAATCTTGAATATTTAGGCAAACAATTTTAGTTTTTAAAATTCAATTTTAGTGTAAGAGACAATAGAATTCAGAGCGAGGCTATTTTTGTCTTCCCGCCCACATTCGCAGACGTGATTTCGTTACACCAGGAGACTCATATTTAATGTTTTACCGTACAAAACTGATAGAAATTTGAACATTTTTAAATTCTTTAAATGGAAACACTTTGTAAGGTCATGAAAAGGTGGGCGTAATTAGTCCATTCGGCAAGGAGACCTGGGGCCACCACAAGGAAACCTGAGGCCACAACAAGGAAACGTGAAGCCACAGCAAGCAGACGTGAGGCCACAGCAAGCAGACGTGAGGCCACACCAAGCAGACGTGAGGCCACAACAAGCAGACGTGAGGTAACAGTAAGCAGACGTGAGGCAACAACAAGCAGACGTGAGGCCACAGCAAGCAGACGTGAGGCCACAAAAAGCAGACGTGAGGCCACAACAAGCAGACGTGAGGCCACAACTAGCAGACGTGAGGCCACAACAAGCAGACGTGAGGCCACAACAAGCAGACGTGAGGCCACAACAAGCAGACGTGAGGCCACAACAAGCAGACGTGAGGCCACAACGAGGAGAACTGAGGCCGTCGCGTCCATTTTGAGAACATTAAGCTACAGAATCACTCAGTGCACAGTCAGTTGTCGGTCAATTTGTCGTAGTTGGCTTTCCAACCTGAACGTAATTGATGAATCTCTTTGTAAAACTGAACAAGGAATACATTTTTAAAAAGTCTCGATTTACACCCACCGCCCACCCAGGTGTCTTGGTGGTGTACCAGTCGCAGGTCTATAGGATAGGGTTGATTTGTCATGGGTCACCTGACATTGTGATGCTAGACTGGTCAATGGCCACCTGTCATTTTGAAGGTAGGTGGTGCAATGGCACGTACTTGAGACATGTGACGTCACTTTTGGTATTTCATTCCTAAAAGATGTAATATTAAATTAACCTTAAGAAATAATTTATAAAAGATTATTTAAAAAACTAAACAAGAACATCATACATGATTTTTTTTATTACCTGTCTTTACTGTCTAGTTAACTTTACAAAGTCCATAGTTTACCTGTCTTTACTGTCTAGTTAACGTTACAAAGTCCATTGTTTACCTGTCTTTACTGTCTAGTTAACGTTACAAAGTCCATTGTTTACCTGTCTTCAGAATCTAGTTAACTTTACAAAGTCCATTGTTTACCTGTCTTCAGAATCTAGTTAACTTTACAAAGTCCATTGTTTACCTGTCTTCAGAATCTAGTTAACTTTACAAAGTCCATTGTTTACCTGTCTTCAGAATCTAGATAACTTTACAAAGTCCATTGTTTATATGTCTTCAGTATCTAGTTAACTTTACAAAGTCCATTGTTTATCAGTTGTATGCTTGGTCCACAATCTTTCAGTAGCATGGGAGATCAATGACCTCCCATAGTCTGCTCTCCTATTCCCCCCCCCCCTGCCCCATGTTGTCTGGCTCAAGTCACATGGCATTTATCAATCGTTTGGTGTCTGAACTGAACAGACTGATGGAACAATGTCGTGACGTCATTAACGTTTCTCTGACACACACACCTACCTTACATTTCTTTGACACACACGCCTACCTTACATTTCTTTGACACACACGCCTACCTTAAATTTCTTTGACACACACGCCTACCTTACATTTGTCTGACACACACGCCTACCTTACATTTCTTTGACACACACGCCTACCTTACATTTGTCTGACACACACGCCTACCTTACATTTCTTTGACACACACGCCTACGTTAAATTTCTTTGACGCACACGCCTACCTTACATTTCTTTGACACACACGCCTACCTTACATTTGTCTGACACCACGCCTACCTTACATTTCTTTGACACACACGCCTACCTTACATTTGTCTGACACACACGCCTACCTTACATTTCTTTGACACACACGCCTACCTTACATTTGTCTGACACACACGCCTACCTTACATTTCTTTGACACACACGCCTACCTTACATTTATTTGACACACACGCCTACATTACATTTCTTTGACACACACCCCTACCTTACATTTATCTGACACACACGCCTACCTTAAATTTCTTTGACACACACCCCTACCTTACATTTCTTTGACACACACGCCTACCTTACATTTCTTTGACACACACGCCTACCTTACATTTCTCTGACACACACCCCTACCTTACATTTGTCTGACACACACGCCTACCTTACATTTCTTTGACACACACCCCTACCTTACATTTCTTTGACACACACCCCCTACCTTACATTTCTTTGACACACACGCCTACCTTAAATTTCTTTGACACACACGCCTACCTTACATTTCTCCGACACATACGCCTACCTTACATTTGTCTGACACACACGCCTACCTTACATTTCTTTGACACACACGCCTACCTTACATTTCTTCGACACACACGCCTACCTTACATTTCTTTGACACACACCCCTACCTTACATTTCTTTGACACACACGCCTACCTTACATTTCTTTGACACACACGCCTACCTTACATTTCTTTGACACACACGCCTACCTTAAATTTCTTTGACACACACGCCTACCTTACATTTGTCTGACACACACGCCTACCTTACATTTCTTTGACACACACGCCTACCTTACATTTGTCTGACACACACGCCTACCTTACATTTCTTTGACACACACGCCTACGTTAAATTTCTTTGACGCACACGCCTACCTTACATTTCTTTGACACACACGCCTACCTTACTTTGAGGACTTGAAAAGAAAAAGAAAATATTCCAGCAGGCTACATGCACCCAAACCCTGCACCCCGTCCAATTCACTTCTGCTTCACAACAAACCCATTCCTACACTCCACCCACCCCAAACCTGCACCACATCCACCCCACAGCGAGATCATGGGTTTTCTGGAGGAAAAAAAATGGGGCATCTGTGTTTTTTAATCTAATGCTATACATAAAAGTAAATTATTATAAATAAAAAAAAAAGAATGAAAATAAAGTAAGAAAGAAAGAAGAGGAACAACAATAAATGGATAACAGCTCGATGACAAAATGGTGACATGACGGATGATCTGCGGCACGTGACTCATGGCAAGGTCAGAGGTCACAGCGTCTATCCCCAGATCGATTTTTTTTACGCTCGATTGACTCATTGGAGATTAATATGCTTTCTCAAATGACTGAATAATCGATACAGTGACTAGAAGTGAAAGACAAAAAGAATTGTTTGTATGCACGCGAGGCGTCACCACGCGGGCCATAATGGTAATAGTGTTACTGATATTCCATGTCACTATGTCTGAGGTCTGGTACGTTGGCTTGGTAGTAGATAGTCAACATCTGAAGTCTGTTATGTTGGCTTGGTAGGAGATAGTAAACATCTGAGGTATGTTACCTTGGCTTGGTAGGAGATTGTCAACATCTGAAGTCTGGTACGTTGGCTTGCCAGGAGATTGTCAACATCTGAGGTCTTGTACGTTGGCTTGCCAGGAGATTGTCAACATCTGAAGTCTGGTACGTTGGCTTGCCAGGAGATTGTCAACATCTGAAGTCTGGTACGTTGGCTTGCCAGGAGATTGTCAACATCTGAAGTCTGGTACGTTGGCTTGCCAGGAGATTGTCAACATCTGAGGTCTTGTACGTTGGCTTGCCAGGAGATTGTCAACATCTGAAGTCTGGTACGTTGGCTTGCCAGGAGATTGTCAACACAAGCACACTTTACACTCAATGCCCCACTAGTAGGATGTATTTAATATACACACATCTGAATCTTTACGCTAAAATATTTTCATAACTTTTTTTTGTGTGTGGATATTCTTGTAGAGGTCAATGGAATAACGGAAGTGACTGTTTTGTAAGAGCCCTTTTTTCTGTGTGTGGATATTCTTGTATAGCTCAATGGAATAACGGAAGTGACTGTTTTGTAAGAGCCCTTTTTGTGTGTGTGGATATTCTTGTATAGCTCAATGGAATAACGGAAGTGACTGTTTTGTAAGAACCCTTAAAAGAAGGACCTCATTTAACGACATTTTACACACACACAAAATGTAGGGATGTGATGGTTGGGGTGGGAGAGTGTTGGGGGGGGGGGATTTATGTATGTATATCTTGAATGGAACGATTTATGTTCATGTGACCTTACTCAAGGCCACGTGGTCAAAACTCCATATTTTGGTAGTTGTAACAATTATATTCATTGCTAATTCTCTGGAAAAATGCAGTATGTCAGAAAGGGCTTCAACTCCCCCCCCCCCCAAATGCCCCTCTCAATTACGCCAGTAATTTTAACCAACCTGATCCCGTGTTGTTGCGATCGTGACGTTCCCTCTGGTAAACAAGAAATGAAAACAAAAATCTTTTCAGAATCGCTTCATTCGGTTACCGTATGGATCGATTGTGTCTTACTGATCGAACCCATACTTCTCAAACTTATTAAACACATGTGAAATGGAAATACTCTGAAAGTGAAATAGCATGAAGTAAAGGGAACAAGAGATCAGTGGTCAAGACAGAGACAGAGAGAGAGAGAGGGGGGGGGGGAGAGACAGAGAAAGTAAGAGAGAAACAGAGAAAGAGAGAGATGTATAGATATTTAGAGAGAGAGTAATAGAGAGAGGGGAGAGAAAGAGAGAGAAAGAAAGAGTGTGAAACAGAGAAAGAGAGAGAGGGATATAGATATTTATAGAGAGAGAGGGAGAGAGAGAGAGAGAAAGAAAGAGATGAGAGAGACAGAGAAAGAGAGAGATATATAGATATTTAGAGAGAGAGAGAGAGCGGGAGAGGGGGGCAGAGAAGAAGTTCTGAATAGCATTACGTTTAAAAAGGTTTCCCTTTATGACACTCTTGTGGGTCAGACATGAACGGATAAAATAGAGATGTGTGCCGCAGCTGCGACACTTTCAACTAAATCTTTGACAGCTTTATGGCAATCTTGTGGGTGAGACATGAACGGATAAAATAGAGATGTGTGCCGCAGCTGCGACACTTTCAACTAAATCTGTGACAGTTTTATGGCACTCTTGTGGGTCAGACATGAACGGATAAAATAGAGATGTGTGCCGCAGCTGCGACACTTTCAACTAAATCTTTGACAGCTTTATGGGAATCTTGTGGGTCAGACATGAACGGATAAAATAGAGATGTGTGCCGCAGCTGCGACACTTTCAACTAAATCTTTGACAGTTTTATGGCACTCTTGTGGGTCAGACATGAACGGATAAAATAGAGATGTGTGCCGCAGCTGCGACACTTTCAACTAAATCTTTGACAGCTTTATGGGAATCTTGTGGGTCAGACATGAACGGATAAAATAGAGATGTGTGCCGCAGCTGCGACACTTTCAACTAAATCTTTGACAGCTTTATGGCAATCTTGTGGGTCAGACATGAACGGATAAAATAGAGATGTGTGCCGCAGCTGCGACACTTTCAACTAAATCTGTGACAGCTTTATGGCACTCTTGTGGGTCAGACATGAACGGATAAAATAGAGATGTGTGCCGCAGCTGCGACACTTTCAACTAAATCTGTGACAGTTTTAGGCACAAAAGCGTCAAACTCAAGTTCATCATGGATGCTATTTCTCAGTTTTTCTTCAAATCACTCCAAAAAAAGAGAAAAAGTGATGATCAGATACAGGAGTTATTGGAAGACGGGGGCGCAAAAGGGCTGTCAGCCACGGGCGACACTTTTTGGGGGGTGGGGGGAAGGGGTTTGTTAGGTCGGACATCTTTGGTCAATTTCATATACGTCATAAAGCTTATTTTGGGTGAATATTTTTTGTGCGCAATATGTTTTTCGTGACTAAAGGGCGCAGAGTCAAAGACCGTCTAGGTCGTTACAAACTCTAGTTACGCCACTGTAACCAGCAATCGTTCATATGAACATCACGATGTAAATAAATTTAGTGTTCATGTCATCTCCCCCCCCCCCCCCCTCAAACTTTCACTACCTAGAAATCATCTTACAATGTCACAAGTAATTCAAGTTCATGTTTTTTTTTTGGTATTCTTTTTACTTCCAGGTCAACCGGGTGCTGAATGTTAGTTACATCATAAGCATGGGAGTGGCGGTCATTTTTATAGCACCCGCGGCCATGTTCACCTATGTGGAGCAGTGGCACTTTCTGGAGTCTCTGTACTTTTGCTTCACAACACTCAGTACTATTGGATTTGGTGACTATGTTATAGGTAAGGCAGCACTCAGTACTATAGGGTTTGGTGACTGTGTTATAGGTAAGGCAGCACTCAGTACTATAGGGTTTGGTGACTGTGTTATAGGTGAGGCAGCACTCAGTACTATAGGGTTTGGTGACTATGCCATGGGTATGGATTTGGTCACGTGGATACGACAGCATGATGTAAATACGATAGAATGAAAATATGATAAAATAACACCAGAATACAATAACACCAGAATACAATAACACCAGAATACAATAACACTAGAACTCCAAGACACCATTACACAGTGTCACTTACAGAGTACGGTTCTGGTGTGCTGTAATATTTTAAAATCATTTTATGTAACTCTGTTCTCCATTAGTTTAGCGTCACTTGGAGAAGAGCCGCCCCCCCCCCCAAACAAAAAAAATATAACAAAAAATAAATCAAAATAAAGTCTAAACTAACACATGGTGTTAAAAACAGAAACACTTACAGATGTGTTTTAACATATGTATTTTAACAGACTAATTTGAACAGAAAGATTTGTAGAGAGATTTAAAAAAACATTATTTATGTATATTTCTGATTAGGGACAAATCGTGAGTCTTATCAACCCTGCTTCACACAGTCAGTGGTGTACTTGACCGAATGCCACCCGGGGTGTTCAAACCCCCCTCACACACTTCTTACCACCCTAACCTTAACACCTAGCAGAGCTTGTAGCTTTCCCCCCCTTCTTATCCCCCCCAGTTGCGCCACTGAACAAATAACTAAGTGTCGGTCAGTTACGTGTATTATATTAATATTTCCCCGAAACGATTTTTAATTTCTTTTATGAACAAGGAATCGATACATTGAAACACGAATACACTCTATAAAAAGATAAAAAGACGTTCAGTTATTCGTAATATGACGTAACAGGCCAGGGAAGTCTGACCAAAATAGGAACTGTTGTTTTTTAACATTAAGAATTTAAACTTTTTGAAAAAAAAAATGAGGGAACACAATGATTTCATAAATTTGGTTCACAGAAAGAAGGAGAAAAAAAAAATGGGAAAACAAAAAGTGAAAGAAAAAAACCTGGCCTTAAAATATTGTACAACATCGATGTTTGATCTACAGCCCCTTTGTGGTCACGTCACGTGATACGGCCCAATCTGTTGAGATACACGGCGGCACAACACGGGCGTCAAGTTCATGGACCCCTAAGCATATGCTGTCCACCAATAGATCTCAGGACCTCATTAGATGAATAAGACCTTTGTGTAACGTGTGTGTCTGTAATTTAAAACAAAATGAGGACAGATACAATACCCTATAGATATGAAGAAAATGTCCCCAGCCAACCAGATGCCTATAGCTGTTCCAGTCTTTGTGCTGACGCTGTCCTTTTCATCCTACCTGCGTGTGTTCAAACCCGTCAGTCACCGCCGCCATTGTTCATCGTTTACTTTGGTCATTACATTTCTTGAACAAATACATGACTCCTTTTGTCTCACGACAGCTCCAATGCCACACGCTGTTCGCTGTGTAAAGTGGTCGCCATTGTATTTTGAACATTTCCTACGGGCAATAACTCCCCCCCCCCCCCCCCCTTTTCTTTTTGTCACTTCCCGCTCCGAGCTCTTTATGAATGACAAACTTTGAAGAGATCAAATGTTTCAGGGGGTTTCAATAATAGGGTTCAAATAATTTTAAGTCAAAACTTTCTATATTGTTTTCTCATTAATTTCATTTCTGACTCAGAGTGTTGTTTTTGTTTAAATATTTTCCTTGACTTTAAGGCACTTGTTGACATTGAAATAGCAGGTCAATATTTCAAACAAAATCCTAAGAATCAATCTCAATGGTCGATCTATAATATTCCAAGTTTAAGATAAATCCTAAACCATAACCATGGCGTTGACTAACTAACGATGTAAACAAATGTCATTCAACCAGCCAATGTTTAAGTTGAGCCATTCAACCTGTCGATGTTTAAGTAATGCCATTTAACCAGTCGATGTTTAAGTAATGCCATTTAACCAGTCGATGTTTAAGTAATGCCATTTAACCAGTCGATGTTTAAGTAATGCCATTTAACCAGTCGATGTTTAAGTAATGCCATTTAACCAGTCGATGTTTAAGTAATGCCATTTAACCAGTCGATGTTTAAGTAATGCCATTTAACCAGTCGATGTTTAAGTAATGCCATTTAACCAGTCGATGTTTAAGTAATGCCATTTAACCAGTCGATGTTTAAGTAATGCCATTTAACCAGTCGATATTTAAGCAAAGCCGGCCGATATTTTAACTTAAAACTGTGAAGTCCAATCACTTTTTTAAGCTAAGCCATTCAACCAGCCAATGATTAAGTTAAGCCATTCAACCAGCCAATGATTAAGTTAAGCCATTCAACCAGCCAATGATTAAGCTAAGCCATTCAACCAGCCAATGATTAAGTTAAGCCATTCAACCAGCCAATGATTAAGCTAAGCCATTCAACCAGCCAATGATTAAGCTAAGCCATTCAACCAGCCAATGATTAAGTTAAGCCATTCAACCAGCCAATGATTAAGTTAAGCCATTCAACCAGCCAATGATTAAGTTAAGCCATTCAACCAGCCAATGATTAAGTTAAGCCATTCAACCAGCCAATGATTAAGCTAAGCCATTCAACCAGCCAATGATTAAGCTAAGCCATTCAACCAGCAAATGATTAAGTTAAGCCATTCAACCAGCCAATGATTAAGCTAAGCCATTCAACCAGCAAATGATTAAGTTAAGCCATTCAACCAGCCAATGATTAAGCTAAGCCATTCAACCAGCCAATGTTTGAACTACAACCCCGTGACCGACCTTGTTTCAGGTATCCACGAGACGAGATTCAACAACGTGTACGCCCATGAGTTCTACGAGGTGTTCGCCTACGTCTGGATCCTGCTAGGCCTGGCCTACCTGTCGCTGGTGTACCGCTACATCACAGACACGATGGTGGCTAAGGCTCAGAAGGTAGAGCGCAGCACCATCAAAAGGTTGGGGGTAGGTATGTTTTCATGGCTAGACGTTACCTCCTCACACCCCCCCCCAATTTCCTCATCGCACATTAGTTTAAAGGCCTTTTCATTTCCATTTTTTTCCTTATCTGTCTAATTGGTTTCTGTCAATATGAAAATTACGCGCAGTGGAACTCCGATATAAGTCGCCCCTCTATAACGCTAATTCTTATATAACTCGGCTGTGGCATGGCTCCCGAAATTGTGTGTATATATATATTTATTTTTTTTTTACTTTTTCAAAGTAAGGGGTAAATAAAAAGAGTATAAGAAAAGTATATTACCGCACAACACATTCAAGAATCCCATAAAACTAGTCCAACTTCAACATCACATCAGAGCTCACGAACAAAAGAATTTTTTGTTTTTTAAAAAACACAATCGTCTGTCTACTACTATAAAAATATTCTAACTATAGCAGTGGTTCTCAAACTTCTTAATGCCGCTACACTTTATTACACTTTATTGTTGTGGTGATCTCCAACCATAAAATTATCTTCCTTGCTACTTCATAAGGTGTGTGTTCCAATGGCAGTGTAAAGGGGTCGCGACCCACAGGTTCAGAACCGCCGATAACTATAGTGATAGCGTAAATAATATAATATTTAAAAAAAAATACTTTCTGTCAAAGACGAGGTAACACGCGCCAAAAAGTGGAACACAATCTACAATTTCTTCAAATACTTCTCAGCGTTAAAAGTATAAGCTTTAAATTATCGACAAAAGTAAATTTATAGAAATATTTACTTTTTTTAAACAGCGAATGCCTACTATAAAGTGACTTAACTCTGGACCAGGGCTAAAAAAAAGTTAAACTAAGCTCACCCAGCCACTCCCGTAACCACCCACTCCCGTAACCACCCACTCCGTACCCACCCGCTCACGTAACCACCCACTCACGTAACCACCCGCTCCCGTAACCACACACTCACGTAACCACCCACTCACGTAACCACCCGCTCCCGTAACCACACACTCACGTAACCACCCACTCACGTAACCACCCGCTCCCGTAACCACCCACTCCCGTAACCACCCACTTCCGTAACCACCCACTCCCGTAACCACCCACTCCCGTAACCACCCGCTCCCGTAACCACCCGCTCACGTAACCACCCACTCCGTAACCACCCACTCCCGTAACCACCCACTCCCGTAACCACCGGCTCCCGTAACCACCCACTCCCGTAACCACCCGCTCCCGTAACCACCCACTCCCGTAACCACCCACTCACGTAACCACCCACTTACGTAACCACCCACTCACGTAACCACCCACTCACGTAACCACCCGCTCACGTAACCACCCGCTCACGTAACCACCCGCTCACGTAACCACCCGCTCACGTAACCACCCACTCCCGTAACCACCCACTCACGTAACCACCCACTCACGTAACCACCCACTCACGTAACCACCCGCTCACGTAACCACCCGCTCACGTAACCACCCGCTCACGTAACCACCCACTCCCGTAACCACCCACTTACGTAACCACTCACTCACGTAACCACCCACTCCAGTAACCACCCACTCACGTAACCACCCACTTACGTAACCACCCACTCACGTAACCACCCGCTCACGTAACCACCCGCTCCCGTAACCACACACTCACGTAACCACCCGCTCACGTAACCACCCGCTCACGTAACCACCCACTCACGTAGCCACCCACTCACGTAACCACCCACTCCCGTAACCACCCACTCACGTAACCTACCACTAACGTAACCACCCACAGCAGTGCTTCCCAAATGGTTGTTTTTTTGTTTTTGTTTTACCCCACGCACCTACTGATCACCTGAAATGGCTTAAAAGCTTCCTTCAACCACCCCCCCCCCTCTCTTTTCCGAATTGGTGGGAAAGAAAATGTTTTTAAAAAGCTGTATTAATGATACTTTAAAGAAAATTGAATTAAAAGTGGCTGCCATTTACTTGTAAGATTCTTGTAAAATATATTTGTACAGCAATATATCAAAACAATAAAGGTGGTTAACTTACACCATGTTTTAACATTACACCTCCAGCACATTTTGGCAAATACATTTCTTATATCCAGGAGCTTTACACATTTAGGGTTAGTGCTCCCCCCCACCCCTCACTTACCCACATTTTGAAACAAATACATTTCTTATATCCCAGAGCTATGGGTTGGCTAGTGTTGGTCTCCCCCCCCCCCCCCCCCGGGCATTCAAATGTTTAGGCCGCCCACTGTCACTAAAACTCTTGCAGGTTGTTGAAAATGTCGCCCGTCCACTTAAGTGCGGCCCACGGCGGACTGCTCTCCACCCCACTCTTTGAGTCTCAAAGATATGTCCTCATATAAGCTACAAATTGTCTGTCTGTGGGGGGTACCACAAGCTTAGATCTGTGGGGGTACAACAAGTTAGGATCTGTGGGGGTACCACAAGCTAGGATCTGCGGGGGTACCACAAGTTAGGATCTGTGGGGGGGTACCACAAGCTTAGATCTGTGGGGTACCACAAGTTAGGATCTGTGGGGGTACCACAAGCTAGGATCTGCGGGGGTACCACAACTTAGGATCTGTGGGGTACCACAAGTTAGGATCTGTGGGGTACCACAAGTTAGGATCTGTGGGGGTACCACAAGTTAGGATCTATGGGTGTACCACAATTTAGGATCTGTGGGGGTACCACAAGTTAGGATCTGTGGGGGTACCACAAGTTAGGATCTGTGGGGGTACCACAAGTTAGGATCTGTGGGGGGACCACAAGCTAGGATCTGCGGGGGTACCACAAGCTAGGATCTGTGGGGATACCACAAGCTAGGAACTGTGGGGATACCACAAGCTAGGATATGTGGGGGTACCACAATCTAGACTCTGTCGGGGTACCACAAGCTATGATCTGTGGGCGTACCACAAGCTAGGATCTGTGGGGGTACCACAAACTACGATCTGTGGGGTTACCACAAGCTAGGATCTGTGGTGGTTACACAAGCTAGGATCTGTGTGGGGTACCAGAAACTAGGAAAGATAGGAATACATTGACTTGCTTCATTTAATTGTAGTCATGTCTTGATGGTTCATGAAATTAATTTTATTTTATATTTCTATTTGTATATTTTATTATTTTATTTGTGTGTGTAAGAATGAGAGTTCGGTGCACGTACCCATAAGGGAGGGGCGCTCAGAAGGCATTGTTGCATCAAGGTGAGGGGGTCTAATATTTGAATTTTTTTGTATTCGTAATACATGGATGGGTGACCACTAATACATGGATGGATGGCCACTAATCCATGGATGGTTGGCCACTAACACATGGATGGTTGACCACTAATACATGGATGGATGGCCACTAATACATGGATGGATGGCCACTAATACATGGATGGTTGACCACTAATACATGGATGGATGGCCACTAATACATGGATGGATGGCCACTAATACATGGATGGGTGACCACTAATACATGGATGGATGGCCACTAATACATGGATGGTTGACCACTAATACATGGATGGATGGCCACTAATACATGGATGGATGGCCACTAATACATGGATGGGTGACCACTAATACATGGATGGATGGCCACTAATACATGGATGGTTGACCACTAATACATGGATGGTTGACCACTAATACATGGATGGTTGGCCACTAATACATGGATGGTTGACCACTAATACATGGATGGTTGGCCACTAATACATGGATGGTTGGCCACTAATACATGGATGGATGACCACTAATACATGGATGGGTGTCCACTAATACATGGATGGTTGACCACTAATACATGGATGGGTGACCACTAATACATGGATGGGTGACCACTAATACATGGATGGTTGACCACTAATACATGGATGGGTGACACTAATACATGGATGGTTGACCACTAATACATGGATGGGTGACCACTAATACATGGATGGTTGACCACTAATACATGGATGGTTGACCACTAATACATGGATGGTTGACCACTAATACATGGATGGTTGACCACTAATACATGGATGGGTGTCCACTAATACATGGATGGATGGCCACTAATACATGGATGGGTGTCCACTAATACATGGATGGATGGCCACTAATACATGGATCGGTGACCACTAATACATGGATGGATGACCACTAATACATGGATGGATGGCCACTAATACATGGATGGATGGCCACTAATACATGGATGGGTGTCCACTAATACATGGATGGATGGCCACTAATACATGGATGGGTGTCCACTAATACATGGATGGGTGGCCACTAATACATGGATGGGTGTCCACTAATACATGGATGGGTGACCACTAATACATGGATGGGTGACCACAAATACATAGAAGTATACAGTGGGCCTAAGCAACAAATCAGCCATGGACGTATACAGTGGGCCTAACAAATAGATTAGCCATAGAAGTATACAGTGGCCTAAAGCTAGCTTTTGGGTGTCCGCATGACCCTCTACTCCCCTCCCTCTTGTCCGCATTTGGCCCCCTTTGAACGAACCCGCCTACACCCTTCTCTGCAGCCGTCCTTTATCGACGACCCACTTGGGTTTCTCATTGCCCAGCTATTGCTTATCCCGGGAAAATAGACTAAAAGTGACTCTCTTCCCGTAACAACTGAGGCCTTGTGAGCAAACATTGACATAACAGTTTCCATAACCCAAGATAAAAAATCCAAAGTGTTTACACACAATGCCTGTTGACAACGATGGGCTTGGATTACTCAACACTTGGAACGGCCAACACCTTGGACAGCCCAACACTTTTGACGGCCAACACCTTGGACAGCCCAACACTTTTGACGGCCAACACCTTGGACAGCCCAACACTTTTGACGGCCAACACTTTGGACAGCCCAACCCTTTGGACGGCCACCACTAAACAATTTGGACGGAAAACACGTTGGATAGCCAACGCTTCGGATGGCCATCACCTTTCATATCCCAACACTTTGGAAGGCCATCACCTTGGACAGCCCAACACTTTAGATGGCCAACACTAAACGATTTGGATGGCCAATACTTTGGACAGCCATCACCTTGGACAGCCCAACCGTTTAGATGGCCAACACCAAACAATTTGGACGGTCAACACTTTGGGCGGCCATCACCTTGGATAGCTCAACAAATTGGACAGCCCAATACTTTTGACAATCCAAAATTTGGACGGCCAACACTTTGGGCAGTCTACACTTTGAACAGCCCAATACTTTGGACAGCCCAACATTTTGAACATCCCAACACTTTGGACAGCCAAACATTTTGGACAGCCAAGACTTTGGACGGCCAACACTTTGGACGGCCAACACTTTGGACAGTCAACACTTTGGAGGGCCAATACTTTGGGCAGTCAAAACTTTGGACAGTCAACACTTTGGACAGCCTACACTTTGGACAGCGAACACTTTATACAGTCAACACTTTGGACAGTCAACACTTTGGACAGACATATAAATTGCTGAAGTTAAAAATGTTCACTCACCGCACATGTTTTTACCACCATCTGTCTAGACCAGTGGTTCTCAACCTTCATAATACCGCGACCCTTCAATACATTTCTTCATGCTGTGGTGACCCCCCAATCATAAAATTATTTTTGTTGCTGCTTCATAAATATAGGTTTTCCTATAGTCTTAGACGACACCTGTGTAAGGGTCGATCAACCCCAAAAGGGGTCGCGACCCACAGATTGAGAACCGCTGGTCTAGTATCTAGAAGCACTTCAATTTCATCCAATCCAAATTGTAACTGACAATCGATATGTCTAACTCTTTTAAAAAATATCCTTTCTTGTTGTTGTTCCGTGCGTGCTATAAATAGACGCTAATTCTCACGAAACGTCAAAATCATTATTAACTCCGTAGGGCCGAGGGCCGAATAAACCAAAGTCACTGGTCGGATGTGGCCCACGGGCCGTAGTTTTCCGACACCTGGATTAATTTATCAGTGTCCAGAGAATTTATTATATTTTACATAGTTTATTGTATTTTGTATCTTTTGTGGAACCTTATTTGTATTTTTTTTAATTTTGAAAATTATTTATATACATGTATTTATATTACAGAAATGAATGGACTACGATTTATTGATTGTTTTGTCACGTGATATGTGTAAAAACAAGTAATACTTCCGGGAGGCTGTCTGCAACACACTTAGTCACTCACAAATTTTTCTTCAAACAACTTTCTTCCTATAATCATAACTGAATTATAATTATTGTCACATTTAATGAATGTCATTTAAAGAAACGCGTGTATTCAAGAATATTTTGAAAAGTAAAATTTTTAATTAACAATGGGGAAGCGCTGATGGAGACAAACATTTTGCTTTAGAATTAATGATAATGGCAATGGCTGATCAGCTGTTATCTGTTGTTATGTGTTGTTATGTGTAGCAGAAAGCCTACCAATGGCTGGTACGTATCACGTGACAAAACAAGGAAGTGACTCATCGTAGTCCATTAAAAATCTCTATATATTTATTACACTTCTAATCAGCGAATTTTGTATTGAGAGTATATTACAAATAATTCAAAATGTTTGAAAGAAAGTATGGCTCAATAGTGAGTTCAATAGCGCGTAAAATATAATTCCCGATAACTACGCGAAATGATTTATTATTTTTTAAATAACACAACTGCGTTTGGTGCGTAATATTTTCTTTTCGGAAAATGAAATCGTCTCAATTTAAATATGGTGTAGAAAATATTCGGTTTAAAAGTGGTTGGGACATCAGAATATTTAATATAGTTCATGGGCGTGAAATAAGAAATGTGCAGTGACGTATCATGGGGGGAAGGGGTGTTGCAAAAATTGGGATTCTTAAATGTTCTTTACTTGAGTTCATGTTTTGTCAAGTAACTTTGGTAGATGTGAAATTCACGCATTGCTGTCGCCAATGTTTGGCGAGCTATATCCAGTATATTTATATTTTAGAACTTGTTTTGTGCATGTTAATTATCGTAAAATCACCGCTGCGTTTTAAATGTTCCGTTTTCACCTTATAATTAGTGGTCTTGTTGTTGTTGGACTGTAAGTGGTGCGGATAAAATGAAAGTGGAGATGTCCTGAATGGGATGGAGATCGGAGATGTCCTAAAGATAATGGAGAGTGGAGATGTTCTAGAGAGGATTGAGAGTGGAGGTGTCCTAGAGAAGATTGAGATCGGAGATGTCCTTGAGAGAATTGAACGCGCAGATGCCCTTGTGAGAATTGAACGTGCAGATGTCCTAGAGAGAATTGAACGCGCAAATATCCTAGTGAGAATTGAACGCGCAAATGTCCTAGTGAGAATTGAACGTGCAGATGTCCTAGAGAGAATTGAACGCGCAAATGTCCTAGAGAGGACTGGCATTGATGTCCTAGTGGCAATAAGAGAGAACAAACCCTAGTGGGGACTTGTTGGTTTTTTCATTTAAAGGTTAGAAGAACTGTTTTTAAATTTACTTACCAAATCCCCCTAGAAAATAGTGTTATAAGACAAACATTGTTTGTAGTCTAAGTAAAATATAAGACAAACATTGTTTGTAGTCTAAGTAAAAAAAAATTGAATCTAGAAAGAAAAGAAAAACAAACAGCCATATCAGTCAGGCTTGGAGACTCGTATCATGCTTTACGTCCTCGTGCCATGGGACAATCTGTCACCTTGAAAGGAGAACGATGTTTCGAAGTCCAGTACATTCAACTTCCGGTCTTTCTAATTTGTGTTTCCGGTCTTTAATGACACAACCAAGGATTCTCATAGCTTAGTTTTTAGACACATTTCCTCTTCAAGTCGAATCGATGGGAGGTTAAAAAAATATGACTATGCACTTGTGGGGAAAAAAGTGTAGATGGACTTGCAAACCACATGTTTCACTGAGTATTGTCCTTACACTGTGTGTGTGGTGTTTGTGTATGTTTTTGTTTGTATGTTTGTGTGTGTATGATGTGTGTGTGTCTGAATTGAAAAATATGAGAGAGAGCGAGCGCGGGAGAAGAAAGGAAGAGAGAGAGAAAGGAGAAAAGGGAGCGACCGAGACAAAGAAAAAATAGAAAAAGAGAATGAGAAAGAGATAGAAAAGAAGAAAGGGACAGAGAAAGAAAGATAAGGAAAGAAAAAAGAGAGGGAAAGAAAGAGAATCAGAAGAAAACGTGGGTGTGATTGAATGCTTGCTTAACGGGAATGTAAATATTCCCCCTTTACGGGCAGAAAGAATTGTTAGTTCCTAAAATTATTCATGACATTTGTGTGCAAGTTTCTTGTGAAAAATATGAAATCTTGATTTGTGACAGCACAATAAAAGCATTTGAATTAATTCTGAGATGTAATGAAAATATAGACGGGGTTTTTTCCCTTTGTTGTTTTCTTTCTTATTTGCATTTTTTTTTTTGTGGGGGGGGGGGGGGGTATGTCTTCATGCGTTCTAGCCTATGTCTTCATGCCTTCTAGCCTATGTCTTCGTGCCTTCTAGCCTATGTTTTCATGCCTTCTAGCCTATGTTTTCATGCCTTCTAGCCTATGTTTTCATGCCTTCTAGCCTATGTCTTCGTGCCTTCTAGCCTATGTTTTCATGCCTTCTAGCCTATGTCTTCGTGCCTTCTAGCCTATGTTTTCATGCCTTCTAGCCTATGTTTTCATGCGTTCTAGCCTATGTCTTCATGCCTTCTAGCCTATGTTTTCATGCCTTCTAGCCTATGTTTTCATGCCTTCTAGCCTATGTTTTCATGCCTTCTAGCCTATGTCTTCATGCCTTCTAGCCTATGTTTTCATGCCTTCTAGCCTATGTCTTCGTGCCTTCTAGCCTATGTTTTCATGCCTTCTAGCCTATGTCTTCGTGCCTTCTAGCCTATGTTTTCATGCCTTCTAGCCTATGTCTTCATGCCTTCTAGCCTATGTTTTCATGCCTTCTAGCCTATGTCTTCATGCCTTCTAGCCTATGTCTTCATGCCTTCTAGCCTATGTTTTCATGCCCTCTAGCCTATGTTTTCATGCCTTCTAGCCTATGTTTTCATGCCTTCTAGCCTATGTCTTCATGCCTTCTAGCCTATGTCGTCATGCCTTCTAGCCTATGTCTTCATGCCTTCTAGCCTATGTCGTCATGCCTTCTAGCCTATGTCTTCATGCCTTCTAGCGTATGTCTTCATGCCTTCTAGCCTATGTCTTCATGCCTTCTAGCCTATGTCTTCATGCCTTCTTGCCTATGTCTTCATGTCTTGGAAGATGTCTCTCTTTGAAATAAGAACGGTGTATTGAACTAATCAAATTACAGTATTATTTATTTATATACACATTAAGTATATTGCTCTTAATTATGAATGTGTACAGTAGGGTGTGGGCGGGTGTGGGTGCGGTGTGGGCTGTGTGGTCTGGAGGACGGGAGCCACGGGAGGAGAGGTAAGGAAGCGAAGGATTGAAAGGAGTCGTGTGGTGTGAAAGGTTTGAGGATTTATAGCTGGGAATAGCTGAGGGTGAGAATAGAATGGATCACTGTATATAGCAGTGGTTCTCAAAGTGGGCAGTACCGTTTTGAAATGATCCATGTTTTGGAATGATACTTGTTTTGGAATGACCCATGTTTAGAATAAACCATGTTTAAGATGATCCATGTTTTGAGTGATCCATTTTTTTTAATGATCCATGTTTAGAATGATCCATGTTTTGAATGATCCATGTTTTGAATGATCCATGTTATTTTGCTCTATGTTATTTTCTATCATCATGCATACCCGTCTCCACCCCAACTCCTCCCTTCAGTCCTTATAGCTTTTCCTTGAGAGTACACCCCCAACACACCTGGTCAGACTGACCTAACGATCGGTGGTCAACATCTCACCACTCGCTTGATTGATCACAAAAACACAAGATTCGCAATTAAAGAATAGCTCCACTAAGAACAGTTTAGTTCCAGTTCCTGGAGTGCAACACTTTCTTTAGTATGGCGTTATGAGTCCAACCTTTAGTGTGGTTTCTAATAGTGTCAATTATTAGCATGGCGTTATTAGTGTAAATTATTAGCATGGCGTTATTAGTGTAAATTATTAGCATGGCGTTATTAGTGTAAATTATTAGCATGGCGTTATTAGTGTAAATTATTAGTATGGCGTTATTAGTGTAAATTATTAGCATGGCGTTATTATTGTAAATTATTAGCATGGCGTTATTAGTGTAAATTATTAGCATGGCGTTATTAGTGTCAATTATTAGCATGGCGTTATTAGTGTAAATTATTAGCATGGCGTTATTAGTGTAAATTATTAGCAAGGCATTACTATTGCGTCATTAACTTACTTCACTTCGCCACAAAATTCCTAATCTCTGTTCCATCTCCAAATTCTTGACATTGCTAGAGACTCCAAGATTTAACACAACACGAGAATTCTGTCGCGAATGATAACAAAATCAATCTGAACGCTTATCAAAGGCTTCTTAATTTGAGGACATGTTTACTGCACAAACACAAACCCGGCCGTATCTAAGTCTCCCTCTTACCGCGAAGGACACAAAGATGACAATAAAAGTATACAATAGTTGGCTAGTTTGGCCACATGGATAGAAACAAAATTTGCTTAACATTTATTCCCTGGCAGGTGTAAAAAAAAAAGGAGAAAAAAAAGTAAATCAATATTTGATAAAAGGTTACCAGACAATAAGTGCTCCATGTTTGCACAATGCCTTTGAAATGTCTTTATGGATGGCTTTCCAATCCTTTTGACGTCATCGTTCCACATTCAACTTTTTTGAACTCATGGGTAGCTCCAAAGACTCGAACAGAAATCGATTGGCACCGGGCATTAGAAGGGGTGAAATTATGGCGGTTGGGGGTGGCAGAGAGGAGACTAAGATCTGTCCATCAAGCTAATGCCGGTGTGAATGGCAGAGAGTTGATTCATACAGCAAACATGTCCATATGGTATGGCTTAGCAATTACTATAATTAGATGTCCTTCGGCATGTAGCCACGGAGACAAAAGGAGTGATACTGTTAGAGGCGAAGTGGGCTAGGAAATGTGTATAATGTCTTATGTATTTGACACTTTGACTAGACGCGTCAGGCATTCTGTAGAATGTATAGGCATTCTTCTAGGCATTCTATATAATTCCTACCAGGATGTAGGCGAAGTATATAATAACACACAAAGGAATTAAACTTATTAGCAAATAAAAAGATTTAAAAATTAAATGAGATGAAACACTAGAAAACTACTGATAGACATTTTAATCTTAAGATGGTTTTGTTTCGGCTGTTTATTTTATGTTTATAAAAAACACCATTCCCTTTTAGCATAGTATATACTTTGCCTAAGTCTGGTCAGGACCAGTCAATGTTTATAGTGTCGTATGTATTTCACACTTTGACTGGAATCTGCAGAATGCCTGGATTACACACTTTGACTGGAATCTGCAGAATGCCTGGATTACACACTTTGACTGGAATCTGCAGAATGCCTGGATTACACACTTTGACTGGAATCTGCAGAATGCCTGGATTACACACTTTGACTAGAATCTGCAGAATGCCTGGATTACACACTTTGACTGGAATCTGCAGAATGCCTGGATTACACACTTTGACTGGAATCGTCAGGCCATATGTAGAGTCTCTGGATTACACACTTTGACTGGAATCGTCAGGCCATATGTAGAGTCTCTGGATTACACACTTTGACTAGAATGGTCAGGCCTTCTATAGAAGTTCTGGATTACACACTTTGCGTGTATACTGAACTTCAACTGGATGTACTGATGACGTGAATTTTGATATGTAATTTAAGATGTATGACGTTGTTCTGGGAATGATCAATGAAATATTTTTTTATTGCTTGCTTTCACGGGGTAAAGCAAACAAGTGGATTGTGAGGTCTAGACAATTATTGACACTTCTGCACAAGTAATGTCTAATGGTTGACATTATAGACCACGGCAGTCCAATTATTGACCATTCTAGACCAGGAATGTTCATTGCCATGGTTGACAATTCTAGACCAGGGCTGTCCATTGGTTTATATTTCTGGACCAGGGTTGCCACTGGTTGACAATTCTAGACCATGGCTTTCCATTGGTTGAAATTTCTAGACCTGTGTTGTCCATTGGTTTATATTTCTAGACCAGGGTTACCACCTGGTTGACAATTCTAGACTATATGGCTGTCCATTGGTTGAAATTTCTAGACCTGTGTTGTCCATTGGTTTATATTTCTAGACCAGGGTTACCACCTGGTTGACAATTCTAGACCATGGCTGTCCATTGGTTGACATTTCTAGACCTGTGTTGTCCATTGGTTTATATTTCTAGACCAGGGTTACCACCTGGTTGACAATTCTAGACCATGGCTGTCCATTGGTTGACATTTCTAGACCTGTGTTGTCCATTGGTTTATATTTCTAGACCAGGGTTACCACCTGGTTGACAATTCTAGACCATGGCTGTCCATTGGTTGACATTTCTAGACCTGACACCGGGATTACATATTGACAGTAGGACTGACAAACTTTGAAATAAACGGCTGGTGAGATCTAAAAACAAATAGATGGACAGAGAGACATGCCAGCTTTTAAATCTGTACTTTTTATCTCCGTACCCCAAGTCTTACGACTGAAATGCCCCCCCCCCCCCCGCTCCCCCAGAGTTGATCCCCTCAGAATTGTAGAAACTCTGGTAATCTTTTCAATCAGAGAACATCTCAAGAAATCAGTTACACACGCACGCCCTTCAAGGGACATAACACTGAGTGGAAGCTGTGGCAATGCATCGGGAATTGTCTCATCCTTCCTCGTGCCATTGTGAAAATGGAAGACAAAGTAAAACTGTTTCACGGCACGCCCCCCGAGCAAGGCAGAGAACTTCTCAGAGAGCTAAGGAGTTGTGGCTATCAGCTTTCCCAAATCTGCCCCGGGGGGGGGGGGCTAGGGGGGGCTCGTAGTGGAAGGGGGTTACTTGAGGGGGGCTCGTAGTGGAAGGGGGGCTTGGGGGGGCTCGTAGTGGAAGGGGGTGGCTTGGGGGGGCTCGTAGTGCAAGGGGGTGGCTTGGGAGGGGGCTCGTAGTGGAGGGGGTGGCTTGGTGGGGACGCTCGTAGTGGAAGGGAGTGGCTTGGGGGGGGCTCGTAGTGGAAGGGGGTGGCTTGGGGGGGGCTCGTAGTGGAAGGGGTTGGCTTGGGGGGGGCTCGTAGTGGAAGGGTGTGGCTTGGGGGGGCTCGTAGTGGAAGGGGGTGGCTTGTGGGGGGCTAGTAGTGGAAGGGGGTGGCTTGGGGGGGGCTCGTAGTGGAAGGGGTGGCTTGGGGGGGGCTCGTAGTGGAAGGGGGTAACTTGGGGGGGGGCTCGTAGTGGAAGGTTCGAGGTAGCAGGTTCGCTTTGTAAGGTTCATGGTGGGAAGTTTGAAGGTGGTAGGTTGTTTGTAGGCGGTTCTAAGTTGAAGGTTCTTGGTTAGCATTTCGAGGTGACAGGTTTGTCGTTGAAAGGCTGGTTATGGTAGGTGTGTTGTTTGAACTTTGCGACGTGACGGCATGGCATGATGTTGCTATTGCGTTCGTTTGTACTTACACAACCTCGCCTTTTGTACTTACACAACCTCGCCTTTTGTACTTACACAACCTCGCCTTTTCTACTTACACAACCTCACCTTTTGTACTTATACAACCTCGCCTTTTGTACTTACACAACCTCGCCTTTTGTACTTACACAACCTCGCCTTTTGTACTTACACAACCTCGCCTTTTGTACTTACACAACCTCACCTTTTGTACTTACACAACCTCACCTTTTGTACTTACACAACCTCACCTTTTGTACTTACACAACCTCGCCTTTTGTACTTACACAACCTCACCTTTTGTAATAACACAACCTCACCTTTTGTACTTACACAACCCACCTTTTGTACTTACACAACCTCACCTTTTGTACTTACGCAACCTCACTTGTTGGACGTTTTATTCTGATTTCTTGGATGTCTAATATTATCCCAAGTCGCTAATCAAATTCTTATTTATGTTTTCTGTGCCAATCTGTCTTTTATTTTGTTTATTTTTTCCCCATAACTTAAATTTTCTTCTTTTCTGACACCATATCTAACTTTTATCCTGTGTTTTTTACCCCATAACTAAGTTTTCTTTTATTTCTGCCCCTATTTCTAACTTTTATTCTGTGTTTTCTGCCCCCCCCCCTCTCTTTATCTAACTTTTATTTTATTTCTGTCCCCTCTATCTAACTTTTTAAAAATTTCTGCCCATATATCTAACTTTTATTTTATTTCTGCCCCCCTCCCCATCTAACTTTTATTCTGTGTTTTCTGCCCCCATATCTAACTTTTATTCTGTGTTTTCTGCCCCCCCCCCTTATCTAACTTTTATTTTATTTCTACCCCCTCTATCTAACTTTTTTTAAATTTCTGCCCATATATCTAACTTTTATGTTATTTCTGCCCCCTATCTAACTTTTATTTTATTTCTGCCCCCCTCCCCATCTAACTTTTCTTTTATTTCTGCCCCTCCCATCTAACTTTTTTTTATTTCTGCCCATATAGCTAACTTTTATTTTATTTCTGCCCCCATATATAACTTTTATTCTTTGTTTTCTGCCCACAGCCCGAGTTAAAGAAAAGTTTCAGCACAAGTCTATTTCAAAATGCTGCATCAACTCGTGATCTCAGGTCGTCCATCGAGCCATCTCCTGAGGGTGACAGTGATCTCCGCACTGACGCCGACACGGTGGTGCCTCCAAGATACGATCTGGAGGACACGCCAGAGACGGTCGCTCTGACTCGGACAAGCTGGGAAAAACGAGGCAGCCGATAACGACTTGAGTGACGTAAGCACGCCGGAGTCGACCACTCCTGGACCAGTCGGCTAACATGTGTGTACCTTTTGTGGTATCTGATCCTGCTGAGAACGTGTTTTGGTTGTATGTTTTAAAAAAGGAGAGTTGGTCAGGTTTTCAAGTCTTTCATTATTACATTTTGATAGCCTATTACACCCACTGGACCTCTGATAACGTGTGTGATGTGATCTTGATGGGGGAAAAATACATTGGGAAAAGCGATTTTAACACAAATTAACGAACACACCATTTTCAAACACGTCAACATCAGCTCGGTGTTAAAAGGATCTTCTCCGTAACGAACGGGGGACAGGTTTGAAACAGAAAGGAGTCGGCCAATGAATTCACCGGGTTCAAAAAGCCACCGCGAAATATGCAATAAAATATGGCATTCTATTCAAGCACCGTTTCTCATCTGTCCAGTATCTGCCATTGCTCGTGGTTCTACTTCCGGTTTCGGTCACGATTCTTTTCAGATTGATAGAGGTCGCGTTCTCGAAGGATGTTTGTCTGTGGCCCCACACACAATGGGGCTTGTTGCAAGCCAAGGGCTGTTTTAACATTTTTGATACAGTGCCTTTCAGACGCGGGCATGTCAGAACCTAAAAAAAAATCCAAAAATATTGGCCAAATTAAAAAAAGGAATAAATGTCGCCCGTTGCGGACCGCCTACTTCCTCCTGCGTCCGTGCGTCCTCTTCTCTTTCGCTATGGCGTTGTCGCTGTTTGCATGCACGCCTGACAGTACTTTGGTAGTATGTGTGCACTTGTCATGTGACTGTTGATTTCTTAATTAAACAAGTGACCTCTAGTCTCCACTGTCATAACATATAGCTTTTATAGTGTAAAAGTGAATTTCTTGTGCAAGATTTGCGTGCATGATATGTTAAATCTGAAGTTGTTTTAAGACATGTTTCAAATATCGTATCTGAAATAATGCATATGTGGAGATTTTTTTACAAGTAGCATCTAAAAGAAAGTCTTAGAAAGTAAGTATTTCAGTTATAAGACTTAACGGCAACGTCTAGTCGTGTAGAAGAAGTAGCAGTGTCGGGCGTGTAGAAGAAGTAGCAGTGTCGGCTAGTCGTGTAGAAGAAGTAGCAGTGTCGGCTAGTCGTGTAGAAGAAGTAGCAGTGTCGGCTAGGCGTGTAGAAGAAGTAACAGTGTCGGCTAGTCGTGTAGAAGAAGTAGCAATGTCATGCGTGTAGAAGAAGTAGCAGTGTCGGCTAGGCGTGTACAAGATGAGCCAATGTCAGCTATGCGTGTCTAGGCATGTAGAAGAAGTAACAGTGTCAGCTAGGTGTGTAGAAGCAGTAGTAGTGTCAGTTAGGCATGTAGAAGAAGTAGCAATGTCAGTTAGGCGTGTAGAAGAAGTAGCGATGTCAGTTAGGCGTGTAGAAGAAGTAGCAATGTCAGCTAGGTGTGCAGAAGGAATAGCAGTGTCAGCTAAATGAGTAGAAGGAGAACAAGAAGTAGCAATTCTAGGAAGACGTTTAGAAGTAGCAATTCTAGGTAGACGTTTAGAAGTAGCAACGCCAGAAAGACGCTTAGAAGTAGCAATTCTAGGTAGACGTTTAGATTTAGCAATGTCATGAAGACGTTTAGAAGTAGCAATGTCATGAAGACGTTTAGACGTAGCAATCACAGAAAGACGTTTAGAAGTAGCAATGCCAGGAAGACGTTTAGAAGTAGCAATGGCAGAAAGACGCTTAGAAGTAGCAACGCCAGAAAGACGCTTAGAAGTAGCAATGTCAGCTAGACTATTAATTATTGATTCGATGTAATAGCTCAGAAGAGCCATGCAGGTGACATGCATTTTCTTGTGTACATTTATTGTTAATGTTTTAAACATATTAAGTAACAAATCCGATCATTTAGTCGTTTACAATCTGGCCATTCAAGCTTTATTTAGTTTTGATAATCCCTAATCTTATGGAGGTTTAACTCTTTATGGCTCTGTCAAAGACTTGTTCTCTGTACAGTATAATTTACACCAAAATCATTCATACTCATAGGCGTAGCTAAGGGGGGCAGATGTTCTTGGTCGCCAGACTAGTTAGGGGCGCCAAAGTGTGCTTCGATATTATTATCATTGATGAAAATAATGGGTTTGAGGGTTGAAAAAAGAAAGGGCGGCTCTTTAAAATGAATATTGTCCCCGGGCGCCAAAAACTCTAGCCACGCCTCTGTGTATACTCTTTGTAGCCCTGTCAAAGACTGTACAGTTTAAATTTTATCAAAATCGTTCCTGCACACTAGTTGATTTGAAAGCCTCATTTCCAATACACTTTTGTTTTCATTAACACAAACGGTCACGTTAATGTGATTTCAGTATTTTATAGCTCCATAATTATTGATTTGCCCTGATCACAAATTGATACCATGTAAAAATAAAACATTGATTCGGATATCAAAAACTTCTGTTCTTTTTGTGATTTTGTAATGTGCTTCACATTTCGTTAGTCAGGACCGCAAACATCTAGCCAGTGACTTCAGGACCGCAAACATCTAGCCAGTGACTTCAGGACCGCAAACATCTAGCCAGTGACTTCAGGACCGCAAACATCTAGCCAGTGACTTCAGGACCGCAAACATCTAGCCAGTGACTTCAGGACCGCAAACATCTAGCCAGTGACTTCAGGACCGCAAACATCTAGCCAGTGACTTCAGGACCGCAAACATCTAGCGTGTGACTTCAGGACCGCAAACATCTAGCCAGTGACTTTAAAGCTGACGCTTGGCTGTCAGTTTGCATCTCTATCCACATAACAGATTCAAAGACCAGACACTTGTTAGACTGGCGTTAATAAGCTCAACTGCCCATTAGTCTGGAACTGGGGACTTAAAATTGTAAACCTAAGGCATAATGGCAAATGTCTAAATGCGGAATCTACCCAGGTGGCAGTCTTAGATCGGGCGTCGGCAGAGAGGACAAATTATTCAGAACACACATGTACACAGACGCTGACTTTTTGCTACACCGTGGAAATAAAATTCTTCACCTTGACCATTATTAACAACCATGCATTAGAGCAGCGGTTCTCAACCTGTGGGTCGCGACCCCTTTTGGGCTCGAACGACCCTTTCCCAGGGTCGCCTACGACCATCGAAAAACACAAACTCTCTTCAGTTATGAAGAAGAAACGAAAATAATTTTATGGTTGGGGGTCGCCACAACATGAGGAATTGTATTAAGGGGTCGCGGCATTAGGGGGGTTGAGAACCACTGCATTAGAGGTTAACAATTGTCTGAATATTTTAACTTTTATAACCGGTGTGAGAAGATGAATACTAATACACAACAAATACATTGGTCACAACAACACAACAACGGAAAAAAAAAAGATTTAAATGTAAGTGACAAAATACCAACACATAAAGTCATCGTGACCTTACAAAAAGACCTTAATGGTGCACGCCAGGCTCAGGTTCTCGTAATCTCAAAGCCATGTTTTTTTTCACCGTGGGCCAACTGCTGAGAGTTGTTATTGTCCAATAATCAATACCTTGTGAGGGTGGTCACAAGATTGTCAATGTACATGTAATTACAAAATGTTGACAACGGCTTCAGAATCTTGTTCGGCATGTACACGTTACTATTAAGACTGAACGAGAATGTGTCATAATTAAGGGGATCAGAGAGAGGTCACCATGTTGTTCGCTGGTGTCAGAATTAAGGGGATCAGAGAGAGGTCCCCATGTTGTTCGCTGGTGTCAGAATTAAGGGGATCAGAGAGTGGTCACCGTGTTGGTTCGCTGGTGTCCGAATTAAGGG